>JAAONU010000011.1:26781472-27993101 GCA_012932295.1 Cyclina sinensis | reverse complement strand
ATTGTTTTGGATCAGTTGATCAAAGGTCAAGACCACAGTGACTTTTAAAGTAAAACCGGTTACCACTCACTTCGAACTTCAAGGAATGATTGCCCTTATTGAGTAAAGAACCGCATTGTTTTGGGATCAGTTTATCAAGGTCACAGTGAACTTGAATGTAAAAGCTTTTTAAGTAGACCTTCCAAACTGCATTGGATGATTTGCATCTTTGTCGAGATGGTTCCGGGTATATTTGGGGTCAGTATGTCAGAAGTGAAGGTCAACATAACTTGAAAACACACTTTATTAGCTCGACTTTTTTCGAAGAAAAAATCGAGTAATTGCTATAGTCATGGTGTCGTTGCCGTTGCCGTTCCCGTCCGAAAACTTTACATTTATCATAATTTTTTTTTATTAGTTAATTGATTGTCTTCATATTTGGACACAACAACCCTTTGGACAAGACCTTCAAGTAGACCAGACTCAACCTGACCTTCACATTCAAGGTCAAAATATTAAATTTTGCTAAAATTGGCCAAAACTTTATTATTAAAAGGTTGATTATCTTCATGCTACGACACAACAACCCTTTGGACAAGATCTTCAAGTAGACCGGACTAAACTTGACCTTGACTCATAAATGACCTTCAACTTCAAGGTCAAATTATTGAATTTTGCTAAAATTGGCCATAACTTTATTATTATTATTATTATTCGGTGGATTGTATTTATACTTGGACACAACAACCCCTTGGACAAGGTCTTCAAGAGGGTCAAACTGAACTTGACCTTGACTCATAAATGACTTTCACCTTCAAAGTCAAATTATTAAATTTTGCTAAAATTGGCCATAACTTTGTTATTTGTTGTTGGATTTGATTCATACTTATGACAAATCTGACATTATGATTCTTTCAGGTACGACCTCTACCTTAGTCAAGGTCAAATTATTGAAATTTGCTAAATTTTGGCCATAACTTTGTTGGTTGTGGTTGGATTTGATTTATACTTGAACAGTTATGAAAAACTGACATGTTTAATAACTCGGATAAGACCATGACCTAGAAATGACCTTGACTGTCAAGGTCAGATGATTTATTTTGCTCAAATTGTCATAGCTTTCTCATTTTTATGGATTTACTAGGACAAATCCAACATTATAATTATTTCAGTTTTGACCTTGTCCTGTAAATGACCTTGACAGTCATGGTCAAATTATTGAATTTTGTTAAAACTGTCCAGAACTGTTATTTATGGTTAGATTTTAATCAAACTTGGACAAAACAACATTTAAAACAGAGCCGACTTGTTAAATTATTAAAGTGTGGCCTTTAACCTTAAAATGATCATGAGCGTCAATGTCAAATTATAGAATGTTGCTTAAATTGTCAAAACTTTGTGGTTTATGGTTGGATTTGATTCATGCTTGGATAAAACAACAATTATGACAAAACCGACATGATGAATAACTCAGGTGTGACCATAACATAAAAATGACCTAAGTTGAATTTTGATTAAATTCGACAAAGCCGACATGATAAATTATTCAAGTGTGACCTTAACCTTTAATTGACCGTGACCATCAAGGTAAAATTATTGAATTTTGCTCAAATTGTCATAACTGTGTTATTTGTTTACTTTGACAAAACTATACTTATGACAAATCCGACATTTTGATTCTTTCAAGTGTGATCTTGACCTTTATATGACCTTGACAGGCACGATCAAATTATCAGATTTTGCAAAAACTGGTATGGATGAATTTGATAATTATATTTCCAAATGATGTTTCATTTGAAATCCCTTCATTACAGTGTGCTTCCTCTGTGTTTGCCTTCGGAAATAGGAAAAAGTCGAGCGTGGCCCCCGCTTGCGGTGGCTCTTGTTTCAGTTAATGTTACCTTGACACTCTTTTATCCATATCTTCAAGCATCAAAGGATGACTGACCTTGCTAGCGTATGCTACACAAGTCTTTTATCTTCTTACTGCCATGTTCTTATCATACGCTGCTTGTTGCTGCATCGGGAAACAGTTTCTTTATATTTTGATAAGTCCCATTCAACACTGGTTATTTCGCTGCAGGAGGGCGGGGTGGGGGAGACATCTTTTTTTTTTACAAAAAACATCAGTTCTATTTTTTGTTTCTTTCTTTCTGTTTTAATGATGCGTTTTGCTTATTTCAATTGGCAAAATTTGTAGATTGTGCAGCTCAGTAACGAGTTACTCAACAGATGGAGGGTGTGCCGTCTGCTGGTACCTGTAATATGACCAAATTAATACGTATTTTGAAGGATTGCCGGAATAAAATGGTCCAGGCATTTCAAACCAATGAACTACTTTGTACCAGTTCTTATTAGTTTACTTGCCGGACTAAAAACAAAAAGCAGAAAAAGCCCGGCGCTACCAAGCATCAAGGATATTTTCTATTGTATATCTTTTAATGATAACCAGCTAAAAATATTTCATTCTTTTATTTCAGCGGGCTGTTTGTGAACACGTAGGTTAAAATTCAAGACTCAAGGGCTATAGAGATATGGCTGAATGCGGCTGGTTTTGGAGCATAATTTGGTTTATAATTCTTTTTTTGTTCGGATTTCCCATTGGTTTCTTTTGCGCAATATTATTTGTACTGATAAGCCCATTTTCGGCTTGCTGTCACGGATGTTTGGAAGTTGTGAACTTACTAGAGAGAGGGGTAAAATTGCCAATGACTTGTGCACAGAATATGGTTCGAGGTCAATCCATGTGTTAGTCATGTATATACGTACTACATAACTTACGAGGACAGTAAGTGGAAAGAATATGCAATTGCTGCTTATCACAAGACAACTTTATGAACTATCGAGGGACCACCTGTATGAGATCTTTTGTCCCTTCTGCTTATTAGTTGTGTTCAAATTTTCTGTGAAAGATATCAAGCCAATCATTATAAAAGTGTGTTGCCCTAGGCTTTTTTCAAAGCAGAACTGCAGTATAATAATAATCTAAAATCACAGTTTATATCAATACAAATTTTGTGTTCCAGACATATACAAACAGAGCATATGACTTGCTTTCTTTCCTTCTTTGATTATGCCATTTTAAAGTCTAGTGCTTCATAATACTGCTTGTCTATTTTAATTGTTTGTGTAAACAATTTTTTCAAAATTTTCATGGACCACTGTAAGGAAAAAAAACATTTAATTCTGAATATAAGAAAGGCTGTCAGAATGCTTTTTGATGGTTTAGACTTGAACAAGTAATAATTTGTGATAATTGATTTACATCTGGACAAACTCCTGTTTGAGGAAGCCATGCTAATGGTTTGTTAAATATTTCACTCCTACAGAGATTGCTGGCAATTTTTTTAGTATTTATTGATTATATGTACAACTGTGAGTGCAACCGAATGTCATATTGTGGAGATAAGCTGTAAAGACTTTTATAGAAGAAGGTACTACATTCTCAGGAACCATTTCATACTTGATATTTCTTTCTAAGCTGAACTATACTGAAAATATTATGATACATCTTAGCGAAGTTAATTTCAACTTAGGACATTTTAACAAGTAAAAATTTGCATAATTCAAGCTGTAAAAATTAAGACTGAAATTGACAATATGGGATGTTACCTGTGAAATCTTTGTTAACTCCTTACATATACATTTTGTCTAAAGAAAATCTTTGCTTTTTATAAGTATACCAGACTTCTAAAGATATTCAAAATATACAAGAGATTAATTTTAGTGTGTTGTACAGTATCAAGAAATTTTAATTACAGCACAGTAATTTTTTTTTTAATTTTAGTGTTCATTATTACTAAGTTATACAATAGAACTGCTCGTATGCTTAAGAAATCCGTATTTGTAAAAATATCAACTTCCTTTTGCTCAGTTTGTTACATTTATATATAGCATTGATAATTATTTGTGTATAGATGCAAACTTTTTAAACATAAAATGCTGTGTGTAGATCAAGTTTTTACTATTCTGTGTAAATGTATTGCTTAAATGGTAACTGATGTATATCTAGATGTACCACTTATGTGTATGAAAATATGTGAAACTGAAAATTTGACCTTTTTTTCTTAAAATTTTAATACAAGCAACTGGCAGTACAGTTACATGTCACCATTCTGAATGGCAGGTTTCTAAGCTGTACTGACTTGTAACAATATGCTTGGGGACATTTTCTATCACAAAGGAAGCTTACGATAGCATGAAATTGATGCAAAAACATGCAGAGGTAAATAAACTAGTACAAACACGGCTTTGAACACTGATACATCAATTCAACAATATTCCAAAAGACTTCTAGACAGTGACATTACCAAATTAAAAACTGTCTAATTAAAATGAAAACAACTTTTTGTCCTAGCAGTAAGCACAAAGTTCTCTTAAGTTGAAATATGTTTTATTCAGAGGCAGTTCAGTGTATAAAATGTAACAGATAAAACCATACTTCAGTATAAATGTTGTCAATTGTGCAATATTTAGGAAATAGATTTTAAGACTGAGTGATATACCATTGAATATATCACAGTGTCAAATTCAGATGAAGGTAATTTAATCACGCTGGCCTACGATTTAAATTACGCAAATGAATGGGGAACCGTGATATAAACGAAGGTAGATCATGGTAAATTTTAAAATCTGTTTTCATTCTAACGTATATTTATAACGGGCGCAAGTATGTGCACTAATTAACAGTGACGTTCCCAGTGAGGTCAGCTGTTGCGTGCTTGTGTTCTGCGTGATATTACGTGTAAGATATATCACGCTTAATTTCTTCTTTGTTTATTGTAGGCGAAATGCTAGAATAAATTATAACAGACAACACACTTGTTTCATAGTTTTGTCTACTGCAATGACTTAAAATCTTTTAACATACTCATTCAAATGATCGATGCTAACTATATCTTTCTCTTGTTTAAATGGCTGGTTTGATGGGACAATTACAGAGAAATAAACAAAAGATTGTAATATATAGACAAAATACCTATTCCTTTTAAAACTAAAATGCTTCATGCTTCAGGCATTTATCCCTCAGTGTATATATATATATCAGTGTTCTAGAGCTAGTTTAAAACTGGTCAGTAACGTTACATCTACAAGACAGTCTTAACTTCTACAAGAACTTCATCAGGGCTGTATTTTTAGGTGTCATGTCTTTGACATTTAAGGTTGCCATGGGTGCATCTTTCTTTTATGCAAAGACAAAAAAAAACAAAATCTAAGGTTACAAATTTTAATATTTTGAATGATAAAATGTTGAAAATTCAATGTTGCACAAATGTGAAAAAAGGCTGCAAAAAACTACTTCCCTTTTTTGATATCAAAATCATCATTTGATTTCATGTAACCTTTTTCTTTTTCAAATTTCGGCACCAGTAGTAACAAAGTAGGGCAAAGAAAAATGGAGCAAAAGTCCTTTCTTTTGAAAACGAAACAAGAAAGGATTCAGTTGTACTCCATCAGAGCTGTCAGTGGAGACAGCACACTCGACTATTTAAGTACTGGATAGTTAAGAGAAGGACAACTATTAAAAAAGCAATTTAATTCTAGATCTATTGACATATAGACAAGAATCTTCTACATGGTAGATGAAATATCATATAATATTCATCATTTGTTATTAAAAATCCCTCAAGAAATAAAGAAGTTTTAGCAAAATACTACAATTTTTCACGAAAATTCTAAGTTTAAAGGGGAATTAATTCTATAAATATGAGCGCTAGAGTTATTAACCTTACCACATATAATGTGGGTGATGATAAGGAACAAGTTTGAAGTTAATCCCTCTAGAAATAAAGAAGTTATAGTAAAATATTACATTTTTAAGGAAAATTCTAAGTTTAAAGGGGAGATAATGAGGGACATTCCTGATTACAAATTATCTCCCTTACTCAGATAACATCTGAAGGTAGACCAAATAGCACATTGGTCCTTTCAGTTGGAATCCTCTAACTTTATCCTTGTTTCTAACTGTGATGGTCTTCACTTTTAGTTGTGAAAATTGTCACTTATATATTAAATAAAAAGTTAGGATTATCAAAGAACAAAGATAATTAACAAAACATTGCTAAATTCATTGTGTAATCCGACTACCACTGTTGCAAATAATTAGGTTTAATTATCACCATATCAAAAGAGAAAATTGCGATAAAAGCAGAGCATCCAAATGGAATGACCAAAGTAATATTAGAGAGTATTCAGGGTAGATAATCAACTAATGTCCCCAATTCTGGAAGTATGGGTGCTAGAGTTATTAACCTTACCACATATGTTGTTGGTGATGATAAGGAACATATTTTTAAAGTTTGATGTAAATCCTTAAAAAATTAACAAAGTTATAGTAAAAAATATTTTACTGCACAAAAACTTTAATCAGAAATCTGGATGCCGACGCCGTGTGAGTAGGACAGCTCTCAATATACTTTGTATAGTCGAGCTAAACAAGCACAACCCTCTTGCATCTGACCTTTGACTCCCTATCCTAACGCCACAACCTTTTGACCTTTAACAATGACACACTGATCTCTTATCATATTAATGTACTTTGCTAGATCTTCTATTGATTCCTGCCAAGAACAGACAAAAGTGCCTTATATAATAAAAATAGCTATGACTTCTACATGCCTTAAGATATGAAAAATCGAAGCAAATACAGTATACATATATATACATATCCTTCTTCTGATGCTTTAAACTCAAGAGTCCTTCACTATTTGAATAATAAGATAAAGTCATAACTAACTCAAATGACAAGAGCAAAATTTGGGCGCCAGAAAAAGGAATGTCTTCTGTAATGCTAAAAGGAAGATGAATAAAAAAAATAACCATGTACTTAAAATAAACAATTCTAACCCGAAGCAGACATTGCTGGCTATTTTTCAGCTGTACACAAATGCCTTTAGAAATATATTAACTACATATGCTAGTGGAAAATATGTTAAAAAGAACAACACATGATTCAGTATGATAGTTTAACCTCCATAAAATCAAACTTTAAAAATGATGTTGCCAAAAGATGATGTAAATGAATTACACAATGATAATAATAAATGATTATGATGATGACTATGTACAAATGAAAATGAGAAAATACACAGAAAAGAAGATAGGTAAAAGCAAATTTAAGACAGAGAATAAGATCAAGAAATATCACATACATATATATGAGAACAGCTTAAATTCAACACACAAGAAATAGAAGTACATATACACATATAAACCAGTAGTTAAGAACAATACATATAGTACTCAATGTGTCCAGACTATCCAAGTGTACAAAAATGTTATCGAAAGTTATTAACTAAATAAAATACTGTATGCTTGTTATACAAAAATGTTATAACCTACCCCTATCCACAGCTAATGTAGCATTCAGAAATTTGCCTTGTCTTTGTCATACCAAAAAAAATGGCCTAGACTATTTTTACCTCATATACTTTAATTCTTTTGAAACAACATTTCTTCAAATGAAAGAAGATAAATCTGACTTGTTTTCAAGGTACATCCCCATTTCGAACTCTACCCTAACAGAAGGTTAATATCGGGGACACTCCTATTAATCTTATGTTCAAATTCTAAACCAGGATAAGCATACAAGTTACTCTGCACTGTTCATCTTACACTGATCAAAATAAAAATAGCAGAAGACATCAACAAGCAGAAATGTGGGTGTCACACGTAATGTCTCTTACCTCTGAATGACAACTGGCATTCTTACCACTTCATTGTACTGCTTAAATCTGATATATCTGGCACTAAAGATATAGTCTCTTATCATATAAGACTAACTTCAGTTTTGTCATGAAACATCTATTATTGACAGATTAACAACAGAAATCCTACTGGCCTAATAAAAACTATTGCAGTCTAGATAACCAGTTCAATCAGTTTTTTGTTGATAAAAGTTCTTAGTAATCAAGTAAGCCATTCTCCATGCATCCAGTACAAACATGTAACCTGCTACAGCTCTCAAGCAAACTTTGTTAGCAACAATCTGTCAATTCTAGAAAGACTCTTTCAGATCTTTATTCCTCTTCTTGCCATCTGTGCATCATTTTTCTTGTTGGCACGTCTCTGAGCAACATTGGCCCTTGTCGCTGCCCTGCAATAGGAAAATCAATAATAGATCCTGTTATAATACCATGATCATTATCATGCATATTCTAAAATCTAGATTACTCTATTTTCTTTAAAGGTGTGTAAATGTTTGACACCTTGTGCATCTAGCAATACAATGATAAGGATACTGAATAAATTACTTCCTCATGTCAAGGTGTTTGTCAACAATATATGAACAACAGGCTGACTATGCACTAATAGTAGTCTTGATATGGAGAGTTCTTGTACCATTTTACAGTGGATACCCATTTCTTCCAAAATAACACTACTTAAAAGTCTAAATTCTTTAAAGTCTAAATGCATAAAGGAAGAAAATCGAACATGTATTCATCTTTAAAACTTCATTAATTTTTCATTTTATAGCAAATGAGACAAAAAAATAGATATGCATTATATCTTGAGTTAATTGTTGGGTATTTCCTTTTAAATAAAAGGTAGATTAGCAACAGTCTTATTAATCACACGGTCAGTTCTGTTTCAGACCGTCACTGCTACTTCTGTGGCTAATACCACAGAAAGTTGTTTGCAAGAAAATCTTAAACAGACTTTCTATTAATGAAGAATGTATGATAATTGGTATACATTTGTTATCTGAAGAATGGAATTTTGTCTGTATGAATTCTAAGTTAAATTTTCACACTTAATTTTCTAATTATTTAGATAAATTTAGCTGTGACGTCTCTAACTTTCTATTCATGTTAAAATGGTATACCTGTCTGTGTTAGTTTTTGTTTTCTTAGTGCTGAGGTTCTTTATGTAAACTGGGCTCTTGCTACTATTTTCAAGGGGCTTTAGTTTGCCCTTGTGTGCCTTCCATGTTATAGGCCTTGCTAAACTGGCTTTCAAGTCAAATGCTTGCTTCTTGGTGGATGTGACTGTATGATTCAGTGCAGATGTATTCACAGCAGTGAACTTAAATGGTGTAGCTGAAAAGAAAGACATCGCCAGTTATAAAATGATCTTTGATTAGTCGATCATTATCCAATGAAAAAGTGGAAAACAAAATGTTTGTCTCCTGAAAAAAAGGCAAATGTCTTAAGATAATTGTAATGGTTACAAAAATGGTACATTCATTACTTCTCTTGACCTATTCCCAGCACTTAAAAGTAGTAAACGGGAAAATCACATTCAAAAAGACCTGATTTCCTCAAAGATTGTGCCTTACTATAATTGAGTGCATAATTATTTAAAAGCATCTGCAATTTAAACTTATACTGTACCAGGGTTGCCAGCACTTTGGTGAAATAAAATTCCCTGATTTTTCCCTGACTTTTCACTGACCAATTCATGTTTTTCACTGACCAAAATCGTCAAACACATAAACGGCCTCCTGACCTCCCCTATAGCCGTCCAATCCTCCCATTATATTTTTTGCATGTAAACTTGTATTTATTTTCCAAAATATAAAACTTTTACATCAAAGTAATGATTCAAACATTGTGTTCTACTATTCTTAACTATTTCTATTCAAACACAGTGTGACTGTTGGTCAGTGAAACATGTGAAACATATGACATGAAGGCAAGGGTTGCAAAGCCTTTCAGTCTTTAGGCTGAATGATGTTTTAAGGTAAATAATGGGTATTATAATCACTAAGTTAACATATAATGCTTCTTAATATCACAGTTTACTGTTATTTGAATTTAATGCTTAACTGTGAGAGTGATAAAGTCAAATATTAAATGCCTAAAGACTGCCATAGCCAAGTAAGACCTTCAATGCGTATATTTTTCGACCCTTTGAAATAATTTTTCCCTGACTTTTCACTGACTTTTCAGGATTTTCATTTTTCACTGACCAAATTTCAAAATTCCCTGACAATTCCCTGACCTTGAAAAAATACCTAATTTCCCTGACTTTTCAAGTCCGCTGGCAACCCTGTGTACTTAAAAAGATTTTATTCAAAATTATCAAGTTCGAGAGTCAGTTTCATACAGGAACACTTTCCACTTGCACACCTTATTTTCAATTCACAAAATTTTAACATCAGTATTACAATTTAGTTGCATTTTCTAGACTTGAACTCTCAAGGTACTGACTATCACAAGAGTTGCATGTTTAGCCTGCAAACATTTAAGCTGAAAACTGTGCACAATTTTTAAGACATACCAGTACTTTTTCTTGGCACAACTGAACCTGTGGATTTTCTTGACGAGGGCTGAGTACTCTTCAAAGTGGAGGAGATGACAGACTTTGGTGACTTCCTCGGCAATGTCTTTGGAGAAGCCTTTGTCCCAAAGTTTAGGTTCATTTTACTTGTTGTAAGCACAGTAGGCTTAAATGGTGTTGTCTTGTTGGCATTTGACACTCTTGGTTTCACAAACTAGTAACATAATGATAACCAGTATTTTAACAAAATCAATACAAAAATAACTAGTCTATAATTAATTTTGCCAGGCAATAACCACTGTACTGAAGACCAATTACCAATTAGTAATAACAGTTCACAAAATGACACTTGTCAATGATTAAGTAATATCTGGAGTTACCTGTGAATATATATTGCAAAAAAAACCAATAATATTCTTGATGTTAAAGTTTCATTAAAAATAAAAATTTTCAGTAGAATGCAACTATACAAAACCTTCAGACAGCAAAGGTAATGTATGTTTTACATCAGTATGGGTTAATTTTAACTGTTTGGATAACTATTCTCTGCATCAACATTACTTAATAAACTCAGCAAAGATTTTTTTCAATTGCATATTTTTGGACATTTTGACACCATAAGCATCTAGCAATACAAACCTTATTTTCATTTGTTTCAGGTGTTTTGTGTGACTTTAATTTATCTACTGCTGTGCAGACTTCACTCAGCAAGGTTTTAGCCTTCTTTACAGATGCTGACATTTCCTCGGCCCTTTTTCGTTTCTTCTTTAGGTACACATCAATGGAATCAAACTTATCAAAATTTTTCTTGTGGATTTTCTCCCAGTCCTTGTTACCTGTCGAAATAGTTGTGGAAATTGTTTTCTCTAAGAGATCATTGGAAGCATTTTCAAATTATTGTTCTTTATAGGTGAAGTTTATGTGCAACTTTCAGCTTCCAGAGAACAGAGTAACTAGTGTTATAAAATCAGACTGTAATGAAAATCGATTATCAAATCGAAACAAAGACAGCATTTCAATTTACTATCAGAAAATGATCAAAATGTTATACAGAGAAACTGGAAACACTTTCAGAAATCTTGTACACTTTTCGCTCTAATGGGTCAGTATTATCACAACAAATACTGTTTGTATGCATGATAAAACAAAATAAATAGTACTTAATTGCTTATTTATCCAGTTATTTAATGTATTTATTACATCAAATGTACTTCCCCACAAAGAGTAACTTCCCTTTTACCTTGCAATATCTATTCTCGCAGACTAAAATACCACTGAAAATGGTATTTTATGTCTTTGAATCTCAGAAATGAAAATTGATTGTTGCCAACATAACAAGGCTGCTGAGAATAATTCAATTTAACTTTTGTGTACTATCTAAAAGTACAAACATGTTCATGTACTTGGTAAGATCATTTTGTTTTTCAAAATTTGGTGACATTCTGTGCAAACCTCTTTAACAAGTTTTCTGCATGCTTATGGCAAAATCTTTCTCTACTTTTGTATTTATCATAATTTTTGGTCCTGACAGGAGTAAAACTTTGAAATAGTTTCACGAAGAAGTCATGAGGCTTGTTAAGTTGAGAATTCTGCTACAATGTTTTACTGCATAAATTCACAGGACTTAACTTTAGTTACAATGCTTTTATGAATTTTTAGTATTCCATCTTTGCAAGTGTAATGAAAGAATCTCTTACCTGGAGTGATAGGCTTCAATTCCTTGTTCTTCATAGCAAATGCAGCAAATCTTGGTATACTGGTGCTGCTTTCTGGAGCTGCCTTCACTGGATATACAAACAAATTCCGTATATTGATCATGTTAGACAAGATGGTTAAGAATAGAAAAGGAGCAATCTTGTGCCTTCTCTTTTCTCCAGTTATTGTACGGTTAAAACATTTAAATTGAAGGCAGAATATGTTGACTTCTTACTAAAATACTAACTGGAAATGATTAACAGTGTAACTAAAATTTAAATGTGACCCTTTGCTTGCCATTTACTTCACAAACACAATCAGTCATAAGAATTCAGTGGTAAAATGCATCTCACAAAGACTGCGAGGTACATGTATGCTTATAAAGGAAGCCTTTTTTAAAAATTAAGTCTGGTGATTTTTCAATAAAAGCTTATTCATTACGATTTAGCAAGAACATTTCAAACTATGTTCATTATTTCTAGTCTTACCCTTTTCTTGGACATTTTTATCGAGGACAGACATCAAACTCTTCTTCATCTCTTCACTGTTCATGTCATTCTTCATAGCCCCCAACATCTCCTGTACAGACTGACTAGAACCAGTACTTTGCCTTCCAGACCTTCTTCTTTGTGGACCCTCAATTTCTGGTGTTTTTAAGTTCGGTGTTGGTGCTTTCTCAAAGGTGCTTCTACGTTTCTTTGTACTGCCTTTCTCAACCTGAGGCAAACTTGCATCTTTTGAGGGGGTCTTTTCAAATTTCCCTTTCTTTTCAGGTGGAACCTCAGGCTAAAAAAACAGATGTGAATCAATGAATAATGGCATTCATATTTGACTTTAAATGAAAGTCAGTATGTTCTTACCATGAGTATTCAACCACTTTGACATGTGTTTAAGAAAATACTTTCTTCTGCCCATAACACAAAAATGCAGTCCATCAGAAAAAAACACCCATTAGTTTTATATGCAATTCAATGTTGGGTAGTTGTTTGAGCTTCAAATGCTTTAGATTACTGGCAAATCCAAACAATCTATGCCCTTACACAGCTGCCAGAAGTTGAATTTATACAAATCTAAGCAAGTGTGCTCTGGATTATTATATGTATCTTTGTTTCTCAACATCAATAAATTGATATCAGTATTGCACTGATACAAATGTGTATAATAATGAGTACTAACTGTGGCTGTCTGCTTCCTCTTTTTGGCAATCTGATTCACTTCTGATGTTTTCTTGGGGCTCACTTGTTTGTTCTTTGGAGCTGCAGGTTTACTTTCTGGTTTTGGTGATCTTACTGCAACTGAGGGTGAAAATACACGTTTCTCCCATCTCTGTATGGGTTTGCCAGATCCAGGGGCAGGTTTCGTTAGCTGTTCTGGAGTTGAAATTCTTCCTTCTGTTAATGTTATGGACTTTGGCTTTTCAACCAATGGTGTTCTAGGTTTTACGACAGGTGTTTTTGGTTTTGTAACCAGTGTTGGTGTTTTGGGTAATCCCTTACCATGAGATACTGAGTTCTTCTTACTTTCCTAAAACAAAATATTTGTTTAGCAGGAGTTTGTAGGCAAAATTTGTAGTTTGGTTTAAACTGAACAAAAGCTGATCCTTAGCACCCTATCTGCAAGGTTTCTTCAAAAATATGTTTTCAGCCATCTACAATTAGCACACAGTTTGATAGTGTATGTAGCCTTTAGATCTTGAATGGTTTCTTCAGCCCATTCATGCTGTTACAATTAGGCTATTTTTGAAAATTGTCAGATTATGTAAGAAGTTATTTTGAACTAAAGATAACAAGTCAGTAAGCTAAATGTACACCAGTCATATGCTCACCCCTGTAGTTCTTGTTGGCATTCTTCTCATAGAATTTTGTCAGCTCTGCAACCAGCTTTTCTTGCTGAAAAATAAACATTTCAATCCTTCTGAGAATTTGTATATTTAGTGATAGCAGTAGATACATGACAATATTATTCATCTTAATTCTTTATATATGTGACATTCTAGAATTTAAGTACAGTTATATAAGTCTCTGACATGTAATCTGAGTGTATAAACTTTTATTTTTCTTCTCTGAATTACACAAAAAGATTATTTTGAAAAGACAGATGTCAAAATGATTTATTTTGTCTAAACTTGAAATTGATGCATAAATGAAATGGAATAAATTGCATCTTGGGAAATATGAACAAATACTAGTGAAATCCTATATTTCCATTTATCCATCTGCTATGGTCACAGATGTAAGCTGAGATGTAGACATCAGCAAAGAGCAAGAAACATTCTGATTTCATTAGCTTACTAGGTATCCATTCACTGCTAAATACACTGAGGCAGACCTAGTGTCTTTTGCCTTTGGACACACCTAGTGCTTTGGGTAGTCTTAGTATTTCAACTTCAAAGGCAGACCCATTCTTAGGATTAACAAAGCAACGTCATATTGATATTGCTCATTTTCCCACAGCACATTCTGCAAGGTTTTCTCAATTAAATCAGGATATTTATGTATTCAATCTGAGTCATCTAAGAACTAAAGTCTTATTTCTAAAAGAATTACCTTTTAACTAATAAATCCAACTGTAGCAGATGAAAATAATGTTTTTAATCCTATATTCATTTAGTCCTTAATAACTTACTCTACTGTGTGACATCACCTGCATGGCAAGTGAATTACAAAGGGGAAGGTATTTTGTTTTTTACATTTCATGTAAATTCAATTTTTTACACTATTCGTGCATTTCCATTACCAGGTGACCAAAGTATTGAATCAATGAGTGATTAACTATTGATTTAAACTTTTAAAATGTGATATTCAATGTATTTTGTGATATGTATTTTGGTACATGTTTTTGAGCAATATCACTTGCCTATAAAATATAACTATCACAAACGCTGTAAGTCTAAAGTTTTGGACTAGGCAGATATGGACCAGTAAAAAAATTAGCACAATATTCAGCCTACATGAGTACAGTAATTTAAACCTGTGCTTTAGGATGGATCTGAATCCAATACAGATTATACCATACAAAATGGAGGTGTGTAACCACTGACTATCTAAAGTGGAAGTGGTGCAAAAGCCCATGTTTGTGGTACCTGTCAGTGTCACCATACACCAAATTTTTCATATTTGAAGAACCTTCAAAACACATAGCAATACTACCTAAAATAAGTTGAATATTGAAGGAAGCAAAGACCTCAAAGACCATAATTTAGAAACCCCTTTAATAGCCAACGGAATACTTTTAATGTTAAATATATCACCAACACTCTGTGTACAGATTAGTAATTAGTAAGTGTTTTTGGCATTTAATTAATCAGCAGATAAACTAATCGATAATATGTGAGGCACTAAATTAGACGAATTATCTTCTAATTATATCTCTAAATGCAGTGAGAGCCTTTGAAAATTCGAATCTCAAAATAAGAAAAACAATAAAACTAATAAAAAAAATAGTATGGTTATGGACGCCAATTGTCCAATTTTACGTGAACCCTAGTTTACGGTCAAAAAACTAGGATTATGGTTGACTAAACAGGTTTTCAACAAAAAAACTAGATTTCGAATATAAAACTATATTTCAAGCGAAATAAGTTAATGTCGTAACTGTAGTTTACGCTCGTAAACCATAGATCACGTTTGAAAACACAAGTTTACGGTCGAAAATATAGGTTACGTTTGTAAACTATCCTTTACGAGCGTAAACCAGGGTTCACGAGCGTAACAATAAAATAGTGTCTGTAAACATAGGATAACGGTTGAAATCCGTTGTTTAATTGAAAAACCTAGTTTATCAATCGTTAACTATGGTTTACATTCGATATTTAGGATTATGAATTCAAACTTGAATTTCAAGCGTTAACATGTGTTTACGATCGAGAACCTATGTTTTCAAGCGTGAACCTACATTTACAGCCGTGAACCCATGTTTACAATCGAGATCATAGGTTAATGACTGTTCGAAAAACCTAGTTTATCGAACGTAAATATAGTTTCAGGAGCGTAATCTAGGGTTAACGACGGTTATCCTATATTTACACTCGAAAATATAGGATAAAATTCAAATATCAGGTTTTACGATTGAAAAACCTGTTTTATCGATCGTAAATCCTAGATTAATGGGCGTAAACATAGGTTCACTTTATTTTGGACAGTTGACTTCCCTTGAAATATATTTTACGGAATTTAACCAGTGTTTTCGAGCAAAAACGTAGGATAACGGTCGTGAACCATAGTTTATGGACGTGAACCTAGGTTTACGTTTGATAAACTAAGTTACTGAGAAAAAATATGAATTTACGAACGTAAATATAGGTTTACAGTCGTAAACCTATGTTTACGGTCGCAAACCTAAGTTTACGGTGGTAATCTTAGGATAACGACCGAAATTCTATATTTATGGCCGTTATCCTATGTTTACGCTCGAAAATAGAGGTTAAAAATCAAAAAACCAGGTTTTACGTTTGAAAAACCTAGATTATCGACCATAAATCCTAGTTTTACGAGCGTAAACATAGGTTCACGTAATAATTGGACAATTGGCGTGCCATATATGTTTGTGCGATTTTGTTACAAATAATGCTTTGTCCAGGCTTAACATTTACACATGACACTTTCATATGTCCCTGTCATGCAAGTACTGAAGAACAGACAGAAAATTAATGAACAATGTATGTAAGTTAACTTAAGTATTTTGGTTGACAGTGTTGACTGTTTTGGAACTCTCCTGTTAATAATGAAGTGGTTTGAAAGAAGGTGCTTAAATTTTTGGCGGCCAATACAGTTTTGCATAGATGGGTTACTTGTTGGTTTGGTAAATAATCTTGGATGTGTAACTAACTTAAAGCTTTTCAGATGTGTAGAAAAGATTTGTTCACTTTACAGAATTTATATATTCTTTACTATCATTTTAAAAAGACCCTTAATCCTTGTCAAGTATTAAGAGGTTCAAAAGACGGTGCGTCCACGGTAAAAGTCTTGATGCTGCCAAAACTCAATACAATTGCTATTATAAACACTGGACCATTAATTCGCTCCTCTAGAACTACCAACCTTGAGATTTGCTTTTATACCAGCTTTTTTGGCTAATTTACGCAGATCGGCGTATTTTAGTTTTGTAAAATCTTGCATTTTCAATAACTTTCTCCAAAACAAACGAGTCAATCTTAGCTTCCGGGTGCTTTTAAATTTCGCTCGAATCTCATTCATTGGTTAAAACTATGGAATGGTATAGTTGCAGACGAATATAAAAAACATCACACATACAAAAGGATTACAATACAGACCTTCTGTGATAAAAATAATTTGAAGTAGATCTAAATAAAGAAAAGTGAAAGTTTATCAAACTGTAACAATGGCCGTTTCGAAATAGCCATGGTTAGTTATTTAATGTAAACCCAATAATAACATCTATATATATATATATACACTATTCTGTCCTTTACTATTTCTCAGCAACCTCTGGTTGGAATTGCATGAAACTTTATTGGAAGCCTCTGTATCCAAAAATGCGCAGTTTACCAGAATGAATCGTATTGATTTTTTATTAAAGAGTTTAGATCCCTTTAAATTTCATGCAGCCACATTTGTGTCCGGCCTATGTCTCAGTAGCTTAAATCTCATGGAATTAAATGACATTATCGAAAGCTTCAGTATCAGAAGATGCACATATCACAATCATGATCCGGACTTCCGGATATCCAGGTATATTTTCACCTAGTTATGGTTCTCTTGATTTGCAGAATTGTAAATGATAGGATTCTTTTTCTCAGCAACCACTCCCTAGAGTGAACATGAACATATTGGTATCTTCCATACTAGGAGAAGATGTGCATATTAATTACATGTACAGTAAGGAAAAAATAGAAGTTTGAAAGAAATATAATAAGCTTCTTTGATTTATTTAAGTTGTGTCCTATTCTTTAAAGAACACTTCATTACATACCTGCTTTCTCTTACAAATGTTTCCAATGTGAAAGTGAAAATTTAGTTTATATTTCATAACAACACCTAAGAGTTCAGCGGATTTATCACATGCAATATTACAAGTACATGGATTTAAGGACTTGGGTTTTCATAAAATTGAAATATTTTTGCTTAAAGCTTTCAAAAACTTTAAATGTAACATTAGTTAGCTTAAATTTTTGCATTTCATTGCACGTGAACCAATATATAAAGATGTTGCTTTCGGTTTATAGAATTTGAATTACAGTTTAAATATTTTGTGAATAGATGGAAGCGGACATTATCAACTGAATAATCGAAAATGTGTTTCTGTTTACAAAATAAATGAAAATATTTGCGCTCCTAAATTGTTTCAATTTTTTATTGCCTGCTACAAAGTAGCTGCGACATATAGGGATCACTTCTCCGTCGTCTGTCTTTCTGTCAAACTGTCCGTCACAAAACTTTTTCGGACTACTGCTCAAAAACGACTGGTACAATTTCATCCAAACGTCATAGGAATGATCAGTACTAAGTCTAGTTGTGCATATCGTCATCATTTTCCAGTTAAATTATCTTTTCGAGTTATGGCCCTTTAATATTTTTATTTTTAAAGTTTGTCCGGACTACTTCTCTTATACTACTAATGCAATTTGAATGAAATGTTACAGGATTTGTACTTTTGGTTGAGTTATGGCCCTTTAATAAAAAAGGCGTTTTGGCGAACAAACTGTCCAATCATCCCTCAGTACAACTGCTTAATTGGCTATCATCAGGCGACACATGTGATCACTGATCGCTCTTGTTGGTACAATGTATAAGAAACCCGTTTGTACATTTCGGTTTTAGCGGGAAATTTGCTCGTGCACGGTATTTAGGATCTATATATAAGAAGATTGCTGGGTGTATCTCCCCACTCGAGGTTACTTATTGGCAGCTTTTACACGTTTGTATGCCGCCCTCCCACCCATAAATCTGATAATAGTTTCTGATCGGATAAAAGTTTTCCTGCAAACAATTAATTTAGTTTTTATCAAAGTACTGTTCAGTTCCTGCTGTCTTACAAAACTTACAGATGTTCTTATATTCTTGTCTGAATGTTTTACTCAAATCTGTATGTAGTACCTTTTCTGTATCCCAGTATTCCAAACATCATGATTGACACACTACAGTTCTATAATGGGACAGACTATACCAGTACAACAAAATCATATGATGAAAATAAAATCTTTCATTTTAATATGAAAATTGCCGCCAGTAATACGCCTTAAACGTATTTGTGTGTTGTGGTTTTTTTTATTCCTCAAACAATTTTGATAAGTTAATAATTGTGTTACTCACGGTAACAACGTGACTAAAATGTATTAATGGGCTTTTAACGCCACTTTTTTCGTGTTATAACATCTGCAGAATCCCGAGGATGGTTGGTGCCCGAGCCCGTATAGGGCGAGGGAACCCACAATTATCCCTCGAGGATCTTGCAGATGTTATAACACGAAAAACGTGCTTTAACGCTATTTCTAGCCTAAATGATCTAGGAAAAGACATGTTTACGAAAAATAATAAATAAATAAATATAGTACAGTCGCCTTTAGGTTGTTATGGCTAAGTGTTTTAAATATGCGTTTCAGGGCGCGACACGTGTTTTCAACTTGTCAAGCGGCCATCTTGACACTTGAAAAAGAGTCGATTAAAAATATTGGAAGCATTTCGTGTTCGATTTACCAATTTTGAACGAGGCCAGCCATTGATTTTATCAATAATTCATGAATTTTCGTCTACGTTCCGACCTGCAAAGTTACATAAACTGCGATTTGGGTCGAAAAAAGGCGGATCAGCGTCCATTATTTACCCAAAGGCCCGTAACCGCTGCATACTGAAAAAACGGCGTATAACAGCGCGTGAGCGCGAGAACTTTCTTGTTTACACACCTTTTGCTCTCGTTAAAACATAGGAAAAACGGGCAATAACAAGCGATTTTATGCTAGAATACGTATAAACAATATTTAAAATAAACGGAATTTAATATGATTTAGCTAATGTACTGTTTTTGTAACAAAGAAGTGTTTTGATCCTGTTTATACATGTTAGAAAATGTATTTGTCATTATGGAAAAGATTATTAGGTTAGTGATTGGTTCTGTGAGAGATTAACACATTTCAGTATTTTAAAAGGGATCTTATCAGCACATTTTTCTCCATATCAAACGTTTGTGTTTTTAGACACAGAACTTTAACACAGACTATTACACTGAAACTATTATTCTAAAGTTTTTATCCCAAGTAATGGTGATTATCTGGATCAAAATTATAATCTTAGACAATGTTATCAACATTAGCAAAGAGGTCATTTAAAATTTCTGCTCAGTAGTTCTCAGGGATAAATTCATCTTCATTTAAAATAATTTTGTGTATTTGGGTTTTTCTTTTAAATATAGATAGGTATTCCAAAAACCTTAATTTTTGCATAGTACCTGATGTACACCTCTAATGAAAATATTCAAAAATTGATTTTATTCTTTAATTTGTCTACTAGATTTCAGCACTGTCTGCGTCGGTCATATGGGCAACCGGTACCGGCGATAAATAAACTCAGATACGGATAGATAGTCTCAAAACTGCAGTAATAGTGTTTTTGTTTATAAATATGCATATCATGTTATGACATTCACTTTCTCAATCATAGTGATTTAGAGTTAGTTATAAAAACATAGAGTAATGAAGGGTTGGCATTCTCCATAAGACATCTAGCACATTAAGCTAGATTTGCAAAATCGAACTTTCAATAAAATTTGATAGTGATTTTCCTTTGTTGCCATCGAGTGAAACATAATTTATGTCATCTACTTACACATAATGTGATAAGTCTGGGAGGTATTTTTATCTATAGTTAGCAGAAGTACATTAAAGAAATCATCGACCGAAGAATTTGATGGTTTACACACCGATGTTTTAAGCTATTGGTTTTGTTTAGTGTTACCTCGAAAGAAATGTTTTCAAGATTATCTATGCTTGTCCAAAACCGCTTCTTCTGAGATCTGGAATTTGACATCTGATAAATACTGCCAGGCCTCAACCTTAGGCATTACTGTCATGTCGTTGTAACCCGATGCTTAGAAAAAAAAACTTTTCAATTTAGTAAAGAATTATTTTTAGAAAACATGCCCTTTTGAAGAAAAAAAAATCAACATTCGAATAGCATTTGTTCGAGTCACTTTCAAAAGCCTTTAAATAAAAATTCGACTACTTTAAAATTCGGTCAGACACAGGACGGTGGATGAAAAAATCCCGACTCGTCTACCCTGCTTCGAAAAAGTAAAAAGTGTTAGGAATTGATGGGTTAACTGCTTCAGCCGGTCTCCGAGATCTAAGCCTGTCAAAACAGTTTTTTTTTTCCCCTTCACATTTAAGAAGTCCAGTTGCAAAGCTAAAATAAAATACGCGAGTATTTTTTACTACGCTGCAATACTAGTATATAAAAGAAAGATCTCTTTAAAATTTGTCCGAGATATAATATTATAATCGACAAACACTTTATTTTAAAATATAAAATAGAGATTGGCAGGTACATTTTTTTTAAAACTTAACCTTTAAGATCCACACATATGAAAAAAATCCAGAATGTATACATACGTATACATATTTATATAGGGGTGCAAGCCGTTGTTTACCTATTACGAGGGCAATGCATTTAGCTTGAAGTGTGTTTTCAATGATCAGCTTCGACTTTAACAGTTATTTCTTTTTCTATTTTAAAAAACAGAATCAGGTGTCTTTAAGTAAGGTAGACTTCAGTAAACCTTTAGACAAAGTAGACCACCACAAACTCATACACAAGCTGAAACACATGGAAGTTCATCCACACATCAGTTCATGGATACAAAACTTTCTCAAAAACAGATCACAACAAGTATTAGTGGAAAACAAGGTCTCTGACAGGCTCCCTGTGCTTTCTGGTGTCCCGCAGGGATCGGTCTTAGGTCCATGTCTCTTTCTCGCATACATCAATGACCTACCAGGAAGTGTCAGGAGCCGGGTGCGTCTATTTGCCGACGACACCATAGTTTATTTAACAATTAAATCGCAAGCATCTGCACAAACCTTACAAAATGATTTGCACAACCTTGAAATATGGGAAAAAGAATGGTCAATGGAATTCAACCCTGACAAGTGTGAAGTACTCAGAATATACAGGAAAAAGAAACCGGTCATCTTTGCTTACACCCTACATAACACTAAACTATAAACCACAGAAAATGCAAAATACTTAGGAGTTACAATAAGTAGCAACCTAAACTGGTCATCCCACATAAACAATATCACAAACAAAGCAAAAAACAGCTTAAGGTTCATCAGACGAAACGTCAAAACACAAAACAAACAACTCAAAGAAGCAGCATACAAAACATATGTAAGACCACAGGTTGAATACTGCTCAACCATATGGCATCCATGGCAAAAATATCTCACACACAGAATAGAAATGGTCCAGAGGTCAGCTGGAAGGTACGTTCATAATGATTACCACTATACAAGCAGTGTAACAAACATGATCATGGAACTAAAATGGTCAACTTTAGAACAAAGGCGAAACCATGCCAGCCTGGTCATGCTACACAAAATAAAAAACAATCAGGTCAATGTTGATCACAATCACCTTACAAACACAAGAAACAACAAATTCCTCATTCCACAATCAAAAACACAACATCACATGAACTCATTCTTCCCAAGGACTATACGACTCTGGGACGAATTACCGATCGAGATTAAGGCTACCCCAACTGTGCCAGCTTTTATCAGTGGACTAAACAAGTTTTATAGATTTTAAAGTATTTAAAATAAATGTTTAAGTAAGATCTTCAGTTAAATCTTGTTTTCTTTGTTATTAAATTTTATAATTTTAAATGTTCCTGTCACGCGCCTGCCTAGTATAGTCAGTATTGACTTTTGGCAGTATTAAGTTGAAGTTGAAGTTGAAACTTACAGCACATTCGTACACGTTCTGTAATACCATTCGTCCATGTTTTAGGCAAAGGGAAGTAATCTCCCTGTCAACAAAGTGCGTTCAGCTGTCAAAACTTTACTAAATGCGATAGAACGAGGACATTATTTTCGGATTAAATGCAGTCCAAGAAATTGTCATTCAACTAGAGAGTTATGTTTCTATTAATGACGTATGTTTTGATGCAAATAAAGATTTAGGAAAAATGTCAAAGAAATGTGGAAGTAAAGTCGTGGAGGCTGATTCACCAAAGTCTGTGGTCACCCAGTTAATGGGACTATATATTATTGTTGCTTTCCTGTTATCATTATCATGGCTTTTAGGATCCTTTTCGTTCTCATTCCTTTGGGTATTTTCCCTAATTTTTGGACTTTTTATCATATGGAAATCACGACTCAGTGAGCTGGTTGAAAGGACAATAGATTTGCACACAGAGCATCAGAACAGAAAAAGAGCTTTAAGACAAGAAGAGACTGCAGAATGGCTCAATTTTATCATAAATAGATGGTAAGTATTTTTATTACAGCTTGTGAATAGGTAACTTGTTTTTCAGAAGTGTTTTCTGTAAAGTTGTTGTTGCCTTTTACAATTTCACTGCATAGAGAAATTTTCAAATCAACCAGTCTGTGAATATAATATAGTATTGGAGAGATATTTCTGACATGTCTGTAACAGATGAAATCAACATTTTATTTATTTGTAATGAAATCTCAAGGGTTGCTCTAGTGCAGACTTATGTATCTGCATATATACAGTTTAATGTTACTGTTTATGAATTAATTTTACTTGAAATTTGATTGTACCTACATAAGAATTGTCAAATGATTGGGGCTTAGTAATATTAAAATTTCCACTTCATATAAATTTGCCTTTAATATCTGTTCCAATTAGCATATTCTGTTAATTCATTTTCCCGTTAAAGTATAAATTTAATGTATGCACTAATTTTCATTTCTGTCATTTAGAACAAATGTAGATATTACTTAGTGCTAAGTACCAAAAGCAAGGCTATGACAAGGAACACTCACTAAACGGCATATAAAGATTTAGAAAAATCTTGTTGTTTCTCTTATTGTACAGGTAAAGAACCTGTAAAGCAGGAAGCACTGAAATGTAACAAGCGAAGGTCACATCTTGACAATGTATCAACACTTAGATAATAGTATTGTGGTTCACAGTCAGTTAGTCCAAAAGCTATCCTTCAAAATTTCTAAACTGAACTTGGTGATCATCATAATTGTCTGTGTCTCTGATCATATCACACAGATGTACATGGTGATCCATTCAATGAAAAGAACGTTTGACATCAATGAGGTAAAACTTAATCAAGGTTTGATACTATGTGAATGACAGATTAAAACTCTGCATTGTTAACAATCCCCACAAAGAGTTTCTAACAAAGATTTATTTGTTGCTGTTAAATGTTAGTTTTGTCACTTTTTGCTCACAACATAATGCTGAAAAGATGTAAATGTATGTATTTGCTGTTTTTTCACTGTCCCTTTTACTCTAGCCACAACAGATCTCAAGGATAGCATTAAAATAGGATTTGTTTTAATGATTTGTTAATATCCAACAAAACTGCCCAAAATTTATTATAATTGAACATCAAATTTTGGAACTAATTTTCACTGACTTCTTGTAAACATACTCCTCTATGAATGCTACACAAGGATTATAAACCATAGATATAATTCTGGTTGGCCATATTCATAAACTCACAGTTTTGTGTTGCCTGCTACAAAGTAGCGTGACATATAGGGATCACTTCTCCGTCGTCTGTCTGTCACAAAACTTGTCCGGACTACTCCTCAGAAACTACTGGTGCGATTTCATCCAAACTTTACATGAATGATCAGTACCAAGTCTAGTTGTGCATATCATCAGCATTTTTCAGTTCAATGATTTTTGTCCCAGTTATAGCCCTTTAATGATTTTTATTTTTGAAGTTTGTCCGGACTATTTCTCTTATACTTGTAATGCAATTTGAATGAAATATTACAGCATTGATAAGTACCTCAAGTATTTGCACATATTTAACGGGTTTTCTGGTTGAATGATTTTTGGCTGAGTTATGGCGCTTGAATAAAAAAGGCTTTTTGGCCTATTACTGATTTTTGTGTTGCAGGCTTCACAGTAGCTGCAACATGCTACAAAGTAGCCATGACATAAAGGGATTACTTCTCCATCATCTGTGTGTCTGTCCGTCTGTCTGTTTGTCTGTCCCAAAACTTGTCCGGACTACTCCTCAAAAACTACTGGTGCGATTTCATCAAAACTTTACAGGAATGATCAGTACCAAGTCTTGTTGTGCATATCATCAGTATTTCAGTTCAGTGATTTTTGTCAGAGTTATTGCCCTTCAATAATTTTGATTTTTAAGGTTTGTCCAGACTACTTCTCTTCTACTACTTATGCAATTTGAATGAAATATTACAGGATTATTCAGTACCTCAAGTACTTACTCATATCTTACAGGTTTTTTGGTTGAATGATTTTTGGCTGAATTATGGCCCTTGAATAAAAAGAAATGCGTTTTGGCCAGCAAACTGTCCAGTCACCTCTCAATACAACTGCTTAATTGGCTTTCATCAGGCGACACATGTGATTACTGATCGCCCTTGTTTTTCAACTACAACCTTTTTTGATGGTCTTGGGAAAAGTTGTTGGTCCACTAGAAAGGGGAAATTTATGCTGTAAAAAAAATAAACAACCAAAAAACAATAGGGGATGTTTTTTCAGCAAACAGAGTTGGAATTTGAAAAATTACACCTAAAAATTTAAATGCATGTTCTTGTCAGGTATTCTATGTCTTAATTTGCTGTAAGAATAAAAATGCAAGTTGAAAAATACAGTTGTTTCTCAGTTTATAAATGCTTGATATTCTATTAAGAGTGGTTTATTGATCCTTGAAATAGTGTTGTATTTTGTTGAAGTGTTAACACTAGTATTTTCCTGCTTAAGGAACCGGCCTAATTCCAGCCCTGAAAAAAACTAAAGGGCTGAACCATTACAGTTTTTTTCTGTTTCAACCAATAGTTTTAATTACTGTTTGATTCTTTCAATGGAAATCATTTATTAATTAGTTGATTTATTTATATAAATGTTGTGCTTTGTGACAGAAGGTACCTTATTGGTATGCATGCATGAAATAAGATCAAAATACATGTAATGTTGAATAATACCTACAGCTAACATTGGATGTCATTTTAATGACGTCTGTGAAACCCTATTTAATCATTTATGCATACTGTAATGCCATATTAATACCAGTACTATTTTGTCCAAATATCTGGGTTTTTTTATTATACATGCACATATTTTATTTCTATAATATATATTTTCAGCAATAGATTGATTTGTCTGATTCTGTTCAAAGTCAGTTTTCAATGAAATCCCTTGTAAGGTCCCTTTCATTTTGATGCATCACAAATGCCTTGATACGAAATACATTATGCAGAGACTGTTACATAGATTGTTAGATTGAAATAATTAACCTATTTTGGTTGGCCTTTTTTGATTAACAATCAGTGTCTGTATGTTATTATGTACATGTTGAATTCACATGATTTATATTTCTTACTGCTAAATATGTTATGCATTTCTTACTTGCCTGACATGTATAAACACGTACAATACTTATGTATCTATTTTAGGTGACATTGCAAGTTGAAAGTGAATATTTCAGAAACCTAACAATATATTTTTCATATATCATATTTTCTTCAGTGTCTTGTCATATATTTCATCTGTGTTGCCATGTACATGTATGATGTAAATTTTCATCTGAATTGAAAATTGACTCCTAAGTTCTATTTCATAGTCCCAACCTTTTAATTCATATTTGAGTAACTGACTTCATTCCTCCCTTTGAAATAATCTTCTTTTGGTATTATATTCTTTATGATTTGTTGATTGTATAAAACTGTTACAATCCCTTCTCAGACATTGTTACTCCTAATAAGGATTAAATATCATGATTTAGAGGTATCTCTGTCCTCAAACATGCATAACAAATTCTAAATTGCAAACTGTTGTAAATAACTTCAAATGATGTGGGTGTTTTGAGTAGCGCTGTGTAGTTTGCATTAACATTTTACCAGTATTTTGAATATTTTCATTTGATGCATCTGAGATTATTTTAAAGTGGTTTAAAGGAAAATGTTAAAGCTGTTGTTTTTTTTAAATGCAAAAAGATGCTGGTTAAACCATTTCTTAAACATTTGAAAATTCTGCTGATCTGTGTTCAAATTTCAGGCAGGAAAAGTCAGCTTTCAAAGCATCAATTTATAAATATAACCTACAATTTACTGCTAGGGCAGCATTTTTACCTTACCCTTTCTTAATTTTCAGTCATTAATTAATCCATTGATCATTTAGGTTATTATTATAGTGATTAATTATTTTTCAGTTACTGGGTTGGGCAGGGTAATCGTGGTCCTCACTAGTTGTACAAAACTTTGTCGACAGCTTAATCTTCATTTCTCTTCATTGAATGGATTCCCTTCTTATTTTTATTATTCCTATGGGTTTTTTTAAAGATCCTTATCTTACTTGCAACACTCTCATGAAAAAGTAATATCAGTTTTGTTGGTAATTAGTAGGACTTTGAAAAACCTAGAATCAAGACAGCTTTAGAAGGTTTATTTCAAAATTTACTGAATTATTCTTAAAATATTGATGATTGCTTCATTGGCCTGTCAAAGTGCTTGTTGCAAGGAAAATTTTATGAAATTGGTTTCAAATGGTTTGGTGTTTTGAAGAGTGAAATGTATTACCTTGTTTCAGATGCACCAGGCTTGTATCTTTCCTACCATTTAAAAAAAGATCAGTTATATAGTGGACAGTTTAGGTAACTAAAGCTTCTAAGCTGTATTTGAACATTGATTTTCAATATAGCAGTTGACCTTTCATCTCCTGATGAAAAGAGGACAAAATGTCTTTCCATAGTGATGTTATGCAAAAAAAAAAAAAGGAAAAAAAAAATGATGAAATAATTGTTGTCATTTCTTCTCTGCCTTATCGATAGGAGGGTTAAAGCTAGAAAAATTCAATATGCATCTTTACAAAATAGTACTTGGAACTATTTTGCTTTCTGAGCCTTGGATTGTTTTTATGAATTCTGTTGATAATTTTGATGATGAATATTGTGAATGTGTTACTTTAAATCCTTAGCAAGAGCCTCATTGTCTATTGCATGCAAAAATTTTCTACTTACAAAATATTATCTCCAAGAGCTGCAGTTCAATGCCTCTTACTTATAGACTTAATTGTATTGTTTCTGCTTGCATTACTGAATTCACAAATGCTACTAGCTAGGCAGAACTAAGTATTTTGCATAAGGTTCAGGTGCAAAGTATGTTAATGATTTTTTTTTTTTTTATGCCAGCCATGAAAAAGCTATTTTTATGCATTCAGAAATAAATAGAAACATACCTTAGTGCATTTCAAACAACATGAGTAATTTTAAGAATAGATTAAATGTACTAAGAGACCAGTTTCCTTAGCAACACATTTCTCATGTTTCATATGTATGGCTGGCTGATTTCTATTTTGTAAAAATAGGTTAAAAATTTATTAAGTATATAAGCTTGAAAAAGATATGTTTTGTATGTATAAACCTTGGCCCATTTATGTGTCATAATATTACATATTTTCATACTCTAGCTCACATAAACATACATATTACTGTACTGAATTAATTGTGAATCTATTTTATTTCGTCCAGCTGTTCATCCCTAGATGCCTGCATAACAACCCACTCTTCACTTAAGAACTCTGTTCTTTTTTTAAAGGAAAGAAAATATGAGTTTGGTTTATTTTGTTTTTGTTAAAATGGTAAACATATTTTTGTAGGTCACATAAAATACTTCTGACAGCTTCAAAAAAAATATGACAAGTTTGTTCAGCCAAAAAAGTAGATAGACTGTAGTATCATATATTAAGTAACTATAAAAGATGTCAAGTAGAAATGTAACATGACCATAGAAATTTGACAGTCATTGAAAATTGTTTTGCTGAACTTCTCTGAGGGGTTTCATAGACAGTTGACTGAGGGCCACATCTTTATTCTCCTGTCCTTTTCATAGATGTTGATTGTTATTTCTCACAGGTAAAGGGTCAAAAGTTTGAGCCCCATAGAAAGCTGCCCAGTGGCCTGATCTCCTGATCTGAACCTCAAGCATATGAATGATATGTTTTCTTGCATACAGTATTAATGTTCCAGGAATATCTTTGTAACATTAACATTTTAAGTTTTTACTTTTTCAATAAAGATGCATGATAGAGCTTTGAGAAAATTTCTGATGAATTCAGAGTGACTATAAACAATGCAACTTTATGGTGTAAAATCAAACAACCTTACAAGGGCAGAAATATCTGACCTGATGTGCAGAAACTTACCAATGAACTTTAGAAGAGTGTTAAAAATCAAATTTCATAATATTTATAATAACAGGTAAATATTGTTCTTTAACCTCTTTGGAAAAGCAACAATATCCTTCTGGATTTATTTCTTCAATGGACAGTCTGACAGTGATAGCTTTTTTTTAAACTGAGAGTTTTCTGTGATGTCTACAGTATAAAGATCTGACTGTCTGCCTTGAAGTTAAATGGTGTGAAACCAGACTAATTATATATATGTCTGTATTGAACAGATTAGTTCAAATAAGGTGTAAGTAAACAGGTTAAATATGCAGTTTCATATTTTGTAAGTTTTTACACATATCCTGAACCTGAGTAGAATGAATGAATGGAGTTTTATGGCCCGTCGACAACTACCGTCATTTTGGGCGGGAACTTGAGTAGATAAAATTTGATTGCATTCCAGTTTTAAGTTTTCTCTCAAACATTAAATGTATACTTCAATTTAGAAGATAATGAGACTTTAGGACTGCCCAGTGTCATGTGTTTATTGATTTATTGAGAGTAATATTTACTCAGAAAGTACCACAAGTTATAGTTTAAACTGTTCATAATATTAACAAGTAAAACAGTATTACAGCTCAAAACAAATTTGTCAAAAGTATGTTAGTCTACTGTGCCAGAGAATAGAAGAACTATTATAGGTACAAGTAAATTCTATTTGCTCATTTGCAGGCAATCTTAATACATGTACATTGTGTAACCCGGAAAAATAATAGTTGTCAGTATCAAATATGACAAATTATCGCAATTTCATTATTCTTTGTTTGGTTTTGATGTTTTCAGATAGTTTGAGTGATATAATTATTGTGTTAAAAAGCTTGACTTTGTCCCTGCTGGTCATCATCATTATCGCCACACTGTACTGATTGCATCCTTGTAGCTGTGTTTGTGAAATTTGATTTTCTTTTCGTGGAGTTGTTAGTTAATATATATATTAACATTTATGGAAATAAAAATAAAAACTAAAAGAAAGAACAAACACACAAAAACGCGCCGAAATCGATATTGTTCTGTCTATCGAGCAAATTTCATGACAAGCTACAACCACAATGCTAAACTGAAAACCAAAGTACAAACTGAGCATGACATGCGATGACTCGACAGATGCGATGACTCGACAAAAAGGCCATCTCCCATGCGATTTCGAGTCATCGCAAATTCACTGTTATAGGAAGATACAGTCAGTGACATTTAGTGGTATATATCTATATATTAGGCTTCCATCAAGTATATAAATTGTTAATTTACATAAATTGCAAGAAAATGATAAAAAATGGCAGCTATTTTACCTACAATCTCCATAGCATGCAACTGTTTTTATTTTCGATTACATTAGAGAGAAGAATTAGACATACATTTTTAGCTTTAACTCTTAACAAAAATAAAGACAGAAAGTAGTTTCCAGTACAGACATCTAAAACATACTTATTTAACCATATCTTTCTCGAAAAACTGATAGACTAAAAATAGTGAGCAATGTAGATCAGGATCAGACAGGGAAATCTGCAGGCTTATCATGGTCTTGACTGGTATCAGGTGCAAAAACAGTTGTCACCAGTTGGTTAAAGATTAGTTGAACACTAAGTATAATACATAAACTTCAAAAGGATCAAATTGAAGTAACTAAAAAAAACAACTCAACACTGAATTTTAGGATCAGTGCAGATTCCAATAAAATTGTCAATGAAATTGACACTTTTACATTTTATACAGCATAAGTAGGTGGACATTCTTTAAGTATTGTGTACACAAACTGTCTTGTAATTAGACTGAGATAGCTTTCTGGTTATTTCATGTAAATCACTTGTCAAAGTATTGGTCACTTGCCTTGATTCGTCACTGATTAATTACATGTTGCAAGATCAAAGTTTAATATCCAATTTACACTAATGACCTACTTTGAATGCAGCTTTTTAATTCAGTGAATAAGCTTAAATGACTCTTGAGACACTATTTTCTCAACTGACATGAAGCTGTCTTTAGAAAATCTGTGTAGAAAGATAAGTTGGCTAAAAACTGTACTGATTCCCTATGCTTGTTGAAGCTTTGTTATATTCTGCATAAACATGTGCATAGTATTGACCTGGTTTGAAGCTTAGTAACATTTTAAGCTTTGGTGACCTTCTTAACTTGATGTTTTAAGTATAAGTGGCCTCTGTTGCTTGTAATAAAAATCAAATGTTTGCTCAGGGTCTTTCCCTGTGTAAATTGTAGTTGACCCTATTGCCAGGACAACAGAGAATTCTATCACTTTCTTGAGAAACTGCCTATTATACACTTGAGAGTTGGTCACTGCAGAAAGTCTATATATTATTTTCTCTGCAGTGCTTCAGGTAAAGTTTTACTAGAAAAAGAATATTTAAGGAATATCATGTTGAAACATGCAAGATCTTACCTTTTTACACCTATAGCATACCTAGCATTTGCAGATATTATGTCATTTGAAATTTGAATCCATTTACAGGTGGGTGTTCTGTTCTGTGAGCATTGAGGATTTGGTGAAACGTAGAATCAATGACCGTCTTCTTGAAGTCAAACCCACATTCATAGGTATGTTAACTATTGAGTGCTGTATACAGCTCATGTTTTTATATTACACTTATTTGAAGGTTTAGTGCAAATCTATGATAAGTACACTTTCAGCTGTTAGAGTTCTCATACTTTCCAATGATGTTTGAATCATGGTCTGATTTTTAGCTAACCTGAGCATATCGATATGCTTAGGGTGAGCTATAGTGATCGCTGGATGTCCGGTGTCTGTCCACATTTACCTTAGTTAACACTTTACAGATCACATTTAACATCCGATAATTCTGAAAATTGGTTAGGATCTTTATGTTAATCATCTCTTGGTCAGTGTGGAAACTGGGTCATGTGGGATCAAAATCTAGGTCTCTAAGCCAAATCAAAGGAAAACCTTGTTAACACTCTAGAGACAACATTTTTTATCAGTTCTTAATGAACTTTGTTCAGCATGTTTGCCATGATGATATCTTAGACAAGTTCCAAACCGAGTCATGTAGGATCAGAAACTAGGTGGCCTCTACAATATTATCCTCGGATTTAAGCCAGTGACCTAGTTCTTGACCTTAGAGGACCCTTATTGGAATTCAAGCTTAGAATCATAAATATAAACATTGTGAGAGAAAATCATGAGGACTGCCTTCAAAATGTGGCCTCTAGAGGATTAACAAATTTTCATTGGATTTAAGATGACTAAGATATCATCAAGGCAAACATTCTGAGCAACTTCATTCAGAGTTGAGCAAAAATGTTGACTCTAGAGTGTTAAGAAGGTTTTATTGTAGAGCCAAATTTTGAAGTCTGTCATCACAGTGTTTGTGTTGATGATTTCTAGGTTATATTTGAATATGAGTTACCATATGTCAAAACCTATGTCACTTGTGTAAATCAAATAAAAACTGTGTTAACATTCCAGAAGTCACATTTAACAAAAATCAGTGATCATGTTTATTTTGTGAAAAAATATTTGTGTTGGTGATTTCTAAATCAAATCTGAAAAGATATTTAGACATATGGAATGTAGCACTGTATAGCTGATCTGAACAAAGATAAACATTTTACTAGTGTAAGGTCAAAATTGACCTGCCTGAGGGTTCTTTATTTATCCCCCCACCAAAGGCAGAGGGGATATTAGAAATGGTCTCCGTCCATGTGTCCGCACTACCGAAAATAAATAGGAGGCCATCTAACTGTAAACTTAACAAAAGAGAACAATAGAGTTTATTCTGTAACAATAGAATAAGGGGCCAATGGCCCTCAATTAAACAAATGAAAATAACAAAAGAAAAGGCCCCTTATCCAGTTTCGGCCGGGTCCTAATTTTGTCCTGAGCATAACTCCCAAAGTACTTGAGCTATTTTCTTCAAACTTCATACACTGACAGAGCACATTGGGAGAAAGTGCATTGTGCAAGAACAATAACTCCACCTTTCCTTCTTTTAGAGTTATTCTCCTTTATCAGATTTACTTGAAAAAAAATTCCAGAGTATAACTCCAAAAGTACTTGAGGGATTTTCTTCAAACTCAATACACTGACATAGCACATTGGTTGGAAGTGCAATGTCAAGAACAATAACTCTACCTTGCTTATTTTTATAGGGATTTTCTTCAAACTGCAAACACACATTATTACATTTAATTTTTGAAAGTACAACTTTCAGGTAACTTCTTCCCGGCAGGGGGATTAACCATGTGTAATATGGCTCTTGGTTTATATTGGGCTGTGTAGGAAAAACTGAACAGCCTCAACAATGGATTCAGACTATACGCACACCTAAACAACCTGTTCCACAACAGTTACCTGGAAAAAACTACACCAGAGTCAAATGTAACAAGATATGAAAGACAGGTTAAAAGGAAAATAATAAAATCTATGTGACAGTGGTACAAAAGACACTGTGAAATAATGAGGCCATGATATGTTATCAAGACAATTAGTTTGTTGGTGCTAGATTTATTTGATAACATTTCCAACTTGGTAACAATCCCATTATTCTTACATTTGAGGTATTTTCTGTATCTGCAACATGTGAATTTTTAGCTCACCTGAGAACAGCTCAGGATGAGCTTTAAGGATTCTTGAATGTCCAGTGTCTATCGTCCATCATCCACAATTGGTTTTTTAACACTCTAAAGGTTACAATTTTTACCTAATTAACCTGAAACTTGATCAGAATGATTGTCTTAATAAGATCTTGGACAAGTTCAATATGTAAAAGATTATGTGCTGGCAATGTGTCGATTGGTTTAAGGAATAGTCTCTCTCTTGTTAACACTGTAGAAGCCACATTTTCTGTTCAAATAGCATGGAAAAATGTCAGAATGTTTGTCTTGATGATATCTACATGTAGGTCAGGTTTGAATATGAGTCATTTAGGTAAAAAAACTAAGTCATGGAGTCAAAACACAAATTTACTTTTTTAACACTCAAGAAGCCAATTGTTTTGTCCAAATAGCATGAACACTTGTCAGGTTGTTTGTCCTGTTGATCTCTATGTAGAGATTGAATATGGGTCATCTAGGATCAAAAACTAGGTCACATGGTCAAAACAGAAAAACTTTGTTAACACTCTAGAGGCTACATTTTCTTCCCAAATGTCATGAAAATTTGTCAAAATGTTTGTTTTGGTGATATCTATGTTAAGTTAGGATATGGATCATCTAGGGTCAAAAACTAGATCATGGGGTCAGATCACAGATTTACCTTGTTAACAATCTAGAGCCCTAGAGCCCACATTTTTTGTTCAAATGACATGGAAGCTTGTCAGAGTGTTTGCCTTGGTGATATCTAGGTCTAGTTTGAAAATGGTTAATCTTGGATCAAAAACTAGGTCATGGGGTCAAAACATAGAAAAACCGTGTTAACACTCTAGAGGCAACATTTTCTTTTCAAATGTGATGAACATGTGAAAGAGTCTTTGCCTTGATAATATCTAGGTCAAATTATAATATAGCTCATCATGGTTCGAATCTAGGTCATGGTATCAAAACATAGGAAAACCTTGTTAAAACTCTAGAGGCTACATTTCCTTACCAAATGTCTTGAAAAAATTTCAGAATGTTTATCTTGATGATATTTTTATATGATTGGTCAGCTTGTAATAATTATATATCATCTGGGGTCAAAAATTAGGTCATCAGGTCAAAACACAGATTTACCTTTGTAACACTTAAGAGGCCAGTTTTTATGTCCAAATGGCACAAAAGCGTATCAGAATGTTTGTCTTGATGATCTCTAGGTCAAGTTTGAATATGGATCATTTAATTTCCTGAACCAACCTCGTTCCATCCTGGGTTCCAAAGTTATGACCTCTTAGCAATGGGATGCAGGTTAGCAATTAAGGGCTGTCATGGCCATCTTGTTCAGAATTTCAGTTTCTAATACAGTTAACTGAATTAGCATTAATCATTGTTCACCTTCAGTATGAATTAACTTATACGAAAAAAAGTTATACGATAAAAGAGTTATGCTGTCTTTCAAAAGATGCACATCTATTTTCAGGAAACTTAGAGTTAATTAGTTTCACAGTTGGGGATGTTACCCCCAGCATTCGCTGCATCAAAGCTTTTGAATGTTTAGATGGAGTTCGAGGGTTTAAACCTGCCTCCTGGTCAAACGTGACTTCTCCGCCAGCTGGTCTGGACAAGATGTCAACGTTCCAAGTTATACTTGAGGCTGATACTGCATCTAGATGTGAGGACTTCAGAATGGTGTTCAGAGCAAGGGCGGGAGGTGAAAGGTAAGATCATTAGAATATGTAGATACAGTGAAACATATCTGTAAAAGACCAAGTTTTTGTGAAGACTTTATTATACCCCTAAAAACAAAGTTTAGGGGGAATATAGGAGTCACCCGGTGGTTGGTCAGTCAGTCGGGCGGTTGGTCGGTCTGTTGCAATTTCCTTGTCCAGAGCGTAACTTGAAAACAAATGGTTGGAATTCAATGCGACTTCATACAACGGTCAAGAACAATGAGAGGAAGTGCAGTGTTCAAGAATCATAACTCTGTCTTCACTATTTGTAGAGTTATTGCCCTTTATTGGATTTCCTTGTCTGAAGCATAACTTGTAAACTACTGGTTGGAATTCAATGCAAATTTCATACAGTGGTCAAGCACAATGAGTGGATGTGCAGTGTACAAGAGCTATAACTCTAAGTTCATTATTTGCAGAGTTATTGCCCTTTGTTGGTTTTCCTTGTCCAGAGCATAACTTGAAAACTACTGGTTGGAATTTTGTGCAAATTGATACAATGGTCAAGCACAATGACAGGAAATGCAGTGTACAAGAACCACAACTATCTTTAATTGCCCACAACCATAACTCTATTTCAGTTCTTTTACAAAGTATTCTGTTACTAAAAACTTCCTCAGTTCCAAAGCAGTCTTGCGGGGTATTAATCACATTTAGTGATAGCTGTAGTTTTACATGGTTTGTTTCTTACCAGATAGTTGGGGTTAGGGATTCTGGCAGTTGAAGTGAAATTCCCTGGATATGATTTTGAAGTAACAACTTGCTAACTCTAGGATAGGAGTCAGATGCACTTTCAATAAACCACTGAGCCTTAAGATGCAACTAACTCCTTTATGACATAAGCCTCTGTATGTAAAAGACAGCTTTTTTTCCCCTAGTGTGGTTTGTTTTAGAAAGTATGTGCTTCTCATTCTTACAGAACCTGAAACAAGGAAGTTTGATTTATGTTTTTCATGTAAATATAAGAGATTCTTAAACTTTGACCACACTAAGATAGGACAATGTGTGAAATCAGTTCCGTTTCATTTAAAAAACAGGGTGGAGTTTGTCATCTACTGTAGAGACTGTGTTACTCAGGTTCTCCAAGGGTTACTGTTTTATTAAGTATCATACAATGACTGAATCCCAATCCAGAGAATGTTCAGTGTCTATCACAGCATGTATAGATTGTATGCTTGGAATATGATGGAATTGAAGGCTAGAACTTCAATAAACCAAATTAGAGAAACACTGAATGATATTAAATATCATAATTTTTCGAAGTTTGATTTCCTCCTGCATCAAAATGTCATAAATAAAAATTCATATATGCCATATATCTGGAGAGTCTTTCAGGGACACTGGTTTTTCAGACTGGGAGATTCAGGTCCCAGCCAATCTGTCATGTAATTCTCATAATTATACATTTCCAAAACTACTTAATTTCTAAATGCATCCTTATCTACCATTGAACATATCTAGCATAGTTGTCCTGCTCCCTGATCTGAACTCTTTTATCAAAATTTACCTGTCTGATCTTCTTTTAAGTACTTTTATTTCTTACTTATATTAACAATTAAGATGTTAAAACATTTACATAAATGGCAGAAAGGCAGATAATTAGAACTAGTAAAAGCATCTAAAAAAGAAGCTTTATGATTATAGCATGGACATTCTTTTATGAATATGTACCTTTTTTACCTGTTCACAACATTAAAACATTGATAGATAAAATTTATGATAACTTAATGTGTATCATTCAAAATACAACTAAAAAGAACTCTAAAAATGCTATTCATGATAATTATCTGAGTGGGATGCCTCAAATCCTGTTACTTCTTAAGAACTGTCAATGATGGGGTCGCAAAAAATGTGACAGTCGGGGAAAAATATGCGTTTTAAGATATTAGATATTGCTGGAATCTATTTAAAGAACCTTTAGTTGATTCAGAATCACACATTGCTAACAAGGCTAATCAATAATTCACTCTTTTTGGAAGTTTCCTTATAAATTTGGTTATGATGGGTTTCTGTGATAGGGAAAAACTGCATTATATCTTTTTAAGAAGCTAAAGGTACACTTTTGTTCTAAAGGGAGAAAGGCAAAATCTCCTGGACAAAATTCCACCTGATTTTTTTGGCATACACAGACAGATTGTGACAATAAGCTAGGAGGACAAAGTAGAAAAAATCCCCATTTTGTTCTTTATTACTTTAAGACATTGTTCTGCAGTATTGAAATTCATAATTCAAAGACTTAGGTTTTAAGACCCTTTTACATGTTAATGGTATGAAGCACTTTTTGTTTTTATGCCCTCATAGGAGGGCTTATAGTTTTTGAACTGTCCATTAGTCCTTCTGAAAACTTCAACATTGCCCATAACTTCCTTATTAGTTAATGGATTTCATGTTTGAACACAACACCTCTTTGGATGAGACCTTCATAGTGACTTATATTTGTTCGACTTTGACCCCTTTGAATGTCCTTGACCTCAAAGGTCTTATGGTGAAAAATACTTAATATTGGCCATAACTCCTGTATTAACCTACAGTTTTTGTTCATGTTTGCATTCAAAAACCTTCGGGAGAGGTCTTCATAATGACATACACTATTTTTGACCATGATCCCTAAATGACCTTGAGATAAAATAGTCAAAAGACCAACTTCTTTTGAACACACAAACTCATTGGAAGAGATCTTCCAAAAGATATTTTTTTTAACTGTCTGTGTGGCATTCCATCTGTCAGTCCATAAGTCATTCCAACTGAAAAATTGAACATTGCCCATAACTTTCTTATTAGTAAATAGATTAACTTAATTCTTGTACACAACACCCATTTGGACACGATCTTCCCACAGACGTATATTTGTATGATCTTGACCTCTGAATGATCTTGATCAAGAAGTTCCAATTGTCAAAAATACTTAATATTGGCCTTAACTTCCTTAATACTTGACAGATTTAGTTTAGCACCCAACATTCCTTTTGGAGAGATCTGCCAAATGACTTATACTATTTTTAGCTCAACTTTTTCGAAGAAAAAAATCAAATATTGCTACAGTCATGGCGTTGTTGCTGTTGCCAATCCCGTCCAAAATCTTTAAAAATAATCATGAATTTTTATTTCTTAAAGGATTGTCTTCATACTTGGACACAACAACCCTTTAGACAAGACCTTCAAGAAGACCAGACTGAACTTGACCTTGACTCATAAATGACCTTCACCTTCAAGGTTCAGTTTTTGAATTTTGCTAAAATTGGCTATAACTTTGTTATTAATGGACAGATTTGATTATGCCCCCTTTGAAAAAGGGAGGGCATATTGCTTTGCTGCTGTCTGTCGGTCAGTCTGTCTGTATGTCCACCTACAGTTTCCGTTCATTTTCTTCGCAGAGGTTGCACATACTGAAATAAAATTTGGTATACAGATTTATCATAAGAATATCTAGGTCAAGTTCTGTTTTGGGTTTGATTGGGCAATTTTTGACAGAGTTATACCCCTTGGACTTAGAAAAATTCTAATTATTTGCAGTTTTCGTTCATTTTCTTAGCAGAGATTGCACATACCAAAATGAAATTTAGTATACAAATTTGTCATAAGAATATCTAGGTCAAGTTCTTTTTCGGGTTTGAACGAGCAATTTTTGACAGAGTTATGCCCGTTGGACTTAGAAAAATTCCAATTATTTGCAGTTATCGTTCATTTTCTTTGCAGAGGTTGTTTATACCGAAATGAAATTTAGTATACAGATTAATCATAAAAATATCTAGGTCAAGGTCTGTTTTGAGTACGATTTAGCAATTTTTGACAGAGTTATGCCCGTTGGACTTAGAAAAATTCCAATTATTTGCAGTTTCCGTTCATTTTCTTTGTAGAGGTTGCACATACTGAAATAAAATTTGGTATACAGATTTATCATAAAAATATCTAGGTCTAGTTTTAGCTTAGACACGTCATACTTGATAGGTTGATGCATCTCAGATAGTACCTGTAGATAACCCCTATTGATTTTAAGTTTAAAAGGTAAATTTCATTTCCATGTACACTGCCCATAATGTATACTGCTGGGAGGGGGGGCAGCATAAGTGTTTAAGAAACGTCTCTTGTTCATACTGGGATAAAACAACATTGAGAACAAAATCAACATGTTTAATACGATGAGTAATTCAAGTGTTACCTTGACATTTAAATGACCTAGATAGTGTTAAAACTGGCTATATCTTTTTAGCTCACCTGTCACGTAGTGACAGAGTGAGCTTTTCTGATCACCTTTTGTCCGTCGTCCGTCGGTTCGTCCGTCCGTCAGTCCACAATTAGTTTGTTAACACTCTAGTGGTCACTTTTTTGCCTCAATTGTCATGAAACTTGGTCAGGATGTTTGTCTCATTGATATCGCGGACGAGTTCAAACATGGGTTATCAGGGTTGGAAAACTAGGTCACAGAGCCCAAATATAGAAAAACCTTGTTAACACTCTAGAGGCTACTTTTTCAGTCCAAATATCCTGGAAATTTGTCAGAAAGGTTGTTTTGATGATTTGTAGCTCAGGTTCAAATATGGGTCATCTGGATTCAAAAACTAGGTCACGGAGCCCAAAAATAGAAAAATCTTGTAAACACTCTAGAGGTTACATTTTCAGCCCAAATAATCTGGAAATTTGTCAGAAAGGTTGCTTTGATGATTTCTAGGTCAAGTTCAAATATGGGTCATCTGGGGTCAAAAACTAGGTCACAGAGCCCAAATATTAAAAAACCTTGATTACACTCTAGAGGTTACATTTTCAGCCCAAATAATCTGGAAATTTGTCAGAAAGGTTTTTTCAAAGATTTCTAGCACAAGTTCAAATATGGGTCATCTGGGTTCAAAAACTAGGTCACAGAGCCCAAAATAGAAAAATCTTGTTAACACTCTAGAGGTTACATTTTCAGCCCAAATAATCTGGAAATTTGTCAGAATAGTTGCCTTGAGGATTTCTAGATCAAGTTCGAATATGGGTCATCTGGGGTCACAAACTAGGTCACAGAGTCCAAATATGGAAAAACCTTGTTAACATTCTAAAGGTAGCATTTTCAGTCCAAATAACCTGGATATTTGTCAGAAAGGTTCTATTGATGATTTCTAGCTCAGTTTTGAATATAGGTTTTCTGGGGTCAAAAACTAGGTCACAGAGCCCGAAAGTAGAAAAACCTTGTTAATGCTCTGGAGGTTACATTTTTAGTCCAAATGTCCTTGAAATTTGTCAGAAAGATTGTTTCAATGATTTCTAGCTCAGATTTGGATATGGGTCATCTGGGATCAAAAACTAGGTCACATGGTCCAAATATGTAAAAAACTTTTTAACACTCCAGAGGTTACATTTTCAGTCCAAATATCCTGGAAATTTGCCAGACAGGTTTTCTTGATGATTTCTAGCTCAAGTTGGAGTATGGGTCATCTTGGGTCAAAAACTAGGTCACAGAGCCCAAATATGGAAAAACCTTGTTAACACTCTAGAGGTAACATTTTAATTCCAAATAACCTGGAAATTTGTCAGAAAGCTTAATTATATGGTTTCTAGGTCAAGTTTGAATATGGGTCATCTGGAGTCGAAACATCTAGGTCACAGAGCCCAAATATCGAAAAACTTTGTAAACACTCTAGAGGCTACATTTTCAGTCCAAATGTCCTGGAAATTTGTCAGAAAGGTTGATTTGATGATTTGTAGCTCAAGTTTGGATATGGGTTATTTGGGGTCAAGAACTAGGTCATAGAGCCCAAATATGGAAAAACCTTGTTAACACTCTAGAGGTAACATTTTCAGTACAAATAACCTTGAAATTTGTCAAAGAGATTGTTTCAATAATTTCTAGGTCAAGTTCAAATATGGGTCATCTGGGGTCAAATAACCAGGTCCATAGCAACTTTGTTTAAAGCAGTCATACTCAGGTGAGCGATACAGGGCCATCATGGCCCTCTTGTTAATTAATGTTTGTATTGTCTTCATACTTGAACATAACTACTTTTTGGAAAATACCTTGAAGAAGGTTAAACTGAACTTGACCTTGACCTTTATTTGACTTTGATTTTCAAGGTCAAATTATTGAATATTGCTAAAATTGGCAATAACTGTTTTTAATGGATGGATTTGATAATAATGATTCCAAATGATGTTGCCTTTTAAAATGTTCCCCTCTATGTGCTTCCTCCGATGTGTTTTCCTTTGGAAATAGGAAAAATCAAGCATGGCCTCCGCTTATGGTTGACTTTTGTTGACCCTGACTCCTTAATGAATTTGACGTTGAAGTCAAATTGTCAAAGAAAGACACTTCTTTTCTTTTAATCGAAGGATTTAGTTCATGTTTGCACACAACAACCCTTTCAGAGAGATCTTCCAAATGATATCTTGACCCCTTATTGACCTTGAACTTGAGGATACGTTGTGAAGAAAACCCCACTACAGTTTATCTTCATCTTGATCCTCAGCTCAATGGTCAAAGCACCATTTTGGGACATTGTCATTTTTCAGAGACAGTTCTTGTTCTTTGTTTATATGCAGTTCTATAGTAAATGCTCTTACATTGACAGGGTAGGCTTGAATTTTGACATAGCAGTGGAAGAGTTGCGAATAAAGGGTAGGCTACAAGTTATACTTCAGTTCAGCATGGAAATACCCTTTCCTCACATCACAAAGGCAGCAGTGTCATTTAGTGAAGTGTAAGATTGCACATACCAAAATGAAATTTAGTATACAAATTTGTCATAAGAATATCTAGGTCAAGTTCTTTTTCGGGTTTGAACGAGCAATTTTTGACAGAGTTATGCCCGTTGGACTTAGAAAAATTCCAATTATTTGCAGTTATCGTTCATTTTCTTTGCAGAGGTTGTTTATACCGAAATGAAATTTAGTATACAGATTAATCATAAAAATATCTAGGTCAAGGTCTGTTTTGAGTACGATTTAGCAATTTTTGACAGAGTTATGCCCGTTGGACTTAGAAAAATTCCAATTATTTGCAGTTTCCGTTCATTTTCTTTGTAGAGGTTGCACATACTGAAATAAAATTTGGTATACAGATTTATCATAAAAATATCTAGGTCTAGTTTTAGCTTAGACACGTCATACTTGATAGGTTGATGCATCTCAGATAGTACCTGTAGATAACCCCTATTGATTTTAAGTTTAAAAGGTAAATTTCATTTCCATGTACACTGCCCATAATGTATACTGCTGGGAGGGGGGGCAGCATAAGTGTTTAAGAAACGTCTCTTGTTCATACTGGGATAAAACAACATTGAGAACAAAATCAACATGTTTAATACGATGAGTAATTCAAGTGTTACCTTGACATTTAAATGACCTAGATAGTGTTAAAACTGGCTATATCTTTTTAGCTCACCTGTCACGTAGTGACAGAGTGAGCTTTTCTGATCACCTTTTGTCCGTCGTCCGTCGGTTCGTCCGTCCGTCAGTCCACAATTAGTTTGTTAACACTCTAGTGGTCACTTTTTTGCCTCAATTGTCATGAAACTTGGTCAGGATGTTTGTCTCATTGATATCGCGGACGAGTTCAAACATGGGTTATCAGGGTTGGAAAACTAGGTCACAGAGCCCAAATATAGAAAAACCTTGTTAACACTCTAGAGGCTACTTTTTCAGTCCAAATATCCTGGAAATTTGTCAGAAAGGTTGTTTTGATGATTTGTAGCTCAGGTTCAAATATGGGTCATCTGGATTCAAAAACTAGGTCACGGAGCCCAAAAATAGAAAAATCTTGTAAACACTCTAGAGGTTACATTTTCAGCCCAAATAATCTGGAAATTTGTCAGAAAGGTTGCTTTGATGATTTCTAGGTCAAGTTCAAATATGGGTCATCTGGGGTCAAAAACTAGGTCACAGAGCCCAAATATTAAAAAACCTTGATTACACTCTAGAGGTTACATTTTCAGCCCAAATAATCTGGAAATTTGTCAGAAAGGTTTTTTCAAAGATTTCTAGCACAAGTTCAAATATGGGTCATCTGGGTTCAAAAACTAGGTCACAGAGCCCAAAATAGAAAAATCTTGTTAACACTCTAGAGGTTACATTTTCAGCCCAAATAATCTGGAAATTTGTCAGAATAGTTGCCTTGAGGATTTCTAGATCAAGTTCGAATATGGGTCATCTGGGGTCACAAACTAGGTCACAGAGTCCAAATATGGAAAAACCTTGTTAACATTCTAAAGGTAGCATTTTCAGTCCAAATAACCTGGATATTTGTCAGAAAGGTTCTATTGATGATTTCTAGCTCAGTTTTGAATATAGGTTTTCTGGGGTCAAAAACTAGGTCACAGAGCCCGAAAGTAGAAAAACCTTGTTAATGCTCTGGAGGTTACATTTTTAGTCCAAATGTCCTTGAAATTTGTCAGAAAGATTGTTTCAATGATTTCTAGCTCAGATTTGGATATGGGTCATCTGGGATCAAAAACTAGGTCACATGGTCCAAATATGTAAAAAACTTTTTAACACTCCAGAGGTTACATTTTCAGTCCAAATATCCTGGAAATTTGCCAGACAGGTTTTCTTGATGATTTCTAGCTCAAGTTGGAGTATGGGTCATCTTGGGTCAAAAACTAGGTCACAGAGCCCAAATATGGAAAAACCTTGTTAACACTCTAGAGGTAACATTTTAATTCCAAATAACCTGGAAATTTGTCAGAAAGCTTAATTATATGGTTTCTAGGTCAAGTTTGAATATGGGTCATCTGGAGTCGAAACATCTAGGTCACAGAGCCCAAATATCGAAAAACTTTGTAAACACTCTAGAGGCTACATTTTCAGTCCAAATGTCCTGGAAATTTGTCAGAAAGGTTGATTTGATGATTTGTAGCTCAAGTTTGGATATGGGTTATTTGGGGTCAAGAACTAGGTCATAGAGCCCAAATATGGAAAAACCTTGTTAACACTCTAGAGGTAACATTTTCAGTACAAATAACCTTGAAATTTGTCAAAGAGATTGTTTCAATAATTTCTAGGTCAAGTTCAAATATGGGTCATCTGGGGTCAAATAACCAGGTCCATAGCAACTTTGTTTAAAGCAGTCATACTCAGGTGAGCGATACAGGGCCATCATGGCCCTCTTGTTAATTAATGTTTGTATTGTCTTCATACTTGAACATAACTACTTTTTGGAAAATACCTTGAAGAAGGTTAAACTGAACTTGACCTTGACCTTTATTTGACTTTGATTTTCAAGGTCAAATTATTGAATATTGCTAAAATTGGCAATAACTGTTTTTAATGGATGGATTTGATAATAATGATTCCAAATGATGTTGCCTTTTAAAATGTTCCCCTCTATGTGCTTCCTCCGATGTGTTTTCCTTTGGAAATAGGAAAAATCAAGCATGGCCTCCGCTTATGGTTGACTTTTGTTGACCCTGACTCCTTAATGAATTTGACGTTGAAGTCAAATTGTCAAAGAAAGACACTTCTTTTCTTTTAATCGAAGGATTTAGTTCATGTTTGCACACAACAACCCTTTCAGAGAGATCTTCCAAATGACATATCTTGACCCCTTATTGACCTTGAACTTGAGGATACGTTGTGAAGAAAACCCCACTACAGTTTATCTTCATCTTGATCCTCAGCTCAATGGTCAAAGCACCATTTTGGGACATTGTCATTTTTCAGAGACAGTTCTTGTTCTTTGTTTATATGCAGTTCTATAGTAAATGCTCTTACATTGACAGGGTAGGCTTGAATTTTGACATAGCAGTGGAAGAGTTGCGAATAAAGGGTAGGCTACAAGTTATACTTCAGTTCAGCATGGAAATACCCTTTCCTCACATCACAAAGGCAACAGTGTCATTTAGTGAAGTGTAAGTACATGTGTCATTGTGTACAAAGCGAATCTGCTGAATGAGACATTCAAGTAGAACAGTTTAATCTTTTTTGTACAATGTATTTAGTATGACAGTTAAAACCAGATTTTTGAAATCAACTTAGTGATCTAATCACTTGTTTTGTGGTCGTATTTTTGTTATTTCACATGTTTTATTGCAAGGAAAAGGTACAGAAGGGACAGAATTTATATTACTAAACCTCAATATTAACATAAACCTATGTTAAATCGCTATGCTAGTTCTTTAATCAACAACAAAAATTAGTTCATTGTGTCTAAGCCTTAACAACCAAATAAGTGTGTAAAAACATTCACACCTTCCTTAAATTCAAAACACATTTTGACCTTTTAACTAGACTGTGCATCGAAGTAAATATAATTTGAATGAAAAGTTCTTTAGCAAAGATTTTAGCCAAAGGGATTTTTTATTAGCTAATGAGGAACATTCCTGATAACAAATTATCTCCCTTACTCAGATAAAATCAAAAGTAGACCAAATTTCACATTGGTCCTTTCAGTTGAAATCCTCAAACTTTATCCTTGTTTCTCTTTGTGATAGTCTTGACTTTTAGTTGTGAAAATTGGCTCTTATGTATTAAATAAAAAGTTAGGATCATAATGGTGTCAACAAAACATGTTGCTAAACTAAATCTGTAATCTGACTACCATTGTTGCAAATAATTTGGCTTAATTATCACCATACCAAAAAAGAAGATAATAATGAAAACAGAGGAATCCAAATGGAAGGACCAATGTAATATCAGAGAGTATTCAGGGTAGATAAGCCACTAATGTCCCCCATCGATGAATATTTTCGCAAATGGCGAATTTTGCAAGTGGTGCTAGCCCTGTCAATAAGTTCTTTAGTACACTGTCATTTTGTTCTGTTGCAGATTGTTTGATTGCATTCGACTCTATATTGTTTTTCTGTTATTGATGGCAAATTTGGTTTCAATTTGGCCTTCTCTGTATCAGTTCACTATCATATTTTTTTGTGGATGTCAAGTTTGGTATATAAGGTAATAAGTTGATCATCTTCACATGTTTATCTAAGCACTTAGCAGGCCAGAAGTGTGGTTCACTAGTTCAGTGTTTCAGTGAATTGACTTATTTTTCAGGCCAGAAGTATTTGACTTATTTTTCAGGCCAGAAGTGTGGTTCAGTGTTCCAGTGAAATGACATATTTTCCAGGCCAGAAGTTTGGTTCAATATTTAAGTGAATTGACTTATTTTCCAGGCCAGAAGTTTGATTCAATATTTCAGTGAATTGACTTATTTTCCAGGCCAGAAGTTTGGTTAAATATTTCAGTGAATTGACTTATTTTCCAGGCCAGAAGTTTGGTTCAATATTTCAGTGAATTGACTTTTTTTTCAGGCCAGAAGTTTGGTTCAATATTTCAGTGAATTGACTTATTTTCCAGGCCAGAAGTTTGGTTCAATATTTCAGTGAAATGACTTATTTTCCAGGCCAGAAGTTTGGTTCAGTATTTCAGTGAATTGACTTTTTTTTCAGACCAGAAGTTTCGTTCAATGTGAATTGACTTATTTTTCAGACCAGAAGTATGGTTCAGTGTTTCAGTAAATTGACTTATTTTTCAGGCCAGAAGTGTGGTTCAATGTTTCAGTGAGACTTATTTTTCAGACCAGAAGTATGGTTTGGTGTTTCAGTGAATTGACTTATTTTTCAGACCAGAAGTATGGTTCAATGTTTCAGTTAATTGACTTATTTTTCAGGCCAGAAGTATGGTTCAATGTTTCAGTATTAAAGGCATTACAACTGATGGAAGTACCTTTGTTAAAATCATGGATACATATCAATGTTATGGAAGGTATAACTAAAGGTATGTAGTGAAAATAAAACTTTTCGAATCATTAAATGAAATCATGAAAAAGTATGCAGAAATGTTTGACCAGAGTGGACTAAACATATTTCAGCAAAGTGCACCATCTGTGGAGCTTCTGTCTGAATTAAGGCCCAGTAGAATAGCAATTCTAAAGTCTTGTGCCAACAAAAAAACAAAACAAAAAAAAACAATATCTAAAGAAACATTGTATAAAAATTGCAAGTGCTTAATTTACTAAATACCCTATAAGTTTTGAGTGCCATTATAGGGCATCAATAAAATAGGAAAACACTAACCAGTTTCTTTTGCTTTATTTAAAGAAAAGTTCAACATTGAAATTATTGTTTGTATTTGGTGATTCTACAAATCTATTTGGCTTGATGATTACAGTACTGATTGAATTTTAGAAAGGGGCACTGAAGTATAAGGTGAATTTTGTGAAATCAAAAGCATTTAGTATTAAATATCAGTTTTATGCAGTATGATAGTATATCTATGATTTCACACACTCCTTTAGTAGATATTTTATTATTCATCTAATCAGCTTAAACCATACATTAACACGTCTTGAACACATTTTTTTTCTGCATACTTTTTGAATGGGCTGGTTTTTATATTTACAGCTCTTGTTGATCCAGGCAAACTTGACATACCTGTTGCAACTGTGGGACCAGTAAATGCTCAGTTTCTTGAACCACAAAACAAACCAAAACTTGGTAAGGAATATATAAGAATACTAGTAATATTCTGTTACCAATGTCAATGGAAAAAATCAGTACCAAGATATTGAAATGGAAGTGCATATTAGTTACGTGTATGTGTGTGAGTAACCTATTCAGCTCTCTCTGAGCTTGATCTTAAGTTGGTACTATAAATCATTAGTTTTGATAATGTAGTAGAAATTCATAAATCGATACATTCAGTATCAGTTCTAGCTGCTCAGTGTTCCCTTTGAATTCCAGATATTTTAATGTAGAATTTTTTTTTGCCCCATTGTACAGAATTTACATTTTCAATATGACCAACTTAAGCCTTGGACTTCAACTGTCATCACAAAATTTTTTTGCATTTTGTACTAGACTGCTGTAATTGATAAGCAAAAGTGATTTGGATGACCCAAACCTCCACACACCCCTTTCTTCTTTTTTATTAACCCTTTTTGCATCTTTTGTCATTCTCAGTTATTTGACATTTTTTTATTGATTTTAGCATTACCAGATTATTGTAAAAGGACAGTTTATTCTTAACGTGAATTATATTCAGATGAAACTAACTGTTCTTCAATTAACACATATTTTTTCACAACCCCATTTCTATAAAAGAAATTTGTTAAGAAAAAAAAGACTAGTGCTAAAAAGTTTCCTGAATCATGCAGAGTAAGGCCACTATATTTTTTTTCAGATGGAGGGAGGGGGTTCTTGTATTTAAGGATAGATTTCCTGGCAAGTTTGACTTGTTCATACTTGCTGTAATGATTAGCTAAAGCCAAGGGTGTAATGAAGAAGTTATAGACTCTATTGTATTCTTTTGAAACATTTTGCATGCTTGCAGTTTTCATTACTTTTCTGAAAAATCATCACTAAATCCAGTTTTGAATACAAAATCCGTCTGAACATCCAGTTTTGGCACCCTGATATTATCACATGCATGTACAGTGTCAACTTTTTATGGTCAGTAAAAATTGTCCAATACAAGTTTTGACCTTTTTATCTGGAAGAAGAAGAAGAAACTATGAGTATAGAAATGGTTTTAGTAAAGATAGAACTTTTAGGAAAATGGAGAGGGAAATTTTATCAGTAAAGTCATCTGGTGATAACTGAATAAACTAGAAAATAAATTCCGTCTGCTAAGAAACATGGCACATGAGATTAAATTACATTTTACAGACTTAGGCATCTGTTATTTTCTACAAAAGACAGAATATTGCATACTGGAATGACATTGAATTTCTCTGTTGTGTTGGTGTTCCAATTAGATATATGAATCAGCAAAATAAGAAATTCATAAATTCTTTTTACCATTTAAATTGAAAGTTATCTTCCGCATGGTAGTGTATTCAGTTTTGTTCCTGACTTGTCAGTTTTTGGCTGGCATATTTTGGCCTGAGTTCTCAGCTTACCATGAGTCAGAGGCTCAGGTCGAGGTTTTATGATCACATTCCATCCATTGTCCAGCCTCTCTCATCCACTGAAACTGCATGGCCTGGAGCCTAGATATATTGTCACTAAGTGAAGCATTGATGAGTAGACCTTGACTAAGATTTTTCAAATTACTGGGGTATGTTCCTTGGGACACTGTTGGCCCCATCCTGGGGTTGGTGGGTTTTACATATATAGAGTAAAAAAATGAAAAATCTAATACCTGAGGGTCTGGAGTCTTGATATTTAGTGTGTGACATTGTTTGGTAGACCTCTACCAAGGGTTTTAAAATGATAAGGTTAAAAAAAAGAGGACCTTTATTTTCAACGAAATCTTGCATAAGAAAAAAATATCAAAATTATCATGTCAGAAACCTAGACCTAGAGTTTAGATATATAGTGTCTGGCATTGTATTGTGGTCTTCTATGCAAATTGTTCAGATGATGGCCTAGGAATAAAACTGGACTCATCCCGGGGACACTAATTTAACTAACATAGCACATTTTTTGAAAATCTTTTTTAAAATTAAAAGTCACAGAGCTTACATATTTGGTATGTAGCAAACCCTGGGTATCATTCATCTAACTTATATAGAAATTTCTTTTTTATTGTAAGCCTTCTCTAAAACTCTAAGCTCTCTGAGCTTAGATATTTGGTACATAGCATCGTCTAGTGGTTCTGTACCAAAGTTGTTCAAATTGTGGTTGTCAGGTCGGAAGTGGCCCTGCACAAGAAGCCACTAGTACATTTTGTTTATATATTTATTATACCCCCACCACAAAATGTGGGGGGGCTATAATGGATTCGCTCAAATGTTCACCTCTTGGCTCAAATGTTCACCTCAACAAGGGGATGTGCAGACATGTTATTTTTTTGCCGGCTTAAGGTCAAGGTCACACTTGAAGGTCAAAAATTGACTTAGAAAATATTCTTAAATTTTAACATGTATTTGAATATTTCTGAAACTAGAAAACATATTTGCTTGAAACTTAAAATATATATGAAGTGTCACAATTAGGATATGCAGGTCAAGTTTCATAACTCTGTATTGCATTTTGACAAAGTTATGCCCCTTTTTAAGTCTTCAAATTTACATACAATCAAATATTAGACAATATGTCGTGTCCGCTCTATAAATCCTATAGTAATGGAAGAATTTTCTTCAAACTTTACTCAAATGTTCAACTTAACAAGGTTATATGCAGAACCCATGTTACCTTTGTGCCGGCTTAAGGTCAAGGTCACACTTGAAGGTCAAAATTGACTTAGAAAATGTAGACAATATGTTGTGTCCGCTCTATAAATCCTATACTAATGGAAGAATTTTCTTCAAACTTTTCTCAAATGTTCAACTCAACAAGGTTATGTGCAGAATCCATGTTACCTTTGTGCCGGCTTAAGGTCAAGGTCACACTTGAAGGTCAAAATTGACTCAGAAAATGTTCTTAAATTTTAACATGTTCTTGAATATTTCTAAAACTAGCACAGGTATTTGCTTGAAACTTAAAAGATATATGAGGTATCACAAGTAAGATATGCAGGTCAAGTTTCATAACTCTGTATTGCATTTTGACAAAGTTATGCCCCTTTTTAAGTCTTTTAATTTACTTACAATCAATTCTAGACAATATGTCGTGTCCGCTCTATAAATTCTATACTAATGGAAGAATTTTCTTCAAACTTGACTCAAATGTTCACCCCAACTGGGCAATGTGCAGAACCCATCTTAACCTTGTGCCAGCTTAAGGTCAAGGCCACACTTGAAGGTCAAAAATTGACTTAGAAAATGTTCTGAAATTTTAACATGTACTTGAATATTTCAAAAACTAGAACAGATAATCATTTGAAATATGATCAAATATGAAATATGATGATTTCAAATATTCACTTGAAACTATATAATATATAAAGGGTCACAAGTAAGCTCAGTATGCAAAGTTTTTCCACTCTTAATTACATTTTGACATAATTATGCTATTTTCTTAACTTCACTGCTTTTGTTTGTTTTAGTACATTGGGAAAATGAAAGGTTATTTGTAACTGTTTCGAACATGATTTGACTATATATTTATACTATTACCTGTACAATTTGTTTGTTTTTTTCACCAGAGATAATTTCTTTTTATGTATATGTATTTGTGCCACTAAAGTTATTCCCTTACCCACCTTTCCATGTCGTCTTCTGTCAAGGACATTGGTGGGGGTTTTAATCGCATTCAGCGATTGTTTTAGTTTTTAATGGAGCATCAGCTACAGGTCATCTACGAAGTTTGATCAAATTATGCCCCTTGAGTGAAATTTGGCCCTGCCCTGGGGGTGGGTCACATATGTATTCATATAGATTTATATAGGGAGATTCTTAAAAAAGCTTTTGATGTTAGCTTAATAGCAGACCCAAAGGCAAAGTATTCATGTAAGCGATCTAGGGGCATCATGGTCCTCTTGTTTTTTAAGCTATGTCTTTGAAACAAAAACCATCTATACAGTTCTATTTGTAGAGTTTAATTTCAACATTGGATGAACTTTACCTTGACCTGCGGTCCCATTCAGGTGCTGAGGGGTGGTGGGTGGGGGGAGTACCTACCCATCCCATGTAAGTAAATATTTGAGTTCTAGGCTTTGTCTATGCAAAACCAAGTGACCCCTGTGCATGGGGTTGTGGGGGGGGGGGGGGGTGTCTAGAGGTCTATGATAGGAGGTCTCCTTGGTAGAGGTCTACTGTAGAAGTCTCCTATCAAATTACAAAGCTCTATGTGGTTTCAGTTTAGTTTAGTTTAATTGGGCTTTAATGCCAGTTTTAACTGCTAAGGTCATATCCCGGCGCTCAGTCCACCTAACCAGTTTTCCTGGGTATCCAACCAGTTTACTGACCAATTTCTCCACAAGTGACTGACTACTTCCCCACTTGCTTCAGAGGAATTGCTAGGCAGGAAAATTTGTTTAGCTACATTTCAGCTTTAAATGAATTTGCAAAATCTCTTTATTAGTTTCAGAATAATCTATTTTAAGGCACTTGCATTTAATATATCTGACATCATTGATTACAAGATTGCTTTTACTTACGTAACTCAAGAATCTTAATGTTTTTGCAGATGAAATTAACAAGTTTCTTAATATTGCTGAGAGATCTCTTTAGTAGATTCTTACAAAGTTGTGCCTGTCTTTAAATTTCAGATGAATCTAGAATGTAAATATATTTTTTCAAGAACAAAATATGATTGTAACAACTTTTGGCAGTTTTTATTTATCCCCCGCCAAAGGCGAAGGGGATATTAGAAATGGTCTCCGTCTGTCCATGCATCCATCCCAGTTTTGTCCGGAGCATAACTCCAAAAGTACTAGAGGGATTTTCTTCAAACTTAATACACTGACATAGCACATTGGTAGGAAGTGCTTTGTGCAAAAAGAACAACTCTGCCTTGCCTACTTAAGAGTTATTCCCCTTTATCACATTTACTTGAAAAACTTTGTCCAGAGCATAACTCCAAAGTACTTGAGGGATTTACTTTAAACATAATACACTGACATAGCACATTGGTAGGAATTGCATTGAGCAAGAACAATAACTCCACATTGCCTACTTTTAGAGTTACCGTCCATGTGTCCGTCCCAATTTTGTCCGGAGCATAACTCCAAAAGTACTTGAGGGATTTTCTTCAAGCTTCATACACTGACAGAGCACATTGGTAGGAAGTGCAGTGTGAAAGAACAATAACTCTGCCTTGCCTACTTTTACAGTTATTCCCCTTTATCAGATTTACTTTAAAAGTTTTGTCCAGAGTGTAACTCCAGAAGTACTTAAGGGATTTACTTCAAACTTTATACACTGACATAGCACATTGGTAGGAAGTATAGAGTGCAATAACACTTACTCTACCTTGCCTACTTTTAGAGTTATTCCCCTTTATAAGATTTACTTGAAAAAAAAATTCCACAGCATAACTCCAAAAGCCTTATTCTTTTTCAACTTACTTGAAAACTGTACTCAGCATGACCATAACTATACAGCTTTTTAAGGATTTCCTCTCACCAAATAAAATGTAAGAAAGTACAATTTTCAGGTAAGTTCTTCCCGGTGGGAGGGGGGAAAAACCATTTGTAACATGGCTCTTGTTTAAGGTTGCGTAGGTGATTTGGCATGTTACCTTACAGTGCAGTTAAAGATTGAAAATAAAATATAAATGTAAAATATTCAGTTTAATCTTTAGTACCTATGCAAATTAAAAATTGGAACAGTGATCCCGTGCTGCAAATATTACCAGTGTGCTGAATGACTTTGAATTTGTAAGCAAAATGCAACCTCATCACATCAGAGGAAGTAAAATAGACATTTTGATCTTTGTATAGCCAGAACAACACTAGATGGTGCATACAAATGCATACACTATATTTGTACATAGGGATATAGACATAGTGCAAAATGCAGTCGTTGCTTCATGTTGAAGTCATTGTAAGCAGGGATGACAGACATTAAACCATGACAACAAACTGCAAACTTATTTTGATCTAGTCATCTTAAATGAATAAATTGTCAAACTCTGAACTAGACAAAAACCTGTATAAATATAAGTTTTTGTTTAGTCACTGATTGTTCATAAAAATTCCTATTTTTTTTTGTTTTTCAGCTCAAGGAGTACTAACCATACAATTGAAGGGGATGCCACCTGTAAATGCAGGTACATTTCAATTCATCTTTCATATTTTAATCTAATAATTTGTTGAAGAAAAGTTTGATCATTTTTGATGAAGTCACTGAATGGTTGAGCTGGTAGTCCAAATAATTGTACTCAAAATGTTGAATATCGTGTTGTTTTTTGAATGGTCGATATCCGCCTTCAGAGTAGTAAAGGCAGCAATATTGAGACTAGTTGAGCTGGCTGACTTCTTAGAACCTTACCATTACCTTGTGGTCAACAAAAGTTTTGCCTTTGCAATCTGTGTAGACCATGGTCAACACCTTCACACCTATGCTGTCTGATTGTGGTCTGCTTTGTCTACTGCATGTGCAAATGCTGTCTATCTGTTTGATTTTGTTTATCATCAATACTGGTTGCCCATTTGACCAACACCTGCTGCAGAGATTAGTTGTTATATGTTGTGGAGGATATTGCAAAATACATAAAGTATCCCATTCCAGAGACATCCCCAGTTCTTTTGCATGCTCAGTGTAAAGCTGTGATATATGGGACCTCACATTAACATCTCATCTGAAAGACAATTTGTACTGTTAGTAAAGGAGCTGGGGATCAATTTCGGGATCCCTTGGTTACCAGTCCAGCATGTTACCACTGGATGACTGATCCATCCCGTGCAAATGCTCCACAAAAAACCCAATATATAAATGATACATGGGCAAGTCAAAATGAATGATGGGGAGGTCCATTTTAGAAATTTGGCAGGGTTAGGGTTTAATATTAACTGAAGTGATCCAAACCTGGCTGCTATTCTGACTTTTTAAATACAATGCAGATAAGTAGAGTTTCTCACTTACAATTTCTCCTTTTCTGTTACTGCTCACCTCAGTTCTGGTTAAATATTAATTTTAATTCAAACTGGTGATTTCCTGTGCAATCATAAACAAGTTGCTTTTATTTATTACAGAAAAATTAATGTTACCAATGAATCATTTAGAAGGATTGTTGTTTAAAATCTTATCTAATTTGATTGGAAATTCTTACTAATTCACAAATTTCAGATGAAGATATTCACTATACGCAACTTCGAATAGGCAAAAGTAAAAGGCAGACAGCAGAGTTGCCTGCAACCAGTGCATGGGAAGATTGTTGTTCATTCTTTATTCATGATCTTTGCAAAGAAAAGGTATGAGGCTATTCTTTTTTTGTGTCACCTGCTACAAAGTAGCCGCGACATATAGGGATCACTTCTCCGTCGTCTGTCTGTCTGTCCATCACAAAACTTGTCCGGACTACTCCTCAGAAACTACTGGTGCGATTTCATCCAAACTATACAGGAATGATCAGTACCGAGTCTAGTTGTGTATGTCTTCAGCATTTTCCAGTTCAATGATTTTTGTAAGAGTTATGGCCCTTTAATGATTTTTATTTTGAAAGTTTGTCCGGACTACTTCTCTTATACTATACAGGTTTTTCAGTTGAATGATTTTTGGGTGAGTTATGGCCCTTGAATAAAAAAATGCATTTTAGCCTACCAACTGTCCAATCACATCTCAATACTACTGTTTAATTTGTTATCATCAGGCGACACATGTGATCACTGATCGCCTATGTTTAGCTTACCTGAGACCTAACTGCTGGACAATTTGGATTTCCCCTCTACTGTTTTTCCAATTACCTTGTGAACTAACAAGGAGCTAATTGTTTGTATTCATGAAACATACTAGTAGTCAAGTTACTGGTTTCTTTTAGGACATTGATTGTGTCAAAAAATAAATTGTATGGAATTAGAGACTATGCTATGTAATCAGGTCAGTTAAAAAGAATACTGTATGATCAGCAGTTCTTTTTTTAGGGGAAAAAAGAGGTTACCGGTAGTTTGAAAAGTGTAATGTTAGTGCAAATTATGCACGGCTGAAATAGATGAAATTATTCATTAGCACATTCCTGACCCAGCTTCACTTTATTATGCTCCCCGAAGGGCGAGAATATAGTTGCTGCTTTGTCCGTCCTGTCCGTCTGTGCGTTCGTCTGTGCGTCATATTTTTGTCCAGTGCATAACACAAAAACTATGAGAGATATCAAGACCAAACTTCATAGGTAGTTAGATCTCATTAAGGAACAGTGCAGTGCACAATAACCATAACTCTTGCTTTATTAATTTCAGAAGAGAGATTTAAAAGAGATATTAACATGAAACTTTATTGGTAGATAGATCTCTATGAGGAGAAGTGCAGCGTGCAAGAATCACAACTCTATTTTGCATAATTTAGGAGTTATTGCCCTTTGTTATTTTTTATACTTTAAAAAACTACATATTAAACAATAGCCGTTTTGGAATTGGCATTTATTCAGGGAGCATCCATCGGTTCTACCAATTTCTTGTTGTTCTTGTCTGCCAGTTTGTCAAGCATAAATTTGATCTCTTGAATTATTTAAAGGACAGATAAAGAGATTAATAGAGACAGCAAGTAAATAAGCAGGTTTCAGAAAAGAAGTGATTTATACATGTACTGTACTTGAAATAATTTATGCTACTGAGTAGTTAAGGATAAAATCTCTTTTGGTAATAGTTATATTTTCCTTATTTATGTTGGTAAACAAAGTCATCAAACTATCCTCTTGAGTTTCACTTTTTAAAGAAAAAAAGTGGAGCCATTGTCATGAACTTCTTTTCAGCGTGGGCGTTGGTTAACCTTTTTTGTGTCGCCTGCTGCAAAGTAGCAAGACATCTAGGGATCACTTCTCCATCGTCGGTCCGTCACAAAACTTGTCCGGACTACTTCTCAGAAACTACTGGTGCGATTCCATCCAAACTTTACAGGAATGATCAGGACCAAGTCTAATTGTGCATGTTTTCGGCATTTTCTAGTTCAATGATTTTTGTCAGAGTTATGGCCCTTTAATGATTTTTATTTTGAAAGTTTGTCCAGACTACTTCTCTTATACTACTAATGCAATTTCAATGTAATGTAACAGGATTGATCATTACCTGAAATACTTGCGCATTTCTTACAGGTTTTTTTGTTGAATGATTTTTGGCAGAGGTATGGCCCTTGAATGAAAAAGTGGTTTTGGCCAAATAATGATTTTTGTGTTGCAGGTTTCACAGTAGCTGCAACATGCTACAAAGTAGCCCTGAAATATAGAGATCATTTCTCCATCGTCTGTCTGCCTGTCCATCTGTCCGTCCATCACAAAACTTGTCCAGACTACTCCTCAGAAGCTACTGGTGCAATTTCATCCAAACTTTACAGGAATGATCAGTACCAAGTGTAGTTGTGCATATTTTCGGCATTTTCCAGTTCAGTGATTTTTGTCAGAGTTATGGCCCTTTAATGATTTTTATTTTGAAAGTTTGTCAGGACTACTTCTCTTATACTACTATTGCAATTTTAATGAAATGTTACAGGATTGAAAAATACCTCAAGTGCTTGTGCATGTCTAACAGATTTTTCAGTTGAATGATTTTTGGGTGAGTTATGGCCCTTGAATGAAAAAGGCATTTTGGCCTAATAATGGTTTTTGTTTTGCAGGCTTCACAGTAGCTGCAACATGCTACAAAGTAGCCGTGACGTATAGGGATCACTTCTCCATCATCCATCTGTCCATCTGTCTGTCTGTTCATCACAGTTCAATTTCATCCACACTTTACAGGAATGATCAGTACCAAGTCTAGTTGTGCATATTATCGGCATTTTCCAGATTAATGATTTATGTCAGAGTTATGGCCCTTTAATGATTTTTATTTTTTTTAAAGTTTGTCCGTACTACTTCTCTTATACTTCTAAAGCAATTTGAATGAAATGTTACAGGATTGATCGGTACCTTAAGTGCTTGGGCATATTTAACGGGTTTTTTGGTTGAATGATTTTTGGCTGAGTTATGACCCTTGAATAAAAAAAGAGTTTTAGGCAACAACTTGTCCAATCACCTCTCAATACAACTGTTTAATTGGCTATCATCAGGCGACACATGTGATCACTGATCGCCCTTGTGTTAAGGTCCATTTCTCAGAAATACCAAAGCTGTTTACTTCAAATTAAGAATACATGTTCACTATCAAAATGCGACACCATTTCTCAAGGGCAGATAACCCTCAGATTTATTTTGGTAAAGTTATGCCCCTTTTTCAACTAAAAATTTCTTTGTTAACCATTTTGTTAATGTCCATTTCTCAAAAAGTGTCAAAGATATTCCATTCAAACTTGGAATGCTTGATCACCAGCAAGACCCCTTGCTGGTACCCATATCCCTGGGGTCAAAATTAGCCCCGCCCCATGGGTCACTTTATTTTGCTTATATATAGGAAAAAACTTCTTAAACCCCCATCCCGCACCAAAAAAAAAAATTTTTTTTCTCCATTATAGGTAAAAAACTTCTTAAGCTTTGAAGTAAGCTTTTAACTAACATGGGATGGGTCAGTACTCGCCTCACCCCCACCCCCCCACCCCCACCCCACCTCTCCCCCACTCTTAATTTTTTTTCACTTGGGCCTTTGGGTCTCTTGTTTGGTTTAGATTATAATTTATTATCCAGCACTAAGAAAAGTGGAACGTGCTGTCTGCAGACAGGTCTTGTTTAGTCTAGTGATTGCAAAAAATATGTTTTCCTTGTTAATATGTGTAGTAAATGAAACACAAGGTAAAAAAAGATATTGGGTGAGAGTTAGAATGTTCTTTTCCAAATCAATAGTCATTGTGATGAATCTCACCAGGGTGAGAGTTTGCAATGACTTTTTACTTTTCACACTTTCATGCAAGGCAAGTACTAATTTAGCCAAGGAAGCATTTTGTAATTGGTTTTAAAACAAGTTACAGGAACTTCTTTCCTATTTGATGTAAAATGAAAAAATAAAAGTTAAAGGTCAAGTAGGGTTATCTGGCCATGCAACCTTTGATAAGTTTGACCTTGATAGAATCTTTTAATCAGTACCAAGATAACAGCACCCAAATGTTTGATTCTTTTAATTTCAGTTGAATATTAAACACAAGTGTAAAAGACTGTTGACCACAGTGACCCTTGAACAGTTTGACCTTGAACTTTCATCATTTCCTTTTAACCTTACCAAACAGTAAGTATAAATCTGAACTCTTACTGAAACAGAATGTAGAGACTGTAAAACCCAGTGTTTGTATTACTATAAAGGAGTCCTATAAAGGTTATTCAGTTATCTAAATATCATAATAAAATCAGAAAGACAGAAATGTAGGCTTCTTTTTTGCAAGAAAGATCAAAAATTGTTATGAAATACTGGTGCTGTCTGCTTTGCTGGAACCATATTGTTGTTTAGTGAATGAATTTGTTGTAATGTCATTGCCAAGTAAAAAAATGAGATAGAGCTTAAAAAGAAATATGTGAGTGGAAGCAGTCTTCAAAAATTATAGCCTATCTTTCAATGAAAGATTTTTAATGGTTAGAGAACATGAATTTAACAGTCCAAAGTTAAAAACTTGTCCACCAGAATTAATATTGTTTAATAAATGTAGTTTGTGTAAATGCTACTTGATTGCTATATTTTTAGGATAAATCATGAGATAGAGAATAAAGATGGCAGTAGACTGTGTCTCATGATGGATTACTCTCCTCTTCCATCCATTAAAGATGTTGAAGAGGAACCAGTCAGTGTGATAAATAGTGAGATTTTTTTTATAACAGGTCAAGGTCTTTATTAAAATAAAGGTCTAATGATGACGTCCTTGTCTTTGGCCATTCTAAAGAGTTTGTTCTTTACATACCCAGTTTTGCTGTATTTAATTTACATGACTTTTGACATTTTCAGTTGCAGAGAGTATAAAGTAAGACTGATTTGAATCAGACTCTGCACGCCATTACCAATAAATTTATATGTAGGAAGATTTGTGTCTGCATCTTGGTAAAACATTTAGGTTGCTGTCTTGAAACAAAAACCTAAAATTCCACATTGTACTTTTTAGGTCTTTGCTTGAAAATTGCTGTAATATCTTACAAAACAATTGAGTGTCACAGGTGCTTTTATAACCCGTTTTCTCCCAAAAAAATTTGGCATTTTATTTCCATGGACTGAAGTCTTTTACTTGTATTGTCTAGATGTAATGGGTTGATATTTTTTTTTAACCATCAAATATAACTTGCTCTTGAAATATGCCATTAGAAAAAAAAAGCCACCTAAAAGAAAAGGTTTTGTCTGATGCAATTTTTGTAAAGCTCAGTTTTTTTTTCTAGACAAGGATTTGTTCTTTTACAGGATCTGGTGTATTGTATGTGTGTGTTCACTGTGCTAACAATGTGATAGGTATGGACAAGTCAGGCTCCTCAGATCCATACTGTGTAGTCTTCTGTGATAGACGAAGGGTGAGACACAACTCCTCAAAAATCTAGCGCTGTGCAACTCTTGAATATTGTAATCTTTTTGGAGAGTAAATAAGTGAATAAATGAATGCTTATGACATATAGTAATAATCAATTTTGTTTGGTATAAACATGCAGGCAACTGAGATAGATGAATAGTGTCCACTTTATTATTATTACAGTACTTGAAATGAGGTCATGGTTATTTTCATGCCTTTTTTACTCAAGTTTTTCTTCCTGATTGATACTCCAGAGTGTATATCATTTCCAAGAAGTGTTAGGTTGTATGTGACAAAATGTCTTTAAAGACAGAATTGAATGATAGTTAAAATTACAGCAACTTTGATGTAAACATCATGACTGTTATTTATTGATTAAAAGACAGTGCTAGAAAAAACTGGAGACCCCACTCCTTGGTCAAATGATTAAAGTTGCTGACTTCAAATCACTTAAACTCTCAACGATTAATGGTTATGGGTTCAAGCCCTGCTACTGATCGTTAACATGAGAAAGTTGGCAGTTTCTGGTAGAGAATGGGAGTCTAGTTAGTACAGGTCTTTCCCAGGAACTATGATTAGGTAAACTGCCCACCTGATTTAGCTTTGACTGTTAGAGGGCATTAATGAAACTTAACTTAAAAAATACTGTAACTTTTTTCTAGAATTCATGAATTATAATTGTTGAGATTTTTTATGTGTTAATTTTTTATGTCTGTTTTTTTACTAGAATTTTTAATAGTTTAGTCAGCCTTTGAGTTTCAGGGGAGCAAATTCAGACCAGTTTGTTTACATTTTTATTATATCACAGGTGATGACAACACCATATATAGCTCAAAACAGAAATCCTTCATGGCAGTCACAAACAGAATTCTTTATCAGTGATTTCTCACAGGTAAATAAGTAAAAATAATCATCAAGACATATGTAGAAGTGAAACAATCTCAGCTGAATGTTCTTTTCTGCATATGATATAAATATTATGTTCAGCTGATATAATTGAAAGCCTTATGACCATATTTTTTCATCTTAATGATCTTTTCTTTTCAATATGAACTAGCACCTCTGGCCCTCCTTTTACTTTAAATGCTTCAGATATGATTTTTTTTCTTGTTTGAAGTTCGTAAGAATGTTGAAATTGACTAAAATAAACTTTCAAATATAGGGTTTGTGCATATTATGTAACTTAGCAGAAACATAAAATACACCAAAGATTGGATAAGTTTGGTATATTTCAGTGTCAGTTGTCTTTCTATGTGTTTGATTGGGATGGTTCCAATACTATGGATGATGATTTCCTTGGGTCAGCAATGTATGCCATGACAGTGGTAAGTTCTCATATGTTTAGCCATATTTTAGATAGATCAGTGTTTAAGGTTAGTATATACAAGATACATAAGCAAAGTGGTGATAAGTCAGCTGTAAGCATTGGTATTAGTCTGCATTGTGATCTTATGTTGTTTTTCAAGATACTACAAGATACTTAAAGTCAAGTTTAAGTTGAAGCCTTGCTAATGATGATGAACTTTTATGTGAGAACTTTGGTAATATCTTTCTGAGGATAGGATGTAAGCCTTTATAGATCTGTTTAAGAAAAGTGTAATGAAAAAGGACAGTAACTTTCCATTAAATATTTTTTAGCTCCTGTACCACTGGGCCAAAAGCAACTAAATGTCACAGGAATGATCCTTGGATGGTCCCCTTTCAAAATTTAAAAAAAAAATGGAATTCCATACAGGTCACCTTATTTTACAGAGACTTTTATATGAAAAGCTTTCAAAATTTTCTCCCCTTAAGCCATAAGGCTCCAGGCTATTTATCATGCAGTACCATCTAGTGGACCTCTTTCAAGATTGTTCAGATTATAGCTATGAGGTCAATATTGGCCCTGCCCAAGGGGTCACTTACTTTTGCCTAGATATAAACAGGAAAAACTTTAAAAGTCTTCCTGTCTGAAACAAAAAGGCCTAAAGCTTAGATATTTGGTTTCTTTCTAGTTTCATTTAGTGGACCTCTACCAATATTATTAAAGTCATGACCCCTTGGTAAAGATTGACTTGCCAGAGGGGTCTATCACTTTTACATTGACTTACATAGGAAAGACTGTATATATAAATAGTAAAATTTATTGCAATCTATGAAAAATATACGGCCACCAAGGGCAGGGGTCATTTTCTTTATGTCTGTATGGGACAGCTTTAAAAATCTTGGCCAGTTTTGAAAACAGTTTTGCATAAATGTGCTTTGGATGACCCTTTATATAAATGGAGAAACATATAGGGATCTGTGAAAAAATGTGGCTCCTTTGGGGTTTTTTTGCCCTCGGCATATGGTAAGTGAACCATCTGTCCTTACGTCTATACATCCATACATCTGTACGCTTAACCTATTTTGACAAATGAATATATCTTAAGTTCTTCTTGTACCAATAGCTTCTTACTATACACACTTACTTAACAACACAGAGGCCATGGACTTACCAAGTTACATATCTGCGGCATCCATTTTCCCCTTTCTCCCCTTTATGCACTTTGAAAATAGGTACAGTTAACATAATTCGGCAAGTTGGTATGTTAAGTTCTACTAGTACCAGTCTTCATACACTTACTTACCAATAAAAGGCCATGATCCTGCCAAGTTACATAATTTTGGCATCCATTTTCCCCAGAAATCTCCCTATGCACTTTGAATATAGGTATGTTTGACCTATTTTGGCATGTAAGATTTATCTAAAGTTCTGCTTGTACCATTGTCTTCATACTATACACACTTACCAATACAATGGCCATAATTCTGGCAAGTTACTTAACTGTGGTACCATTTTCCCCCAGTAAACTCCCTCCCCTTTATGCACTTTGATTGTAGGTATGATTACCTTTTTATTTCTTTATGACTTTATGTGTTTGTGTGATTATTTTTCAAACTAATTTCATTAAAAACTTGTGTTTGATAAAGATACAATTATGTCATTATTTAATTCCCCCTGATATACAGTGTGTGGTCCCTAAGATTTTCAGTAGAGAGTCCAGTTGTTAAATTCAGATTAAGGTCTAAAATACAGTCTAGGATGCAGAACGCAGACTGCATTGCATTTTAGACCCTTTCTGGATTTAATTTATTACATTTGTTAACAATAGGAGTCTGGCTGTGTCACGATCTTAAGTTTGGTGCCTGACAAGAATGCTTCGAGGTGCATGTGTAATTTACCAAACACAGGATCTTGTTTCATTTTTGCTTTCACTTCAAACCCCCTCTGCTGCCTCCCCCCCAACCCCCCCTCCCTTCCCTCCTTTTCATGTATTGATAGATTTCACCAAGAAGAATTCTTTTTGGGAGGTATTGCCTTCATTAAATCATACATTAAAAATGAATATAGTTTCATATACTTGAAATGTTTTTCTTGAACCAGACATGGTGCTCTTTGCATGCTATTATTTCCAACAATATCCTTGTGATAGAATGGTTTAAATTCCATAAGTAGCACATACAGCTATCATTAGTTTGAACTTTTACTTGTGATTTCTTTTGCAGGAGGAACCATGTGTACTGAACAAGGCCCTTGACCTTGGTTACAACAAGCAGGGTGAAGGTCATGTCTCAGATGCTTTACTAGGACAGATTTATGTATCCATTATTTTTAGACCAGTGCCTTCAGTTGCCAAATCAGGTCCTTATTTTTTATTTCTTAATTCAGGAAACAATATCACTTGTTTTTAGGTTACAAGGTGATTTCAGATGAAGACTTTTTTATCTCTCTAGATATTGTGTGAGAGGTAATTTGGTTTTATAATACATCAAGATTCATAGTGTTGATTTTTTCAAACTTGGTCACTGTTCTTCTTTATATTAGTGTAACTTTAGATGTATTATTGTTCATGATGTTCCAGAGATATTTTGGTGCATAATTTTATGCAGTTTCTGTAGTTCTGCAAAAGACCAAATTTGGTCAGGGGATGCTGTCTGATCCAACATTATGATTTTCTTTTATTCACAGAAGTTGAATTTTTGGATGGGTACACTTATAAGACTTTTTGGTTTTCAGAACGGTACAGACTGACAAGTACAGATTCAATGAATAATAACAACGAGTTTCTATATATAGAGGACATGGTTTCCCCTGGCACCATAGTACGTAACATTTCAGTATTTGCAATGATCTTACTGCATTTACATAATGGAGTGAACTCTCTTTTGTTTGATTATTTCCCCTGGTTAGTCTGATTTGCTTTGTTTTCAAAGCAAAAACAGTTTCGATTTTTTCAAAATCAGGAATCGTTTTAGAGAAATGATCACCACTAAATCAGTAATATTTGCAAATTATAACATGATATAAACCAGTTTATGTGCTTGACTGCTGTGAGTTAGCCTCAAGTTTGTAGCGTTTCTGCCCCTTGTGGTTCACAGTGCCTTAGAATTGCTCTTGTTGCAAACAACAAAGTATGGCTTGCTCATTTTGTTTTGCTCCTTCACTCTCGAAAATTATTATATGAAATGGTGATAAAGAGACAAATTGAGAATGTTAGAAGTAAATGTCCAGACTTATCTCTGGTGATGCTCGTAGATTTAGTACTTGAGATAATTAGAATACTTTTATTATATGGTATAGGGGAATGAAAGTGAGATTAAGTAAACTAAATGTATGTATTCTTTTTGCTGGTTGCCAAAATTTATCTGATGAATTTTTTTTTCAGCCATATTCTTTTGTTTTGCTGGTTACAATATTTATAAAAACTAAACAAGTACATTCAGCTATAAAACAGATTTTAAGTCATGGTAATACATCTGTGTAAGAGAAATATTACTAAGGTTCCAGAAGGAAATTACATAAAGGTTATCAGAATGGGGAAGACTTGCTTTGATTTATCATAAATGCTTAAACAGTGTCATATCTGAAACTTGTGTGAAAGTGTTTCACCCAGTACAAGCTTACCAGTCATTCTGTTTGTCATGCTATTTCCTTGCCAAAATTTTTGTGTTAACTGTTGATATGCCATGTGGTCATAGGAGCTTAAATAATTGTCCAAATATAAGTAAATTTGTCATTCATCTATCATTAGAGTATCATGGATCATGTGCAAAGATCTAGTGGAAATCATGGAAAGGTAATTTTCCCACATACACTGTAATTATTCAGTTTCATAACTATTTTACAAATGTGGAATTGTCATGCTTGTATGTGTATATTATATATTGCATATTGTGTAACATGCATGATGCTTATGGTATGATATGGGTATAAATAACAGGGGCTGGATGATTATCCTAATTGTTGTATATTTTATTTCATATCTGATTATGTCTTTTAGTAGCTCACCTGAGCATAGCTCAGGGTGAAGGGTTAGGATCATTGAATGTCTGGTGTCCATTGTCTGTTGTCTGTGGTCCACAATTGGTTTGTTAACACTGTAGAATTATCATGAAACTTGATCAGAATGGTTGTCTCAATAAGTTCTTGGACAAGTTCAACATGAGTCATGTCAGACTGAAAACTAGGTCACAATGTCAGATCAAAGGAAAACGTTGTTTACACTCTAGAAGCTACATTTCCTGCCCAAATGTCATGAAAATTTGTCAGAATGTTTATCATGATGATATTTAGGTCAGGTTTGAATGTGGGTCTTCCGGGGTCAAAAACTAAGTCATTGGGTAATAACACATATTTAACTTGTTAACACTGTAGAGGTCATGTGTTTTTGTCAAAACAGCATGAAAACTTGTCAAAATGTTTGTCTTGATAATCTCTAGGTCAAGTTTGAATATACTTGTCATCTGGGGTCAAAAACTAGGTCACTGAGTCAAAGCATAGAAATTTCTTATTAACACTCTAGAGACTACATTTTCTTTCCAGATGTGACAAATTTTTTTTTTAAGATCTTTGACTTGGTGATATCTAGGGAAATTAGAATATGGGTCATCTGGGGTTGAAAACTTGGTCACAAGGTCAAAATATAGATTTACCTTGTGAAGACACATTTTTTGTTCAAATGTCATTAAACACTCTAGAGGCCACATTTTTTGTTCAGATATCATGAAAATTTGTCAGAATGTTTGTTTTGATCAATTGCCACACCTGGTTTGTCTAAATTTGAGTACAGTTATAACTAGTATTCTTCGTGGTAAATGACATGTGGCAGGAGACATATATGTTTTTCTCAAAAACAATCTGTAGTAGATATTTGGTTATAGGCACCTTCCATGAACCTCTACCATTCACTGATGTCAGAATCAAGATCACCAAGGCTAAGAATAGATTTTTCTTCTTTTCATTGTGGAGCTTTTTTTTATTGACTGATATCTCTGATATTTGATATGAAAGTACCTTGCATGGACCTATACCACTGGGTGGGGTTGGAGTTCACTGGGATTAAGGTCAGGGTCACAGAGGTTTAAAATAGATTTTTTACCTTACATCATAGTGTTATGCTAGCATTCAATTCAATAAAACATTTATTAAAAGAAGATCTCCTTGCTTTTCCTAAACCAAACTGATCGCATCATGGGTTCCTGAAGTATGGGGGCCATTTCTGCATGATATTGGTTTCACAGCTTTGGTTTATCTTACAAACCAGTGGCCTGATTTCAAAATAAATTATCACATTTATGATTAATATAATGGAGTAATGGGACACAGGTGAGCGATTAAGGGTCATCATGGCCCTTTTGTTGTTATTTGGAACATACATCAGGTGCTTCATTTTAAAAGCAGTGCATGGAAGAAAATGTACTTTGCAGAGGAATAAGTATGAAGCCTGTATTATGTACATTTATCAAGTCATGTTTGATTTGACTGACAGTACAGGGAAAATTGCACTCAGACCTTTTCACTTATTTTGAACAGGTGATTAATCCGAGGATTAAGGTATGAAAATTTCAGCTTCCTGCATAAAACAGATATACTATCATGTTGAGGAGGAACATGGCATGCAAAATTAATATCCCTTAAAATGACGTCACATACGGTAATTTTATGTCAGAATTGATGTAAATTGCTATGGCAGATTTTTTTGTATTTTTGAACTTTTTCATTGTAAAATTCTGTGCCATTAATACTACCTTTTTACAAATCTACAGTTGTTATCATTCAGCTTTGCGTGTTATTCAGGTAACATCTTGGTTACATAAGAAAGAACTGTCTGAAAAAACTGTTGCCAAGGCAGTGGTTGTCAAGACATTCAGTCTGAATATCAATAGTGTACTCTAACTTTGTATTTAAAGATGACAAGAAATTGGCTGTTTTTGCTGATTTTCAGTTCAGTTTATTTCAGTGGTATATCAAATGTCTAAGTATATCAAATGTCTAAGTGCACTTTTTGCCAGTGTGGTCAGTCATGTATGTATACTAGCTAGTATTGTGTAGGGTCTCCAAATTCTGAATACAAGAATTGTGTCAACTGCACAGATGTATAAAGTTAGGTAATAACATAAAATGTCAGTAACATATTTTTGTATACACAGTAACTTCCTACAGTAATATATGTAGCATGAATGTTAGATTTAACCTAAAGAAAGAAAAAGTTTGCATTTGTTTTTTTAATACATTTATAAAGTTTCATTAAGAATAGACTTTAAAGAAATTGCAACTGTAAATGACATTGAGCATTTCATGGGGGCCCATTTAGTACCCCTTTCTTATTCAAATTTGAAAGTTGCAGTGTAAGATGTTTATAGTTGTTTTTTTATGATATATGGAGAAATCAAATTTTGCTGCACCAAAATTTCACAGATTCAAAAGTGACTCTGCTCAGGTTCAGAAGTTGTAAATTGATAGTAAGAATTGCCATTTTTTGTCCATTTTTCCTGTTTTTCTTTTTTTATGGTCTTATCAAACATGTACTTATCTGCTTCTAGTGTTAGCTTACATGATGGTGGTAAGTTTTTCTTTGCGTGTTATTCAGGTAACATCTTGGTTACATAAGAAAGAACTGTCTGGAGAGGCACCGTGGTCCAGGGGTAGAGCGCAGGACTCCGGATCCGAAGGTCGTGGGTTCGAATCCCGTCAGAGGCGAGATTCTCTCACGATCTTCACATTCCTCCATGCTGCGCGAATACTGGTATGGAACCCAGGAAGCAGTCATCGAGCGTGATGAATCTAAGTTGTAAGAACTTGTATCGCAATCGATGTAAAATAAATGAGTCTAATAAAAAAAAAAAAAAAAAAAAATAAGTTTTTCTTCCCTTGTCATCCACCTTTTGGACTTATTCAAGCACATACCTGTTTAGCTGCATAATACATGAAGCTTCATTTTTTATATGCCCGAAGGGGGCATATTATGTTATGGTCCAAGGTGTCCGTCTGTCCATCGGTCCGTTAGCAATTTGGTTTCTGGACGATAACTTGAGTACTCTTTGGCCTACAGTCTTTTACCTTCATGTGATTATTGCCCAAATTGAGTGAATGACCCCTATTGATTTTGGAGTCAGCAGCTCAAAGGTCAAGGTCACATAGACCTTAACATTGAAAACCATTTCCGCCATGTAACTTGACAATCATTTGTGGTAGAGACTTCAAACTTTATATCATGATTGCACACATTGAGTGGGTGTCCCCTATACATTTTGGGGTCAGTATGTCAAAGGTCAAGGTCACAGTGACCTAAATGTTTAGAATTATTTACACTCTGTAACTTCACAACCATTTGTCATATAGATTTCAAAATACATGTAATGGTTGCACAAATTGAGTGAATGATCCCTATTGATTTTGGGGTCAGTAGGTAAAAGGTCAAGGTCACATAGACCTTAACATTGAAAACCTATTCTGCCATGTAACGGTTGCACAAATTGAGTGAATGATCCCTATTGATTTTGGGGTCAGTAGGTAAAAGGTCAAGGTCACATAGACCTTAACATTGAAAACCTTTTCTGCCATGTAACTTGGCAATCATTTATTGAAGACACTTCAGACTTTACATCATGAAAACACTCATTGAGTGGATGACCCCTTTACGTTTTGGGGTCAGTGTGTCAGAGGTCAAGGTCATAGTTACCTAAATGTGTAGAATCATTTACACTCTGTTTCTTGACAACTATTTGTCTTAGGGACTTCAAAATTTGCGTAATGGTTACACACATTGAGTAAATGACCCATGTTGATTTTGGCATCAGTAGGTCAAAGGTCAAAGTGATGTTAACATTGAAAACCTTTTCTGCCATGTAACTTGACAATCATTTGTTATAGAGACTTCAAACTTCATATGATGATTGCACACATTGAGTTGATGACCCCTATACATTTTGGGATCAGTGTGTCAAAGGTCAGGGTCACAGTGACCTAAATGTTTAGAATCATTTACACTCTATAACTCGACAACCATTTTTCATAGAGAATTCAAAATTCATATAATGGTTGCACACATTGAGTGAATGACCCCCTATTGATTTTGGGGTCAGTAGGTCAAAGGTAAAAAAAAAATCAAAATTTAAAGCAAATCATTTAATTTCAAAGCCTAAGGTTTCCTCCGTTATATCACAAATGCATCATACTTAGAAAAAACACCCTTCGGGCATATAATGCTCCACCCAGCAATGCACTTGTTAATAATATATCACTCTAGTGTTTTTGCTTCAGTTATGGGTCACAAAGAACAAGGTGGGATATTTGTAGGTAGTTTTTATAATTTCACAGGTTTAAATTTGAATGGAGTTAGTCATAAAAGAGTCAGGTGGCAGAAAATTCTAAGAAAACATATATAATTCATAAAGAACAATCAAGATAAAGTCCAGCTAAATTTTGTGGCAGCATGAATTTATTTTGTTAAATGAATTTTTCCTAACTTCAGATTTGAAGAAATTGTAAAGGAAAAAAAAATATCAAGACAATTATAAATGTTTCTTGCATATTTCAGACTGGCAACAGAAAGATTCCAAAATATCACTCACTTTCATTAAGAGATCAGGATATGATCAAAGGTATGAAATGGTCCTGGTTCAGGTCTTACATTTTTGATACACCTTATGGGTTGACTCTGAATGTCATAAAGCAAACCAAGGTTGTTTTTTTTATTTTGTGACCGAGGATAAAGCAGTCCTGTACTGAAGGTCCATGGGAAAAATAAATAGGAAAACTGTTCTGAGACAAAACTGAAAAACTTCTGAAAGGTACAAAACAGGTAACAATAAGAACTATTCATTAGCTCGACTTTTTTCGAAGAAAAAATTGAGTTATTGTCATAGTCATGGTGTCGTTGCCGTTGCCTTTGCCTTTGCCGTTCCCTTCCAAAAACTTTAACATTGAACATATTTTTAGCTCACCTGAGCATGCTCATGTGAGCTTTTAGGATCCTTGATTGTCCGGCGTCCGTCCGTCCGTCCGTCAGTCCGTCCGTCGTCCACAATTCATTCAAACGACATCTCCTCTGAAACCACTGGGCAAAATTGAATGAAACTTGCATAGAATGTTCCTTGCATGAAGCTCTACCAAGTTTGTTCAAATGGTTCCGGTTCATTGCATTTCTGGGTCACAGGAGCTAAAAACAGATTTTAAAAGTTGGATCTTTAAAAATCTTCTTGTCAGAAACCACAAGGCCTGGAGCTTTGATATTTGGTATAAAGTATCATCTAATGGACCTCTACCAAGTTTGTTCAAATTGTGATCCTGGGGTCAAAAATGGCCCCGCCCCAGGGGTAACTTGTTTTACATAGAGTTATATAGGAAAAATTTAAAAAATCTTCTTGTCAGAAACCACAAGGCCTGGAGCTTTGATATTTAGTATAAAGTATCATCTAGTGGACCTCTACTAAGTTTGTTCAAATTATGATCCTGGGGTCAAAAATGGCCCCGCCCCAGGGGTAACTTGTTTTACATAGAGTTATATACGAAAAATTTAAAAAGTCTTCTTGTTAGAAACCGTAAGGCATAAAGCTAAGATATTTGGTGTGCAGCATTGTCTAGTGGACCTCTACCAAGTTTGTTCAAATCATGGCCTCTGGGTCAAAAATGGCCCCGCCCCAGGGGTAACTTGTTTTACATAGAGTTATATAGGAAAAACTTTAAAAATCTTCTTGTCAGAAACCGTAAGGAATAGAGCTTAGATATTTGGTATGTAGTATTGTCTAGTGGACCTCTACCAAGTTTGTTCAAATTATACCTCTGGGGTTAAATTTGGCCCCACCCTGGGGTCATTGGTTTTACATAGGCTTATATAGGAAAAACTTCAAAAATCTTCTTGTCTGAAACCACAAGGCCCTGAGCCTTAAGATTTGGTATATAGCATTGTCTAGTGGACCTCTATCAAGTTTGTTCAAATAATACCCCTGGGGTCAAATTTGGCTCCACCCCGGGGTCATTGGTTTTACATAGGCTTATATAGTGAAAACTTTGAAAATCTTCTTGTAGAAGAAGAAGAAACATTTTCAGTCCAAATAATCTGGAAATTTGTCAGACAGGTTGTTTCTATGATTTTTAGCTCAAGTTCAAAATTAGGTCATCTGGGGTCAAAAACTAGGTCACAGAGCCCAAATATGGAAAAAACCTTGTTAACACTCTAGAGGTAACATTTTCAGTCCAAATAACCTGGAATCTGTTAGAAAGGTTGTTTCAATGATTTCTAGGTTAAATTTGAATATTGGTCATCTGAAATCAAAAACTATGTCACAGAGCCCAAAAATAGAAAAAAAACTTGTTAACACTCTAGAAGCTACTTTTCAGTCCAAATATTTTCGAAATTTGTCAGAAAGGATGTTTTAATGATTTCGAATAAAGGTCATCTGGGGTCAAAAACTAGGTCACAGACCCCAAATATGGAAAAACCTTGTTAACACGCATTGAGGTAACATTTTCAGTTCAAATAACCTTGAAATTTGGCAGAAAGATTGTTTTAATGATTTCTAGCTCAGTTTTGAATATGGGTTATCTGGGGTCAAAAACTAGGACACAGGGCCAAAAAGTAGAAAATCCTTGTTAATGCTCTAGAGGTTACTTTTCAGTCCGTATGTCCTTGAAATTTGTCAGAAAAGTTGTTTCAATGATTTCTAGCCCAGATTAGGATATGGGTCATCTGGGATCAAAAACTAGGTTAGAGAGCCCTAAAATTTTAAAACCATTTTCACACTCCAGAGGTTACATTTTCAGTCCAGATATCCTGGAAATTTGTCAGACAGGTTGTTTTCAGTCCAAATATCCTGGAAATTTGTCAGACAGGTTGTTTTGATGATTTCTAGCTCAAGTACTAATATGGGTCATCTTTGGTCAAAAACTAGGTCACAGAACCCAAATATGGAAAAACTGTGTTAACACTCTAGAGTTAGATTTTATTCCAAATAACCTGAAAATTTGTCAGAAAGGTTGCTTCTATGATTTCCAGCTCAACTTTGAATATGGGTCATCTGGATTAAAAAACTAGGTCATAGAGCCTAAATATCGAAAAACTTTGTAAACACTCTAGAGGCTACATTTTCAGTCCAAATGTCCTGGAAATTTGTCAGAAATGTTGTTTTGATGATTTCTGGGTCAGGTTTGGATATGGATCATCTGGGGTCAAAAACTAGGTCACAGAGCCCAAATATGGAAAAACCTTGTTAACACTCTAGAGGCTACACTTTCAGTCCAAATAACCTTGAAATTTGTCAGAAAGATTGTTTCAATAATTTCTAGGTCAAGTTTGAATATGGGTCATCTGGGGTCAATTAACCAGGTCCATAGCAACTTTGTTTAAAGCAGTCATATTCAGGTGAGCGATATAGGGCCATCATGGCCCTCTTGTTTTTATTAGTCAATGGATTGTCTTCATACTTAGACACAACAACCCTTTGGACAAGACCTTCAAGTAGACCAGACTAAACTTGACCTTGACTTATAAATGACCTTCACCTTCAAGGTCAAAATATTGAATTTTGCTAAAATTGGCCATAACTTTATTATTCATAGGTGGATTGCCTTCATACTTGGACACAACAACCCTTTGGACAAGACCTTCAAGTCGACCAGACTTAACCTGACCTTGACTCATAAATGACCTTCACCTTCAAGGTCAAAATATTTAATTTTGCTAAAATTGGCCATAACTTTATTAATATTAGGTGGATTGTCTTCATGCTTGAACACAACAACCCTTTTGACAAGATCTTCAAGTGGACCAGACTGAACTTGACCTTGACTCATAAATGACCTTCACCTTCAAAGTGAAATTATCAAATTTTGCTAAAATTGGCCATATCTTTGTTATTTTTTGTTGGATTTCATTCATACTTGGACAAAACAACACTTATGACAAATCCTTGACCATCAAGGTCAGATAATTGAATTTGCTTAAATTGTCGTAACTGTCTCATTTATTTTTAGCTCACCTGTGCACGTAGTGCACAAGGTGAGGTATTGTGATCAGTCAATATCCGTCGTCCGTCGTCGGTGCGTGCGTGCGTCCATGCGTGCATGCATAAACTTTTGTTTTAAAGAACATCTTCTCCTAAACCACTGGGCCAATTTCAACAAAACTTCACAGAAATGTTCCTTGCATGAAGCTCTACCAAAATTGTTCAAAGAATTTGATTCCATGCAGAACTCTGGTTGCCATGGCAACCAAAAGGAAAATCTTTAAAAATCTTCTTGTCTAAAACCATAAGGCCTAGAGCTTTGATATTTGGTATGTAGCATCACCTAGTGGTCCTCTACCAAGATTGTTCAAATTATGGCCCTTGGGTCAAAAACGGCTCCGCCCCAGGGGTTGCCCATTTTTCATAGAGTTATATAGGGAAAATCTTTAAAAAATCTTCTTGTCAGAATCTGTCGGGCCTAGAGATTTGATATTTTGCATGTATCATTGGGTAGAGGTCCTCTACAAAGATTGTTCAAATTATGCTCCTGCGTTCAAAATTCGCCCCGCCCCAGGTGTTTGTTGTTTTGTCTATATGTTTATAGTAAAATCTTAAAAAATCTTTTTCTCTAGAAAAATAAGGCTTAGAGCTTAACTTTTTGGCATGTAGCATTACCTTGTGGACCTCTACCAAGGTTGTTCAAATCATGACCCCTGGGGTCAAATTGGCCTCACCCCGGGGCTTATCAGTTTAACACAGAAATATATAGTAGAATCTTCAAAAATCTTCTTCTCTAGAACCATAAGGCATAGAGCTTAGATTTTTTGCATGTAACATTACTTTGTGGACCTCTACCAAATTTGGTCAAATTATGGCCCTGGGGTCAAAATTGGCCCCACCCCAGAGGTCAGGGGTTTTCCTTATATGTACATAGCAAAAACTTCAAAAATCTTCTTGTCTGAAACCGCAAAAGTTAGGGCTAAGATATTTTGCATGATACATTGTCTAGTTGACCTCTACTGAGATTGTTCAAATTATGGCCCTGGGGTAAAAAATTGCCCCACCCCGGGGGTCATTTGATCTTACATAGACTAAATAGGATCTTTTTGGTTCTTTTTAAGCTACAACTATGAAACTTGAGATATTCAGAAAACTTTTGACGCAGATTTTATTTTTGACCTTGAGCTTGACCTAATGACCTACTTTTCTGTTTTTCAAGCTACAGCTTTGAAACTTGAGATATTAAGATAACTTTGGATGCAGATTTTATTAGCTCACCTGTGCACGTAGTGCACAAGGTGAGGTATTGTGATCAGTCAATGTCCGTCGTCGGTGCGTGCGTGCGTAAACTTTTGTTTTAAAGAACATCTCCTCCTAAACCACTGGGCCAATTTCAACAAAACTTCACAGAAATGTTCCTTGCATGAAGCTCTGCCAAAATTGTTCAAAGAATTTTATTTCATCCAGAACTCTGGTTGCCATGGCAACCAAAAGGAAAATCTTTAAAAATCTTCTTGTCTAAAACCATAAGGCCTAGAGCTTTGATATTTGGTATGTAGCATCACCTAGTGGTCCTCTACCAAGATTGTTCAGATTATGGCCCTTGGGTCATTATTGGCCCCAGGGGTTGCCCATTTTACATAGAGTTATATAGGGAAAATCTTAAAAAAATCTTCTTGTCAGAAACCATAAATTATAGAGCTTAGATATTTGGTGTGTAGCATTGCCTAGTGGACCTCTACCAAGTTTGTTCAAATCATAGCCACTGGGTCAAAATAGGCCCAGCCCTGGGGGTCACTTGTTTACATAGAGTTATATAGGAAAAGGTTTTAAAAATCTTCACAGACGAAACCATAAGGCTTATAGTTAAGATATTTTGTATGAAGCATTGTCTAGAGGACCTCTTCCAAGTTTCTTAAAGTCATGGACCCTAGGTCAAAAATGGCCCTGCCCCAGGGGTCACTTGTTTTACATAGAGTTATATATACTGACGGAAAAATATAACTGTGCACACTAAAATACTTAATATCTTTTATTAGGTATAAAATTATTTTAGCAGATTTCTTTTGTGTAATTCACAAGGTAATCTTGTTTCAATAATACTGCTTTTCGCGAGTTGCACGTGCAAAATTTATAGCCCGTAACGGTCGCGCTTTTTACGTGTTTCTTTATGTTAACATCCTCGTACATGCTGTTTCGAGTTATTTTAACCGTCAAATTATAGTGAGCTACCCAGCAGTTCAGAAAAACACCTTCATTTGGATTTTAAGTCTTTGAAGACAATGCCACGCATCTCAGAAAATGATCGCCTACGTGCCGTCGGTATGCTCCAAGCAGGCATTGCTCAAAATGCGGTTGCGCAGCGTTTTGGTGTTCACCGAAACACCATATCAGCACTTTGGCGACGATTTCAGCAACGTGGCAACGTCCGTGATCTACCACGTCCAGGGCGTCCACGTGTGACGTCAATCCGTCAAGACAATTATATCCGGCTTACACACCTACGGAATCGATTTCAACCGGCCACATTAACAGCACAAACAATTCCTGGCTTGAGACCTATCAGTGGACGAACTGTTAGAAACCGATTAAGAGAGCACAGCATTACTCCACGACGTCCTGCGATACGTCCTACTCTTCTCTTACGTCATCGACAACGTCGACGTCAGTGGTGCAGACAGTATCTAAGGCTTCCAAGAGCATATTGGAATAATGTTCTGTTTACTGACGAGTCGCGGTTTCATTTAGAAAGTTCGGACGGACGAGTTCGTGTATACAGGCGTCGCGGAGAACGTTACTTGGATCCCTGTGTTTTTCAACGTCAACGTTTTGGTGGTGGTGGGTCAATAATGGTTTGGGGAGGTATCTCATCTCAAGGCAGGACCCAGCTTGTAATTGTCCGTGGCAATTTAACGGGTGTTCGTTACAGAGATGAGATTGTCATACCCCACGTGCTGCCATTTCTTCAACGTCAAGGGCGTAACATGACGTTTCAACAAGACAACGCTCGGCCACATGTAGCACGTGTAGTTACCGGGTTTCTGGCTCAGCAAAACGTGAGTGTCTTACCCTGGCCCGCTGTTTCACCAGATCTTTCACCAATTGAGCACGTTTGGGATGAGATGAAGAGACGCCTCCGTCAAAGACGTAACCAACCTCTCACGCTGGACCAACTAGCCCAGACATTGGTCAACATCTGGAACACCATTCCACAGGCAGTTATCGCCAACTTAGTTGCCTCTATGCCTCGTCGCTGCCGTGCTTGCTTGAACGCCAATGGAGGCCACACACGATACTGACCTTGTGAAATCAGATTTCATACCTGTCAACTTCTGCACCTTGTTACTGTAAAAATTGTTTTACATGATGAAGTGTTTGTATTGATTGTTAGAAATAAAACGTTGATTGGCTAATTTGCAAAGTTTTATGTTCCTATTCCTAATATTAAAAAAAATTCTATACCTTGAAGTATGCACAGTTATATTTTTCCGTTAGTATATGAACATTTTTAAAAATCTCCTTGTCAGAAACCATAAATTATAGAGCTTAGATATTTGGTGTGTAGCATTGCCTAGTGGACCTCTACCAAGTTTGTTCAAATCATAGCCACTGGGTCAAAATAGGCCCAGCCCTGGGGGTCACTTGTTTACATAGAGTTATATAGGAAAAGGTTTTAAAAATCTTCACAGAAGAAACCATAAGGCTTAGAGTTAAGATATTTTGTATGAAGCATTGTCTAGAGGACCTCTACCAAGTTTCTTAAAGTCATGGACCCTAGGTCAAAAATGGCCCTGCCCCAGGGGTCACTTGTTTTACATAGAGTTATATATGAACATTTTTAAAAATCTTCTTGTCAGAAACCATAAATTATAGAGCTTAGATATTTGGTGTGTAGCATTGCCTAGTGGACCTCTACCAAGTTTGTTCAAATCATAGCCACTGGGTCAAAATAGGCTCAGCCCTGGGGGTCACTTGTTTACATAGAGTTATACATGTATAGGAAAAGGTTTTAAAAATCTTCACAGACGAAACCATAAGGCTTAGAGTTAAGATATTTTGTATGAAGCATTGTCTAGAGGACCTCTACCAAGTTTCTTTAAGTCATGGACCCTAGGTCAAAAATGGCTCTGCCCCAGGGGTCACTTGTTTTACATAGAGTTATATATGAAAATCTTTAAAAATCTTCTTGTCATAAACAACAAGGCCTAGAGTTAAGATATTTTGTGTGCAGCATTATCAAATGGACCTCTATCAAGTTTGTTCAAATCATGGTCCCTTGTTCAAAATAGGCCCCGCCCTAGGGGTCACATGTTTTACATAGAATTATATAGGAAAAACTTGAAAAATCTTCTTGTCAGAAACCACAAGGCCTAGAGTTAAGATAATTGGTATGCAGCATTGTCTAGTGGACCTCTGCCAAGTTTGTTAGAAAAATGTCCCAGGGGTCACTATTGGCCCTGCGCGAGGGGTCACAAGTTTTAAATAACAGTATAGAAGAAAATCTTTAAAAATCTTCTTGTCTGAAACCACAAGACCTAGAATTTTAAAATTTGGCACGAATCAAGCTTTATCAAGCTTTTTCAAATTATTAGATTCGGTTAAAGGTCACGGAGGCTAAAAGTAGATTTATCTTCTGTACCTCATAGAGCCTTCATTTATAGACCAATATCTTTTGATATTTAGTATAGAGGTTCCTTGCATGGACCTCTACCCATGGGTAGGGTTTGAGCTCACTGGGTCAAGGTCAAGGTCACCATAGCTTATAATAGATATTTCTGCTTTCTGTCATAGAGCCTTTATTTATTGACTGATATTTTACATATTTGGTTTGTAGGCACTTACATATTTTCAATGAAAAAATGAAATACTGCTTAACAGCAAACCTACAGCCAAAGTACTCGGGTGGGCGATCCAGGGCCATCATGGCCCTCTTGTTTTATTTGATTCATACTTGGACAAAACAACACTTACAACACATCTGACATTTTGATTCTTTCAAATATGACCTTGACCTTTAAATGACCTTGACAGACAAGGTCAAATTACTGAAATTTGCTAAATTTGCCATAACTTTGTTGTTTATGGTTGGATTTGATTTATACTTGGACAAAATGATAAATTATTCAAGTGTGACCCTAACCTATAAATGACCATGATCATCAAGGTCAAATTATTGAATTTTGCTCAAATTGGCCATAACTTTGTTATTTATTTATGGATTTGATTCATACTTGGACAAAACAGCACTTATGTATGACAAATCCAACATTATGATTCTTTCATGTGTGACCTTGACCTTAATATGACCTTGACAGTCAAGGTCACATTATTGAATTTTGCTAAAATTCGCCATAACTTTGTTATTTGTTGTTGGATTTGATTCATACTTGGACAAAACTACACTTATGAAAAAACTGACATGTTGAAAAAACTGACATGTTGAACAACTCAGATGTGACCATGAACTAAAATGACCTTGGCTGTCAAGGTCAGATGATTGAATTTTGCTTAAATTGTCTTAACTTAGTCATTTTTTTATGGATTTGATTCATACTTGGACAAAACTATACTTACGACAAATCTGACATTTTGATTCTTTCAAGTTTGATCTTGACCTTAAAATGAGCTTGACAGACGAGATCAAATTAATGAATTTGCAAAAACTGGTATGGATGAAATTGATAATTATATTTCCAAATGATGTTTCATTTGAAATCCCTTCTCCACAATGTACTTCCTCTGATGTGTTTGCCTTTGGAAATAGGAAAAAGTCTAGCGTGGTCCCCGCTTGCAGTGGCTCTTGTCACAAATTCTAATTGTTTGAGTATATTTGTTACCTTTCCCAAATATTAGGAAGAAAACTACAGCATTTTAAATGTGTAAACATTAATGGGTGTTACACTTTATTTCACATTAAATCATTTATTGTATATTTTCACAACACCTACTCTTTATGTCTGTGGTAGTCTAATCTTGCAGACTTATAAAATTTTCTATTGTTAAAATATCTAAAGCTCAGAGACTTCAGATCAAGACTGTAATGGCAACAGATTGATAAACTAATATTTTTGTGGTCAGTTCATGGTCCGATCTTAAATTGTATTTCTTATTTCAGACAGGGTATTTGTTGACTTGAGTATACTTCAAGCAAAAGACCTTGTTCCAATGGATAGAAATGGTATGTTTCTTGAACTTGTGGTATTAAAAAATCTGTGTGGTATATAGAGAAAACACTCAGGTTTTCATGATACATGTAATTGTTTAAAGCAAAAATGCAGTCATTATAAAGTCATTTGGGCTAGGGTATAAAATATACAGTAGATTTTGGTTTGAAAGAAACCTCAAGATTCCACATATTAATGACAAAATGTGTTACCTTAAAAGGATATCAGTACTCTTTGAAATAGCAGAAGTAGTTTCAGTGCAGTTTGTTGTATGTGATGAGGAAGGGTCAGAGACTATAGTAGTCTTATACCATAGTGAGCAACACTACTTTGTTGTACAGCAGTGTATATTTCCAGTATACTATGCAGGTATAGCCGTCCATGCTATAACTGCAGTTTTTGTCAGTTATCACACAGGGAATGCTTCCTGACCATTATGTAAGGTAAACTGTCATCACTACCTGTTTTCTACACTGTCGTATGAAATATTTACAGCAATTTTCTATGTATATGCAATTATATATCACATATACTTGAAAAGTCATGCTGTAAATATTTTGTATGATACAGATTGTATGTGATAATTTTCATGTCATAGTTTATCTTTTACTTTTGGAAAATGGATCCTTTCCCTTCAGATAACAAGAATTATATAAAAATTACTATGTTATTTGATGCATTTTGTTACAGGGTACAGCGACCCTTTTTGCGTGGTAAAAATGGGAAATACCAAATTATTCTCTACCAGTGTGAAAAAGAAGACTTTGTCCCCAAAATGGAATGAATCTGTGACTCTACAACTAACAGAAGATGAGGGCATGCTTGAATTTGTAAGTTCCCTTTTGATACTTGTATATAAGATATTCTAACACGATCTAAAAATAGCCTATATATACAAAGAAGAAAATGAAGTCGGGTTATTCTGCAGTATACCACTCGCGTGCGCTTGTTGTTTTGGCTGTTCCGTGAACCGCTGTCACCCCACGTATAAAATTTTTATGAATGAAAGTCACGTGATGTTTGTAAATACCATTTGAAAATACTAAGACAAACCAACCGTTTTATTTGTAATTTTAAATTTAACATGAAAATAAAATTACAACCAAATGCCATATCCTCAAAAGTATATATATATATATACAACCACATATAGTCATATCAACCTAATAAAAGCCAACTAAACAAACTACTGTACAAGATGAGAACATATTATGAGATGAGAACGATATGACGTCATACAGGTGGTATGACGTCACCCAGGCTATAGTCTGGTCGGTTTGTCTCGTGATAACTTCTGTAGGAATCGTAGTATTACCGGCGTACAACAACAAAGTTCGGCTGAAAAATGGCACCAAAAAAGCCAATTTACTTAGAATGGGCACAATTTGTGAAATAATAATAGCCGAGCAATGTTTTCTGTCAATTATCCATGTAAATGTTACTTGTGTCTACACCCGGTGTCTACATTAAAATTCACACACGTATGCCGACTTTCGTGTAAGCGACCTTGTGACGTTTACATAATTATGCTATTTTTAGCATCTGAGAACATGAACATCTTTTATTTGTTTGAACATTTAATTTATTAGTAAATTGCAATTTTAGTTCGAAATGAAAAAAGAAAGTATAAATTGATGAAAAGTGTGTTGTTTATTTGTTCATTTATTGGATTGATCAACTTATTATGTGGAAGCCAACTCTTACATATATCGAGGGAGGAAATTTTAACAGCCAAACCTAGGGGTGTACCGCGCAAGTGTTTTTACGATCGTAAGAAGTAGTTAACACTTAATGTATTTCACAATGTGGTTTATTGTTTGGTCGTGTTAGAATCAAAATAACAAGTATCCAGTTGTGGTTTATCATAGAATAACCCGCGTTTTTCGTTCTTATGTGAAACAATATATCACTCAGGCCTACGGCCTTCGTGATATATTCCTACGCATAAGAACTCAAAACGTGGGTTATTCTACGATAAACCACGCCTGGAAACTTATTATTTCTTAATTAGATCATGATAATTGTTTGATATTCAGTTATTGCTTTAAAGTGAGGTTGATAGGAGTATTTATTGACCTAGAACAAGTGCTATTGCCCCAAGTAGAATAAGGTTGATATCAATTTTTGTGTCGCCTGCTACAAAGTAGCCGCGACATATAAGGATCACTTCTCTGTCGTCTGTCTGTCCATCTGTCCATCCATCACAGAACTTGTCCGGACAACTCCTCAAAAACTACTGGTGCAATTTCATTCAAACTTTACAGGAATGATCAGTACCAAGTCTAGTTGTGCATTTCTTCGGAATTTTCCAGTTCAGTGATTTTTAGCTCACCTGAGCCTGCTCAGGGTGAGCTTTTGGGATCGTTGATTGTCCGGCGTCCAGCGGCGTCCGTCGTGCGTCGTCAACAATTTGACTTAAACAACATCTCCTCCTAAACCGCTGAGCCAACATTGATTAAACATGCCTGGGATATTTCTTGCATGAAGCTCTACCAAAGTTGTTCAAAGAATTCAATTCCATCAAGAACTCTGGTTGCTATGGCAACTTAAAGGAAAAACTTTGAAAATCTTCTTGTCTGAAACCACAAGGCCCTGAGCCTTAAGATTTGGTATGTAGCATTGTCTAGTGGACCTCTATCAAACTTGTTCAAATTATGCCCCTGGGGTCAAATTTGGCCCCACCCCGGGGGTCAATTGATTTTAGATAGGCTTATATAGTGAAACTTTAAAAATCTTCTTGTCTGACACCACAAGGCCCTGAGCCTTAAGATTTGGTATGGGACATTGTCTTGTGAACCTCTACCAAGTTTGTTCAAATTATGCCCTTGGGGTCAAATTTGGCCCCGACCCTATGGTCAACTGATTTAACATAGTGAAACTTTAAAAATCTTTTTGTCTGAAACCACAAGGCCCTGAGCCTTAAGATTTGGTATGTAGCAATGTCATGTGGACCTCTTCCAAGATTGTTCAAATTAAGCCCCTGGGGGCAAATTTGGCCCCTACCAGGGAGTCTGTGGATTTTACATAGGCTTATATAGTAAAACTTTAAAAATTTTCTTGTCTGAAACCACAAGGCCCCAAGATCTAAGATTTGGTATGTAGCATTGTCTTGTGGACCTTTACCAAGTTTGTTCAAATTATGCCCCTGGGGTCAAATTTGGCCCTGCCCAGGGGTCAACTTATTTTACATAGGGAAAAATTTGAAAATATTCTTGTTTGTATAGCATATGAGATCTTTGAATATCTTCAGTTAAAAAATGTAATGTTGCATCTGATGTTGGCTTAACGGTAGACCCTCAGGCAAAGTACTCAGGTTAGCGATCCAGGGCCATCATGGCCCTCTTGTTTATTATTGTAATCCTACGGAATTGATCAAGTGTCATCAGGACTTTAAAGACATACATTGCTCTGGCTTGTACTGAGTAGGCAATACAGTTAAAAGATATCTCCAATTCCTACCTTAAACACAGTTAAAAAATGTTATCGCTTTATCTCTTGGTTCCAATTAGATTGCATTCCATTCCTAATAAGGCAAATCAAATGTGCTTAGAGTGTACTTGTTTCTGTAACCAAACTTCCCCCAGACCAAACAAAGTCAGAATTTACCCAGTGGTTGAACAAAATCATTTTGTATGTTATATTGCCTATCTCCAAATTCATTACTAATGCAGAAGAGTTTATTTGCATCAAACTGTCGATAATCAAAAGCTGTACCATTCCCTTTTTTCCCTGTAAACTGTCAGCCATCTTGAATGGACAGGTTACATTGGCTCAGACGACGCAGATTCTCAAATCCTGATTGGTTACATTTTAAAGATTTTCACGTGTGTTACATTATTTAAGTGTTGCTCCCCTTCTTTTGGTGTTTCTTTGTAAAGAAAATACATGTATTACTTCACAACAACAGCAACAAACAAGATCTATCACCACAGGTGATGAATACCCCCATATACCACCTTGACACAGTAGTTTCTACAATGTACATTTATAGTTTGTCTGCCATAATATAAAAAAAAAAATTGGCTTAAAGATTCAAAACTCAAACTTCTGTGGAATGTTAACACAGCAGTATAAGTCAACCATATGGATGAACACACACAACTTAATCATCCTGGGGAAAAAAATCAGCAGAATTCAATACACACACTACATGCTTCAAGGATATGCAAATCAGGGCTACCAGTGAGTACTAAAGAAGTTTGAATATACTCCAATTAGTAATTGCTAAAAAAAACACAACAATATGCACAACTATACTTAGTACTTAAGATTTTTGCAAAACATTAAAATCTGAGAAACAGTCTAGACAAATTTCATCTACAGACAGACAGACAGACCATTGCATGTGAATCCAATATAGCCCCCAGACATATCCTTTATGATGGTATAATAAAGTCTGTATCCTGGACTTTTGAAAGACTTTTGAAAGAGCATGATTGAATATTTAAGAGCTACTTATCAGTAAGTGTTATTCACATGCCCTGTAATATTTGTTGTAAAGTATCAGGCAATCTGTCATTTGTTCCCTTCAAGGTCATCACTGTTCTTAGACTTAGTGAAAGATTATTACTAAAATCCATTCTTAGATTGACAATGAGTCACAAAGCAAGGAAAGTGTTAAAAAGTTAGAATAATGCTTTCTGCTTCCATTTTGTCCATGCTTAGATCTGCTGTATGATTTTAAAATCTGAGTTATTCCCAAATATGCCCAAGATGGACGACTTGAAAATTTCTTGACATTTGCTGTTTGCCTATAAATTCCTTAAATTTTTTTGTTGAAATGCTTTAGAGCTTAAACATCAAATGAAAGATGTCCAATCATTATTTCTAGTATTATTCCTCATCCTGCCAGTTCATTCCTATGCCCTACCTTGAATGAAAATTTAAAATTCTTCTTGATTTCATGGTGCTATTATTTTTAACTCTGTCATGACTGCCATGCACAAGTTGACAGAGATCAGGGATGAACAGAAGGACAGAGATGTCAAAAAAATGGGTAATATGGGGATAAAAAAAAAGTTCCGTCATTTTTTTTATTGAAAATAATTTCTGAAAAACACAAAAAATAATTCCACTCTTGAAAATATCACATCTCATATTCACTCAATGAAATAAATTTTTGATCAAAATTATACTGAAGCAAAATTATTTAATACCCTGTAGCTGTGAAAGAAAAGTTCTTACTATTGTATTTTATTTCAGGAGTTGTATGACAAAGATATAATGATAAATGACTTTTTGGGGAGAATCAGTTTAACCTTGGACCAGTTGAAAGAGATATCATTAAAGGTAAGTTGAAAATTAACATGGTTTTTATACTGTATAAATACCTTGTTTGTATACAAGTGATACTAAGTTTAGAAGTGAGCAGCACTGTCTAAATGAAACAATTTAGCAGAAAGTTCGATAAAAATCCCTCAGTTTTAATTGATTAATTACTGGATCATTTAAATTTATTCCTTTCAACAGGTATGACAGTTTAAAATGCTGCAAAATTTATGAAAACACAAATTTAGTTTTTAGGGACTTGATTTGTAGAGCACCTCATTTAAGCTTAATATTAAATAGATTGTATTTTAAGTGTCTTGTTTTTAAATTATTCATATGATGTTTTTAAGGAAAAGAATTTTACAAAACCTACTTTGACAGCCTTGAGACCTCATTTGACCGAGAAATATTACAATGGATATGACTGAGTTTAATCAGTTTTTGATTCAAGAATTTTACATTTGATATGTGTGCCTTTTGTTTGAAAATGGTCAAGGGTCATAGTCACTTGTTGAACAAAATCTCCTGCATGAAAATGTTTCTATGAGTCAAGAATGTTTTGAATATTACTACTTAAGTCTGTGTTTGTATTTCAGGGTAGTTCAGAATGGTTCCAGCTTCATCATGTAAGATCTGGCCAGCTTCAGATCATGTGTACAGTCACAGCACCAGAAACTTTGGTAAGGTTTGCAGATTTATACCTTTATGCTCCCGTAGCAGCTATGTGAATACACTACCGTTACTTCACACTGCTGCCATAGTGTTGCGATTCGATGGCCGGTACCTTAAGCTTTACATACTTAAGGACTGTTCTGTTTCAAGATAAGTCGCACAGGAAGTAGAGTTATTACACGAGTTAAGTATTTCAATTGAATCACTAGGCTTATTTAAAATATGGAATCTAGTTCATTTCACACCAGCCTTTCTGACCAATTTATAGATCAGTGCTCACATAGAGAACTAAACTTCTCAGAGATTACCATAGCAGATGTAATAAGTTAGGGGAACAGACATACGGACGAACATTGAACGTCACAAAACGTTGACTCCGCAGTTAGAATAAAAGAACAAATTTAGAACCAAAACATTTGCGATTTAAAATAATTTATTTGTGAAAGAACAATATTTCAAACGAGATAAACGCAACTCGCGCTTTATGTTCAAAACTTAAATGAAATTACAAAGTTTCATAGAGGGACTGGTGTACAATGACCGAACAATAAGTTATTACCTAGACACTAAACTTAGTGGAAGTAATAATTACCACACATTTTATTATAAAATGTTGTATTAAAGTAAAGATCAAAACCTGAAAATTGTAAAGCCTCTTTTAACTTTAATTTAAAGTCTGGATATTTTATCTCTTATTAACTCTTCTAGTTTTAAATAAATTAAACAAAAAAAATGAATGTTGAATAAAATTTAATTTAAAATAATTTACTTGAAAATTCTTTCACAGAAGCGTAACTCAACAAGAACCTAAGTTAAAAGTCTGCGAAGCCCGATTCCTGCAACTGCACGTACTTTTAAATGTAACTGCTAACAGTTTGCTAACAGTGTTAGAAAATTGTAAGTTTGTAAGAGGATTTAACCAAAGGGGCTCTCGCGGGTTTGCTAACACTGCTAACAAATAGTATAAAGAATTATAAAACATTTTTAGAACAATAAGCGCCACTATAATTCACAGAAAAACAATGATGCAATAAATAAAGTACATATTAACGAGGGGAAAGTACACGCGATGGGAATTTTCAGCACTTACAGACAAGCTTTTGAATATTTAACCCACTTGAACACTTACCAAAAAAACGCGGGAATATGAACGTGAACAAAACAAAGTGACGTGTTATAAGGCATGAGCTAAGCAATATGGCGGACTGTAAACACTTCCGGGTTTGAAACTGAGCATTTCTCGTAAATAAAGACCAAACAAAGAATTAAATACTGGTAAAAGTTGTAGGGAAAAGTTAGACAATATTGTCATGCATCAGTAAAACTAAAATTAAGAAGTGACAGCCCAATATAAATTCACAAAACACGGAGATACCTAGAAAACTCTGGGAATTGAGAACCGGTGCATCACAATAGATTTATGCTATTGAACTTTACCATGAACTTTAATTAACCAATGAAAGTGTACCAATATCCCTGCGACCGAAAAATCTTAACACCAATTTTCATAGGTTGAAATGATCACATGACTGCAAAAATTATAAATATGTATTTTCTCACAGTTTTGTAAATATTGAACTACGTGTTTAGGTTGCCCAGACTCTGCAACATTTGAAGACAGCAATAAAATGTCCGCAAACAATCATACCATCATGCTTTTAACATTTTTGTTATTTCTTTGTTTATATATGTATACATATTTAAAAAAGCACTTAGATCAGTATATACAAAAGTAACATGTGAACATGCATTGTTTGTTTACATTTTGGGTTGTCAAATGTATGTAGTATGAACCCATTGGTATGAGAGGATTAGTTGTTAGCTAGTCACTGATTGGCTGAAAAGTAACTCTGGATTTCCCTGTCTAAAAATAGAAATATCGTTCTCAAAATAAAATTTTCGCAGAGGTAAGAAAATGAATGGTAGTGAAATAAACAATTGACCAATGCGCAGCAGAGTAATATACCTTTAGTTCTTTTAAAAATGTTTATGTAACCAGGAAGCTTCTTGATTTCTTTTAGAGTGACAACTTATTGTTATGGAGAAGAAATTACCTGGAAGTCTGAAAATAACTGAATGAGTTCGTTTCCCCATATAAGGCGCCCTGGCTTATAAGACGCATCCCTAAGTTTGGTTAAAAACTCTGTACTTTTTGCACTGACTCTCTTATAAGATATGGTATGAAATGAAGAGGATTCTAGGCATAGTTATTGGATGATTTAAGTGTAATTTATACAATTCTGATCACATCTGTCCTCTCATTCAGCTTCTACATTGATTCCAAATGCAGGTTAGTAGTTGGTTGCTTTTAAGATTTTCAAGAATGGCCCTGGACCCTGGATGTAATATTTTGCTGGCTGGTAGTGGATAATGGTCAGCGAAAGTCGTTTCTATGCCACTTTCAGGGGGGGGGGGGGGTGCATATAGATTTGCCCTTGTTTATCCATCACGCTGTCCCACTGCCACGCTGTCCATATGTAGACTGATTTGTGTCACTTTTAACTCCAAACGTATAACTGCTAGAGCCATGAAACCTCCAAAGAAGTTGTCAGCATGTGAATTTACACATCTGGGTATTTTGACATAAATTTATTGGAGATAGGCAGAGTTATGTCCCCTTATTAAGCAAAAAAATAGCATTTTTAGCTTGACTTTTTTCAAAGAAAAAATTGAGTTATTGCTAAAGTCATGGTGTCGTTGCTGTTGCCATTGCCATCCGAAAACTTTAACATTGATCATAATTTTTTTTTATATCTTTATGGATTGTCTTCATACTCAGACACAACAACCCTTTGGACAAGACCTTCAAGTACACTACACTGAACATGACCTTGACTCTTAAATGACCTTCACCTTCAAGGTCAAATTATTGAATTTTGCTGAAATTGGCCATAACTTTATTATTTATAGGTGGTTTGTCTTCATGCTTGGACACAACAACCTTTTGGACAAGACCTTCAAGTAGATCAGACTGAACTTGACCTTGACTCATAAATGACCTTCACCTTCAAGTTTAAATGATTGAATTTTGCTTAAATTTGCCATAACTTTGTTATTTAAAGTTGGATTGTCTTGATACTTGGACACAACAACTCTTTGGAAAAAGACCTTTAAGTAGATCAGACTGAACTTGACCTTGATTCATAAATGACTTCACTTTCAAGGTCAAATTATTGAATTTTGCTGAAATTGACCATAACTTTGTTATTTATAGTTGGATTTGATTCATTTTTTGACAAAACAACACTTAGGACAAAACTGACATGTTGAATGATTCAGCTATGACCCTCACCTTAAAATGACCTTGACACTCAGTCTACCTCAATGATAGATAATGTCCAAAACTTTCTTGAATATTTCTGAAACCAGTACTCATATAAGCTTCAAATATATATGAAGTGTCACAAGCTAATTCCATAAGGCAAGTTTATAACTCTGACTTGCATTTTGATTTAATATGTATGCCCTCTTTTCATTTAGAAAATGTCCCTAAATAGACATTTTCTTGAATTGTTTTATCGATACCATGCAAAGAAGGAATTGTGATTATTATTTTGCCATTATTATGCCCTCTTTTGCTACTTAGAAAATTTCCTAAAAATAACATTTCATTGAATAACTCAGGAACCAGTTCAGGTATCTGCCTTAATGTACGCTACAAAATTAAATGAGAAAAGGTCATAAGGAAAGTTCAAATGCCAAACGTCAAAACTCTTGGTTATATTTTTACATTATTATTCCCCTTCATTTAAAAAAAAACATTCTAATTGTGCAAAATATTATTGTCTAGGATTTAAACTTCACATAGTATTTTTGTATTTTCTGCTTGCTTTGAAAAGAAGTCAGAAATTTTGTTTGGAATTTTTGCTGCCTGTTTTTGTACGAGTATAATTTCTCATTCGGCCAAAGAGTTACTTAAATGTTCTAATATGGTTTGTCTTCTTCATTTATCAAGTTCACTTGAGTTACCTATTGTCATTAGTATTATATATATATATAATTCAGTAACATTCTTCCCTAAAACTTATTTTCCTTATTTCCCTTCCATCCATGCACCCAGATTCAGTCTAAGCACTGGTTGGGATATGAATTGCATTCAGCTCTAGTTCTTATTAGTTTCTGAAGTCTTGTCACGGGATATATGGCAGCCAGCCCTGAGCCAGCCCTGAGTGTTTTCTTTTTACTCACCTGAGCATGCTCAGGGTGAGCTTTTTTGATCACCTTGTATCCTTTTTCGTGCATCATGATGTGTCAACATTTCCTTTTAAATGACATCTTCTTCTTAACTACTGGGTCAAATTTGATCAAACTTTTCAGGAATGTTTCTTGCTTGAAGAAAGATTTTTCTAAAGAAATTGAATTCAATCAAGAACTCTGGTTGCTATGGCAACAGAAAGGAAAAAAAAACTTCGAAAATCATCTTGTCTTAAACCACAAGGCCTAGAGCTTAGATATTTTGCATAGAGGTTAACCTAGAGGTCTTCAAATTATGCCCCTGGGGTCTTAAATGGTCCTGCCCTTGGGGTTAGTTTATTTTACAACGGCTTATACAGGGAAAACATTGAAAATCTTCTTGTCTGAAACCTAAAGAACTAGAGTTAAGATATTTTGGCATGAAGCATCACTAAGATTCATCAAATTATGCCCCTGGGATCATAAAATGGCCCTGCTCTGGGGGTCAGTTTAGTTTTATAAAAAAAAAAAAGGAACAACTTTGAAAATCTGCTTGTCAGAAACCACAAGACCTAGAGCTAAGATTTTTGCATGGAGCATCAGCTAGAGGTCCTCTACCGATGTTGTTCAAATTATGCCCCTAGGGTCATTAGTGACCATACCCCGTGGATCATTTGATTTTACATAGGCTTATAGAAGGAATACTTAAAAATCTTCTTGTCTGAAACCACAAGGCAATGTGGAAAGATATTTTACATAGAGCAATCATTTAGAGGTCCACTACCAAGATTGTTTAAATTATGCCCCTTTTGTCATTAATGACCCTGGCTAGGGTTCACTTGATTTTGCAAATGAGTATAATTATATTAATATTATATTATAATCTTTTGTCTGAAACTGTATGCCCTAGAGCTTAGGTATTTTGTCTGTAGCATTTTATAGTTGATACATCTCAAGCATGTTCAAATTATGTCATTGGGTCAAAATTTGTCCTGCCCCTAGGTTCTTTTTGTATGAAATATAAGATGTTCAAAAATCTTCAAATCAAAGTTGTATTGCTTCTTATTGCTCAACAGCAGACCATAGCCAGTATACTAAGGCCATCATGGCCTTCTTGTTTTACTCAGTTTTTAGCTCCCTGAGCATCAAGTGCTCAAGGGTGAGCTTTTGTGATTATATTGTCCAGCGTCCATTTGCGTGTGGTGTGCGTTGTCAACAATTTGACTTGAACAACTTCTCCTATACCCCTAAGCTAAATTTGACGAAACATGTCTGGGATATTCCTTGCATGAAGCTCTACCTTTTTCAAAGAATTGAATTCGATCAAGGACTCTGGTTGCTATGGCAACAGAAAGGAAAAACTTTGAAAATCTTCTTGTCTGAAATGTCAAGGCCCTGAGCATTAAGATTTTTTTATGTAGCATTGTCTAGTGCACTTCTACCAAATTTATTAAAATTGTACCCCTGGGGTCAAAATTGGCCCAGCTCTATAGGGAAAACCTTACAAATTTTGCCTGAAACCACAAGGCCTAGAACTTAGACATTTTTAATGGAGCATCAGCTAGAAGTCCTCTTCCAAGTCTGTTGAAATTATGCCCCTTGGGTCAAAATTGGCCCTTACCCAGGGGTCACTTGATTTTAATGGACTTACGTAGGAAAAACCTTAGAAAATCTTCTTGCTAGGGCTAAGTTTTCTTACATGGAGCAATGGCTCAAGGTCCTCTGCCAAGATTGTTCAAATTATGCCCCTAAGGTCATTTATGGCCCCGCCCCGGTGTCACTTGATTTAACATAGGCTTATATAGAGAAGACTTAAAAAGCACAAGACCTAGACATTTTGCGTAAAGCATCGCTCCCACATTTGTCCAAATTATATCCCTGGGGTCAAAGTTGGCCCCACCCCAGGGGTCCTATTTGTGAAAAATATTTAATCTTTAAAAATCTTCTTGTGAAAAACTGTAAACTTTAGACCTAAGGTTTTTTTGTAGGGAGCATCACCTGGAGATCCTCTGCTAAGATTGTTCAAATCATGCCCTTAGGGTCATTAATGGCCCAGCCCCGGTGTCACTTGATTTTACATAGGCTTATAGAGGGAAGACTTAAAAAAATCTTCTTGTCTGAAACCACAAGTCCTAGAAATTAGAAATTTTGCATAGACCATCAGCTAAAGGTTTTTCGCCCAAGTTTGTTCAAATTATGTCCCTGGGATAAGAATTGGCCCCACCCTGGGGGTCCTACTTGTGCAAATTATTTAATCTTTAAAAATCTTCTTGTGTGAAATTTTAGACCTAAGATTTTTTGCATTGAGCATCATCTGGAGGTTCTCTACTAAGATTGTTCAATAATTCCCCTTGGGTCATTAGCCTTGCTCTGGGGGTCACTTGATTTTACAAAGGCTTATATAGGGAAAAAATTTTAAAAAATCTTCTTGTCTGAAACCACATGTCCTAGAGCTTAAATATTTTGCAATGAGCAGAAGATATAGGTCCTCTACCAGGTTTGTCCAATTATCCCCCTGGGTCAAAATTGGCCTCACCCCCAAGGATCAATTGATTTTACAGAGGATTATACAGGGAAAACCTTAAAAAATCTTCTTATCTGAAACCACGAGGCCTAGAACATAGATTTTTTGTGTGGAGCATTAGCTGGAGGTCCACTACTAAATTTGTTCAAATAATGCCCTTTGGGTCAAAATTGGCCCTATCTTGGAGATCAGTTCATTTTCACATAGGCTTTTATAGGGAAAACCTTAAAAAAATCTTCTTGACATGTCTGAAACCACAAAGCCAAGGGCTAAGATTTTTTGTATGGAGCATCAGCTATCTAGAGGTCCACGACCAAGGTTATTCAAATTAAGCATTTGTGGTCATTAATGGCCCAGCTGTGGGGTCACTTGATTTTACATAGGCTTATAAAGGGAAGACTTAGACAATCTTCTTTTCTGAAACCACAAGGCCTAGAATTTAGATATTTTGCATAGAGCATCAGCTAGAAGTCCTCTACCAAGTATTTCCAAATTATGCCCTTGGGTGAAATTTGGCTCTACCCTGGTGGTAATTTGAATTCATATAGATATATATAGGGAGAACCTTAAAAAAGCTTCTGATGTTTTCTCAACAGCAGACTCAAAGCCAAAGTATTCAAGTGAGTGATCCAGGGCCATCATGACCCTCTTGTTTTTGTGTACAACTGTGAAGACCTCGAAAGTTTGTCAGCATTACTAATATGGCTGTCTTTTTTTGTACCAGATTGACAGCAAAGAAATTTTGTTATTTTCATGATGAGCTTCTTTGTATGATTAAAAGAGCTTTTCAAGTTTGTTGAAATCAGTCAAGAGATTGCAGTTACACATTGAAGAATGCAGTGTGACTCATCAGTTTTGTTGACAGCAATATTTAACTGGAATTGAAAGTGTTGCTTTGATGCTGATATTTCTGGTTCCTTGTTAATTATTCACAATGCATTAATGGCAGCAGCACAGTGATAATCAAAGTAATGCTTTGGGATTTTGTAATCTGATATCAAATTCGTCAGAAAATATTTCCTGAATTTTCTGTAAATATGCTTTTGTTCGAAAGCTATCTAGTTGAAGTGACAGCTTCAGGATTCCTCAGATGATAAGGATTGAATTTCAGTGATTGTTGACAATTTATAAATATGTTAAAAAGGATTAAGTGTTTCACATTGATGGTTTGTAAATATTTTTATTTTTGCCATTGTTTGCATTATCTTCTTAATTTGTTGATTATAATAAAAATAAGTGATTTATTCTCATGATGCCAAAGTGAAGACCTTGAAGGTTTCAATTCCAGTTAAATATTGCCCTCAACAAAACTGATGAGGCACAACACAGTATGTCCCATTGGACCCATTTCATTTGCTTCCTTTCTCTTTTCAACAGAATACAGTGAGAAAATCAGATGGTTCTAGTACAAGTGCACAGCGAGACCAGCAAAAAGGCTCACCTGTGAGGGCTCTTTCAAACGACAGTGATGTCTTTATTTCCTCAGAAGTCCATAAGGTAAGAATATTCTATATACAGTAGACATCGTACATGCAATCACCTGTTTTAGGCAACTTTTCTATTAAACAACCGCTTGAAATCCCGCTCAAACATTTTTACTATATAATTACATACCATTAAAAGACTTTTTCATAATGCAACCAACAACCACTTAAAACCTGTCCTAACAGATGAAAATACTTTGCAGTATCTTTTAAACGACAGTGTGGATAACATCCCACATGCATTATGTACCTGTCATGGTAGCGAGTATGTTTGAGCCTGTATACAATCAGCCTTTGAAACAGTCGAGCAACTATCAGCTTGCAAAGGCCAGAAAAGTGTTCATCACTTGGAATAACACTTACCACAGTTTTTCTCCACAACATTTGCAATCATGGCATCAAAATTGAACCATTCATTAAAAATAGCCAACAAATTAAATGTTGGAAAAAATTCAGATTCAGACAATTAAGCAACAGTTCAACATATAATAAACCAATTGAGAGACCATTCTGTTAAGAGACCACATTTTGGCAGTCCCTTGGGCAGTTGCTGAATCCAACTTTTACTGTATTCTTTAATTGAAAAATGAAATAAAAGAAAATAGTATGATTTTTAGCTCACCTGAGCTGTAGGCTCATGGTGAGCTATTAGGATTGATCAATGTCCGTTGTCTTTCGTCCATCGACAGTTAGTTTATTAACACTTTAGTGGTCACATTTTTGCCTCAATTGTCATGAAACTTAGTCTTGATGTTTGGTCCCAGTAATTACTCGGACGAGTTCTAACAAGGGTTATCTTGGAAGAAAAACTAGGTCACATGGCCCAAAATAGAAAAACCTTGTTAACACTCCAGAGGCTACTTTTTCAGTCCAAATATCCTTGAAATTTATCAGAAAAATTGTTTCAATGATTTTTAACTCAAGTTCGAATATGGATTATCTGGGGTCAAAAACTAGGTCACAGAGCCCAAATATGGAAAACTTTGTTAACACTCTTGAGGTAACATTTTCAGTCCAAATTACCTGGAAATTTGTCAGAAAGGTTGTTTCAATGATTTCTAGCTCAGGTTTGAATATGGGTAACTGTGGGTCAAAAACTAGGTCATAGAGCCCAAAAATGGAAAAACCTTGTTAACACTCTAGAGGATACTTTTTCAGTCTAAATATCCTGGAAATTTGTCAGATAGGTTGTTTCGATGATTTCTAGGTCATGTTCAAATATGGGTCATCTGGGTTATAAAACTAGGTCACAGAGCCAAAATATGGAAAAACCTTGTTAACACTGTAGAGGTAACATTTTCAGTCCAAATATCCTTCGGATTTGTCAGAAAGGTTGTTTCGATAATTTCTAGCTCAGGTTCTAATATGGGTCATCTGGGGTCAAAAACAAGGTGAAAGAGCTCAAATATGGAAAAACCTTGTTAACACTCTAGAGGTAACATTTTCAGTCCAAATAACCTGGAAATTTGTCAGAAAGGTTGTTTCGATATTTCTAGCTCAGTTTTGAATATGGACCATCTTAGGTCAAAATCTAGGTCACAGAGTCTAAATATGGAAAAACTTTGTAATCAATCTAGAGGATTCTTTTCAGTCCAAATATCCTTGAAATTTGTCAGAAAGGTTGCTTTGATGATTTCTGGCTCAAGTTCGAATATGGGTCATCTGGGTTAAAAAACTTGGTCACAGAGCCCAAATATGGAAAAACCTATAAACACTCTAGAGGTAACATTTTCAGTCCAAATAACCTGGAAAATTTTCAGAAAGGTTGTTTTTTGATAATTTTCTAGGTCAAGTTCGAATATGGTCATCTGGGGTCAATTAACCAGGTCCATAACAACTTTGTTAAAAGCAGTCGTACTCAGGTGAGCGATATAGGGCCATCATGGCCCTCTGGGTTATTTATTATGCTCCCCAGCGGGCGAGCATAGAGTTGCCGCTTTGTCCGTCCGTCCTTCCCGTCTGTTCATCTGTCTGTCCATCATAATTTTGTCCGGAGCATAACACAAAAATTATGAGAGATATCAAGACCAAACTTCATAGGTAGTTAGATCTCATTAAGGAGCAGTGCAGTGCACAAGAACCATAACTCTTGCTTTATTAATTTTTGACTTATTGCCCTTTGAAATTTCTCATACTTATATTTTGTCCGGGGCATATCTCACAAAGTATAAGAGTTATCAACTTGAAACTTTATTGGTAGATAGATCTCTATGAGGAGAAGTGCATTGTGCAAGAACCGTAACTCTATTTTGCATAATTAAGGAGTTATTGCCCTTTGTTATTTTTCATACTTTAAAAAAAAAAACATACTAAACAATAGCCCTTTTGGAATTGCTATCTATTCGGGGAGCATCCATCGGTTCTACAGATTTCTTGTTTTAATTACTGGTATCCATGTTTATACATATATTTGGATACTGATTTTATTTTTTATGAATGGCTGTTTTCAGCTCAGTTTCTGTATTTAATGTTAATGAAACTTAGCATGAGTCTATCTTGAAAGACTGGTAAAATTGGAAGCATAATATCTGGTCTAAGGACTGTATTTATAATTTACATGCTTGGGTTCCATCAGAGATTGACACTTGACACTTGAATATGATATGTTACAGAACTGACTATCTTAGCCATATTAAAAAATTAATGTTTTTTTTGCTACAGATCACGAAAAGTGTTCCACCTCTCAAACCTGCTAACAATGGCCAGTTACCAGCAAGACAAAGGAGTGCAGAGGTTTCCCTTCCTGACACCTCCAGTCCACTCAGAGATGGCTCCGTACCACCTCCACCTCTAGAGAGCCCTATACCTTCTTCACTGAAGAGGTCAGCTTCAGATGTAAACATGGCAAGACGACCATCTCAGACTAATTCGTAGGTTGCTTTTACTGTAACATAAAAATGTCTATATAAACAGCCCTCATTAATCATTTAAAGAAATTCATGAAAGAAAGAGAAAAAACTTTGCTCAGTTGCTTTTGCCTTTGTGACCAGTATAGGTTTTAAACAACCTGCCCATCCAGCTATAAGCCTGCTATCAACTAGAATTGACAATAGATCTGTCTTAATTGAATGATAGCCAGTCAATTTTGAGACATTTTGCAGGGTACAGATACTACTAATACTCCCAGCTTAGTGGTCTGAAGAACACTGGGCATTATGTGGTATATATGGCTTTCTAGAGACACCGGTACATCTTTCGCTATGGTAACAATGTCTTTTAATGGAGGTCTAAGTTTTGTTTGGTATACATTACTACCATTCTGAGTAGGTAATGTCTGAAAACCAGCGGTTACCTTTTTTTACCTCTGTTTCAAACTTAATGATGACACCAAAGATCCTTTGCACTGACAAACAAAATGGTGGCCTTAACCTGTATACCACAGATGCTGACCTGTTTACTTAATACTTCCTTTTTAAAGATTATATATTGAAGAGTCAGAGATGCATGTGTACCATCAGTGTGCCCAATTGTATTAAAGTATTTCATTTTTTTTTCAGGTTGAACTCCTTTGCAGCATTCCAAGACATTGATGTATCAGGAGGTAATTGTTCATTTGCCTTTGTTTTATCTAATTCCAGATTTTCCTTGAAAGTTTATGGTCTGTAGAAAGTTGATTCTATTGCCATAGAAGTTTAATTTTGTGGAAATAAAACAGAGGCCTGATCAAAGTAAAATTTTACAAATATAAATAATCCAGTTTTATGCTTTTTGGAAAAAGGGAAAAACAGTCTAAATATGTATTATTCATATGTCCTTAATATTACAAACTGACGAGAAGAAAACACGGTATGTATACATATACATGTATATATATTTTATTTCATTCTGTAGTCACAGGCGACAAATCTACTGAGAAAAATGGTAAAACATCTGAAATTGAGGGTAAGATGAAGGGCATACCTCTGGTGATAGGTGTTGTAATAACTCATGTCAACATTTAACATACACATTCCAGATATTAGTATACTGTACAAGGTTTTATTGTAATGGAGTTCTCCCCCTTTCCTGGGTGTGTTTGTGGTTTAAATACAGGTTTATGAACTTTGCAATAGAGAATATTCAAACTACATTGTAAATTTAAATAATGTATTTATTGATGAGTGATTTAGATATATTTTAAAGTGTTGCTGCCATAATTAAAGTCAGCAGTTTTATCATAAGAAGTTTTTTTTTCTTTTCCTTTTTTTTTCTCTTTTTTTTTTTGTAAAGAGCTTTATACTTTTGTTTATAACATAGTTTTTAAAAGTACTAGGCAAGAAGAAAACTAAGTTATACTGACCGGCATGCTTGAGAACTTTCCTGAAATTAGTATCTTAAACTTCAGTTTGTAGTAAAAAGCTTTGTTTGTAAATTTTTGTCTGCATTCAGCTTTTGTTAATGCATGAATTTCATCTTTTTTGTCAAGTACTCTGGGGTACCTGCATGTACAGTCATTCCTTGATGGTTTGAGCTTGCTATCTTAAACTTCAGTTTGTAGTAAAAAGCTTTGTTTGTAAATTTTTGTCTGCATTCAGCTTTTGTTAATGCATGAATTTCATCTTTTTTGTCAAGTACTCTGGGGTACCTGCATGTACAGTCATTCCTTGATGGTTTGAGCTTGCTTAGATGCATTTTCTTGATTGCTGGAAGTTGACGCTTGGTCCCTGATTTTCTGTTGAAATAATGAACATGGCTGGAAGTGGCAAAATTCAAATTATTCTGAATCTCAAGGTGTTCTTGTTATCCCAAAAAGTAAATTTACACCTTTCATTGTTCTGAAGGGTCAAATTCCAAATTGAGGTGTGAATTGTATCACAGGCTGTCCTAAATGTAAAATGCCATGTTAAAATGGTTTATAAATTTTCAGCTTAATTGCACTGCCCTAGAAGTTTCGAACATAAAATCTGTTGAAAATCAATAGCAAGATACATTCATTATAAAACAGTTATAATTGAAATGATATAAGTTGGGCAGTCTTTTTCTTTTGAAGGGGTGAATAATTCATTATACCGCCATGCACAAGAAATTTTTACATGGACTATTCACACAATGCTCATCAGGCAAAGATTGAAGAAATGTATGTGTCATGGTAATGATAAATGAAATACAATATTTTTGGGTATATATTTCTGTGTTGTATATTTATTTCATTACTGGTCATTTCATATGATTGTATCTTCATTTAACCAACTGTCATGTTCTGATTGGCAGTTAAAAAAAAAAAACTCTTTTGTGCTCGTATCCTTTATAAAAGAAAATTACAGGCATGAAATACTCAAGAAATTTGGGCAGGTTTAAAATAAAATAGATAAGAAAAAATAACTAATTTTGAAGCTATATAGTTCAAAATAACAAGAAAAATTACTAATTTCGAAGCTGTATAGTTCAAAATGACGAGCAAACATTATCTTGATTGCTTTGAATTTACGAAGCTCAAAGTATTTATATCTGTCCGGATGTCTTCAAGCCATTTAGGAATAAATGTATATGTTAGTGTTTCTGCCCATACATCCAAACTTGTCCAAGACATAACCTTGTGATGAGAGATGTGAAAAGAACTTTGCATGAATATGGCCAGATGGAGTTTTGCATGTAAGAACCAGTTCTAATGCTCTAATGTCAAGGTCTCATTGATAATCCAAGGTAAAATACAGGTGCAGTTCAGCTTGTCATGGTTGTAACTCTGTCATGCATAAAATCATTTAAAAATACCATGGCACAAACAAGTACCTTCATGAGACAAAGGTTCATGGTAAAAATCAGGCCTGTAGCACAGATATCAAGGTAACCAGAATTTCCTTTAAGGGGTCAGAGCCTTTCTTATTTGGAAATAACCATTATTTTGAATAATGGGTATTTGACACTTTGCTTTTACATTAAGGTGACAAGGGTATGAAAAGATCAATAGATTCAATTTCATGTAAGTCAATAGAGTGTCAGTAAACATTTTATGACAGAAAACTGGACAAAGATGGTATTTTCTAAAAGATTTATAAAACATTTTAGTGGAATTTTCATTTCATCTGTATTTGATTTTGTACAGAAAATCAAAGTAATTAAATAGCAGATACTTCCACCTATGTTGAACACAGACTGTTAGATGTGAAAAAGTTTACATTTTGCATGATTAGGTTGTCAACATGACTTTGGTGACAATCCTTCGCAATTTGACAAGCGTTTTTAAATAAGTTGTTGTAAATGAACTACATTCATCATTGAATAATAATTATATGAATACAACACAAAGTAAAATTGAATCAAGAGAGTAATATGTTCTGTTAAATATGAAAACTACTGTTCACACGAATCATTTCATTAACACCATACATGTACTTATCACAGCTTTAATTTATTCTCTTGCAACAATTGCATATATTACTGACCAGATTCTGTGCCCAATGCTTTATGCTATACTAAACAGGGTTAGATGTTTTTTTTAAGGAAAAATTAAGTTACAAAAATATTGTTTGAAAAGAAATATTTCACTTTTAACTTTCCCATAATTTGAAATGTGAGAACATTTACCCAATATTTCTATATATTCAAATATTTCAGATGTAAATTTGGAATCACTTCCCTTTAAAATACTTCATATGGAAATAATAGTATTTCAACTTCTTTCAATATGGTTAAATCAGACAAGTTATTGGTTAACTGTTTAAAAACTTTTTCATGTATTTAAATACAAAATTTGGTATTCATTGACATCCCATGTTTCATCCCTTATATCCAGAGATTCTTTTATTCAGTTAATAATCCTGTAGTCTGTGATAAAGTTACATGAGCAGAAAAAAAAACACTTTTAATTATCATAAGCTTCAGTGACAGTACAGCATGTCTGCAAGTGCACTAGTTTGAAATACCAGCAGACCTTGTAGGTTTTTCAGTGGATTAGTTTTAAAGTCTTGGTTTTTGAAAATATTTGTCTTCTTGGAATTAAGGTTCAATAAATTGATTGTTTTGTTCCATAGTATTGGAGCTATTTCAGGGAAGAATTTGTATATTGATAACTTAATTGTCAGTCCTTCATCTTTTTATTTAAGTATCTGTTTTAACAACTTTATCAAAATTGCATACAGAAAAAGAAACATTAACATGAACTGGTGAGGAAATTACCTGTGTACATGTAGTTTTAACATGCAGTAACTTTCCTGCCAAACTTATACTAGAAATAGTCTCCTATATACACCTCAGACAGCTTTTACTTGGCTAAGCTTGGACAACTTTAACCTGGCTAAGCTCAGACAGCTTTTACCTGGCTATTCTCATTACAGTATAGAGAAAAAATCTTGCATGTGCTTTATTTACCTGAATTCATTAAAAGTACAGAGATGTGTTCAGTCCTGAGTTTAATTGTGTGTTTTATATAGTTTGACTAAGTTTGCAGACTTTTGGTTACACACGTGTAGTCTGTATATTAAGAATTTTCTGCTCACATGATCTCATAAACTGCTAATTAGTATGAATAATAATGTAATGACAACATGTTGTACTAGTATGTGAAAAAAGACTTTGTGGAAAACCATGTCTTATGTCTTACTCAGTCAGTTTATACGGAATAGATGTACCCAACAAAAAAACAACTAGAATTTCTATAGCTTCCTCACAAAGCATTTGCCAATATTCTTTCAAATATTATATAAGGCATACGTGCAGTCAAAGTGGCAAAGCACCAGTGGGAGAGGGGTATTTATCAGTTTCACTGATAGCACTAGTTAACTTTTCTTTGGGGCACTTATAAGTCAGACCTGTATATTTTTGCATGCTGAGTTTTAAAATAACACTTGCTACATATACCTTGCATTTGAAACTACTGTAAATTTGTATTAAGAAGTTTGGTATTAAAGTTTTGTTATGCCACCGAAGAGAGGCATATAGTTTTTGATCTGTCCGTCCATCAGCCCGTCCGTCAGTCCGTCCGAAAACTTTAACATTGGCCATAACTTCCTTAGTAAGTGGATTTACTTCATACTTGGACACAACACCCATTGGACAAGACCTTCCCACTGACTTATAATTATTTGACCTTGACCCCTAAATGACCTTCACCTTGAAGATCCAATTGTCCAAAAACTTTGACATTGGCCATAACCTCCTTATTAGAAAGTCGATTTACTTCATACTTGGACACAGCACCCCTTTGGAAAAGACCTTCCCATTGATCTATATCTATTTGACCTTGACCCTTGAATGACTGAAAGCCAAAGCACCACTTCGGGGGTATTGTCATCTTACAATGACAGTTCTTGTTTGAAATAATTCATACTGATTAAAGGTACCTTTCAAATAGACTAGAGAAGCTGAAATATTAAGTTCTACTTTTAGAACATAGACTGCTACTAGTTCAGTCTTGTTTGTGGATGCTTTAAATATCGGTACCAGTATACCATCACACATTAAAAAATGTTGTTTGACTTCGTCACTTGGTATTAAGAAAAAACAATACTTATAACATGCTGATGAGATAGAGATAAATGAAAGCTATGTTAAAATATTTTCCGAGGTTTCTGAATGTTTATTTTTGTTGATATAGGAAAGGAAATGTTTTTATGATTTCAGATAGTGGAGTTGACCGTATGTTTCATGTGACAGGAAAGCTGCTGTCAGTTCAGGGATTGAAATCTAATGTGGGAACTTTCTATTGTAAAGTCAGGGTCATTTCGTAAGTCTCTCATATTTTCGTTAAAAAATTGTAACTCATTGTGTAAGCAATCTAACAGTTCAAAAAAATACTGCAGATAAGTCTGTACTAGATTATTGTCTTGTTAGTAGTCACTGACACAATAGTGTTCATTAAGTACAATTTAAATATCCTTTTATAAAAGACCATCTTTCGCCACTGACATGTAGACAGCAGTTAAAAGCAGGGATTAAAAATTATGCTGTATTACTTGAAAAGAAGTCCAAGGTTGTTTGCTTTGCATCAAGCCTGAAATTGACCATTTCAGTGCTCTACACACTGCATGAACTGACAATATATTCTGTATTTCAGGCCCCATAAACATAGATTGCGGCAGATATTTGGTAGCCGTGTCATAGCAAAATCATCAATGATCAAGTCCTCCCAAACAACTTTGAATCTACCAATTGATGTAAGATGTATCTGTTTTATAATTTATTCAATTATTCTAAAGGCATTTACTACACAATATTGTAAGTTTTGCATTTTTGTCCTCATCATTACTATGTCAGTTCTTAACACAAGTATTTAATCTGAGAAAGACAAATAAATGGCTTCTGGAGCATCTTTTACAAACCCAATTTGGGCAGTTTTATCCTGGAAATAAATTACAAATGAATTATTGTCTGACTGCAACTAAAACTGCCACTGTTCTGGCGCCAATACCTCCCACATGCTGCTTTGTCAGTAGGGTACTGATATATTGAAACATCCTACTTATGCTCCAGACTAAAATTAAGTATGAAAAATTACAAACAGCAATAACTCCAGAATTGTGCAAAAGAGTTATGGTTCTTGCACACTGCACTTCTCTTCAGTGAGATCTATCCATCTTTGAAGTTTCAAGTTGATATCTTCAATACTTTTTAGCTCACCTGAGCACAAAGTGCTCAAAGGTGAGCTATTAGGATCATTGATTGTCAGGCGTCCATTGGCACGCGTCGTCAACAATTTGACTTGAGAATCTTCTCGCCTTAAACCACTAAGCCAACTTTGACAAAACATGCCTGGGATATTCCTTACATGAAGCTCTACCAAAGTTGTTCAAAGAATTCAATTCCATCAAGAACTCTGGTTGCTATGGCAACTGAAAGGAAAAACTTTGCAAATCTTTTGTCTGAAACCACAATGCCCTGAGCATTAAGATTTGGTTTGTAGCATTGTCTAATGGACCTCTACCAAGTTTTTTCAAATTATACCTCTGGGGTCAAATTTTGGTGCTGTCCCGGGGGTCAGTTAATTTTACATAGGCTTAAATTTGGAAAACTTTGAAAATCTTTTTGTCTGAAACCACAAGGCCCTGAGCCTTAAGATTTAGTATGTAACATTGTCTTGTCGACCTCTATCAAGTTTGTTCAAATTATACCCAAAAGTCAAATTTGGCCCCACCCCAGGGGTCGATTGATTTTACATAGGCTTATATAGGGAAATCTTTGAAAATATTCTTGTATTAAACCACAAGGCCCTGAGCCTTAAGATTTGGTATGTAACATAGCCTAGAGGACCTCTACCAAGGTTGTTCAAATTAAACCTTTGTGGTCAAATTTGGCCCCACCCTGGGGGTCAATTGATTTTTCATAGGCTTAAATAGGGAAAACTTTGAAAATCTTCATGTCTGAAACCACAATACCCTAAGCCTTAAGATTTGGTATGTAGCATTGTCTAGTGGACCTCTTCCAAGTTTTTTTTAATTATGCCCCTGGAGTCAAATTTGGCTTTGCCCTGGGGGTCAATTGATTTTACATAAGCTTATATAGTGAAAACTTTGAAAATCTTCTTGTCTGAAACCGCAAAGCCCTGAGCCTTATGATTTGGTACATAACATTGTCTAGTGGACCTCTACCAAGTTTGTTCAAATTATACCTCTGGGGTCAAATTAGGCCCCACCCCTGGGGTCAATTGATTTTACATAGACATATATAGGGAAAACTTTGAATCTTAAATGCGTCTCAACAGCAGACCCAAAGGCATAGTATTCAGGTGAGTGATCTAGAGCCATCATGGCCCTCTTGTTGAGTTATGCTGTGAACAAAAATTAAGTATGAAAAATTACAAAGGGCAGTAACTCTAAATTAATGCAAAAAAGAGTTATGATTCTTGGGCAGTGCACATTTCCTTAATGGGATCTATCCATCTGTGAAGTTTCAAGTTGATTCCTTCAATACTTTTTGAGGTATGCACCGGACAAAAATTAAGTATGAAAAATTTCAAAGGGCAATCACTCCAAAATTATTTAAAAGAGAGTTATGTTTCTTGGGCACTGCACTTTTCCTCAGTGAGATCTATCCATCTGTGAAGTTTCAAGTTGATACCTCCAATAGTTTCTTAGTTTTGCCCTGAACAAACAAATCCCGACGGCCAGACAGATGGACAAGCTGATTCCAGTATACCCTTCCTTACAACTTTGTTGTGCAGGGGTTATAATAAAGTATTTTGTATTTAAAAAAAAGAAAGAATGCAAATTACAGGTAACTTCTTTACCAATTTTACCCAAATTTGCAGTAAATAACATTACAAGGCATTGTCTCCTTTATATCATGTTATTTGTAGAGTCATTTGTAAAAGTATATCATATCTTACTCAGTTTATTCACCTTTCATGGTCAGTGCAACTGTTCATAAATATGTGTATTTTATAGGTGGATAGAGGTATGGGCATAAGTGGTGAAACATTGATAAAGTTTGATGTAAAGCGAGAAGGGAAGGAACATCTTGCGTCAAAAGCTTACAAACTTAGGTCTTTGTTTAGTGGTAGGTTTTATATCATATGTTGAAATTGTTTGTTTTGATGGGTTTTACAATATGTATGTTGTAATGGAAACACTTTAACTTAGTTTCTGTATCATTGTTATCGCTTTGGCATAAATTTGTATTTCTTAGAGGAGATTTAACAGAAATTTTCATATATCAATTATTAATGCAAGTTTGAATAAATGTCCTGAAGTGCTCAGAATGTTAAAATCACATGTTAAGCTTGTGGTGAAAAGTAGTATCTCATGGTATACATTTAGATAAGTGAAATAACTCTTAAGTTTTGCTTACCAGCATCTGAATATGTTATTATTTATTTACATGAGATCATGTAAATGTTAACATTATTTATTTGTCCTCACAGGCCCAGGTGGTGAAGCAGACAAGATCCAGAAAGTGTTACCACTGGAAAACAACATTCAGGTGGAGATATATCTACAACACACACCATATGAGGCCAGCAGTTTTCTACGCAGACGACATGGCGGTGGTATTTCGAGAATTTCCAGATCTGCCAGGAAAACTATAGTTTAGTCAATTTAAGAAATTTAAACCAGTCAGTTTAAGAAATTTAAACCAGTAAGTTTGAGAAACCAGTTAGATTAAGAAAGCTAAACCAGCATTATTGAAATGGTATTGAAGATGTACTTTGCTACACAGATGGCTTTTTAAGTTACAGACAGAAAGTTCTTAAAAGAAAAATAGTTAAATGTTAGTTTTTCTTATGTCATAACTGTTATTGGTGGAGCCCTTATTTGTAATTGTATACCAAATCATTTTCTGTGTGATACTCATAAATGCAACTTCATATTTTAAACATTGAAAAGGCCCGGTTGTACATTTCAGTTATTACATGTGTTGTAATCCATTTTATTTTTGAGAAGACAACATCATTATTTGAGATTAAAAAATTAAATTGGGACATGATAATCTTCATCCTTTTGAATGGTTTTCAGGTAAAAAAAAAAAGATATTGAAAATAGAACTATTTTTATTGAAATGATATTTCTGTATAAAATGGTCACGTATAACTTATATTTATTTTTATATCCGTATTCTAATGGTCTAAAGCGTACAGTATATTTTTGACATTTGACTTTTGTTTCCTATACATCATTTTCGAAATTCTTGGCCGTTATTCTTATAAAGAAATTTATTAATTTCTTCACAACTGTTGTGGTCTGCAGACAGAAACAGCTGAAATACACGTTAACTTGCCTATTAAACATAAAAGACAGGCATTGAGAATTGCCTTAAATTCCTCTGTTCTTACGTAAATGCTAGTCCAGGAATTCCATTTAAATGTGACAGCATTTAGTAATGTGGTCATTTGAAATACTTGTTGATAGTGATACTTCAAAATTCTTTATCAAGGTTCCTAGTTGCGTCTGCAATACTTTCAGATATAATGATGCACCTTTTTCAGCATAGAAATTTTGTTTATTATGTAAATTATTCAAGTGGAGGCTTCATACCTCTAGATATTTCTCATTTCCTTACAATCTAATCGAGTTTTCCTTTGTTTAATGTTTTTTTTTCTGTTTTTGTTTGTTTTGTTTAGTTTTTTAGCTTGACTTTTTTCAAAGAAAAAATCGAGTTATTGTCATAGTAGTTGCCGTTGCCAATGCCACTGCCGTTGCCGTTGCTGTTCCCGTCCGAAAACTTTAACATTGATCGTATTTTTTTTATTAGTTAATGAATTGTCTTCATACTTGGACACAACAACTCTTTGGACAAGATCTTCAAGTAGACCAGACTAAACTTGACCTTGACTCATAAATGACCTTCACCTTCAAGGTCAAAATATTGAATTTTGCTAAAATTGGCCATAACTTTATTATTAATAGGTTGATTGTCTTCATACTTGGACTCAACAACCTTTTGAACAAGACCTTCAAGTAGACCAGATTAAACTTGACCTTGACTCATAAATGACCTTCCCCTTCAAGGTCAAATTATTGAATTTTGCTAAAATTGGTCATAAATTTATTATTTTTAGGTGGATTGTCTTCATACTTAAACACAACAACCCCTTTGGATAAGATCTTCAATTGGACCAGACTGAACTTGACCTTGACTCATAAATGACCTTCACCTTCAAAGTCAAATTATTAAATTTTGCTAAAATTGGCCATAACTTTGTTATTTATGTTGGATTTGATTCATACTTGGACAAAACAACACTTATGACAAATCCGACATTATGATTCTTTCAGGAATGACCTTGTCCTTAAAATGACCTTCATAGTCAAGGTCAAATTATTGAAATTTGCTAAAATTGGCAATAACTTTGTTGTTTATGGTTAGATTTGATTTATACTTGGACAAAACAACACTTATGACAAAACCGACATGTTGAATAACTCGAATATGACCATGACCTAGAAATGACATTGACTGTCAAGGTCAGATGATTGAATTTTGCTTAAATTGTCATAACTTAGTCATTTTTTATGGATTTGATTCATACTTGGACAAAACTATACTTATGACAAGTCCGACATTTTGATTCTTTCAAGTATGATCTTCACCATTAAATGACCTTGACAGGCAAGATCAAATTATTGAATTTTGCAAAAATTGGTATGGATGAATTTGATAATTATATTTCCAAATGATGTTTCATTTGAAATCCTTGACCACAGTGTGCTTCCTCTGTGTTTGCCTTTGGAAATAGGAAAAAGTTGAGCGGTGGCTTTTGTCTTTTTTTGTGTTTTTTTTTTTTTTTTTGAAGACTTGATCGTTCTTTACTGCTTTTCAAAATTTCTTCCTTTGAACATTACCATCTCCATTATGTTTGAGATTGTGTAATATATCAATATTGAAATATATTTATATCTCTAGCTTCTTGTATTCATTTACCACTACTGTGATATCGAAATTACTTGTTATATGATGTTATTTCCTTAACTGTTATGCATTGTGTATAAAAAAATAAAGAAAATATGTACTAGTTTAAGTTTGTATGGTTTATTAACTTCCATCCCTATTTGGTTTTTGTCCTATGGTTTATCATTTAATGGTCACTTCAAAGTTTGCAAATAGAATGATGTGAATTTGTGGGTTTCAACACTGTAGCTATAAAGTTACTAAGCTTAATGCACTGAACTTCAACAGTTACTCTGGAAACCACAGGTTCAACCAAAGACCTAAAATAGTCTGGTTCAACTGGTTCAACTAACTTGCTTTTTGAATGAAATATACAACTGTAAAAAAGTCAATAGAACAGTTAAACTACAGTAGAAATCCATTCGATGGAATTAAGATAGAACAAAAGTTTTGTGTACTCTGCATTCACTCAGCAGTTTATATTGCCTTGAACAAAAAATGCAATAAAAGAAAAATGTTACTCTTTAAAAAAAAATTCAAGTCCATTGGCAATTGAACTGAGTTTTCCCTGATGGAAAAGGCAACCTTGTTTTTCCCTAATTTGTATCACAAATTTTAATTTTTTTCATGTTGGGAGCAGTGATGTGACTCGCCCTGTAAGGAACTTGGTGATTTCAGTTAAAGTTTGGTTGCTTCAGTGTCTGAAAGGAATAAGATTCTTGTTATAGATTTTCATCTAGATACAGTTGTTCCTCGAAAATTTTACACATTTTGACTTTTTGTGGCTCAAATTCTTTTATAGCTCGAGGTGTTTATAAGGACCCAACTTGCCAGTTTACACCTTTACTTTGTGTCGGTTGAAGTTTAAGTGTGAAATTGCATGACTGTTGTCATAACTTTGACAGAGCATTCGCGACTTGTTAATTGTTTATTTTTTTATTAGCTCACCTGATGTCCGTCGTCCGTGCGTGCGTGCGTGAGTCGTCAACTTTTTCTTCAAACAACTTCTTCTCCTGAACTGCTGGGCCAATCTTGCTGAAACTTGGCAGGAATGTTACTTGCATGAAGCTTTACCAAAATTGTTCAAATGGTTAAGGTCCATTGCATTTCTAGGCCACAGGAGCTAAAAATAGATTTTCAAAGTTGGAACTTTAAAAATCTTCTTCTCCAGAACTACAAGGCCTGGAGCTTAGATAGTTGGTATGAAACATCATCAGGTGGACCTTTACCAAGTTTGTTCAAATCATGACCCCTGGGTCAAAAATGGCCCTGCCCCAGGGGTCACTAGTTTTACATAGAATTATATAGAAAAAACTTTAAAAATCTTCTTGTCTGAAACCACAAGGCCTAGAGTTTAGATATTTGATGTGCAGCATTGTCCAGTGGACCTCTTCCAAGTTTGTTCAAATCATGGCTCCTGGGTAAAAAATGGCCCAGCCCCGGGGGTCACGTGTTTTACATAGAGTTATATAGGAAAAACTTTAAAAAATCTTCTTATCAGAAACTGCAAGGCCTAGAGTTTAGATATTTGGTGTGCAGCGTTGTCTAGTGGACCTCTACCAAGTTTGTTCAAATCATGGCTCCTGGGTCAAAAATGGCCCCGCCCCAGGGGTCAGATGTTTTATATAGAGTTATATAAAAAAACTTTTAAAAAATCTTCTTGTCAGAAACCACAAGGCCTAGAGTTTAGATATTTGGTGTGCAGCATTGTCCAGTGGACCTCTACTAAATTTCTTCAAATCAAAGCCACTGGGTCAAAATAGGCCCCACCCTGGGGGTCAATTGATTTTACATAGGCTTATAAAGGAAATCTTTAAAAGTCTTCTTCTCAGAAACCACAATGCCTACAGCTTAGATATTTGGTATGTAGCATTGTCTAGTAGACCTCTATCAAGTTTCTTCAAATTATGTCCCCTGGGTCAAAATTGGCCACGCCCCAGGGTTCTCTTGATTTACATATAGTTATATAGGAAAAACATGAAAAATCATTTTTCTCTGAAACTTATAGGACTAGACCTTAGATATTTGATGTGGAGTATTGTGTTGAGAACCTTTACCAGTATTGTTTATATGTTGGCCGTGGGGTCAAAATTTGCCCCGTCCCGGGGGCCCTTAATATGTAAAAAAGGCAATCTTTAAAAATCTTCTTACTGGAAACCTCAATGCTTACAGCTTAAATATTTGGTATGGATCATTGTCTTGTGGATGTCTACCTAGTTTGTTTGAAAAATGTCCCTGGGGTCACTATTTGCCCTGCCCGAGGGGTCACAAGTTTTGAATAGCAGTATAGAAGAAAATCTTTAAAAATCTTCTTGTCTAAAACCACAAGGCCTAGAATTTTATAATTTGGCATGAAGCAAGCTTTATCAAGCTTTTTGAAATTATTAGACTAGGTTAAAGGTCATGGAGGCTAAAAATAGATTTATCTACTGTACCTCATAGAATCTTCATTTATAGACCAATATCTTTGATATTTAGTATATAGGTTCCTTGCATGGACGTCTACCTATGGGTAGGGTTTGAGGTCACTGGGTCAAGGTCACCATAGCTTATGATAGATATTTCTACTTTCTGTCATAGAGCCTTTATTTATTGACTGATATTTTACATATTTGGTTTGTAGGCACTTACATATTTTCAATTAAAAAATGAAATACTGCTTAACAGCAAACCTACAGCCAAAGTACTCAGGTGAGCGATCCAGGGCCATCATGGCCCTCTTGTTGTTTTAATAATACACTGACAAGACAGTTTATTTCACTGCTAATCAGGATAATTTTCGAGTTAATGTGAATTGCACTACAAGCACAGTTTTAAGATACTAACCCCCAACGACTTCAAGCCATTGAAGAGTGACTGTACAACCTATACAAGACATTCAAACCAATTTGGTACAAATGAGACAATTTTCTAATTGCAAACCAGAGCCTAGAATAGTGACTTTTGTTAATAAGAATGAACTCGATGCTTTTGAATGAATGAAAGGTTCAGTTTATATTTTTCTGTCATTTTACACAAGATAACCTGCTTAATCACAAAAATCTGCAGAAGTTTAATTCAGATTTTTTTGGTACAAAATTTGTCATCGTGAAAGTGTGGAATACAACTTTAAAGTACAATGTTAAATAAGACCATTTGTGTCAAGAATACAACAAGAGGGCCATGATGGCCCTGGATCACTCACCTGAGTACTCTGGCTGAGAGTCTACTGTTAAGCAAATATCAGATGCAACCAGAGACACAGAGACATAGATAACATAGTTATCTATGTCTCTGATGCAACATTACATTTTCTAATTGAAGATTTTCAAAGGTCTCATATTTTATACAAATAAAATCCATGGGGCAGAGGCAATTTCGAGATAGCAGCTTGAGAGGAGATGTCATTTGAAGCAAAATATTGATGGAAATCTATTTTTAGCTCTGGTGGCCATTTTGTTCAGTGGAGCTGAACTGTTTTAGCAATTTCAATAGAGAACTATGTTAGGAACAATTTTTTTGGAATTTGGTGCACAATCACCCAGATGAAGATGTTGTTTGAGTTTTTTTAGCTCACCTGAGCACAAAGTGCTCAGGGTGAGCTTTTCTGATCAGTCTTTGTCCGTCGTCCGTCCGTCGTCAACTTTTCATTCAAATGACATCTCCTCTGAAACATAAGGGCCAAATTAAATGAAACTTGCCTGGATGTTCCTTGCATGAAGCTCTACTAAGATTGTTTAAATGGTTCTGGTCCATTGCATTTCTGGATCACTGGAGCTAAAATTAGATTTTAAAAGTTGGATCTTTAAAAATCTTCTTCTCTGAAACCTCAATGCCTGGAGCTTAGATATTTGGTATGAAGCATCATCTAGTGGACCTCTACCAAGTTTGTTCAAATTATGACTGTGGGGTTAAAACTGACCCCACCCCAGGGGTCAGTTGATTTTACATAAATTTATATAGGGAAAACTTAAAAATCTTCTTGTCAGAAACCACAAGGCCTAGAGTTTAGATATTTGGTGTGCAGCATTGTCCAGTGGACCTTTACTAAGTTTGTTCAAATCATGGCTCCCTGGTTGAAAATGGCCCCGCCCCAGGGATCCCATGTTTTACATGGACTTATTTAGGAAAAACTTTAAAAAATCTTCTTGTCAGAAACCGCAAGGCCTATAGCTTAGATATTTGGTGTGTGTTATTGTCCAGTAGACCTCTACAAAATTTGTTCAAATCATGGCTCCTGGGTTGAAAATGGCCCCGCCCCAGGGGTCCCATGTTTTACATGGACTTATTTAGGAAAAACTTTAAAAAATCTTCTTGTCAGAAACCGCAAGGCCTAGAGCTTAGATATTTGGTGTGTATTATTGTCCAGTGGACCTCTACAAAGTTTGTTCAAATCATAGCCACTGGGTCAAAATAGGCCCTGTCCCGGGGGTCACTTGTTTACATAGAGTTATATAGGAAAAAGTTTAAAAATTCTTCACATCAGAAACTAAAAGACATAGATATTTTGTACGTAGCATTTTCAAGAGGGCCTCTACCAAGTTTGTTCAAATCATGGCCCCTGGATCAAAAATGGCTCCGCCCCAGTGGTCACATGTTTTACATACATGTAGAGTTATATTGGAAAAACTTAAAAATCTTCTTTTCAGATACAACAAGGCCTAGAGTAAAGATATTTGGTGTACAGCATTGTCTACTAGACCTCTACCAAGATTGTTCAAATCATAGCCCCTGGGTCAAAAATGGCCCCGCCCCAGGGGTCACATGTTTTACATAGAGTTATATAGGAAAAGTTTAAAAAATCTTCTTGTCAGAAACCACAAGGCCTAGAGTTTAGATATTTGGTTTGCAGCATTGTCTAGTGGACCTCTACCAAGTTTGTTCAAATCATGACCCTGGGGTCAAAACTGGCCCCACCTGGGGGTCATTTGATATTACACAAAGACTTATATAGGGAAAACTTTAAAAATCTGCTGCTCTGAAACACCAAGGGCTATACCTTCAATTGTTTGTTGTAATGTCCCTCCAAACCCCGCCCTTCTGATGGAGACATATTGTTTTTGCCTTGTCCAATCGGTGTCTGTTTGTCTGTCTGTCTTTGACACTTTGTTTCCTTTCAATAACTTGGAGTACCAGTTGACCCAAAGCCTTCAAACCTCACAGGGTTATTGCCCTTATTGAGTACAAAAAATCCCTTTTGTGTTTTGGGTCAGTAGGTCAAAGGTCAAGGTCAGAGAGACCTCTAGAGTGAAAACCGTTTCCACTCAATAACAGGATTACCATTTCACTCAGAGCCTCCAAACGTCATAGGATGATTGGTTTTACTAAATAGAAGAACCATATTGTTTTTGGGGCTAGTACGTCAAAGGTCAGGGTCACAGGGACCTGTAGAGTGAAAACTATTTCTGCAGAGTAACTGTTGTACCATTACCCCAGAGCCTTCAAACTTATAGGATAATTGTATTAGAAGAACCCTATTGTTTTTAGGGTCCATAGGTCAAAGGAAGTTCACAGGGACCTCTAGAGTGAAAACTGTTTCTGCTCAGTAATTGGAGTACCATTTTACCCAGAGCCTTTAACCTTCACAGGATAATTATAGTAGAAGAAACTTTTTTTTTAGGGGGTGGGTGTGTCTGTAGGTCTAAGGTCAAATTCACAGGGACCTGTAGAGTAAAATTATTTCTGATCAAAAATTGGAGTACCATTACACTCAGAGTCTTCAAACATTTTGCAAACTTATTCAAACTTGCAAACAACTAACACCCATAACAACCAATAACAATACTTATACTACTACTTGCCATTTCTTAACACTTCGTCATCAGACTTTCAAATTATATTGCTTACCACAACAGGGTCATGATGATGCCAAAATCTGTAGGTCAGGGTCACAATTGACAGAGTTATGCCCTTTTTAGCTCGACTTTTTTTGAAAAAAAAATCGAGTTATTGTCATAGTCATGGTGTCGTTGCCGTTGCCGTTCCCGTCCGAAAACTTTAACATTGATCATAATTTTTTTATTCCTTGATGGATTATCTTCATACTTGGACACAACAACCCTTTGGACAAGACCTTCAAGATGACCAGACTAAACTTGACCTTGACTCTTGAATGACCTTCATATTCAAGGTCAAAATATTGAATTTTGCTAAAATTGGCCATATCTTTATTATTATAAGGAGGTTTCTCTTAATTCTTGGACACAACAACCCTTTGGAGAAGACCTTTAAGCTGACCAGACTAAACTTGACCTTGACTCATAAATGACCTTCATATTCAAGGTCAAAATATTGAATTTTGATAAAATTGGCCATAACTTTATTATTAATAGGTAGATTCTCTTTATGCTTGGACACAACAACCCTTTGGACAAGACCTTCAAGCTGACCAGACTAAACTTGACCTTGACTCATAAATGACCTTCACCTTCAAGGTCAAATTATTGAATTTTGCTAAAATTGACCATAACATTAGTATTTATGGTTGGATTTGATTTATACTTGGACAAAACAACACTTATGACAAAACCGACATGTTGAATAACTCAGATTTGACCATGACCTTAAAATTACTTTGACGGTCAAGGTCAGATGATTGAATTTTGCTTAAATTGTCATAACTTTCTCATTTATTTACAGATTTAATTCAAACTTGGACTAAACAACAGTTGTGACAAATCCAACATTATGATTATTTCAACTTTGACCTTGACCTTTAAATGACCTTGACAGTCAAGGTCAAATCATTGAATTTTGTTAAAACTGGCCATGATTATGTAATTTATGGTTGGATTTGAATCAGACTTAGACAAAACAACACTTTTTCGTTTCGACTTCCAAAAGGTCATCGCATGACCTATATTTTTGACCTACTGACCTACTTTCTGGTTTTGAGCTACAACAATGAAATTTGGACTGTGTGCACAGTTTTTCATTTCGATTTCAAAAATGTCATGGCATGACCTATATTTTTGACCTACTGACCTACTTTTTGTTTTTGGAGCTATGGCAATGAAATTTGGACCTTGTATATAGTTTTTCCTTCCGATTTCAAAAACGTCATAGCATGATCTATATTTTTGACCTACTGACCTACTTTTTTGTTTTTTAGCTACAGCAATGAAATTTGCACTGTGTGCACAGTTTTTCGTTTCAATTTCTGAAATGTCATAGCATGACCTACATTTTTGACCTACTGACCTACTTTTTGTTTTTGGAGCTGTGGCAATGAAATTTGGACCATGTGCACAGTTTTTCGTTTCGAATTCAAAAACGTCATAGCATGACCTATATTTTTGACCTACTGACCTACTTTTTTGTTTTAAAGCTACGGCAATGAAATTTGGACTGTGTGTACAGCTTTTCCTTTGGATTTCAAAAATGTCATCTCATGACCTATATTTTGACCTACTGACCTTCTTTTTGTTTTTGGAGCTATGGCAATGAAATTGGATTGGTCCATTTCTGTGATATGCATCATTACATTCATAAATCATAAAAATTTCTTTCATCTTTGAACCCACGTTAGTGCTTTAGGGCCATTGGCCCTCTTGTTTATTAATACTTGGACAAAACAAGGCTTATGACAAAACCTACATGTTAAATTATTCAAGTATGACCTTAACCTTTAAATGACCTTTACAGTCAAATTTCTAATTATTACATTTTGCTAAAATAGCTAAACTTCTGGTTTTATGGACGGATTTGATCTATACAGGGACAAAACAACACTGAGAATAAAAGAAACGTGTTAAACAATTCAAGCATTACCTTGACCTTCAAATGACCTTGACATTACTTAACTTGGCTATATCTTTGTTGTTAATGGATGTAGTGTCTTCATGCTTGGACATAACTACTTTTTAGACAATACCTCCAGAGAAGGTTAAACTGAACTTGACCTAGACCTTTAAGGTCAAATTTCTGAATGTTGCTAAAATTGGCCATAACTTTGTTATGTATAATTATATTTCCAAATGATGTTTCATTTGAAATCCCTTCACCACAATGTGCTTCCTCTGATGTGTTTGCCTTTGGAAATAGAAAAAAGTCGAGCGTGGCCCCCACTTGCGGTGGCTCTTGTTGTACTTGGATTTTGTCATGAAAACTTAACATTGGCTATAACTATGCCATCAAACTTTCCAATTGTAATGCTTACAATTGTGTCACTTAAGACAACACCATTTCTTAAGGGTAGATAAGCCTCAAATTTATTTTTGCAATGTTATGCCCCTTTCTCAACTTAGAATTTTTTTGTTAACCTTTTTGTTAATGTCCAATTCTCAAAAAGTGTCAAAGATATTCCATTCAAATTTGGCATACTTGATCACCAGCAAGACCCCTGCAAAGATTGTTGGTACCCATGTCTTGTCTGACTAGGTACCTGCCCTCCCCAACTCAATTTTTTTTTTACTTGGGCCTCTTTTTTAACTTGGCTTATAATTAATCATCCAGCCCTGAGAAAAGTGGAGCATGCTGTCTGTGGACAGGTCTTGTGGTACTTGGACTAGCATGCTGTCTTTTCCAGCAGGCTCTTGTTTACCTTTTTAGTTATTCTAACAGAGTACTCAAGGGTGACACAAGTGTTCATCTGAACACCCATCTAGTTTTCTTTTTTGTGTTATCTCTGGTATTGATGTACATTACATGGTCTATAATTTTTATGTATGCAATGTTTTTGTTATATCATGCATCATGTTATTGCCATGTTTTATATGTGCTTTTTTACCGAAATAAATCTATCTATCTATCTATACTTGTAACTTGAGCAAAGAGACCCAGGTGAGTGATTTTGGGCCATCATGACCCTCTTGTTTTCTGTTTTTTAGCTTTTGCAGTCTTTATGAGCAATGAAGCAGAACAGTTTGGGCAATTTTAGAATAGGGCAATATAAGGAATATTTCTGTCAAATCTGGTTTAAAACGGCCAAGTGGTTTTGGAGGAGAGTTCATTTGAAGCAAAATATTGATGAAAATCTATTTTTAGCTTTGGCAGCCTTTTTTGTTCAATGGAGCGGAACCATTTAGCAATTTTAATAGAGGGCTATGTAAGGAACATTGCTATCAAATCTTTTTAAAAATCACCAAGCCGTTTAAGAGGACCATACTTCATGCAAAATATATTTTTAGATTTTTACTATATAAATGGTCCAAATTTCAAAGCTGTACATCAAACAACAAAAAAGTAGGTCAAAATTAATGTCATCTAATATCAGAGTTCAATTTGACACCTGAAACTGTGCACATGGTACAAATTTTGTAGCTGTAAGTAAAAAAGCAACAAATTAGGTCACTAGGTCAGAATCTAGGTCAGCTGATATCAAAGTTCTGAAACTGTGCAATGGTCCAAATTTCATAGCTGTATTTCAAATAACAAAAAAATAGGTCACTAGGTCAAAATTTAGGTAATCTAACATCAAAGTTCAATTCTACATCTGAAACTGTGCAAATGGTCCAAATTTCACAGCTGTACATCAAAAAACAAGAAAGTAGGTCACTAGGTCAAAATCTAGGCCAGCTCATATCGAAGTTCAATTCTACATCTGAAACTGTGCACATGGTCCAAATTTCATAGCTGTATATCAAATAACAAAAAAGTAGGTCATTGAGTCCCCTTGGGCAGGGCCAACTTTGAACCCAAAGCTTTAATTTAAACAATCTTGATATAGGTCCACCAGACAATTTTTCATGTCAAATATCTAAGCTCTAGCTTTCTCGGTTTCAGAGATCACTTTTTTTATATGTGTATAAAGAAAACCCATGACCGCCAGGGCAGGGTCAATTTTGACACTAGGGATATAATTTGAACAAACTTGGTAGAGGTTCACTAGACAATGTTTCATGCCAAATATCTAAGCTCTAGCCTTTGTGGTTTTAGAGAAGAAGTTGTTTTTTTAAAGTTTTTACTATATGTATAGAAGGAAAACTATGACCCCACCCTGACATGGGTAGGGCCATTTTCAACCCTTGGGCTATAATATGAACAATAATTGTAGGGGTCCTCTACACAATGTTTCATGAGAAATATCAAAGCTCCAAAGCAGAAGACTTTTTAAAGATTTTACTATTTGTATAAAAGGAAAACCCATGAACCCTATGAACCCCTGGGGCGAACCAGTTTTGATCCTAGGACTATAATTTGAACAATCTTTATAGAGGCTCACTAAACAATGTTTCATGCCAAATATCTAAGCTCTAGTCCTTGCTGTTTCAAAGAAGAAGATTTTTTAAGTTTTTACTACATGTATGACCTCCAGGGCAGGGCCAATTTTGACCCCAGGACTATAATTTGAACAAATTTGGTAGAGGTCCACTACACAATGTTTCATGGCAAATATCTAAGCTCTAGCCTTTGTCATTTCAGAGAAGAAGATTTTTTAAGTTTATACATATAAGGTAACTATAACCCCCTGGGGCAGGGCCAATTTTGAAACTAGAGGCAAGACGTCCATGCAAGGAACCTATATACTGAATATCAAAGATATTGGTCTATAAATGAAGGCTCTATGAGGTACAGTAGATAAATCTATTTTTAGCCTCCATGACCTTTAACCTAATCTAATAATTTCAAAAAGCTTGATAAAGCTTGCTTCATGCCAAATTATAAAATTCTAGGCCTTGTGGTTTCAGACAAGAAGATTTTTAAAGATTTTCTTCAATACTGCTATTTAAAACTTATGACCCCTCGGGCGGGGCCAAAAGTGACCCCAGTGACATTTTTCAAACAAACTAGGTAGAGGTCCACTAGACAATGCTGCATACCAAATATCTAAGCTGTAGGCATTGAGGTTTCCAGTAAGAAGATTTTTAAAGATTTCCTTTTTACATATTAAGGGCCCCCAGGGCGGGGCCAATTTTGACCCTGTTGCCAACATATAAACAATACTGGTAAAGGTTCTCAACACAATACTCCACTCCAAATATCTAAGGTCTAGTCCTATTAGTTTCGGAGAAAAATGATTTTTCATGTTTTTCCTATATAACTATATGTAAATCAATAGAACCCTGGGGCGTGGCCAATTTTGACCCAGGGGACATAATTTGAACAAACTTGATAGACATCCACTAGACAATGCTGCACACCAAATATCTAAAATCTAGGCCTTGTGGTTTCTGACAATAAGATTTTTTAAAGTTTTTCCTATAAAACTCTATATAAAACATTTGACCCCTGGGGGGCCATTTTTGACCCAGGAGCCATGATTTGAACAAACTTGGTAGAGGTCCACTGGACAATACTGCACACCAAATATCTAAACTCTAGGCCTTGTGGTTTCTGACAAGAAGATTTTTTTAAGTTTTTCCTATATAACTCTTTGTAAAACATGTGACCCCCGGGGCTGGGCCATTTTTGACCCAGGAGCCATGATTTGAACAAACTTGGTAGAGGTCCACAGGACAATGCTGCACACTTCCAAATATCTAAACTATAGGCCTTGTGGTTTCAGACAAGAAGATTTTTAAAGTTTTTCCTAAATAATTCTATGTAAAACTAGTGAACCCTGGGGCAGGGCCATTTTTGACCCAGGGGTCATGATTTGAACAAACTTGGTAAAGGTCCACCTGATGATGCTTCATACCACATATCTAAGCTCCACGCCTTGTAGTTCTGGAGAAGAAGATTTTTAAAGTTCCAACTTTGAAAATCTATTTTTAGCTTCTGTGGCCTAGAAATGCAATGAACCTGAACCTTTTGAATAATTTTGGTAAAGCTTCATGCAAGTAACATTCCTGCCAAGTTTCAGCAAGATTGGCCCAGCAGTTCAGGAGAAGAAGTTGTTTGAAGAAAAAGTTGACGACACACGCACAGACGGACGACGGACATCAGGCGATCACAAAAGCTCACCTTGAGCACTTTGTGCTCAGGTGAGCTTAAAAGGAAATCTTTAAAAATCTTACTGGAAAACTCAATGCCTACAGCTTAGATATTTTGTATGTTGCATTGTCTAGTAGATGTCTACCATGTTTGTTCAAATTATGTTCCCTGGGTCAAAATTGGCCACGCCCCAGGGTTCTCTTGGTTTACATAGATTTATAAAGGAAAAACATGAAAAATAATTTTTCTCCAAAACAAATAGGTCTACACCTTAGATATTTGGTTTTGAGTATTATGTACTTTACCAATATTGTTTAAATGTTGGCCCTGGGGTCAAAATTTGCCCCGCCACGGGGGCCCTTATGTAAAAAAAAATCTTTAAAAATCTTCTTGTCTGAAACCACAAGGCCTAGAATTTTAAAATTTGACATGAAGCAAGCTTTATCAAGCTTTTTCAAATTATTAGATTAGGTTAAAGGTCATGGAGGCTAAAAATAGATTTATCTACTGTACCTCATAGAGCCTTCATTTATACACCAATATCTTTGATATTCAATATATAGGTTCCTTGCATGGACCTCTACCCATGGATAGGGTTTGAGGTCACTGGGTCAAGGTCAAGGTCACCATAGCTTATAATAGATATTTCTACTTTCTTTCATAGAGCCTTTATTTATTGACTGATATTTTACATATTTGGTTTGTAGGCACTTATATATTTTCAATTAAAAAATGAAATACTGCTTAACAGCAAACCTACAGCAGAAGTACTCAGGTGAGTGATCCAGGGCCATCATGGCCCTCTTGTTTAATTTGCATTTTTGAAACTTCTTTTTTGGCCCTGTGGCCTACTTATGCAATAGACCAGAACCATTTGAACAAACCTGGGCCCAAGGATTCCCTAGATATTCAGCAGAAACTGTTTTGCTTTTCAAGAATATTGTGATCTTGACCTTTGACCAAATAACCCTAAAAACTACTAGGGTCATCTAATTGTCGTGACCAACCTACCTATGAAGTTTTGTTGAACTAGGCCCAAGCCTTCTATAGTAATTTATCGGACACTATTTTGCTACACATGGTCACTGTGACTGATAAGCTATCATCTACTGGTCATGGCCAACCTATACACCAAGTTTGAGGAACCTGGGCTCAAGCGTTCTATAGATATTAATTGGAAATCATTTTCCTTTTCAAGGTCACTGTGACCTTGGCCTTTGACCTGAAAAATTATAAGGGTCATCTACTAATCAGGACCAACCTACACACTATGAAGAACCTGGTACCAAGGTTCTATAGTCATTGATTGGAAACCGTTTTGCTGTTCAAGGTCACTGTGACCTTGACCTTAGACCTGGTGTTGTGAAAAACTATAGGGGCCATTTACTTGTCTTACACACTATGAATGAAGAACCTGGGACCAAGGGTTCTAGAGTTATTGACTGTAAACCATTTTTCTACTAGTCAAGACCAACCCACATATCAAGTCTGAGGAAGGTGGGTCCAAGGGTTCATGCAAGATGCTTATATACCAAATACCTCAGATATTTGTCAATAAATAAAGGCTCTATGGCAAAAAAAAATTCAGGTCTATTTTAAGCCTTGGTGACCTGGGGGCAGGGCGAATTTTGACCCCAGGGCCAAGATTTGAACAAACTTGGTAGAGGTCTTCTAGGCCATGTTTCATGACCAAATATCTTAATACTAGGCATAGTGGATACTGATGAGAATTTTTTTCTATGCAAGTCTTTACAAAAATCAAGTGACCCCTGGGTTGGGGTCAGTTTTAAAGACAAGGGCGATCAGTGATCACGTGTCGCCTGATGATAGCCAATTAAACTGTAGTATTGAGAGGTGATTGGACAGTTTGTAGGCTAAAACGCATGTTTTTATTCAAGGACTATAACTCAGCCAAAAATCATTCAACTGAAAAACCTGTAAAACAAGCGCAAGTACTTGAGGTACAGAACAATCCTGTAAAATTTCATTTAAATTGCTTTATTAGTATAAGAGAAGTAGTCAGGAAAAACTTTAAAAATAAAAATCATTAAAGGACCATATTTTATTAACTCTGACAAAAATTATTGAACTGGAAAATGCTGATGATATGCACAACTAGACTTGGTACTGATCATTCCTTTAAAGTTTGGATGAAATTGCACCAGTAGTTTCTGAGGAGTAGTCTGGACAAGTTTTGTGATGGACAGACAGACAGATGATGGGGAAGTGATCCCTATATGTCATGGCTACTTTTTAGCATGTCGCAGCTACTGTGAAGCCTGCAACCAAAATTCATTATTAGGCCAAAACGCCTTTTTCATTCAAGGGCCATAACTCAGCCAAAAAACCCGTTAGACATGCGCAAGTACTTGAGGTACTGATCAATCCTGTAAAATTTCATTCAAATTGCATTAGTAGTATAAGAGAAGTAGTCCAGACAAACTTTAAAATTAACAAGAGGGCCATGATGGCCCTCTATCGCTCACCTGAGTATGACTGCTTTTAACAAAGTTGCTATGGACCTTTTAAATTGACCCCAGATGACCCATATTCGAACTTGACCTAGAAATTATTGAAACAATCTCTTTGACAAATTTCAAGGATATTTGGACTGAAAAAAGTAGCATCATGAGTGTTAACAAGGTTTCTCGATATTTAGGCTCTGTGACCTAGTTTTTGACCCCAGATAACCCATATCCAAACTTGAGCTACAAATCATCAAAACAACCTATCTGACAGATTTCTAGGACATTTGGACTTAAAATGTAGCCTCTAAAGTGTTTACAAAGTTTTTCCATATTTGGGCTCTGTGACCTAGTTTTTGACCCCAGATGACCCATACTCCAACTTGAGCTAGAAATCATCAAAAAAACCTGTCTGACAAATTTCCAGGATATTTGGACTGAAAATGTAACCTCTGGAGTGTTAAAAAGTTTTTTACATATTTGTACCATGTGACCTAGTTTTTGATCCCAGATGACCCATATCCAAATTTGAGCTAGAAATCATTGAAACAACTTTTCTGACAAATTTCAAGGACATTAAATGATTTGGACTAAAAGTGTAACCTCTAGAGCTTTTATAAGGTTTTTCTACTTTCAGGCTCTGTGACCTAGTTTTTGACCCCAGAGAACCTATATTTAAAACTAAGCTAGAAATCATCCATAGAATCTTTCTGACAATTTTCCAGGTTATCTGGACTGAAAATGCTTCTTTAGAATATTAACAAGGTTTTTCCATATTTGGACTCTGTGACCAAGTTTGTGACCCCAGATGACCCATACTCGAACTTGATCTAGAAATCCTCAAGGCAATTTTTCTGACAAATTTCCAGATTATTTGGGCTGAAAATGTAACCTCTAGAGTGTTAACAAGATTTTTCTATTTTTGGGCTCTGTGACCTAGTTTTTGAACCCAGATGACCCATATTTGAACTAGTGCTAGAAATCTTTGAAGCAACCTTTCTGACAAATTTCCAGATTATTTGGGCTGAAAATGTAATCTCTAGAGTGTTAACAAGATGTTTCTATTTTTGGGCTCTGTGACCTAGTTTTTGAACCAAGATGACCCATATTTGAACTTGAGCTAGAAATCATAGAAGCAACCTTCCTGACAGATTTCCAGATTATTTGGTCTAAAAATGTTACCTCTAGAGTGTTAACAAGGTTATTCAATATTTGGGCTCTGTGACCTAGTTTTTGACCCCAGATGACCCATATTTGAACTTGACCTAGAAATCATCAAAGCAACCTCTCTGACAAATTTCCAGATTATTTGGGCTGAAAATGTAACCTCTAGAGTGTTAACAAGATTTTTCTATTTTTGGGCTCCATGACCTAGTTTTTGAACCCAGATGACCCATATTTGAACTTGAGCTAGAAATCATCATTAGAACATTTCTGACAAATTTCCAGGATATTTGGACTGAAAAAGTAGCCTCTAGAGTGTTATCAAGGTTTTTCTAAATTTGGGCTGTGACCTAGTTTTCCAACCCTGTTTACCCATGTTCAAACTCGTCCGAGACAATGATCCTGACCAAGTATCATGACAATTGAGGCAAAAATGTGACCACTAGAGTGTTAACAAACCAACTGTTAACAGACGGACGGAAGGATGGAGGACGACGGACAAAAGGTGATCAGAAAAGCTTACTCTGTCACTACGTGACAGGTGAGCTAAAAATCATAAAAGGACCATAACTCTCACAAAAATCATTGGACTGGAAAATGCTGATGATATGCACAACAAGACTTGGTACTGATCATTCCTGTATAGTTTGGATGAAATCGCACCAGTAGTTTCTGAGGAGTAGTCTGGACAAGTTTTGTGATGGACCGGCAGACGGACGACGGAGAAGTGATCCCTATATGTCGCGGCTACTTCGTAGCAGGCGACACAACAAGAGTATCAGTTGAACAATCTTGGTAGAGGACTTCTAGATGATGCTCCACGCAAAATATCTAAGCACTAGGCCTTCTGGTTTTAGAGATTTTCAAAATTTTCCTTATATATGCCTTTATTAACTCAAGTGACCCTGGGGGGGAGAGCTATTAATGACCCCAGTGGGATAATTTGAACAATCTTTGTAGAGGAGCTCTAGGTGAACCTGTATCCCAAATATCAAATCCCAAAGCGTAGTAGTTTCAGACAAGAAGATTTTTGAAGTTTTCCCTATGTATGCCTCTATATTTTTTAATGAAAGATGTACTGTACATTTTATTTGGTTCATTTTTTAAACTTAAATGACATGTCTCTCCAGACTTTGTAGAATTAATAAATGTACCTTTAAACCACTTAAATAAGGTCTGGCCACAAGTAAACAGGAGACTGTGTTTCAACTTTGTGCTATGCTGGCTCAAGCAATTTTGGTGAACAGGAGCAGACTGGGGGAAAATATTTCAAGCTTAACAAGATTTCATCTAAATCAATTTTATCACATAACTAGAACTGTTCATATACAACTGTATTTTAAAATCTTCATATATAATCATTTTAAATTCAAATTCTACTATTCCATTTTAGTACCAAAATTCCAAATTAGCTTCTTTATAAAACTTGACAAGACTTAAAACATTGTTATATATTTCACACCATAATCCACTGAAGATCTTCCAACTGCAGCCAAACTAAATGATTTTTCATCTAAACTTTTTTTTCAAACGTCAATCCAAAATCACAATATTACTTCAAACTGTTTTGTACTATTATAACACCTCGGAACATCACACTTTTCCCTGGTATTTCTTTAAGTTGCCCATAATGTAGAACATCGGTCCTGTTATTACAGCTAAGGTAAAGGTATACAGTACACCTTTCTCCTGAAATACAAGAAAAAGTATGCATATGTAAAATACACTCTTTAATAAGATTTTTAATAATAAATGTCTTGCAAATGTTAAATACATGTGACCTCCACAAATCACCGAAGTTTTTTAGCTGAAATCTTTTAAGGAACACAGATTTGAGTCAGGCAAAAAAACCCATACTGGAGGTTTCATCAAATGTCAAATTCAACAAATTTGATACAGTTAAATGTTTTGGGGTTTAAACAAAAAGATAAAATTATTTAGTTATCACTGAGAAAGGTGTGAATGATGTTAACTGTTTAGCGTGTTTTTGATAGTTCTTATCAAGAATGTATTTGGAGAAAAGGAAATAATTCATCATTTGTTCTGGTTTATCACCAAACTGACATTGAAAGTGTTAAGTGTTAAAATTCAACATACTTCATTTGTGATAAAATTGTTATGAAGATATATAATACTTATTGTAATTTTTATTCTTTTTCAATTCTCTTTTCAACCAAAGAGCTCAGCTCCAGTGACAATTTGAAATTAGTGAAATTTTTCAAAATTTAGAATTCATATAATACATGCTCATAATGAAATTTTTTAAGTAGAAACCAACTGTAAATTTTAATTCTCTCACTTATCTGTTTTGAAGAGCTAATCTGAATGCATATTTTAGCTTTCAGCTGCCATTAAGTGATAATAGCAAGGAATGCATCTCTGGTATCTAAAATTTTTACTATTCTATAGTAAATACATGTAACTCACAAGTTAGATGTGACAGCACCCTTAGAGTGTCCCACAGACATTCAGAACTCTAAGAATTTGAGGACAATTCTGAAAAGGAGGGGTGTACTTTTAACAGAGGTATAATGTGGCACTTCTACTCCCTTGCCAATCAGCTAGCTTTTATGGCGACATGGTTTAGTGTCAGCTAAGAAATCGAAGTTACCCAAGTTCAAACCTAGCTCCGGGCAGACAGATTTTTCTGGGTTACAATTTTACTATATAATTAAATCAGGGACAATTTATAAAACCTTCACTTTATTTTGAAATAAAGAAATTAGCAGTCATGATTAAGAAGTAAACATCAAAATTTAAGTGTATTTTTAAAATACAATTAATTTGCATGGTTTGTATTCATTTGAAACATCTCATAACTCAGCATTACATTTTTGAAGTATTTTATATGTCAGAACAGAGAACACAGTAGTGTTGTATACACTATCTTTTAGCTGAAACCTCCAAACAATTCACTATGGCAGTCAAATTAATCAAACTTGTTATTTGTCCAAACCTCCTTATAACAAATCTGCAACATTGCTGACAGAAGTGGTGGAAATCACTGAACTGTATTAATTGGATTTTCCAATACATATAGCATAAAAAGCGAGAGTGTGAATATCTACTTCCCAAAAAAATTTAGATCCACAGATATCAAATATATTTTTAAGAAATTGTCTTTTTTAAGAAGTCTGATTGACTGTTGTGTAATATTATTTGTAAAATAATCATCAAATGCATACAACTAAGGATAGGTAAAAAATTCTTGTGGCAACAGGATTATTACTAATAATTTAATATCTCATATCAGAAAAAGACACAGACTTGACAGAATTTCTAAGTTTTGAACCGTACGGATGATTCCTTTGATTCCTGTCAGTTCTGGACAAACCATGGGTACGATATTTCTTAGGTACGATACTTAGGCTTATAATTCTATCACAATTTACTGATTTCAAGTTTAATTATACCATAAGACTAATGCGATTCTGAGGTAGTCCGTATCTCAATGACCTCCTTTGGACCATGTTGGTCATATGAGGTTGAACTCGACATATAACTTTGTTCAACATGATTTCACCAAGGTCGTGCTCGCCGGAAGTGTTCCTGTGTGACGTCACACTGAACGTGAACTATTTTGTGTATTAATTCGGCCCGTAAGAAATATGCATTTTAATTATTTTTACTATGTCAGCTATTTAAAAGATGTTTTTCTGGTAATTGTATCAGAGTTACAGAAGAAACAAATTTCTTTGAAACAAATTTTTCTCTATAACTGTCTTTCGTAATAAATGTATATTATAAAAATAGTGCACTCTCCATGATGTGTTACACGGTCTGTAAATAGCAAACAGCAAGTGCGACATGAAATTTCATTATTTTCACGAAATGCTTCATATGATCCAAACATAACAAAGCATCGTCAGATGAAAGTGGTAAAGGCCATTTACTTGAGTTTGCTCATATGCTTTGTAGTTTTGAAAATCTTTATTATGAGCAAAATAACAAGCTCGTCAAATATTTTCATGCCATACCCCACCCATTGTTGATAAGTACAGTTCTAGATGAAGATTTGTTGTACCCGTTACCTCGCGTCAGAAGTAAAATTACACGTACCGTTTCCCCTTAATACCTTTTAAAATGTAGAGTTGTAATGCTTTATTCTAAAATGTGACGTTTTATTCTTGGCACACATGGAAGTGTTCATATGCAGTAGCATAAACGTTTTGTGAAGCCACTGGTTAGAATTCAGTTCATGGATTATTTTGGTGTGTTGCATTTTTTTGTCATGTCAGTCAGTGTTATTGTCATTAAAGCATCAACAGATCCAGACTTTCCTAATGTCTTAATTGATACACAAAATAAAAAAGTTTCAGTTCCTAAATAAACTATTTTTTACATTGTAAACCAACAAAAGAGATAAAATTCTGGACTGATTAGTTAACCAGCTATCAGAAGTACCTAGTTTAGTTTAAATATATTTTATTGCTAATTTCCTTTTTAACAAATTATCACATATATATACAAGTTGGCTTCCTTTAAAAAAAAGCCAAAGAGTGGTCAGCAGCTGTCGTCACTGAAAGAATGAATCTACTTGTTTCCAAGATCAATTTGAATTTTTTTAACCGTTCTGACTTAAATAATTATAAAAACTAGTAACCTAACTATTAATTAATAGTAAATACATTATAAGGCAAAATGACCGAAACTGACTATAATTTAGTTATTTCAAATGTTTTTTATAGTGGCGTATCTATCATTTAAATAAATGAAACAAATTAAGATAACCTCATGTATTTCATACCTTGTAGAATCTTGGGGATCTTCTTATAAGCCCCTAAGGCTTTACCCCCCCCCCCCACCTTTTACAACAATGCATGTAGTTGTTGAAGCCAGAACTCCCATGTTAAGCTGCTGCTGTTTTAGGCTCATTAGGTTTTGTTTTCCCTTTCAAGCTTTTATTACACCTTTCATAGTCCAAATGTTTTACAAAATAATCAGCAATAGTATCTGTTAAGCTGGACTAAATATTAAAAGGGCGTAAATTTGATCCAAAATCGAGGAAATGGACTTGTCAAAAATGCTCTAAGTTCGTAAAAAATATTTACCATTTTTTCATGACCATGACTAAATATTAATTTGTTCAACAGGCTGATGAGCTTCTCAGAAAAAAAATGCATTTTAGAATTTGTAGTTTTTAAAAAGTAGCATGCATTATAAGAAATGCATCCCTATAATTATATTTTTTGTGTTTAGTTAAGGGAATACAAAATTATTCTGTACGTTCTGTTCATAATGGGCCGTTTTATCCATGGGCCGTTTTGACCCGATGTTAAATTTTGGTTTCGTTTAAAATAATTCTTATTTTGATTCGGAGCATGCGCAAAACTATCTTTGTAGACTGGTTTTCATGATTTTAGGCTTAATATGAGATCATTAACTAAAATTTGATACGCAAAAATGGATGCCGCCAGCAATTAAAGCCAACACTGTGGAGAGGTCTGATGACCTCTCCAATAATGATTTCCAGTACCTCACTACCTGGCAAAAGGGTTAGACCAAAAGTTCTTTCAACAATGTGTTAGCCCTCTATAGCTTTTTTTTTTTATTAAAGAACGGTACTACCCTGGCAAGGCAAACAGTGTATGCAAAAATGTTTGTTACAGTTGTCTGTATTTTAAATTAGATAATTGTTATGGTTACATGCAGTATAATTATGTTGTTTGAAACTGGTATGGAAATGTAATTCAACAGTTATCTTGTTAACACAGAGCAAGATTTTGCTAATAAAGAAAACAAAAAAAATTTAATAGGAAAAAAGAGATTGCAGATAGAAAGATGATTGAAGAAATGGTAAAAGAAAATGACATTTGTGGATGGTTTATTTGTAAACTTAGAAGATTTACTGTTTTAAACGTTGAGTGTCTGTTATCTATTTTTGAACAGCATTAACAATGATGATTTTTTTGTGGGATAGAAAAAGAATAGGATTACTGAAGAGTTCAGTAGTAACAATTTGCAGTTGAGAATTTGCAGAAACAAAATGTTCATTGTTGTAACAACTGCATTGAAAGAAGAAATGATAAGCATTTTCTGTCACTTTACAGTGGACGCAAAGTCGTTACCGGTGAGGAAATTACAAAAAAGATCATGTTTAAGGTCACTGAAATAGTTACATAGATGGGCATGAATAGCAGATAGGTATTGGGTTCCATGTAAGTTATAGGACAGTAAATTATCAGTTGAAAAAAAGTGTTACAATTAGCTCATGTTTAAATGAGCCAAGTCACAGCGAGTTTCTTACAGACAGTGGTAGAGAAATCCATTCAGGTATTGCTGAGAGAACAAATGAATTTTAAAATAATGTCATTCTTTTGGAACGGTATTATAATCCTTTCTGTTTCTTGTGTTGTACATTTTCTCCTACAGACCTAGAAAAAAGAGTGCATCGAAGTAATCAGGAATCATGTTGTTTTTCATCTGTAACACAAACTATGTGTAACAAATAAGAGTAAAGTCATGCAAAAATTAGCTTTGTTATTTGGTATCAAACAATTTTTAAACCTTTTTTAGAGTACATTATTGTGTGTTTGCCAAGGAGACATTAAAAGATACGGTTCCTGTCTGGATTTGAGGAATTAGAAATGATGATATTTTCTACGAGATAAAGCAAATTATTTCTCACCACCTTTTATTGTACTAAGTTTTTATTACCATATAAATAGCAAATATGACAGTGTTTGACAACGTTTAGTTCATGCCAAATTAACCTAGAATTTTAGAAATGTCAGTAATGATTGGAGATTAAGTTTAGATTAGGTTAAAGTTATGTTTTTAGGTCTTGACTTATATGGCTTCTGTTGCAGGTAGGTTTGCTGCCATCTTTTAGCAGATGTAAATGATGGAGCCTAGTGGTCATCCTGATCTTGTGACCTCCCCAGAAATGGCAGTGCCAGGTAACCTGGAGATTCTTGCACAGACAGCAGCCTCACAGCCCAATGAAGACACACCCACCTTTTCTGGTATGGCCTTTATTCTGTTTACATGTTACAGTTGTAGAGTATCATCTTACTATTGGTAATTACCACTTGCATGATGAAAAAAACTCTGAATATTTATTCCATCTCAGAATATGACTATAGTAACAAAGGGTTGGCATGCTGTTTAGGTGTTTTCATGTCTGATGTTTTATGCATCAAGAGTTGAGGCCCTTTCTCAGACATTTTTCCATGTCATAGAATTCCCATGTGAAAGAAAGCATTTTTGGAGGTATTGATTTCAGTCAGAGTTAAGTTGAATGTATATTTAGCCAGGGATCTGAAAAGGGCAGGTGCATTAAAAAAAGGCCAAAGGGCAGGTCACTCAATTTGTGGTTGATATTGACAGTTTAACTATGAACAAAGTACATAACATTTCACAGATGAAAATAATATTTAAAATATATGAGATATATTTACAAAACATATTATTAAAAATAAATGAGTGTATAAACAGCATATTACCTCCTGACCTGTAATCTAATCTGTTAGTATTACTAGATTTCAAATCTAATAGAACAGCTAGTTTGCAGTCAGAAATAAAATAGTGCTGTATCAGCATGTTTCTATAATTGTCTTTAACATATGTTTGTCAAATTGTCATTTGATTGCTTAAAAATGATTGGTGAAGAGGGGCTGTAAGGTGGCAAAAGACAGGATAGGACAGGGTGTTCTGCTATTCCTCATTAGCTAAAACTTCAATTACATTTATGATTATAAACACATGTCAGTAAAATTTGGAATAAACATGTCAAAATATTATGATAAGATCTCCTCTTGAAACTGATCTGAATTTAAGATATCCTGAAGCTTGCATTTTGTGAGATTACAGGAACCTGTGTATTTTCCTTTTATCTCCAAATTATTTGTAACTAAACAACAATAGTAAAATAATTGGAGGGACCACGCCAGTCTGTGCAGCTAAAGAAGATATGCCTGAGAGTGAAAACAATAGAAACATTGCAGGACCTGGTGTGAATCACAGTCTGTTAAACAGTTGTCTCATTATAACCATATACCTGATACAAAGGGACCTGAAATTAACTATTTTATTATCGTTTTCTTGTATAACTTCAGCTTGTTTTAAGCTTGCATATTCAGAATGAAATAAAGAAGGATATGGTTTTGGCATAATGACATCCTCATTCATTACGAGGTCTTGTTGTAACCAAGTTCGTTAGTAGTGTTTTTCACTGTAATAATTAGTATGAATTGGGATTATTGCAGATTTGCTTAGATTTACATTTTGTATATTTTTACTTTGTAGGCTATCCAGTGCTCAGAATTGCTGAGAATACACATATACAGTTGCCTCTGCTGTCCCAACATATCAGGATTGAGGGTCAGCCAGGTGGACCAATGCTTAGCCAAGCACAACTTCATAAGATCCTTAACACATCAGAGCAAGAAAAAAGGATGTCTCCAGGCCCTCTGTCAATAATAACCACAACAAGTCTCAGTGAGGCAGGGCAGCCAAGTCCAGCATCAATATCCCAGGGCTCTCATATTCTGTACAGGACAGCCGGTGCTGCTGGGGATGCCATGTTGAGTGCTATTAACTATAATGATAGTGAAATTCTAGAAGGAGGATTTGATGTAGGTGGTAATCTTGGCAATCTAGATGACGGTATCTTAGCAGGAATAGGGAACCCTTCTCGTCTGAATGAAAACCCCTCTAGTGACACATTTCAATTGTTTGATAGTGAAGGAGATTCACTGAACATGGATACACTGTCTCCCCAGAACCTGTTAATGGACCCCTCTGGCAATCTTCACTCTGTGGGTGGGGTCTCTGACTCTGGGGACTCCAGTGTAACAGGTATGTTCAACAGTTTTTACCCCCTTTTAGATTATACAAAACTGGTGAGCCTGGATTTTTTTCCCCTTGTAAATAGAGCAAACCAGAAATTTGAAAGTCCTCAGGTTAAGGATATTAAAAGAAGTTACAGTCTCCGGAAGTAACACTAATTTTTCAAAACTACATCTGTTTTGTAGCCAAGATATTGAAAAAGAACTGAATATATGTATTTAAAATTGAGATCTATACAAAGTAACAAATCTAAATGCATGTTTTGAACTTGCTTTAGAATTAAACATCCCTATACATTGATAAACTTGCTTGAACTCTGTAGCTGCATTGGTTAATTAGAAATATTTCAGTTGTAAGTAATTGGAGTAAGCTGAATTATTAAGGTTATATGAATTTTGAAATACTGAATAACAGACATATTTGATATAGTTCTCTTATCTTTGTTAGATACATCCCACACAGATGATGAGAAAAAGAAGGCAAGTGGAAAATACCGGAGTAAAACAATGAAAGGTCAGGTGTCACCTGGCAAAGTTACTGGACCCCTAGAATGCAATCAGTGTCATAAAAGTTTTAACAATACCAGTGCCTTGGCGAAGCATAAACTCACGCATAGTGATGAGAGGAAATACCTTTGCACAATATGCGAGAAAAAATTTAAGAGACAAGACCATTTGTAAGTAACTGACTTGTTTAGTTGTTAACAAAATTTTACATTTGATCCTTACAATTTTAAGCAGGAAACTTAAAAAAATTTAACATTTTCAGTCAGTGCTAAAGATAATTTGAATTAGTAAATTGTGAAGATACTATTCAGAAAAAGAAAGGAAGACAGATTTCATTATTACAGGAAAGGTTAATATAGCTAAATTTTAGAATAATGGTGCCTGGACTGTTTCACATGGACAAGCAAATAATATAATTAGGTACAAATTCATTGTCAGATTTAGCTTAGCTGTAACTATCTTCCAGTCGTGGTCATAACTTAAGAAGAAACATTTTTTTTTTACCGCAGGAATGGTCATTTAATGACACATAGAGACAAAAAGCCGTACCAGTGTATGGTTTCTGGTTGCGAGAAGAGCTACTGTGATGCTCGGTCCCTGAAACGTCACCTTGAAAATCATCATCAACATACGAGTGACCAGATAGCGGTGGAGATGGTGGCCGCTGCCAGTGCGGCAGCTGCTGTGCTAGCTGATGTGTCTAATGCTTTACAGGTGCAGTCCACTCCAAAAGGTAGTAATACAAGCAGTGTGACATCAGTAAAGACATTGCCAAGCAACACTGTGATACAGACTAGTGCTGTAAACTCACCTGCTGCACCTTCTACGGTCCCTTCAAACAACAAAGTGTTAGCGCAGCAACTTATGGCAACACCAAATGTAAATTCAAATGTTCCAATGCTAGTTTCTATGGGAGTTACCGCACCAGATGGGACTGGACCAAATTCTCTAGACAGTATGCAGCAGACGGCTATTGCTCACCGTGAAGCTTTGATAAAGCACCAACAAGAGCAGGAAAGACAGATGCAGTTATTACAGGAAAACCAGGTTAAACAGGATGTGATCAAACTAGAGCCTCATCATCTCGAGGCCTTGAAGGTGAGACAGATATTTATTGAACCATACAGAATTATGTCTTGTTTAGTAAGACCATTACAGTAAAATGTATATCCAGGAATGCAAAATAAAGTAATTGTCAGGGTTGGTCTTTTCTTCTTAAGTTCTAAAGGTGGCCAGTCCATTTTGAAAGTGCCTTCCAGGGATCAGATAAATGTTTTACTGGTGTGGCCCCTAGCAGATGTTTAATGTTTTGACCAAATTAATTAAGGATTTGAACTTTAGCAAATGCATCTTAATTTAGCAAAATTTCAGTTATAGGAAATAATATCAGTAAAGGATAAAAATTAATATTTCTGAGTGTGAAGGTAATCGATGATTGATCATTATTTTCTCCAGTTTGTACAGACAAGGTTCCTTAAAATGTTCAGTTTCTCTGTTTCAGCAAATGCATCTAAAGGAGATGGAGATGCAAGCTATAGCAGCAGCTGCCCAATTGCAAGAGGAGCAGCAGAAGCAGCAGCAACAACAACAACAAGCACTGTCAGACAGTTCTTCCATCTCCAGTGTACATGCCCAGGGCACACCTAGTGTCCAGAGCCCTGTGAGTGGGGAACAGTCCCCTGTCTTCAGGGAAATGAGCCCAATCAGCCATCAAGCTACACCAACGAGCCCTATCCGAGCACAGGGGCAGCCTTGGTATGGGTTCACCAGCCAAACAGGAACACCAGCTCCTAATACAACAGTGGCAGATGCCAAAGCAGGGTAGGTTATCTTTTGGAAATATTCTCTTTTTCAAAATTCTGTCTAGTGTCTTTCTGATATTTGATGACTAACGCATTCAGACGCTGACATAGACAAATATATTGTTTTGTATTGCAAATCAGAGCTGACCATGCAGTAGACTGTAATATTCCAAAATATTATTTACAGGGAAGAGCAGGCAAAGCCAGTTGTATGTGGTATATGCCAGCGCAGGTTTAAGAATGTTCCAGCACTCAATGGTCATATGAGATTGCATGGGGGTTACTTCAAAAAGGTATACTGCATCTAAATGTCTTACGATTTTTCAGTGATAGTGTGTGAAATAAATCATTGTAGAATAAAATTCAAACTAAAAGAGTAAATCTTTTTAAAGATAGGCTTCACATCTGGTTCACTAGTCTGATACTTTTGCGTCTTGTTCTTTTATTTAAAGATTTTTATAGATTTTTCCTGCAGTCTGTATTGGTGTCAGTATTGACAGAAATTGAGGGAAAGTATGCCAGAGAAACAATGAGCCAGTGATGTGTTCTGTCAGTAAATAGTTTATCCTGACAGCATTGACATTAACTTTGCCCATGAATGATAGTTTTATACACTGAAAGATCCATATTGACATGTGTATATTGAATGTTTTAATTTTACAGGATGCAGCTTTGAAGGAAGAGAAGCGTAAGAAAGCTGAGATGGCACCACCTTCTTCTGTACCATCCAAAACTGGAGCGTCTGTTGCTTCACCACAGGGAGGGGCAGGGAAGAAATCAAAAGGAACGCCTCCATTACAGTCGCCTCCATCTGAAGAGGTAGAAGAAATTCTACAGCAGCAGTTGAAAGTAAATCATGTATCTGAAAAATTAAGCATGCTTGTCAGCTTGCTTCACGTTTTCCTTTTAAAGGTTTAGTTTGAATTTCCCTTTGTATAGGCCTGACTTAAGATGTAACTCTATAGGTTTAGTTCAGTATATCCCATTGGAAGTTTGCCAATTGCCTCGCTTGCTTTAGTTTATTTATGTTGTATATTTCACTGAAATAGGGATCATAGGGATATAACATTGCATTTGACAGTTACTAGCCTATTGCTTAAAAATGCAAATCCTTGCCATAATTAAGTTCTATATAGTGCTTCAGCTGTCAGATATAAGATGTTTTTTCTAGCTGTTTGAATTTTCATAAACAGATTGCTCTTTGCTTATAATGTATGCACCAGATGATAAAACAGGGAAAAAAAATCGAAGGCAGTGGTAAGGAAGGTTCATGGTGCCAGTGCTTTTTTCCATCAAAAATTATTATACGATTTTCACAAATTGTTAGAAAAATTTCACTTACAGCTTTAAACATTAGCTAAAATTGTTGGCATTATGCCAGTTTGGAATGGAAAAATTATTTCAAAGAATTGACTTGATAAAGTATTTTAATCAAGATGAGTTTTAAAAATAAAATCTACAAGTCTAAGGTGTGTAATGATTGTTGAGTTAAAAATTATTTTTGTGCCTATTTTATTTAAGTGTATTCAGTCTGCATGCCTTTTGTTAATGTGAAACTGTTTGTGTATTTTCAGTCAAGTTAAAAATAAACAGATAAAATCTTTAGGTATTAATTACTAGTAGGTCATTTAAATATATTGTTCATGTCATACAGTTAATCATTAAGTGATAACCTAAAATAGTTATATTGACTTTTGTATTTGGATGTAGATAGGAATGATGTTAAATATACATGTTTACAAACAAAAATAATGAGAAATAATTTTCAGTCAATTAAAAGAACTAAAAATAAAAATGTTATGATTGATCTAAATTAGTTAATGTTATTGTAGAATGGATATAAGACTAGCTTTAGAAGTTGTGTTGATAATTGTGCTGAAGTGTATACAAGGATCCAATGAAAATTGGCTTGTAAGATTGAAAATTTCTTCCATTTAAGCTACACGCCTTGCACTGGCAGCAAAAACAGGAAAAGCAGCGTCACCAGCAACTGCAGCAGGGATTACAGCAGCTTCAGCAGCAACAGCTACAACAACAGCAGCAAGCTCATCAGCAAACGCAGCAAGTTCCTAAGCCATCACCACCACAGACGGTCCAGGAACACCTGAAGCAGATTCACCAGAAAATGCAGCAGCAGCAACACGAGCAGCAATTGCAGCAGTTGCAGCAACAAGAGCAGCAGCAGTTACAGTTGCAGCAACAACAGCTACAGGCACAGATAGAGCAGAGGCTTCAGCAGCAGCAGCAAGAACAGCAGAAACAACAACAACAGCAGCTTACTCAGTTGGATTTATTACAGCTTGCTCAGCTGCAACAAGCTGGTGTTGACCAGCAACAAGTTGAGGCAATTCGGGTAAGTTAATACTGGAGAGTGAATGAAAGTAATTGAAGTTTAGTAGTGATGAAAAATGTATAATATAGAAAATAATGAAACACATTTTTTAAAAGTGGTAAATTATTTTTTTATTTGCAGTTTCCGATTAATAATTATAGAACACTTGGGCCCAAACTTCCTAGAACTTCATAGGCAGGTTGGTCGTGGCCAGTAGATGACCTCTTTAATAATTCGGGTCATTCGGTCAAAGGCCAACAAGGACCCTGAAAGGGAAACCATTTCCGATAAATATCTAAAGAATGCTTTGGCCCAAGTTCTACAACTTTGGTATTTAATTTGGTCTTGACCAGTATATGGCCTACAGTTTTTCAGGACATTAGGTCAAAGACCAATGTCACATACCTTAAAAAGTAAATCATTTTCTGATAGAAATCTATAGAATCCTGGGACCCAGGTTCCTCAAACTTGGTATGTAGGCTGGTCATGATCAGTGGATGACCCCTGTTTTTAATGTCACTAGGTCAAAGGTCAAGGTCACAGTGACCTGAAAAAGCAAAACAGTTTCTGATCAGTAACTATAGAATGCTTGGGCCAAGCTCCCAAAAACTTCATAGGAAGGTTGGTCATGGCCAGTAGATAGTTGAGTGATTAAGTCAAAGGCCAGTGTCACAGTATTCTTGAAAAGCAAATCCTTTTCTGATAAATATCTAGAGAATCCTTTGGCCCAGGTTCCTCAAACTTGGCTCGTAGGTGTGGTCATACCAGTTGATGATTGATATAGATTTTCAGGTCACTAGGTCAAAGGTCAAGGTCACAGTGACCTTGAAAAGGAAACAGTCTTTGATCAGTTACTATAGAATGCTTGGGACCAGCTCACAAAAACTTCAGAGGCAGCTTAGTCATGGCGAGTAGATGATCCCTGTAGTATTTAAGATCATTAGGTCAAAGGTCAATGTCACAATGACCCTGAAAAGGAAAACCTTTCGATAAATATCTAGAGAATGCTTGGGCCCAAGTTCCTCAAACCTAGTATATAGGTTGATCATGACCAGTAGATGAGTCTTACAGTTTTTCAGGTCACTAGGTCAAAGTCAAGGTCACTGTGACCTTGAAAAGCAAAACGGTTTCTGTTCAATACTTAAAGAACACTTGAGCCCAGGCTTCCTCAAACTTCATAGGCAGGTTGGCCAGTAGATGACCCTTATAGTTTTAAGGGTCACTAGATCAAAAGACAAGGTCATTTTGATTATTAACTGAAAACTGGTTTGTGATGAATAACTAGAGAATGCTTGGCCCTAGTGTCCTTAAACTTGCAAAGGAGTTTGATAATGACCAGTAGATGACTCATATTGCTTTTAGGGTCACTTGGTCAGAGTGACCATTAACAGAAAATGGTTTCCAATCAATAACTAGAGAACCCTTGGGCATAAGCTCCTCAGACTTGCTATGCCGGTTGGTCTGTTCAGGAGATGACCCTTGCTGTTTTTGAGTTCACTTGGTTAAAGGTCAAGGTCTTGGTGGGCATAAACCCGAAAGAGGAAAACAGATTTATGGTTGATAACTAGGGAACCCTTGGGCCTTGCTTGCAAAACTTCCTACAGTGTACCTACCCACCCTCCCACCTACCTACCTACCCATGCAGTTCCTGTACTCTCTTGTTCTCCAGTAATTGAACTTTATACATTTTACAACCAAAGTGTCATAGACATCATATACAGTTCCTCTCATTCATCTTGCCATGGCCAATAGCTTTTGATATCAAAAGCCCCTGGCATCCCCCACTTAATGTACTGACACAAGTCCCTATCCTTCTTCTACCTTCCAATACTTCTATGGCTGCCTGTTTGATAAGGCGCTGGGGGAGCAATTATGTTTTGAAGACACCTCTTGTTTAAGTGTAAATAAAATTGTTTTTGAAAAATAATGAACAGTAATTGGATTTGAACAAATTTGATGAAATTCATTAAAAGAATTGATGAAATTCAAGTACAATGTAAGTAAATAAATTGCTCTTAAAATGTTTTAATTAGATTTGATGCTGACACATACAGACATTTTATATCTATTGAAGTAGGCTAACAATAGGCAGAAAGCAGTTAAAAATATTAACATCATGATATCAAATCAAGTTCCTGTTGACATTGTAGGTCAAGTTACTAAGTAAAATAGTGAATATTTTAGTTATTTTCAATGTTAATTTTAAATTTTTGGTACATTCTTTAAAGCCCCATTATTTCTTAACAGTGTTAGTACTCCAAACAGCCCACAGAGTTTTGGGAGAATACAGACAAACATGAATAGTACTCGACCCATATTGGATCTTCACTGACTTCTTGTTGCCTAAAAAATACCTGATATAAAATCAGCTTTGGTATTTTGTAAAAATACTAAATTTGTTTGAATTTTTGATTGGGCATTTTGCTGACAGTCAGTAAGAATTTGGTACTGCACAGGAATGAATACCGTCATTGGAAATAATTTCAAAACAGATCAGTTTACCTGGATGTGTTATACATTCTCAGTTGACCTGGATTTGATATACATCCTCAGTTGACCAGGATGTGTTATACATCCTCAGTTGACCAGGATTTGATATACGTCATCAGTTGACCAGGATGTGTTATACATCCTCAGTTGACTAGGATGTTATACATCCTCAGTTGACCAGAATGTGTTATACATCCTCAGTTGACCAGGATGTGTTATACATCCTCAGTTGACCAGGATTTGATATATGTTGTCAGTTGACCAGGATGTGTTATACATCCTCAGTTGACAAGGATGTGTTATACATCCTCAGTTGACAATGATGTGTTATACATCCTCAGTTGACCAGGATGTGTTATACATCCTCATTTGACCAGGATGTGTTATACAACCTCAAATATTGCCTTCAGACTGCATTAATTCAAGTCCATAAAACCACATCAATCAGTTTTTGAATATCTCTGAGTAAACAAGAACTTCTGAGATTTCTCTCATCAAATTTTAGAGAGTAAAGGATATATCTAATGTTGTGCAATTATTAAGATGCCTTAAGTCTTCAAAAGACTAAATGAAACCCAGTTTAATGTACTCAGCAAAATGATACAGGAGGTAATTGAGCTTTTAAGTTGATACATGAAGTTTATTAAAGACAGTTTATACTAGACCATTGGTTGCTCTATTACTATCCAATTTTCCTGTTTTGGAGAACTAATGAATCAGAAAATACTAGGGCATTTATTTTTAGCTCACCTGTCACATAGTGGCAAGGTGAGCTTTTGTGATCGCAATTTGTCTGGCGTCCGCCCGTCGTCCGTCCATAAACTTTTACTTTAAACGACATCTTCTCATATACCGCTAAGCCAATTTCATCCAAACTTCCCATGAATGTTTCTTGGGTGGTCCCCTTTGAAAATTGTTCAAAGAATTGAATTCCATGCAGAACTCTGGTTGCTATGGCAACTTAAAGGAAAAACTTTGAAAATCTTCTTGTCTGAAACGACAAGGCTTAGAGCTTAGATATTTGGCATTTAGCACCCTCTAATGGAACTCTACAATAATTGTTCAAATTATTTCCCTGGGGTCAAAATTGGCCCCGTCCCAGGGGTCACTTCCTTTTACATAGACTTATATAGGAAATCTTTAAAAATCTTCTTCTCAGAAACCTCAATGCCTACAGCTTTGATATTTGGTATGTAGCATTGTCTAGTGGATGTCTACCAAGTTTGTTCAAATTATGTCCCCTGGGTCAAAATTGGCCACGCCCCAGGGTTCTCTTGGTTTACATATAGTTATATAGGAAAAACATGAAAAATCATTTTTCTCCAAAACTAATAGGACTAGACCTTAGATATTTGGTGTGGAGTATTGTGTAAAGAACCTTTACCAGTCTTGTTTATATGTTGGCCCTGGGGTCAAAATTGGCCCAGCCCCGGGGGTCCTTAATATGTAAAAAAGGCAATCTTTAAAAATCTTCTTACTGGAAACCTCAATGCCTACAGATTAGATATTTGGTATGTAGCATTGTCTAGTGGATGTTTACCAAGTTTGTTCAAATTATGTCCCCTGGGTCAAAATTGGCCATGCCCCAGGGTTCTCTTGGTTTACATATAGTTATATAGGAAAAACATAAAAAATAATTTTTCTCCAAAACTAATAGGACTAGACCTTAGATATTGGGTGTGGAGTATTGTGTAGATAACCTTTACCAGTATTGTTAATATGTTGGCCCTGGGGTCAAAATTGGCCCTGCCCTGGGGGCCCTTAATATGTAAAAAAGGCAATCTTTAAAAATCTTCTTCTCAGAAACCACAATGCCTACAGCTTTGATATTTGGTATGTAGCATTGTCTAGTGGATGTCTACCAAGTTTGTTCAAATTATGTCCCCTGGGTCAAAATTGGCCATGCCCGAGGGTTCTCTTGGTTTACATATAGTTATATAGGAAAAACATGAAAAATCATTTTTCTCCAAAACTAATAGGACTAGACCTTAGATATTGGGTGTGGAGTATTGTGTAAAGAATCTTTACCAGTATTGTTTATATATGTTTGCCCTGGGGTAAAAATTGGCCCTGCCCTGGGGGCCCTTAATATGTAAAAAAGGCAATCTTTAAAAATCTTCTTACTGGAAACCTCAATGCCTACAGCTTTGATATTTGGTATGTAGCAATACAGTGATTGTCTACCAAGTTTGTTCAAATTATGTTCCCTGGGTCAAAATTGGCCACGCCCCAGGGTTCTCTTGGTTTACATATAGTTATATAGGAAAAACATTAAAAGTCATTTTTCTCCAAAACTAATAGGACTAGACCTTAGATATTAGGTGTGGAGTATTGTGTAAAGAATCTTTACCAGTATTGTTTATATATGTTTGCCCTGGGGTAAAAATTGGCCCCGCCCTGGGGGCCCTTAATATGTAAAAAAGGCAATCTTTAAAAATCTTCTTACTGGAAACCTCAATGCCTACAGCTTTGATATTTGGTATGTAGCAATACAGTGATTGTCTACCAAGTTTGTTCAAATTATGTTCCCTGGGTCAAAATTGGCCACGCCCCAGGGTTCTCTTGGTTTACATATAGTTATATAGGAAAAACATTAAAAGTCATTTTTCTCCAAAACTAATAGGACTAGACCTTAGATATTAGGTGTGGAGTATTGTGTAAAGAATCTTTACCAGTATTGTTTATATATGTTTGCCCTGGGGTAAAAATTGGCCCCGCCCTGGGGGCCCTTAATATGTAAAAAAGGCAATCTTTAAAAATCTTCTTACTGGAAACCTCAATGCCTACAGCTTTGATATTTGGTATGTAGCAATACAGTGATTGTCTACCAAGTTTGTTCAAATTATGTTCCCTGGGTCAAAATTGGCCACGCCCCAGGGTTCTCTTGGTTTACATATAGTTATATAGGAAAAACATTAAAAGTCATTTTTCTCCAAAACTAATAGGACTAGACCTTAGATATTTTGTGTGGAGTATTGTGTAGATAACCTTTACCAGTCTTGTTTATATGTTGGCCCTGGGGTCAGAATTGGCCCTGCCCTGGAGGCCCTTAATATGTAAAAAAAGGCAATCTTTAAAAAATCTTCTTTCTGGAAATCTCAATGCCTACAGCTTAGATATTTGGTATGTAGCATTGTCTAGTGGATGTTTACCATGTTTGTTCAAATTATGTCCCCTGGGTTAAAATTGGCCACGCCTCAGGGTTCTCTTGTTTTTCATTGATTTATATAGGAAAAACATGAAAAATAATTTTTCTCCAAAACAAATAGGTGTAGTCCTTAGATATTTGGTGTAAAGAACCTTTACCAATATTGTTTAAATGTTGGCCCTTGGGTCAAAATTTTCCCCGCCCCGGGGGCCCTTAATATGTTAAAAAGGAAATCTTTAAAAATCTTCTTGTCTGAAACCACAAGGCCTTGAATTTTAAAATTTGGCATGAAGCAAGCTTTATCAAGCTTTTTCAAATTATTGGATTAGGTTAAAGGTCACAGAAGCTAAAAATAGATTTATCTACTGTACCTTATAAAGCCTTCGGTTATAGACCAATATCTTTGATATTCAGTATATAGGTTCCTTGCATGGACCTCTACCCATGGGTAGGGTTTGAGGTCACTGGGTCAAGGTCAAGGTCACCATAGCTTATAATAGATATTTCTACTTTCTTTCATAGAGCCTTTATTTATTGACTGATATTTTACATATTTGGTTTGTAGGCACTTACATATTTTCAGTTAAAAAATGAAATACTGCTTAACAGCAAACCTACAGCCAAAGTACTCAGGTGAGCGATCCAGGGCCATCATGGCCCTCTTGTTATAATTAAGTACATGTTATAGCAATATCACATTTAGATGACTGAATTGATTGGGAGCATGAAGCCTTCACTGCTTAACACTGTTACATTGTTTTTTTCTACTGGATTTTACACAGTGGTACATTATTTTTACAGCAGCATTTACTACAGCAACAACTGAATCAGCTTCAACAGGAACAAGAGAAGCAGCAACAACAACAACAAATGATGCATGACAATCCTAAGTCTGGCCAGGACCACTACCAGAGTTCCCCTCAAGTGCCCCAGTCACCACATCTGCCAACTTCTCCACCATACAGACACACCTCTAGTGTGCCCCAGTCACCTCAGGTTCCCCAGTCACCCTTGATGCAACAGCCAGGGTCTGTTGAAGCTCTGCAAAGCCCAGTTGCAGAATATGGGAACCAAATGGTGCAGGAGAATTTAGGGATTGGGCCACAGTATGGGGATCAGAATATTCAGGGATATAGTGATGGGATAGACAGCAGTTTGCTTCATAGCTTACAACAACAATTACATTCACAGAACATGAATATGAATAGTTTACAAAATCTTAATGTGGGTAGTGTACATAATGTGAGCCTGCCAAACAGTGCTAACCCTATAAACAGTCATATACAGCAGATAGACTTTAACCAGTCTGTAAATCCCAATCATGAACAGCAAAGTGCTTATCACACACAGTTGTCTGGGCCATTTATGTCCAGCGGGCACCTAGGTAACCCAGAGGTTCCTGGGTCAATTACCGGAACCAGCCATACTACAAGTGAAATTGTGTCACAGATTATTACAAGCCTGGAAAATCTGGGAGAGGTTCCACCTGGTTCTATGAACCAGATAAACAAAACAGACCAGGACTTGCATATGCAGGTGTATGCACCAGAAAACATAGGGCTTGAACAATTTGATCAACATCTGCAAACTGTAGATGACGGAGTGTTAGTGAAAAATACATACAGTGAATTTGCTCATAATAATGTTGTGCATAATCCAGTTGCTTCAAGTTATAATTCACCATACTTATCTCAGCACTCTTTACAAATGACTGATACAAAAGCCAGTGTTAAACAGGAATTACTGAAACATTTGCAATCAAAGCCATCTTCACCAAGGGCAGCTCAATCTTTGCAGTTTTCATTCCAGAATAATTCAAATAGTAGTGTAAGTAATAACAGTGTAATGTCACAGAGACAGAGGCATCATAGTGCTAAAACTGATTATGTGAGTGCAATACACTCAAGTCCCCACAATAATAGTGAATTAAAACGTAGACTTTCAGCAGGGCTGGAAGATATTCGATCACCAAATCAGTCGCTAGTGGGCTCAGAAATACGGACTCAAATGAAGCGACCTGCTATAAGAAATTCATCAGAAGATGCTTCTAAACCAAGAATGAGAAGTAAATCTGGTGATGATTATCGAATACACAGATGGAGGGCAGAGCCAGAAGAATTATTTACAAAACCAAAGATACGTAGTGAAGACTTAAGTCATCGTCCGCGTAGTAAAACAGACGAACATTTATCAAAGTGGAAAAATAGAGAAGTGTTTTCTAGATCTGATGGAGCAGGTGTTTTCAGAAATCCGACTTCCACAGCACCAGGCTCATTTAAAATGAGGCGGAAAAATAGACCTGCACCATTAATCATACCGCCTCATGCAAACCACTGTGGCTTCCAGAGTCGACTGCGGTCACCAAGGATCTGGTCCGAGTGTGGTGATCATGCAAATACAGCACCTGTACCCTATACACCACCACCGATGCTTAGCCCAGTGCGGCGGGGATCCGGCCTGTTCTGGTCGATAAGTGGCAACCAAACTCCACAACCATCACTAATGAACTCAGCTGGACTGCCATCGACACCAAGACCCTCTCTACTCAGATCTGGTAAAATATTAAATTTCGTTTTGGTTTTATGCTATTGAGAAATTTAAAATGTTCTGTTATAGGATTTAGATCAGTATTGAGGACCATCAGTCCTTATTCTGGTCAGGCTCAATGTTTGACTGTAAATTACTTTATTTTTTTCTTCTGAAAGAACATTTCTGATATTTAAAGTATTTAAGCTCGTCTGTTTTGAAGAACAAGTCGAGCCACTATGATCGCTGCGTCATCCTTATTGTCATCGTCGTGCAAAAACTTTAATATAGCCCATTACTCAAACAATTTAAAAGGTATCAATATGAAACTTCATTTTTTGTCAAAATTGTTTATTGAGTTGAATGATTTCAAAACTATCAAAGATATCAATATGAAACTTGGATGGCTTGCTTATCATGACAAGAGGCATTTGTAACACATTATTCTGAAAGCTATATTTTTGGAGTTATGTCCCTTTTTAACTTACAATTTTTGTCAAAATTGCTTATTAAGTTGAATGATCAAAGGTATTAGTATGGACAATATCAACATCTTGACATGAAATGTCAGAGGTATATAGACCTCCTTCAGGACTAGTACACAAGGACCATAACTATGGCCTCCATTGTCGACATGTAAAACTGACGAGCATTGGTGACGCACCGCGGAACTTTTGTTTCTTTTATGCAAATTATTTTCATTAAAGTAATCACATTATTGTATCTGAGAAGTATCAGTAAATTTGATTGTGCTTTGTGATTTTCTTGATTTGATTTAATGCACTTACTCTTGTCAAGAAGTGACTTAAGGTTCCCCAATTCATGGTTCTGGATTTCCATGTAAAATGATCTGCTTGTGTTTACAGTATTTCCATCAGTAATCAATATATATCAAGTATTGTTCTTGTTGTTCCAGCCAGTGTGACTAAATCTGAAAAGGCAGAGGAGTCATCGGAGGAAACAATTCCTTTCACTGAAGAGTTGCCTCCCCTGGAATCAGATATTCAACCGTAAGTATGTCTTGTCCTAACGTTAAACTTTTGAATATTAGACTTTTGGAAATAGGTAAATGAGATTTGAAAGTTTCACTTCAGCTTATAAATAAAGGACAGTGTGCTGAATCTTTAAAACAATTACAGTGACAACCTCTTTGTAGTATTCCTCAAACTTTGGAATTGACCTTAACCAGTGTATGAGTACCGAATATGAAGACATATGTTTAAACAGTACAGTGGTGTTTTAAGTAAAACTTGAGACTCCTAGAGGTCATGGGTTTGAATTGCATCAGCTGAATTTGAATGTGACTGCCTGTATCTTTTGCAATGCTAGTTATGGTTAGATTTTCTAGGGAACATCAAGAATAGTAAATGCAAGTTGGATGACTTAGCCAGATGTTAATTTCAATTTCGCAAAATGAATAACTGAACTTGTTCCTTTTAGGCATGTAAATATTGGATCCCAATATCAGGCTGTGCTTCCAGAGTTTAATCGTAAGTCATTTCAATGATATTTTTGTTGTTGTGTGCAGACAAAAGGTTTTTAAAGTTTCTTGTGTACTGTGTTGATAAATAACTGTGAAAGTCAGTATTGCTTAATTTAGTGAACTTACTACTTCTGAACAGTCCACTTACATTTTTATAAGGTTATATACTGTTCACAAAAAGTAGGGGATATTGTAGGTAATATTGTTATTGCTAGCAATTAAGAAAATTTACCTTTTGATGTATATTTAATGAATTTAACAAATTTATTCACACATTTTAATTGAAAGTTTAACTTCTTCATGACATCTTTAGGTACTTTAAACAGCATCCAAAGTTGTAACGTTAACATCATCATTCACACACCCTCAATAACATGTTGGACCGACAAGCTATGCAAGGACATCTCATACTCTAAATAAGACGACTGATGGTGTGCTGAGTGATTCTGTACCACTCTTCCTGCATCGCCGCACCAAGCTCACGTAACGTTCTGGGTGAAGGATCACATCTTCAGACACATTTTCCAAGAATGTCCCACACATGTTCAATAGGTGATAAGTCCAGGCTTATCCCTGGCAGTGGTAAAGTACTGATAAGTTGCTCTTCCAGGAACTTAGTGACAAGTCTTGCCCTATGGGTCCTAGCATTATCATCCTGGAAGATGAATTCTTGGCCATGACATTGAGCAACCAGGACAGCATGGGGAACCAACATGTTGTCACAGTAGCACTGGCCAGTCACACTGCCGTGGCACACTGGTAGCTGTGTTCTGGCAGTCATAGTGATGCCACCCCATACCATGAAGGACCCACCCCCTTATTGGTCATGGGCAACCCTAGCAGCATCTGTAAAATGTTCATCTGGATGACGTGAAACTCTTCTTCGACCATCACAAAAGTCTAGGTTGAATCTGGATTTGCCACTGAACATCACATGTGACCACTGGTTAATATTCCACCAGCGCTGCTGTCTACACCATGCCAAACGTTTATGACAATGACAACAGCAAGACCACCTCAGGGTGCCTACCATTAAGTCCAACTGAGTGAAGGCGATTTCTGGTTGTCTGTTTCGAGAAATTGACCCCTCTGACATGTCAAAGGCGTTGTTGAAGGTCTGTGGCCATCAGTGCCTTATTACAGAGAGCTTGATTAACAAGTAGCGGTCCTCTTGGATGTCAGTATATTTTAGACATCCACTTCTTTGTATATAAATCACGTCACTAGTTGTTTGATTGTGTGACCACAATTGACAGACAATGGTCTGTGAAACATTAAAGTCAGTTGCAGCCTGGGCCTGTGTACTTCCAGTCTGTATCATACAAATGCCCCGCCAATGTTGTTGTTCTGTTAGACATCTCATAATTCCAGTTGCAAATTTGATTGTGAATTTGTGTTTGACATCTAAAAAACACAATAATCTGAAAGTTTTGTCCAACTAAAGTCACAGTTACCATTATATCGGTCAATGTTAAAATCTGGGTGCTACCCCTTATGTCTTGAAGTTGCACATGCGGCACAATTTTGAATGAGATTTCTATACTTTACTCACAATGCTACTACACATGAACGACCATTGTAAAAATAAACATGATAATTGCCTATAAAGATTAGATTTACCATATCATAACAAAATAACATAATATCCCCTACTTTTTGTGAACAGTATATATTCTATAATAAAGAGAATGATCAACCTTATATATTTTAGCTACTTGTATGCAAAGTAAGTTAACTTTGAAGTTAAGTGGGTAAGACTAGTCAGAATTATCTTTATAATGAATAGTCCTTAATGGTAGACTTAAATCTGAATTTTGAATTTCGACTTGGGTTCTTTTCAGATTTCTTGGTTCTGCTTAGATTTGTACATGATCAAAGTAGTTTTGTCAGTGGACAGCCAATTAAGGGATGAAAGTGCCATTGTAGACTTGAATATTAATTGGTGTATTCAAAGCAGGAGGTGGAACATTTCACCCCAGTTTTTTTAACAGAATATACAAGTGTATTATGAAAGAAAAAAATATGAAGAAACATTCTACAAATACCGTTATTTAAAACTTCAGTTTGATGCTAGAATCTTAACAGTGCTGAAATATACCATTGCAGCTCACAAGAAAATGGCAGTGTATGATGTAAGTAAAGAAGATCTCGTATTTGATCCAGCTTGTTTGGGAGATAACACAGATGAAGATGGTAAGTCACTTAAGTCACTGGAGGATATTTGAAGAAAAACGTTAAAAAGCATGTGCAGTTTGAAAAAAAAAGTAAACGTGGTTGGATTGAGAACTTTTTTTTGTGTTTTTTTTTTGTCTCTGTAATGCTCTGAAAAGGTTTGGGTAGCTTGTAGGGATAATTGAAAATGTAGGGTGAAAGCAAGGGTTAGGAATATACTGGTTGTGATTAACCATTATTAGGAAGGATATAATGTAGGATGGATATCAGCAAATTAAGGTATTGTGTAAATCAAAGGTTTAACACACCTTTCGTACCTGTAACAGATACACAGTAAGACATCAATAACTCAAGGTCCAGCGGAGACACGCAGATGCTTGAGCTATCGAAGGTCTCAAGCTATCCAAAATCTGCTATATTTTTAATACTTACATAACTCACTGATGGTGCTGATGTGATAAGTCACACAGTCCTTTGATAATGAACATAAAAGCAGACATTTTATCTCGCCTTCAGATCTGTGTACGTTAGACTTAATTTGCATTTTAAAATGCAAATATTTGATGATGCTAAGGTGATGTGTTATATTTATGCACTTGTGATACTTTACAAAACGTACTGATTTGCCATCTACGATAGATAAACGCAATCCAGGATAAGTAAACTCTTCAATATGTAATGTGTAGAAGTCTTATGTGTGTTTTAATTAATTTTCATATCCAGTCAAGCCAATCAAAACAACATTCACACAGTTATTGCGAAGTGCGAAAAATATGTGTTTACTTTTACCTGTGGGTGCCAGCATGACTAATTAACTTTTGATTGTTATGATTGTTAACTTTTTGCACACAAAAAAGTTACTGATGCTCGAATAATGTCCTCGAGCAAACCAGGGTTCTCGATTTATCGATGCTCAAGCCAACTGTATGTTAAGTGTAACTATTGTGTTAATTCATTTAGCGTTTTCAGTCTTAACATTTATAATAGTTAATTATTTTATCTGTGGATTCTTGATATATGTGGTAATATTTCAGTGCAATCATATCAGGATCTAGCTTGCAGTGCTGTTGTCTGTGGGAATGGTTTCAATGTAGAACATGCCCTGCACCTTCTGTACTTGGCTAATGGCAATATTCAAGTAAGTTATTGTTTTCATGCCAGTGTTAAAACAGTTAAGTAAGGAGGCAGTGATACTGCATAACAGTGGAACCTCAAAAAAACGAACACCCTTGGGACCATGCAAAAAGTTTGGTACTATGAGGTGTTCAGGTTTTAGGGGTTTTTCATTTCTGCAATGCAATGCAATGTGAGTAACAGTTTTTTTGCAGTTTAAACATTAATTATCAATATAAACGTACATTTCTGTTTCACGAAGGAGACCATTATCCTTACAAATAAAGAGTCCATAAACACAAATCATTATCTGTGCCCCTAACACTTTATGAAGGAGTCGGTGAACACAACACGAGTTTGTTTTCCGTAACATTTTACGAAAAAGGAGTCCAGCTTTGCCTGCTTGCACTGAACACTTAGAATCTTTTACTTTAAGTAATAACTGTATCTCAATGATTATTGCAAACCAGCAATTAAAAACTCACCAGCAATTTAGGAATTAAATACAGAATTAAACTGAAGGCAAAACTTTGCACCTTGCAATTGCAAACAAACATAATTATCAAACACTTGTCAGTCACTTTCTACACAAATTAAATCATTAACTGGAAAAATGGCGCCTACTGATTGGTAAATTAAATATCCATTAGTGACTAATTTAGTCCATATCAAAGCCAGATTGTTGTGTTCTTAATTGGCAATCATAACAGCTTGATGATACACTGCAGTGTGAACATGAGAATAAAGAGACATTCAGTATTTGACACAATGCGACTGGTCCAAACTGGATATATCCATTTCGGTTTTGTTAGGTAAAATTTTGTATCGCAAAGCAAAATCTGGCCTAAAAATAGTTTGGTTTTTGGAATTCCGAGATTTTTGGTTTTCAAGGGTTTAAAATTAGTTGAATAAAGAACAATTTTCAGTTGGGACCGACAGAATTGTTTGGTTTCAGGGGATTAAAATTTTTTGAGGTTCCGGTTTTCTGTGGTTCATCATTCTTTTCTGTTGTTTGTTTAAGACGAAGTAAAAAGTTTACTAGAACCTACCCTTGCAAATCAGCAGACTTCATAATCAGCCTTACTGGTTATTGCTTTTTTGTTGGTTACTTGCATACTTTATTGAAGAAGTTAATTTATAATTGATACATACTTTCCTTATTAGCTTTTCTGATCGGTCTTTGTCCGTCGTCCGTCCGTCGTCAACTTTTCATTCAAACGACATCTCCTCTGAAACCAATGGGGCAAATTTAATGAAACTTGCCTGGGATGTTCCTTGCATGAAGCTCTACCAAGATTGTTCAAATGGTTCTGGTCCATTGCATTTCTGGTTCACTGGAGCTAAAAATAGATTTTATAAGTTGGATCTTTAAAAATCTTCTTCTCCGAAACCACAAGGCCTGGGGCTTTGATATTTGGTATGAAGCATCATCTAGTGGACCTCTACCAAGTTTGTTCAAATCATGGCCTCTGGGTAAAAAATGGCCCCGCCCCGGGGGTCACTTGTTTTACATAGAGTTATATAGGAAAATCTTAAAAAAATCTTCTTGTCAGAAACCGTAAGTTATAGAGCTTAGATATTTGGTGTGTAGCATTGTTTAGTGGACCTCTACCAAGTTTGTTCCAATCCTGTCCTCAGGGTCAAAAATGGCCCCGCCCCAGGGGCCACTAGTTTTACATAGAGTTATATAAGAAAATCTTTAAAAATCTTCTTGTCAGAAACCGTAAGTTATAGAGCTTAGATATTTGGTGTGTAGCATTGTCTAGTGGACCTCTACCAAGTTTGTTCAAATCCTGGCCTCTGGGTCAAAAATGACCCAGCCCCAGGGGCCACTAGTTTTACATAGAGTTATATAGGAAAATCTTAAAAAATCTTCTTGTCAGAAACCATAAGTTATAGAGCTTAGATATTTAAGGTGTAGCATTGTCTAGTGGACCTCTACCAACTTTGTTCAAATCCTGTCCTCTGGGTCAAAAATGGCCCCGCCCCAGGGGCCACTAGTTTTACATAGAGTAATATAGGAAAATCTTAAAAAATCTTCTTGTCAGAAACCGTAAGTTATAGAGCTTAGATATTTGGTGTGTAGCATTGCCTAGTGGACCTCTACCAATTTTGTTCAAATCATGTCCTCTGGGTCAAAAATGACCCCGCCCCAGGGGCCACTAGTTTTACATAGAGTTATATAAGAAAATCTTAAAAAATCTTCTTGTCAAAAACCGTAAGTTATAGAGCTTAGATATTTGGTGTGTAGCATTGTCTTGTGGACCTCTACCAAGTTTGTTCAAATCCTGGCGTCTGGGTCAAAAATGGCCCCGCCCCGGGGGTCACTTGTTTTACATAGAGTTATATAGGAAAGACTAAAAATTCTTCTTGTCAGAAACAAGAAGGCCTACAGTTAAGATATTTGGTATGTAGCATTGTCTAGTGGACCTCTACCAACTTTGTTCAAATCCTGGCCTCTGGGTCAAAAATGGCCCTGCCCCGGGGGTCACTTGTTTTACATAGAGTTATATAGGAAAATCTTTAAAAAATCTTCTTATCAGAAACCGTAAGTTATAGAGCTTAGATATTTGGTGTGTAGCATTGTCTAGTGGACCTCTACCAAGCTTGTTCAAATCCTGGCCTCTGAGTCAAAAATGGTCCTGCCCCAGGGGCCACTAGTTTTACATAGAGTTATATAAGAAAATCTTAAAAAATCTTCTTATCAGAAACCATAAGTTATAGAGCTTAGATATTTGGTGTGTAGCATTGTCTAGTGGACCTCTACCAAGTTTGTTAGAAAAATGTCCCTGGGGTCACTATTGGCCCCGCCCAAGGGGTCACAAGTTTTAAATAACAATATAGAAGAAAATCTTTAAAAATCTTCTTGTCTGAAACCTCAAGACCTAGAATTTTAAAATTTGGCATGAAGCAAGCTTTATCAAGCTTTTTCAAATTATTGGATTAGGTTAAAGGTCACGGAGGCTAAAAGTAGATTTATCTACTGTACCTCATAGAGCCTTCATTTATAGACCAATATCTTTGATATTCAGTATAGAGGTTCCTTGCATGGACCTCTACCCATGGGTAGGGTTTGAGGTCACTGGGTCAAGGTCAAGGTCACCATAGCTTATAATAGATATTTCTACTTTCTGTCATAGAGCCTTTATTTATTGACTGATATTTTACATATTTGGTTTGTAGGCACTTACATATTTTCAATTAAAAAATGAAATACTGCTTAACAGCAAACCTACAGCCAAAGTACTCAGGTGAGCGATCCAGGGCCATCATGGCCCTCTTGTTTCAAATTTTGTGTATGAATAAATTGTACTTTAGCTGCTAGATAGACCGTAATGAAGACTTTAAATGTTTGATATGTAAGAGTATAATATTAGTTGCCATAATTGGAGAAAAACTCTTTGAAAGCTATATATACCTTATCTGGAGAAATACTGCTAGTGTGAATTGAAAGAATAGCATTCAGTACTTAAATTCATTCCAGATTTTACAACAGCCACACAGGAGAAGGACTAGGTTTGCATAAAAACATCCAGTTTTTAGGCATGTACTGGCTGTGTTAAATACCGGGTAGCTAATGACCCATGTTAATCTATAAAACATTTGACCTATGTTATTACAGAAAGCAATGTTGATGTTAATGTCAGGGTCAACTAGGCTGCCTAGGAACCATGGTCTTACCAGCTACAAGTACCAAGGTGAGTAGTTCTTACAGTGATTGCCAGAATTTTCCTGGAACCCATTTCAACAAGAAATTATTTAACCTCAGCTCAAGTGTGATTAAAGTAATAACAACATCAAAATTTGTTTAATAAAAAACTTGGCTTTGTTTTCCATGTTTATGTTCATTTAGACGTCTGTCTATTAAAATAGATGGAAAAGTCTGAATTGTATAATGCATGAAGAAGAAGGAGAAAAGTCTTCTTTGTGCTAGGAAGTAAGTGGTAAGTTTTAGAAGACAGGGAGAATTAACAAACTAGAATAATCATCACTGAAAATCGTAGAGCAGTATATTCACATAACTTCTTGAATGCCATTTTGTGACACTATAAATTATAACCTTTTCCCATTATTCATTCCTCAGTGATTTTAGGGAATCAGATGTAAAAATAAACTATATAAGAATTACTTATCACAAGATGCATCAGGCTAACTGTTTTACAGGTATCTCTTCATAATCCTATTGAATCCACTCCAACTAATAAGTAATCACATCTAATTATCATATTGTAAAATCACATGGATATCAAGTTGTGTAAACAAGCATCCAGCTGTGCCTTGGACAATTAATGTATCTGAGTAATTTCATCCAAATCAATCTACAGCTCCTGAGAGGCATGAAATAGCAAGAGCAGGCCAAAGTTTCAGTTTGGCAAACATTATTTCTCATTTATATATTTTTTTATCTTTATGAAGGGGTATGACCTTGTTTTATTGATTAGAATATTGACAGTCCATCTATGAGGGCTAAAAAGTGTCACTGATTTGAGATTAAGTGAAATAGTCTTTTCAGCTGATCCCCTTGAAAACCGGTAGTTAACTTTGTTTTTGTGGATGTGGGCAGGGGAGGGAGAACATGTATATTGGTTGATATTAAATGGAAGTTGAGGAGCACTGGTCAAGGGGTTACAACCAGGACTCCTGATCCAGATATTGCTGGTTTAAATCCCTTCAGGGATCAGTAGTGATTTTACACATTCCACACTTCCATAATTTGCTGCCCAATTGATTTAAATTATATAGGTTTAAATTGAACTAACATGAAAACATGTTTGTCTTTTTATCATTGCAGAATCTGATGTTTGGTCAGTTGAGGAAATTGATAAGTTTACCAGGGCAATATTAACTCATGACAAAGATTTCTTCAGTGTAGCCAATGATGTGAGTACAATAGTACAGTTAACCCCTTCATTTGTCTTTGTAAAGCTTGTTATCTAACTCCTATTCTTTGGCCAGAGAAGAGTTACTCTCAGAATTCAATATGAAAGCCTTAGACATAGGTGTAAAACAAAGAATTTGAATGTTCTATTCTCCTGTATGGACTCTAGTACTAAGAGTACCTGTTTTAAACTGAAGTATTTGATCTTTTATAAACATGATCTGTTGCAGATCACATACATAAACCCATTTTCAGTTTTAAAGATTAGAATGCAAGATCAGCATTACTTACAGTTACTGGATAGAGTATTGATAGCATTCCGATAAGTTGTCAGCTTTCACAGTCAGATTTATTGGCTCATTAGTTTATCCAAGAAAGTGTTTTGCTTTAGTGTTGAGAACAGCTTCTTGCAAAATTGATGAATAAGCTCAGATGTGAAATGTAAAGGTTCAGAAATTATCCGGCCTAAAACTCTCTAAACCAGATAAAAGTTGAAACATGAACAAAGACAAGTTCTAAATATATGTATTTCCAAATATACAAGTGAATTTTTGTTCCCTAAAGGTAACAACCAAGTCAGTTCGCCAGTGTGTTCAGTTTTACTATCTCTGGAAGAAAGTGCTGGTTGATGACAACAAACGTCTGCGTGCTATACGTCGTCGTAGAGAGCAAGACTATAACCTGAGATCGACAAGGCAGCAGCAGGGTATGGAGAACCAGGATATAGGGGCAGAGGACAATAAGAACAGTGGAGATGTTCAGACAGGGGAGGAGGGGGACACAAGGGAAGAAAGTGGGGATGAGGATTCTCTGTCTGAAGCAAGTACATCCTGCGGAACCTTTGATGACCAAAATGTAAGTATTAAATGTAATTATATAATTATTTCTTCATTTTAAGCTTTTTAGCTTTCTACTCAATCCTTTTCGAATTGTATTATGTAAATTGTATGTATATATACATGATTATTGAAATAAAATATTGTTTAAACCAAAAGCTAAAAGTAGAAATAAATTAAAACAGCATCTCCAAAACAGCAGTGTGTTTTTTCATGAAATTTTGTAGAAATATTTCTTACAGAGCCCAAAAATTGCTCAAAAGGTTCTACTTCATTGAACAAATGGCTGCCAGAGCTAAAAATAGACTTTTGTCAATGACACCTTTCTTCAAACTGCTGAGCCTGTTTCTTTTAAACTTTACAGAAATTTTCCTGATATTGCCCTTTTCTAAAATTGCTCAAACCATTCCACACCATTACACATAATGGCTGCAAAGCTAAAAATAGAAAAAAAAATTCAACAACATCTTCATCTAAACGGTAAGGTGATTTTTCACCAAGTTTCACAGATATGTTCCTTAAATAGCCCTCTATTAAAATTGTAAAAAAGTTCTGCTCCATTGAACAAAATGAGCTAAAAATAAATTTTCATCAATATTTTGCTTTTAATGGCATCTTTTCACAAGCTGCTATCTTGAAATTGCATCTGCCCCACGGGTTTCATTTGCGTAAAGTATGAGGTCTTTGAAAATCTTCAATTAGAAAATGTAATATTGCTTCTGATGTTTGCTTAACAGCAGACACTCAACCAAAGTACTCAGGTGAGCGATCCAGCACCATCATGGCCCTCTTGTTCTTTAAATGATATCTACTCTTAAACCTATAAATAGATTTTGACTTCACAGGAATGTTCCTAAGATCATTTTTTACAAAAGTTGTTAAAAGAATGCAGTTTTATGCAGAAAGGGAAGAACTTTAAAAAAATCTTCATATCAAAAACCCCAAGGTTTAGAGCTTAGATATTTGGTATGTACCATCATCTAGTGGACTTCAACCAAGATTGTTCAGATTGTACCCCTGGGTTCAGAATTGACACTGCCGCGGGGTGGGGGTTTGGGGGGGATCACTTGTTCTATATTGACTTGTATGGGGAAAAAATTTAATATCTTCTTGTCCGACACACTAATCCCTAGAGCTTAGGTATTTTGTCATCTGGTGGACCTGTACCAAGATTGTTCAAGTCATGTTCATGCTCAGGAGATCAAATTTGACCCTGACACAACTCTCCTATTTGTGTAATATACTAAATTTTCAAAAATCTGCTTGTTATATTTGTATGCTGTTGACCTTTGATACTTGGTATGTAGCATTTGATAGTGGATCTTTACCAAGATGTTGTTAGAATTATGCTCCTCCAATCAAAATTGACACCAATTTATAGACAGAGTAAAACTTTATAAATCTTCTCTGAAACTGCATGGCCTGGAGTCAAGATATTTGGTTTGTAGCATTTCGTTAATACACCTCTATCAAGTTTTTGAAATGATAATGTAAGGGTCAAAATTGGCTCAACCCCAGGTTTAAAGCAGTTGTACCCAGGTGAGTGATCATGGCCCTCTTGTTATTTGAAAACTACAAAATAGTTGATATTTAATCTTTGACTCTTTGCAGGTAAAAGATCTTGAAACTGAGGAGAGTCTAGAAATCTCATTACGCATACCAAGTCCTGCTCAGAATAGCTCTCCATTATCGTTTACTTGTGATTACCAAGAATGCAATTCTGTAAGTTATAAGATCTGTTTGTTTTATATTATGTTGGCACTTTATTTTTTAGCTCACCTGAGCACAAAGTGCTCAGGGTGAGCTTTTCTGATTGGTCTTTGTCCGTCGTCCGTCCGTCCGTCGTCAACTTTTCATTCAAACGACATCTCCTCTGAAACCAATGGGGCAAATTTAATGAAACTTGCCTGGGATGTTCCTTGCATGAAGCTCTACCAAGATTGTTCAAATGGTTCTGGTCCATTGCATTTCTGGTTCACTGGAGCTAAAAATAGATTTTATAAGTTGGATCTTTAAAAATCTTCTTCTCCGAAACCACAAGGCCTGGAGCTTTGATATTTGGTATGAAGCATCATCTAGTGGACCTCTACCAAGTTTGTTCAAATTATGTCCCTGGGGACAAAACTGACCCCACCCCAGGGGTCAGTTGATTTTACATAGAGTTATATAGGGAAAACTTAAAAATCTTCTTGTCAGAAACCACAAGGCCTAGAGTAAAGATATTTGGTATGTAGCATTGTCTAGTGGACCTCTACCAAGTTTGTTCAAATCCTGGCCTCTGGGTCAAAAATGGCCCCGCCCCGAGGGTCACTTGTTTTACATAGAGTTATATAGGAAAATCTTAAAAAATCTTCTTGTCAGAAACCGTAAGTTATAGAGCTTAGATATTTGGTGTGTAGCATTGTCTAGTGGACCTCTACCAAGTTTGTTCAAATCCTGTCCTCTGGGTCAAAAATGGCCCCGCCCCAGGGGCCACTAGTTTTACATACAGTTATATAAGAAAATCTAAAAAAAATCTTCTTGTCAGAAACCATAAGTTATAGAGCTTAGATATTTGGTGTGTAGCATTGTCTAGTGGACCTCTACCAAGTTTGTTCAAATCCTGGCCTCTGGGTCAAAACTGACCCCGCCCCAGGGGCCACTAGTTTTACATAGAGTTATATAGGAAAATCTTAAAAAATCTTCTTGTCAGAAACCATAAGTTATAGAGCTTAGATATTTGGTGTGTAGCATTGTCTAGTGAACCTCTACCAAGTTTGTTCAAATCCTGTCTTCTGGGTCAAAAATGGCCCCGCCCCAGGGGCCACTAGTTTTACATAGAGTTATATAGGAAAATCTTAAAGAATCTTCTTGTCAGAAACCATAAGTTATAGAGCTTAGATATTTGGTGTGTAGCATTGTCTAGTAGACCTCTACCAAGTTTGTTCAAATCCTGGCCTCTGGGTCAAAACTGACCCCGCCCCAGGGGCCACTAGTTTTACATAGAGTTATATAGGAAAATCTTAAAAAATCTTCTTGTCAGAAACCGTAAGTTATAGAGCTTAGATATTTGGTGTGAAGCATTGTCTAGTGGACCTCTACCAAGTTTGTTCAAATCCTGGCCTCTGGGTCAAAAATGACCCCGCCCCAGGGGCCACTAGTTAGCTCACCTGAGCATGCTCATGTGAGCTTTTAGGATCCTTGATTGTCCGGCGTCCGTCCGTCCACAATTCATTCAAACGACATCTCCTCTGAAACCACTGGGCAAAATTTAATGAAACTTGCCTAAAATGTTCCTTGCACGAAGCTCTACCAAGTTTGTTCAAATGGTTCCGGTTCATTGCATTTCTGGGTCACAGGAGCTAAAAACAGATTTTAAAAGTTGGATCTTTAAAAATCTTCTTGTCAGAAACCACAAGGCCTGGAGCTTTGATATTTGGTAAAAAGCATCATCTAGTGGACCTCTACCAAGTTTGTTCAAGTTATAATCCTGGGGTCAAAAATGGCCCCGCCCCAGGGGTAACTTGTTTTACAAAGAGTTATATAGGAAAAACTTTAAAAATCTTCTTGTCAGATACTGTAAGGCATAGAGCTAAGATACTTGGTGTGCAGCATTGTCTAGTGGACCTCTACCAAGTTTCTTCAAATCATGGCCTCTTGGTCAAAAATGGCCCCGCCCCAGGGGTAACTTGTTTTACATAGAGTTATATAGGAAAAACTTTAAAAATCTTCTTGTCAGAAACCGTAAGGCATAGAGCTTAGATATTTGGTATGTAGCATTGTCTAGTGGACCTCTACCAAGTTTGTTCAATTTATAACTCTGGGGTCAAATTTGGCCCTACCCTGGGGTCATTGGTTTTACATAGGCTTATATAGGAAAAAAACTTTGAAATTCTTCTTGTCAGAAACCACAAGGTCCTGAGTCTTAAGATTTGGTATGTAGCATTGTCTAGTGGACCTCTACCAGGTTTGTTTATATTATACCCCTGGGGTCAAATTTGGCCCCACCCCGGGGTCATTGGTTTTACATAGGCTTATATAGTGAAAACTTTGAAAATCTTCTTGTAGAAGGAGAAGTAACATTTTCAGTCCAAATAATCTGGAAATTTGTTAGACAGGTTGTTTCTATGATTTCTAGCTCAAGTTCGAATATGGGTCATCTGGGTTCAAAAACTAGGTCACAGAGCCTCAAAAATAAAAAAAAACCTTGTTAACACTCTAGAGGTTACATTTTCAGTCAAAATATCCCAGAAATTTGTCAGAAAGGTTGTTTTGATGATTTTTAGCTCAAGTTCAAAATTGGGTCATCTGGGGTCAAAAACTAGGTCACAGAGCCCAAATATGGAAAAACCTTGTTAACACTCTAGAGGTAGCATTTTCAGTTCAAATAACCTGGAATCTGTCAGAAAGGTTGTTTCAATGATTTCTAGGTTAAATTTGAATATGAGTCATCTGAAATCAAAAACTAGGTCACAGATCCCAAAAATAGAAAAAAACTTGTTAACACTCCAGAAGCTACCTTTTCAGTCCAAATATTCTCGAAATTTGTCAGAAAGGATGTTTTAGTGATTTCTAGCTCAGGTTCGAATAAAGGTCATCTGGGGTCAAAAACTAGGTCACAGACCCCAAATATGGAAAAACCTTGTTAACACGCATTGAGGTAACATTTTCAGTTCAAACAACCTTGAAATTGTCAGAAAGATTGTTTCAATAATTTCTAGGTCAAGTTCGAATATGGGTCATCTGGGGTCAATTAACCAGGTCGATAGCATCTTTGTTAAAAGCAGTCATATTCAGGTGAGCGATATAGGGCCATCATGGCCCTCTTGTTTTAGAGTTATATAGGAAAATCTTAAAAAATCTTCTTGTCAGAAACCGTAAGTTATAGAGCTTAGATATTTGGTGTGAAGCATTGTCTAGTGGACCTCTACCAAATTTGTTCAAATCCTGGCCTCTGGGTCAAAAATGGCCCCGCCCCGGGGGTCACTTGTTTTACATAGAGTTATATACGAAAAACTAAAAAATCTTCTTGTCAGAAACAAGAAGGCCTACAGTTAAGATATTTGGTATGTAGCATTGTCTAGTGGACCTCTACCAAGTTTGTTCAAATCCTGGCCTCTGGGTCAAAAATGGCCCCGCCTCGAGGGTCACTTGTTTTACATAGAGTTATATAGGAAAATCTTAAAAAAATCTTCTTATCAGAAACCGTAAGTTATAGAGCTTAGATATTTGGTGTGTAGCATTGTCTAGTGGACCTCTACCAAGTTTGTTAGAAAAATGTCCCTAGGGTCACTATTGGCCCCGCCCGAGGGGTCACAAGTTTTAAATAACAATATAGAAGAAAATCTTTAAAAATCTTCTTGTCTGAAACCACAAGACCTAGAATTTTAAAATTTGGCATGAAGCAAGCTTTATCAAGCTTTTTCAAATTATTGGATTAGGTTAAAGGTCACGGAGGCTAAAAGTAGATTTATCTACTGTACCTCATAGAGCCTTCATTTATAGACCAATATCTTTGATATTCAGTATAGAGGTTCCTTGCATGGACGTCTACCCATGGGTAGGGTTTGAGGTCACTGGGTCAAGGTCAAGGTCACCATAGCTTATAATAGATATTTCTACTTTCTGTCATAGCGTCTTTATTTATTGACTGATATTTTACATATTTGGTTTGTAGGCACTTACATATTTTCAATTAAAAAATGAAATACTGCTCACCATAGCTTATAATAGATATTTCTACTTTCTGTCATAGCGTCTTTATTTATTGACTGATATTTTACATATTTGGTTTGTAGGCACTTACATATTTTCAATTAAAAAATGAAATACTGCTTAACAGCAAACCTAAGTACTCAGGTGAGCGATCCAGGGCCATCATGGCCCTCTTGTTATCAAAAAATGCATGCTATTTTCAAATAATTTTACCAGAATTTTCTTTTTTTTTAATGTGTCATTTACTAGCCAGTGGCTATTTCAGCTACAGATGTTGCTAACATAGTGAAAATATCAAATAGTAAAAAGAACTAGCTAATAGAAACTAAATGTAATTTTCATCTGAGCTGACATATTTTTCTTACAGAATGTAAAATGCTTGCAAAATTTATATTAAGTTGAAACTGTAGATAACTTGATAAATATTTTATTTTCTCATACAGACATTTGAATGAGTCTCTTAGTTTAAGAATTTAGTGAGCAAACCTTACAGTTTCTTACTGCCTCATGATGTAAAACAGTAAAGCTTTCAGCTGTCTGAGATTGTTAAATAAAAGGTTTTGTCTCTTTTTTTCCAGAGTTTCTCATCAAAAGCAGCTCTCAGTGCCCATGTCAAGATACATATGAAAGTCACCAAACCAGCACCCCCACCCCCTCAGTATGAGAGAAAACCCTCACCCCAACGGTCACCTGCACGTTCTGAGCAACAAGAAGAAGTGTTTCCCTGTAAATTGTGTGGCAGGTAGGTAACTTGGTCTTCTGTAAGCATTGTAGAGTTTTGACTTAGCCATGTTGTTCAGGAAATTGGAAATCTTTTACAATTAATTTATTATCCACCACGTAAAAGGTGGCAGGGGATATGGAAATAGTCTGCCCTTCCATCCCACATTGTTGTCCGGAGCATAACTCTAAAGGTATTTGAGATATCAACTTGAAACCTCATAGGTGAATAGATCTCATTTAGGAGGAACGCAGTGCACAAGAAAGATAACCCTTCATAATCTTTGATTTATTCCCCTTTGTTATTTTTCATGCATTTCGTGAGTTTTTTGTCTGGAGATTAACTCGAAAAGTATTTGAGAAATCAACAAACTTGAAACTTCATAGGTGGATAGATCTCATTGAGGAGGAGTGCACTGCACATGAATGATAACTCTACCCTTCATAATTTTTTAGTTATTGTTCTTTGTTATTTTTCATGCTTAATTTTTTGCCAGACCATAACTGAAAAAGTGTTTGAGATATCAACTTGAAACTTCTTAGGTGGATATATCTCCTTAGGAGGAATGCAGAGTACAAGAATGATAACTCTACCTTTCATAATTTTTGAGTTATTGCCCTTTGTTATTTTTCATGCTTAATTTTTGTTAGGACAATAACTCAGAAAGTAGGTCTTCACATGGGTTTCACATCTATAATTACTTCAACCATCAGTGTTCATTACCAAAAAAACTTTTTAAGAATGAATTATTCTCCTCTCCAACACATTCTCTTTTCCAACAAGCAAACACATTCGTCGGGGGATGGCCTTGTCAACATGGCTCTTGTTAGAATTAAAATAAACAGTTAACAAACCCTTTTTATCATTTTCTAGAAGCCTGGTTTTCATTCTGGCTTTGTAGCTATTTGAGGAATGTCAGTGTCACAGTTGTAAAACTCCTGCAGTGCAGGTAAAGGTTTGGAAAAAACTGCTGTCTGCTGTCCCAGATGATATAAAGTGACAATTTAAGAAGAAAAAAAGCTTAGAATGAAAAATCTTTTATCCATTTCTCTATTCAGTTTACAAAAATTAGATTATAGTGTAGTCTATACTGAGAGGTTTATTATCTTTACAGATATGTACCAGTATAAGTATGTTTCTCATCAAGAAAGCAACCTGTAATATTTGATGGTCTATATTTTACAGGGTGTTTGGTAAGGTGAAGAGTAGAAGTGCTCATATGAAGATTCACCGACCTGATCAGGATAAAGAGAAGGAAAAGAAAGCCAAACTCGCCAAACAAGCCGCAGCAGCAGCGGCGGCAGCAGCAGCAGCAGCAAACACATCCTCCAGTATAGACCCTATGCTTGTAGACCACATGGCATTTTCTGCCTTACCCAATGGCCCGTCTCAATTGTAGCCTTGTTTATGTTATAGATTTGTCCATTTTTTATATAAGATTGTCTGTTGTTATATACTCCGTTTTAATTGGTGCTTGTAGACATTTTGTAACTGGTCTGAATGGGTAAATTTGATCTGGTTGTGGTTTAAGAATTGAAGAGTCACTCATTTTCTCATTAAGAAACCAGCTGTCTATATCCAGTAAGAAAAGTAGTTGTTTACCAGTGTGAAAGATGATCGTTTTTCAAAACTGTAAAAGTGGTTTTTGTTCTTTCAGGTTAATGTTGAATCATTGAAACAATCTTTAAAGTGTATTTGAATGTTTACTTTCTTCAGATGATCACTTGAGTTAAGTTATCAAACAAGTAAAACTTGGAAACAAAGACAGTTGATTGTTATTTCAATTTGCATTGAATTATTAGCATTTTTCTGGCCTAAACAAAAAAATTATACAAAGAATGATTTTATTCCGTCAGTAGTTACTTTGAACTCTGGTGAGATTTCAAAACTTCACAAACAGAAAGAAAATGTCTTAAATATTGTGGCCTATTTCCATCGTAGTTTTATGTATTTCCCTTATTTCCATGAACAGGAACCTTTATCAAAATTCCCAACTTGGCAAATCAGGTTGGACTAAGACATACTATGTTCAATGACATTAATATTTCATATGAAAAAATAAAACAACACATTTTACCATTTCCTAGTGGTGTCACAAAGTATCTTTTGTATGTTTTTTTTTTCTCTTTCACAGCATACATAATAGCAATGGTTTGATTTGGGCCAGTGGAAATCAGTTCTCTAGGAGAACTTTCTAAATAATATTCTGAACAAAATACACATTTTTTCAGTTCTGTATGGACATGGACAGTGCTAAAGAGAGTAAATTCTTAAATGCAGTTACATTTTGTGTTCTATATATTTTTTTTTCAAATTCTGTTGTTAAGATTATCCATGACCACAACATTGCAAATGTTTTAAACTGTTAATTATTTGTTTTCATTTTAACGAGGTTAAAAAAATAATTAAAAAGGAAAACTATGACTTCTTTGGTTTACACTGGATTGTTTTCCCTCTGCAGATAAAGTTTGATTATGGTTTTGTGAGTCAGTAATCACAGCCATTTTAGTCTGTTTTCAAAATATTTATGTCTGATGGAAACATCTGCACTTGTTCATTGAAATGTAATGAAGCATGACATTTGTTTTGCAGAACAGCTGTGGTATTGCAGAGTTACATGCCCTTAGACATGTTGATATATTGACTGCCTTCATTGAATCATGGTTTCTCTATGAGTATGATGAACCGATTAAATTCAACAATGGATTATAGTTCCAATAAAAGGGAATGCCATGTTGGGGGAAAATGATGTTGTGTAACCTTCTTGTTAAAGGCAGCTGATTAAGTATGTTTTGTCTTGTAAATTGTGTTATTTTTTCTCGTTGACATTATCAGTTTGTGTGCTCTCAATATGCCATTTTTAATATCTTTTCATAGTTTATATTACAAAAAAGTTTTGTGATGTGCAAATGTTTCATTTTTTTGTAAGATTTTAATTATATGTGTTTTGTATTTTTTAATCAAATTGTAAAATAGAAATTTATTTGTATATAAGACTAGTGTTGCTTTAGAATGGTAGAATTTTACAATGTAAGAGTTGCTTTTATTGGAATCAATTTCTCTGATCTCTCATGACTGAAAACAGAATTTTTCTACATTAATTCCATTTATGTTCTATTCTTTTATGTTCTTCATTAAGCATTTTTTTTAATTATTTGGTAAGTTAATTAAATGTAGCATGAAGTTAAATGATTTACTAGGAAGTACATTTCAAGTTACAGTTGTTATAATTATATGATGTGTTCCAAAATTTCTGTGTAACCATTTATTTTCCGTTCTGAAATAGTATTCAGTAAGAAATTTGAAATGATTCCAGTTTTGCTGTCTCAATATGAGATTTTGATTTTCCCAACCTCTGTTGTTATTTTTCATTTGTAAAGGATCTGGCATGACTGAATGTATATCCACATATTGTGATAAAAACGCCCCTGTAGTCTTACTTGTACAGAGAAAAGGTATTTCTGTTTGAAAATGTGCAATAGTGAAATATTGTGTTTTTCAGAGTTTGTTTTGTTTTATGTAAAAGAATGAAGTCTTTTATAACCAAAGCATTTCATGATCGGGGAATGTGTTTCGTTTTAAATGAACTTCATCTTAAATTGTGATTATATAAAGGAGAGTAAGCTTTTAACAGTTGGTTGTATTATTTCACAATTTTATTTCAGTCTCTAACCTTCTTGCAAATTTTTCTAGTCATCTATTAGGACACAAAATTACAAGTCAGAAGCTAAAGGTATTCTTTTCAGCTGTTATATTTTTGAGAGGCTTATAAACAAATTTTAGAATTACAAATGCAAGGGTCCAATGTAAATTTGTTAAATGACACAAGTTTCCCTTTTTATCTCTCTATATTGATGAGTAATCTGTCAAGTTGCATCAAAGACTACAAAATAAGTATGAATTGTCTCCCTTGATTTCTAATTGGGATTTTCTTTTATAGGTAAAAAAAAGATCAAGTTTCTCAGAATGATATTTGCTGAACTGGTTTGAGAATATCAAAGCATATCAATAACTAATTTGCTACTGCAGAAAATATGTTTCAGGGATAAGCATTTTATTTTGCATCATTTGTAAAGAAAAGCTTGAAAATCTAAACACGGATTATCGTTGAAGACTTCATCACTTTTCATATCATAGTTTTGCAACCAATTGTAATTAGAGTAAAATCTATGCTTCATAGTCATTTGTAAGCTTTATTTTGCAGACAGGTTAGTGAAGCTTTGATTTCCCATGAAATTGCAGGACAATTTCTTTTTCAGTGATTTGAACCACAATTCTAAGTTTTAACTTCAACTTTAATACATATAGTTATGTTTGGTTCAATTTAGACTCTCCTTTTAGTTTTAAACTGATAGCTCAGTATTTTCACTAAGTTATCTGAGGACAACTTTTAATATGATTTTAACTGGTACAAATTAAATGTTAAAGTCTTGTTGATAAAAACCTCTAGGAGAAAGATGTAGTGATACAAGTAAAGTTTATTTTGGCAATGTAAGTATTAAAAAGGGTCATAGTGAGTGCAATATGTGTGGTTAATTACTAAATTGTATTGGGTAGTTTGTTTTTAGTAATAAAGAAAATGATAATTATATTCAGCTCCTCAGTATCAATAAATGTAACGTCTTTTCAAATGTTACCATAAAAAAATTCTGTTTTGTTTCAGGGGAAAAATGCATATTTCTACAGATGTCTTGAATAGAAATGTTACTTGCATTCAAATGAATACGCTTTATCTAAAAATCTTACACATGATGATATTTTCTGGAATGTTTGCTTAGGGATAAAAAATACTGGCATGCAAGAAATAATGTTTGTGGTGAAACTTCATTGTGTGAAAAACAAGCTTGCATCTCTTTGTTATTTTAGAGCATATCAGTTACATGCAATGTTGCATGCCATTTTTAAAATGATACCCTTGTTTATACTCCATTTGCTGTTAAGAATACATGTTGTTAAGTGTATGGATAACAAAAATAGTAGCAACATAAATGTGTTTGTCAAGAATTTATGTGTCTATTTAAAGTATTTGTCAATGAAGTTATTTTAATCTGATCGTAAATTTTGTTACTGGATACACGGTTTACAAACCAAAATGTGTGTTGTATATGTATTTACTTAGATGGCATATTTTTCTACTATCTTCCAATTTTATGTCTGCTTTTTTGCTAAGTTGTTTTCATTTTTGGTGCATCCGTTTATAATCAAGTAACACAAGAGAAGTGTTTGATCCAAAGTTCAGTGTTTGATTATACACCGGTAATTTTTCATGGATAGAATAGAACAGTAGAAACATTTTCACAACAGTTTTTACTGACATAGGAGGTGCTAAAAGAGCAAAAATTAAGTCCACAATGTTTGTGTGAAAACAGTTAAAGCAGTGTTTAATAGTTTTGCATAAAGCTTAAAATTTTCACCATTGATAGGGCTTTGTGTGTCTTCTAGGACTTGTCTTTTGGATTTTGACAGTGCATGTATCAAGTATTAGTGGATTTTATTAGTTATGGTAAGTTTACTTGAAATTGAAACAGTAAAATGATGAAGTAGTTGAGAAAAGTCTATAAATTGTTGAAAAAACAAAAACGGTACAAAATCAGCAGCTGTAAATATAAATCAGCATTAATTTTTTCTTGAAAAGTGGGAAAGTTTTTGACTTTATTTACTGCTTGTTATTCAATAAATATGAAACTTTCAAACAATACCCATTAAATTGTAAAAAGAAAGAAACAGAAAGAATTTTTTTAATTCATCTTTATCGCCTAAGACAGTAATTCTTAAACAAAATATTGAAGGAAAAAAGTTTTAGGGATATGGCCCCAGAAAGTTTTGCTTATTTGTTAATCGAGCACTGATGCTGGACACAATCACTTCTCCATGGTCACTGTTACATTCAAACAGCTGTCTCCATAGGAAAGAGAAATCAGTATTTGTTTTCAAAAAGGACCAAAGTTGTTAAAACTGTTCTTGATTGTGAAAAGGTGTGCTCAAGAAGATACCAAGTTTTCAGTATTGTTAAGTCATGTTATTCAGAACCAATACTAGAGGTTTAGGGAGCAGCAGAGGTCCATATGTTAGTGTTTTGTTGCAGAAAAAAGAAACATTATATAAATATGGAATAATGAAACATTGACATGGCATATGCAGAATATTTTTGAAATGCAAGAAAGAAAATAAATGCAAGAGAAGACAAGTCAGATTCATACGTGCAACTATGTTGAGTTATTTATTATATTACATTACAGAGACAGCTGTTTGATGGTGTATTGCCAGTCTGTATGATAATCTGTGATATAAAACTGCTTTGGCATATTTGCAGAATTTGCTGTTTATGGCAGCTTCCCTTCTAAACTGTAAACACCGTTAATTACTTTTGTATATTAATAAAATTAATGTTTTCAAATTGATCATTATGTCGTTGTAGATTATTGTATATGCTGTAGGCCAAAAACTACAAAGTTCATTAATTTGGCTGTTGGAAATACATTTCTCATTGTCATAAAATTGTTATATTAATATATTTTGTATTATTCTGTTAAAAACAGAACCAAAGTATGTATTGCTTCATGAATATATCAACATGTACCATTCATTAATAACATACTGTCATAAAATTTAAAACTACGGTGAACTGCTGTAAGACATAATGATAAATCACTTAAGAATTTCATCATCTGTTTCTAGTGGCTGGTTCCCAATCAAGAAATATTTAGTTCCTAAAGGGTGGGTTCCATTTTCCATGAAATTCATGTCACAGCTAATGAAATGTTTGATTCTATTTGCCTGGTTCTCATGTTCAAGAATTTATCATACAGCCAATGAAAATGTTTGATTCTGCAGACTGGTACTCCGCCTATTGTTAGTTATAGTGCACTTTAGTTATAAACCATTCTCAATTATGGCAGTATTGCTATCATTTACAGTCACTTATAATAAAATGCTCAGAACAATAGTGTCTCATTCTTTTGTGTCCTAGTTCCTCATTCAACATTGATTCTGCAAAAGAAGTGCCTAACTTTGTTACTGGACCTGTTGTCTGTTTTGCTTTCTACAATATATCACTCCTATTTGATACCCCTTCAGTGATATTCAAGGGCCAGAACTCCACTGAACTTGGTTGAGGATATTGTGATCAAGTTGGGGCATGATCTGCCAATATTTTGTAAGTTAGACAGCAAGCAAAGTGTAAATATGTTCATAGTCAAAAAGTGAATTGCACAATGTGATTGATCTTATCATTTATGAGAACTCCCAAGTTTAATGGTGAAAAATTGCCCTTTGTTCACCTTGATAGTCAGCAGACGGATAGTTTAATCAGTTCAAGTGCACTGACTTAAAAGTATTCGAAAATATAACATTTTACTGACCTTAGATAAAATAATGTATATGTAATACCTGTACACAAAGTTCATTAGACAGGTTTAGAGTTTGAGAAAATAAACTATGTTTTTAGGACTACATGATGGGCTATCTGATTTTAATACATACACAAAGTTTGAGGTCGATTTTCTCAGTAAATGTTGTCAGTATGTTGGAGCACCATATACATGGTATCCATAGAGATCCACTTGATGAAAATCGAACTTCTGGGTCTAGAGAAAAGTCCCAAGTCAAACCTGGGTCCTTATCCCAAGATCAATCCAATGACCTTGCACATACAAAATATAGCTAAGAGCTGTGGCTTTTTTCTGCACAATGACAGTATTAGAGTTGTCAGTGGATATTTTGTTTCTTACATAACATGTAGCATCTATGCAGTATAGGTTTTCAGGTAATTGCTAAGTTTGGGGATGGCTACTTACACTTTATGTGCTGTGGTTTTAATTCCTCCCATCATAATACTAGTAATGAATATGTTTTATATAACTGGATTAAAAATGACAGAACACAAGAAGCTCCTTCTATCTCTCTTTACTTCTATATAGACAGGGGAATGTAAGAATAAACTATTAAATAGGACAAGATTGACAGTTGAATGTAACAATAAAGAGAACAGACAACTGTCAGATGGAATGTAAATGACTGTTCCTGCAAGGAAAGTACATGCAAATGGTGTTTAAAAATACTACAAAATAGCATCAAATTTTATACTGTAGTTAGCTAACCAGTCAGCTAAGCCTACGGTAAAATATTTTACAACGATGATAATCATATAAAGAAGACGAAATATTTCAGTTCAGTTAAATTCAAACTGGTAATGGATCTGTGCATTTTTCATTGAATCCTACAGTTATTTCACTGCAAAAAGTACCTAGGAAACCAAACTGTTTTCATTGTATATAACAGTTTTGCTGTATCGATATTTGTTCTTTTGTATTTCAACTGTAACAGAAAGAGTACTGTATAAGTGGATATCTTCGCACTTTAAAGAGTTCGCGAAATCACAATTTCAGAAGTTTTCAGAAGATTTGCGGATGGAAATTTTCGCAAATCCCGAATCACTGATTGTGTAAAATCTGCAAAACGTTAAAGTCACTTGTCACAATTGAAAGGCATATAAATAAATAAATAAATAAATATATACATATACATATATATATATATATATATATAATATATAATTAAATGAATAAGTGTTCTCAATTTTAATATCGTTTCCACAATAACGTTATATTTTTGTATATGAATTGTAAACAATTATAGGGTAAACTGTTAAAATTGTTTTGTTCACTTTCCTTTAATTCAGGCTCTACTGCCTCTCCACAAAAAACTAGGGCAAAAGTAGGGCAAAATAGGGTTTTTTACTGTTAAAAAATAGGGCTAAATAAGAAAATAATTACAGTATTTCAGCTGGAATTACCATTAAATTGATACACATCCTAGTCCAGCTGATGTGAGAATCCCTTGTTCTGCCCATCCTTGAAATACAGGCACCTAAAGACCAGTATGTCTGTACTGACTGGCCAAGGAACCATGGTGCTTTCAAGGATGGACATCACAAGGTGATCACCCAAACACATCTGAACTGTACTCGCAATAGATTCAAAAGGAATTGAATTTCTGCAAAATATCTAAAGAAGAATGTTAGCCTTCATTTTACATTTTATTTTTTTTTACTTGCAAAATGAAAAAGTAGGAAAAATATGGCAATTTTGATAAAAGTAGGGAAAAGTAGGGTTAAGAAAAAAAAGTAGGGAAAAGTAGGGACCAGTAGAAAGCCTGTTAATAGACCTGCGTCATAAACTCGCATTCAGTTAGGTGATGCTTTCTTTTTATACATGAAAATCATGCATTGTGTTGGATTATCTCCTCTTACATTACACAATACATTGCTTTGTTGCATAACCAGGTTGAACGACACTTTATCAGGTCTAAACATTAAGTAAAACATTTTGTTACCAGACCATAAATGCTGCTTTTGATGTTACACAGTGCATGGGTAGAAAAATATCTTTATGAATGTGGAAATTTATGTCGACTGTTATTTTCGTGATTCTAAACAATTTGCGAAAATCGCGAACATTTCCACGTCACGAACAGTAATTCAGAGAGTCATCAATGAGGAAACATTCTTTAACACAAGATAAATATGGCTTTTCTTGGCACTCTCTTGACTATGAAAATGTATTCAAAACTATGATGATACACACACATTTTTTAACTGCTTTTACAAAGCCATTATAGCCTTAGCCTTTAATGTGCTGATTATAAAACTTCTATAAATATTTCAACACTGGCATCCAGTTCTCTATACATAAAATTGAATGTAACAATGACTCACTGCTAAAAGCCATATTTCAGGCCTTAAAGAAATTATTTTCAAGTTGCCAGAGTAACCTTTATGTGTTAAAACAGAGCACATTTTGAGCAGTGCTGAAGCTGATGGAAGAAAACATTTCAAAATACCTAACAACCTTGTGACTGGGAACACTTGCATGCAGTCAGACTGTTTAAACAAAGAATGTTAAAAATCAGTAGAAACAAATCATTTAAAGAAAATTAAAAAAACTTAACAAGAAGGCCATTCAGGCCCCGAGTCACTCATCTTACGGACATGTGCCCTGTATGGTTCCATAAAAGATCTTGTGCTAAAAGCTTTGCCAGGACTGAGGATGAGAAGTTAAAGATTATAGTATGTGTACCTATATAAATCAAAGTTGGCATAAACCTGTTCTGAAAATAACATAGAAACTCTTTTTGGTTAGTCTGTTTGTTTGGTAGGTAAAACTATTAACCCATGAGAAGGGTGAATTTTAAACCAAGGGAGAAAAAAGGGAATTTTTTTTGTAATGAACCTTTGGATGAAGTTTTGTGCCATTTTATTTGTATACAGTGGCAGACATAATATAATCCGAGTAATATTGAAAAAGGGTCTACCAGACACTACTACGTATCTTTAAATATATGCCCATATATGTCTGTGTAATTATCTGTAATTATCCCCTCCCCAATCCCATGTCCTCACTCGAATGGGCAGAACAAATTTTAAAAAGACAGGGCAAAATTTGAACAATTTCTGTCGAGAACCTTACATTATCCTTCATTCCAAATATCTAATATCTAGGTCTTTTCATTCTGTACAATAAGATTTTTAAACATTTTCGCAATATAAATCTACGTAAAATAAGTGACCCCTTGAGGCAGGGATTATTTTGATCCATGGGAATTAATTTGAACAATCTTTGTAGAGGTTTACTAAAAAATGCTATTCACAAAATTTCAGAGCTATGGGCATTGTGGTTTTAGACAAATAGATTTTCAAAGTTTTTCATTCCAGTTGAAATAGCAACCAGAGATCTTTGTGGAATGGAATTCTTTTAACAACTCTGGAAGAGCTTAGTGCCAGAAAGTAAAGTTTCATCAATTTGAACAAGTGATGAAAAAAACAGTGAAAGATCTCAAAAGCTCACCACTAGTACAAAGTGCTCAGGTGAGCTAAAAATGGCTGGCACATGTAACAATTTTACATCTAAAAACTGATGGACATTAGATTTAGCAATAATCATAAAAATATATATTTCTAAATACAAATTTCATTACATTATGTTCCTGCATTTTATATTATTTCCAACACTTAAACTAATGCAAGAAAGTTCAACATTCATAATACACTCCCTTCTAAAAACTGAAGGTCAATAACAGAAATTTGGGTATATTTGTAAAAATACAATCTTCCATACAAATGTAAGATAATCTGCATAGCCAAACAGTCAAACTTGAAATCAGGGACAACACAAACAAAAGTTCAAAAACTGATCTGTCAAGACAACATATCAAAATACCAGCATTGTAATACCAATGGAATGTTTAAGTTCTAAGCACAGGAGCTGATAGTGTTTCAAACACTGAAAAGATTGAGTGACAATGTTGAGCTGAGAGCTCTCAAACTGATGATTCTACGTCTCTGATACATCCTTCGACATATATGATACCTACTGTACAGGATGACAAGAGGAATGCAGATTATAACAAGGCACAGCAGAAACAGTCCTGGAGAAAACGATGATGAACCATTCTAAAAAAGAAGAATAAAACATTTAATTTTTTACTTAACAAACATATGAAAGTATTCTTTTAATCTGAACTATTGCACATTATAAGAAAATGATATGCAATTCTATATACAAATATGTGAGGTTCATCAAAAAAATATCATTACATTTTTAATGCTGCATTGTAACAACATTAAGGCAACAGACATCACAAGAGCAACATTTCAAACCACTAGTAAATTCTACATCAACATCATACATTTTATAACCTTAGAGTTATATTACTTGCATTTTTTTTTAATTTGATCATTTTAAACAGAAAGTAACATGTCTGTTTGTACTTCGACAGAAAAAAAAGTGCAATACAAGTATTTCTAGATATCAGGACTTGATTTTAAGGATAGCCCTAAACCATCTAACAGGACCCTATTTGATTTTTTGTTCAGGCCACTATTTCTGGTAATCTGGACCTTCCCATGGATCTATACTGCCAGGATTTATAATATGACAGGTCAAACATGTAAAACCACATTTGTTTTGGTGATTCCTTGTTCCAGTTGTTTTTTTTCTTATAAATCAAATTAGTTAATAGCAAGTTTATTACTAACTGTAATAAGATACTCCATTCACTTACTGGTTCAGTGTGTTCTCTTTTGTCATTTTTCAGGAAGTCATAAACCTGTTCTTCTACATCAGCAAACTTCTCACCAACATCTCTTTTTAGGGACCGAGTCTTCCAGTCCAATAAATAGTTGATAAACTTTACGTATAATGGATAAAGGTTTGAAATCACAATCTGTCAGAGAAAAATAAGCATTTCATTTTAAGGTATGATAAGAAAATGTATACGGTATTTGTTTCAAGAAATGAATCACGATACAAACTATGAACAATGGATGTGTCTTCAATTTAATGAGCAAATTGATGCTCCTTGGAGCAGCTTTTAAAAACAACTGCTGAATGTCAAAACTAGCCAGCCTTGAAATTTAACCCAAGCTCTTACCTGCATTTTTTCATTGGGAGGGTTGAACAAATCAAAGCAGCTTGGTCCTTTGTGTTTGTCTGGTCCCCAAAGTTCTATTGCATACGAAAAAGGGACCTGTAAACATTATAAAAAGAGCATGATTTAAAGTATGATCATTTTTACCCCTGATCACCTTGATAACATGTTCACAAAAATTTCATATGGTATGCTCTTATGCATTTAGACACAAATATTGTTATTTCCATTTATTTCAAAGTCTCTCATTGCAGTTAATATGAACCAAGACACACTTTTTCTAGGCTGCACACATTTCATTAAACTTCAGAAACAAACTTGAATGTATCACTTGCCAACATCAGCTGGTGAATTTTTAGTCAGTAATGCCTTGCAATCCTCTTACAATAACACCATATCTACTATTTCCAATATTGTAGTAGAAATACACTTAGTATTTCAGTCTGTCTGAAATGTTAAGACTACTGGTTACAATCACTCTATCAAATGCAGAATATTATATTTCTATTACTTACAGAAGGTCTACAGTAAACTTGCCTTTCTTTTGCCAGCCATATAGTCAAATATTGTTCCATCTGCTGAATAGTCATTCAGATTCATTGCCTGGCCATATTGGTACTTGAATACAGTTGTGTTGGACAAGATATGGGCAAGTCTTCTCATCTCATTAACATTCACTGGTTTACGCCCAGCGTCCTGCGACACCGAATCTAAAAACATAAAGCTTACATTGCAATGAAATGGACAAATTTTAAATAACTGTTTTGGCCACTTTGTTCATCCTCTAAACTGTTAAGTTTGGATTTGTTGAACTCAGCAGCTTGATTTTAAGTCAAAAAAGCAAATTATTTGGTATAAGAAGATTTCATAAAGGTGACAAAGCATCATTCATAGAAGAACATAAAATGCTGCCTATAAATGTAGCTACATACTTGTCAACTGAAGCTGAGGACTTGTTTAGGCTGAAAACAAATCTGCAATAACTGCAAGTCTATCTCCTGAAAAAATAAAACATTTAGATCTACCTATCATATATTCATAAATTTCAGAAGCAAACAGAAATCACATGTATGACCTGCCATTTTTTAAATTTAAACACTAATAACCTGAAAATTTGTGGATAAGATAATAATGGAGACCTTCCATACAAACCTGCAAATGGAATGTATATTTGTTTTATTCCTGAGTGAAGTGAAAGAAAGCCATCAAACTGCACTTTTCTTGTCAAATCCTGGTACACAAGACTCTCTTTCTCTGTAAAAAACAAACAATCTACATAACAAAATTTGAGTTGACATTTTTCTTATTTCACAGTGCACCAAATGCATCAACAGTATTTTCTAAGCAGATGTTAGACAAAGTTTTTTTTCAAATTCATTTGAGTAAAATGTTCAGAATTATGAGAACTTTAAATAAATTAACCTGAAAAAGGCTTTGGTCCTCGATATTCTTCATCAGCTGGATTATTTGAGCTGCCTTTACCACCAAACTCCCAGTCAAAGTTTCTGTTAATATCCACACCAGTGCTGGTACCTCTCCAGCAGTAATTTTTTGTTGTTTCTACATGTTGCCTTCCATCTGGGTTGGCTATTGCAACTACATAAATCTCTACTTTACTTAAATCTATGTCAGGAGTCTCTGAGGAATACCAGCTTTTGAACACTCTTTCAAGAAAGTAGAGCAAGGATTCAATGGGTAAAAATTCCCTAGCATGTTCACCAAATGAAAAGAGAACTTTCAAGCGATCTGAATTTTCAAGATTGGTTGTTGCAAAGTTTTTAACCTGAATTGCATACTGTTTTCTGCCTTGCATTGACACATACTTTGCTGGCCCCAACAATTTAGCAAGATTTCTATTTTCTTTCAATAAATTGTCCAAGGTTACCTCAATGGATGACAGATTATGATAGATGTTGTAATCTGGTGTAAAATGTTCTTTTTGTGGTTTCACATCTATACAGCATACATGTAATATGTGAATGAACAGCAAAAACAATATGTCTTGTGTTTTTCGATGTATGCTCAGTGCATTCATAACAAAATATAATTACGATTGCGACCTGAATTCTGCACAACTTTGTCACATCATAATTCTATTCAATGTCTTTTTATGAAATGCAATGATTTTTTAAACGTAGCATGTCCCTATGCACTTTTATTCCCTATAAAATGTCGTTCCTCAGTTGCTGCGTTGTAAAATCTGTATGTATTTTATGCGTCGTGAAAACATGTGATACTGTACATTTGTATAAGAAAAATCGAGAGCAGATTATATATCGGCAGTTGAATAAAACATAATTCAATCACAAAACAACACACTCAAAACATACTGCACAGTACACAATAAAATCAGATTTCAATCAATCAATCTTCTGTCAGTTGAACAAATGTTACACGTAGCTACAACGCATGCGCGCTTACTGTCAAAGCGAAAGTGAAAGTAGAAAAGTACCAGCTATCGCTAAGCATTAAATATATTCAAAGTTTCGTTTTTGTTATGTGGTCTGAGGGTGCTCTTACGGTTTCGGCTCCAACAAACAATTTCAAATCCTCTTAAACTGACAATTAACAATTCATTAGCAAGTCAAAGTAAATTTGAAAGTTTCAGATTACTTTCAAAATAAGAAATTGCACGATTTTCTTGGCATCAGTTTTTTGAAGTGCTGAGATGTTTTGGTACTTGATACCGTATCCAAACTGACAGTATCCCTTCCGCTTCAGGATATTGATTTATACTTTTGACTGTCAATATCCTTAACACAGAGCACATATAAACGTTCAAATGAAAATGGGTGCCCGAACTAACATCAGTATATACTTGACATCAGATTTTTGGAAGAAGGAGAAGCTACCACTAGGTTTAAACCGATACACGTTTGTTACTGACAGTTAAACATCAGTAGTTTATTCATAATTGATTTGATATATCATCAGAAATAGGATTTTACCATAATAAAAAAACTATAAAAAAAAAATTCATTCTTAACAGTTAACACTTGTATATACAATAAATGTACAACTGAGGTGATTTCAAATATTACTCTACACATTAAAGCTTTAAATATTTCAGGCTTATAACAGTAACAAGTAATTTTATTCAAACCATGTTTCATTCTTCCCCTAAAAGTAATTTCACAGCTTGTCAAATACATCTTTTTTGTAAATTGATGCATATACACAGGTTCTAAGTAGTAATGTGATTTCAGCTACCTCAAAGATTGATTGTAATAGCAACAAGAGATGTTTGTGAAACATATATGACCCCCTAATGGCAAACAATTAGTCATGTTACATTGACTTTTAAACATGACCTTTGACCTACTGATCTCAAAATCAATATGGGTCATCTACAGGTCATGACCAACTACACTACCAGATCTGAAGACTATAGACAAGCTTTTGTGGTGAAAAACACTGTGATCTTGACCTTTCCCCTACTGACCTCAAATCAAAAGGGTTCATCAACCAGTCATGACCAACCTCCCAATCATATCTGCATGATGAGTGTAGTAAGAAGTGTTCTCTAGTTACTGAGCAAGCTTTTTGTGGTCAAGGTCACTTTTTGTGGTCAAAAGGGTTCATCAACCAGTCATGACCCCCCCCCCCCAACCCCCTAATCATATCTGCATGATGAGTGTAGTAAGAAGTGTTCTCTAGTTACTGAGCAAGCTTTTTGTGGTCAAGGTCAGTGACCTTGACCTTTGACCTACTGACCTTAGTATTGAGCTGACAAGCTTTTTGTGGTCTCGCTCACAATGACTTTGACCTTTGACCTACTGACCTCAAAATCAAAAGGGATCATCTACCAGTCATGACCAACCTCCCCACCAAATCTGATGTCTGTATGTCTGTGTTCTCTACTTATTGAGTGGAAAAGATTTTAGTGGTCAAGGTCACAGTGACATTGACTTTTGACCTCAAAATCAATCTAAAGTCATTACCAACCTCCACATCAAATCTAATGACTTTTAGCCAAAGCTAAAAGTCACACTGACCTTGACCTTTGACCAACTGACCACAAAATCAATAGGGGACATCTACCGGTCATGACCAACCTCCCCACTAAATCTAAAAACTGTATGCCTAAGTATTCTCTAGCTATAAATTGAAGGTGATGGTGACCTTGAACTTTGATCTACTGACCCCAGAAACAATAGGGATCTTCTACTTAATAAGGGCAATCATCATATGAAGTTTGAAAGCTGCGGGTCCAAAGGTACTCGAGTTATTGAGCGGACATGGTTTTCAAATTCAAGGTGACAGTGCCCTTGACCTTCCACTAACTGACACCAAAAACAATAGGGGTCTTCTACTCAATAAGGGCAACCACCCTATAAAGTTTGAAGGCTGTGTGTGAAATGGTACTCAAGTTATTGATCTGACTATGGACGGACAGTCAGACGTCCGGACTGACCAACCGACATGCAAACCAATATACTTCCACTTCTTCGAAGGGGGGTGTAATTAAACTTCAGTTGTTTTTTTTTGTTTTTTGTTTTTTCTCTAAGTAATTACAAGAGCAAATACAGGAAGTATGAACTTTAAACTGTCACAATAGGCAATACAGGAAAAATTCTCAACTTTGTCTTCAGTTCATTTCAGTGTCACACACACCACCAGTGACCAAATAAAATATATAATAACATGCACATCGAGCTATACTCTACTTTTTTGACAGAACTATTTTAAAAGCGAAAAAGAGTATTTCAAATATCCACAATTTATTCATCAAGGAAGTCAAATTAACCAATTCGTTACTGCACTATCATGATAAAGACTTTCCATTATTCTTCAGTGGCAGGCCATTCATCTTCTGGCAAATTTTTCTTCAGACCTGCAAAACAAGAAAAGTTTTCATCTTTATTGCAAGTGAATTTCTGAATATTCTGAAAAAAGAATGTCACCATATCAAGGACTACTTAATTAATTGGACCTAAGAAGTGTCTGTTCCCTAGCAAAAGGATTTATTATTACGAGATACACATAGTATAGCCTATGTCTGAGTTTTTCAATCATGGAACATTTTCTTGTATTAATTTTTTATGCCCATGAAGGCAGGCATATAGTAATCGCAATGTCTGTCTGTCTGTTCGTCGGTCCGTCTGTCCTGTAAAATTTTGTCCTCTCTTCATATCCAAAACCGCTTGAGGGATTTCATTAAAACTTAACAGGAGTGTTTGTCACCAAGTCTAGTTGTGCACATCGTCAGGAGATTCTGCTCGATTTTATTTTTGGCATAGTTCTGGGCACTTAGTCATTGTCTTTAATCTAAAGATTTTGTTTCTATCGATGCAAATGCATGTTATAAAAAGTCATTAAATATTTGTTTGCAGATTGTAAAGTTAAAATTGGTCCAAATTGTGAACAACTGAATCATTGCCACAAAAAAGACAAGAAGAACTGCTGGTTAAATTCAAATTAAGAATGATTGGTGGATCAATAGACAATCTTTGCTTGATCAGATTAGATGACATATAAAAGGTAATTACCTTTCATATCAAATGATGCCATAGTAGTTGGTCTCTCAAAGAATTCCTCAACTCTGCTCACAGGACTGGAGTGACCTGAAGACACATACCAGGACAGACTGGCAGGGCTTCCAGAATCGTACTGGCTGTCAGTATCACAGTCTGGACACTTCCTAGGGGAGGCACTTGGGCCTCGAGGATACCCATCATCTTCTGGACCTTTCAGATAGCTACGCATTGCACCAGCATGATGCTCTGGTCTAGTTCGCTGCCATACTGGATGCTCAGGCTCAATAGCCATGATCTGTAAATATTTTTGAAAGATCAAGCTTTAGATTTCATAGACCCTGCAGTATGAAGAAACAATAAAAGATAAAGGCATATCAATAGTCTAAAAATGGTTTAAAAGCAATTACCTAAACTAAGCTAATAAAGTTACATGCTCAAAGCTTCATACCTTCTTACTCTTAAAACCTGGAGACTCATGTGCAACATATTTCAATAACTTTTTAGTTCAGAAATAATTCTGAATAAATAAAACTATAATTTTCTATTTCTTGTATAATTTCTTAATCATTGTGATTGAATAATATGAGAAAGTACTTGTTCACAACAGCATCGGCTGACAACAGCTCTATGGTCAATCCTATCCCACAACTTGTCTCTCTTGAGAAGGAACCTTGGAAACTTGTCCCTCCAGTTATCACCCAGAGCCCATGGAAATATCTCATACTTCATCTCCTCTTCATCCTCCTCCATATCATTGGCAAGGTAACTGAATGTGTGCAATAGCAAAAACATTAGCAAGCATACACAGTAGAGTTGTTAACAATACACGTACATTCAGTACAGATGCATAACTAAGGTTTCTGCATTTCATTACCTTCAACTGCATAAGCACTAAAGCTCATGAAATTAGGTCTAACAAAACATCAGCAAAAAATGGAAGAAGACAATTTTTCTTCTGTATATTGTCTTTCTTTGATTCTTTGAGCCAGAGAGCCTCTTTACAACCAGGGTGATATCAGTCAGACACTGGAAGAACCCATAATATACCCCTTCACTCATAGGAAACTCTGAATTTTCTCATGGTAATCTGACTTTATCAAACAAATGAATTGTATAAACTTACAGTGCAACAAAGAAGTTAGTTCTTGTGTACTCCCTTATTTTGTAACCAGCTCTCTTGAAGTATGCAAATACCATAGCCAGCAGGTACTAACATAAAAAAAAGAAACACTATCAAATACACTGATTAAATTAATAGTTGCTGTCATTCTATTTGAAAATATTTTATCTCATTTATGCATACACTTAAACATATTTTTACTTTAAATGCCCTCCAATATTGTCTTAGGGACATGTTTTATTAATTCCCAAACAAATTTCTTCGAACCACACTAACAAAAGTGCACTTGAATATACAAATTAGTCTTAATAAACTGACCTTATCTGTAATTTTCATGCACCTGTCTCTTTGCAGAAAGTCATGTATTAAATCATCTTCTGGAGTAAAAAAAATAAACAAAAATGGATGAGGAAATGTAACAAGTAGCAGTTGGTAATATTACTCTCTATGTATGTTCTAAAATGTTCTAGGATACAGTTAACACAATTACAATGATTTACTGCATGAACTCTGAAAATTTTCACCTTAAACTTTAATTTGGCAAATTGAAATGCTGGTTCATTAAAACCAGAACTCTGCAGATATGTTTTATTTAGATTTCCATGCTACTAGTCCTTGACTTTCAACCTTCAATAATCAAATGAAACATATCAGTCTATATCTAGAGTAGTTCTTGATCTTGAAAAGTAAGTAGAAAGTTAAAAAGTAAAATATTCAACAATATTACCAAGTAAGTGAAAAAAGCATTTCATCTCTTTTCCCTTAACCAGAAAGCTTTGCCTTTTCTTAGATTTTTGAAAATGTTCATTTGTGACAGCTTCTTGTCCAGAACCTGTATTTCCACAAGTTTCATTGTTGTAAAATAATGAATCCCAGTCACTTTTGAGTTTCTTTAATGGCAATCCACTCAAATGTGCCGGCTGCACTAAAACCTTTTCATGCTCGACTGACTCAAGATGCCTCTTCAAAGTTGATTTCTTAGGATGACACTGTTTTAGTTTTGAAAGGTGCTCATCTCTCCCCCTTGGACTTGTTGCTGATAAAACTGGACCGAATTTGTTTGACATTGAATTAAAGTTCGAATAAAATGCTTCTGAAAAGCTTGGCAAATAGGTCTTTCTTAAATTGTAATATGATTTTATCTGTTTTATTTCTTGTTGCATGATCAGCTGAGCTTAACTTCCGTCGTCTGCAACTGTCATCCCAATTGCTGGACGCTTTACAGGTTGGGTTTTATCACTGTTGTACACCGTTCACCGGAAATAGCCAATCAAAACGCCGAAAACGAAAGTACAGTCGCCAACGCCGAGTTCACCACGGGTAATGTTTCAACTTATTTCTCTATCATAACTTAATCGATTTCTCCAAACTTAACAATATTGTGAAGCTAAGTATGTCTGGTTTTAGAGCAGTATTTTCTTTATTCTGTAAGTTGGGTATTTTTGTGTAATTGGCGATAAATTGTAGCCTCATTGTAGACTTTTGCAAACAATGTTGATATTTTCCACTAAATCAAGCCCGAAACGCATTTTCTGCATCAAAATCCATCTTAAATTATAAAATATAGACTTTCCTCCACCTGTATTAGAGCGGCCATTCACTAACTCGAGCTACTTTTTACAAAATTTGCGAAAAACGGTCATGCCTTGCGTACAGTGTCTAGCAACAAAATAAATTCTGAAAGTAAACGGGGTGTAGTAGTTCGTTGTACAGGGTTTATATAGTAGCATGTGCACAGTGTATAGTAGCAACATCTTTTTCAAAGTTTAGTCTTTATTATATTAGTTTTATTTGGAAATGCTCTCATTTCAGACTAAAACATAATTAAATATGAAATAAACTGCATGCAATCACAAGTTGGATCACCTGAGTCTAACTGCAACAAATTCTCGTTAAAAATATGCATAAGCTTTCGTAGTCAGTGATCTAGTCTTTTCGTATAAGATAAAAACTTGTGCTAAACCTTACTAGTCAATGCAAATATTTTACCAAAGTTCATTATCATACATGTTTGTCTTAAGACCGGTAAAAGGTTAAGACCTGGTAGACTAGTTTATTTAACAATGCATAACTCAACATTATAAAAATTTAACTTTTTTTACTGTTTAAGCCAAATTTTACAGTTTAACCAAGTTCTATCAATGTTGGAATGAAATAAGGTCTATTGAGTTAAATATTTTTCTATAAACTTATGGTCACGCATCAAAAGCGGTGTAGGCGGGCGGAACGGTGTACTATCATTAATATTCATTTTTTTATAATGTTTATACTTCAATTAAACACTTTGTATCTTTTGCAAACTAATAAAATGTTTCGCTTTAGGCTCCCTGCCCTCTACGAACTAATCGCAATTCCTTAATCAGATAATGTGTATGAGCTGGTACTGTAGTTTATTTGCAATTTACAGAAAAAGACATCCTTTTACCTACTACACCCCGTACACTCGCAAACAGTTTTCCATCTACACCCGTACAGAACCGTGCTAGACGCTGTACACAAGGCATGTCCGTTTTTCGCAAATTTTGTAAAGAGTAGCTCGAGTTAGTGAATGGCCGCTCTAACACAAGTGGAGAAAAGTCTATATTTTATAATTCAAGGTGGATTTTGATACAGCAAATGTGTCTTGGGCTTGATTTAGTGGAAAATATCAACATTGTTTGCAAAAGTCAACAACGAGGCTAAAATTTATCGCCAATTACACAAAAAATACCCAACTTACAGAATAAAGCATAACTTCTCTAAAACCAGACATAATTAGCTTCAAAATATTGTTTAGTTTGGAGAAATCGATTAAGTTATGATGGAGAAATAAGTTGAAACATTACCCGTGGTGAACTCGGCGTTGGCGACTGTACTTTCGTTTTCGGCGTTTTGATTGGCTATTTCCGGTGAACGGTGTACAACAGTGTTTATACTTCTAAATATTTCTCGCAGGAGTTTATACCTAAGAACAGTTTTGACTTGTACATTTACGATAAAATAATAATAATTATTATATGCATCGACAAAGTACAACGAAGCAATGTTTATTGCTGTTTAGAGAAAGATACCCCTTTGTTCCATAAAGCGAAACTCCAGTTAATATTTTAACAGAGCGTGTCCATTAAAATCTTCAGAATATGAAATGTAATAATAGCTATATCTATCTATCTTACATTAATGTCAAAACTCCTCACGGGGACAAAGACATTTTTTGCGAGTCAAAAATCGTAAGAAATGTTTGAATGATTTATTTAAAAGAGGATAAAAATGCGAGAAGTTATCCTAGATAGATAAAAGTGTTAAAATCAAAGGGCATGTCATGTAACCAGCAGGCACACAACATTGATTCAACGTTGTTTCAACATTTTGAGTTTTGGTCGTGACGTTGATCAAACTTATTTTAACATACGGATACCTGGCAGGATGATACGCTTGTTGGTAAATGGTTGAAGACTGACGTTGAAACAACGTTTAAAACTGGTCAGTAGTAAAGTTAGTTTATCAAAGTTATGTAATATGAAGTTGGTAAAATATAAAAAAAGGAGTGTACTGACAATCTGTAACGGTGAAAATAAAATGTAAAATATCGCCAGAGACGTTAAGAAGACTTGGGGAAAGCTCATCAGCTGGGCACGCATGAAGTTCAAGGAGCCTTGTATGAAAGAAAAGCAAAGTACAGGACATCTTCCGCCTCTAGATCATGGCTGAGGAAAGTACATTAATAGAGAAGCCCGAAAAGGGCTTTGATAAATGGTTCAGAAGTCTACTCAGCAAAAGAGAGCATAGCCAATGTGGGTATCGAGTCAACACACCAAACACCAAAAAGGCCTGGTCCAAAACGGCCTGGATTAGAAAGGCCCACATTGTATAAACAAAGGTACACGTAATTGGTAGGTTATTCACAAAGTGACAAAGAAAATGTTATTGTTACAAAAAATGTTCATAAATTGACGACATTAATCTGGTTTTCATTTATGAAACATCTTTTATGTTCTATATTTTCCACGACAGTTTATTGTTTTAATAGGCAGAATGTTCACACCTTGATAAAGAAAAGGCTATGGCTACATAATAATTAAACATATAATTATCTAATTGACATGGTGATTATTATCGACGATTATTTTCGAGGTTCTCTTTCATGATTTGTATTTTCAATGACAGTTTGTTTTTGTTTAAGGTTAAGTTTCAACTCCTTCAACTTATGATGTGGGCCATTAAATGGACTAGGCCGTTACGGTATTGGACCTTTTCGGTTCTGGGCCTTTTTGACCATAATTCCCAATGTGCCGCATCGTTTATAGTGTGAAAGCGGTAGACAAGAGCGGCTGCTGGAAAATACAATGGTTGGATTTACCAACATGGGGTACCACCAAATTCATAGATGGCAATTAATACAGAGAATCTGACGTCTAGGTGAAGACGGGGCGTAAGTGAAGGGCAGATAAGGCTGTGACAGAAGCAGAGGCGAGGCTCAGACACAGCAATTTTACGAGTCGATTAAAGACCGAGTCGCCCCGCCTACGCGGTCACATGATCGCATAAACCTGAACTTTATAAAAAAAAAACATAGCATTTCAACATAGCGGACGCTTTAAGATTAACTGATTTACCCAATAGATTTACAGAGATTTTATTCCATATAAAGTGTCCTTTGACCAAAGGCCTAAATTTCTTTGACAGAGAATTCAAGCTAAAAGTATGAAACGTAGGACTTCCACAACTCCCAAATTTATGCATTTGGGTTCGAAGTTTATGTTTGATAAATACCGTTTGCTATTTCGATCGAGAATGTCTATAAATACACTTCTTACTATTGAAAAAAAGAAAACAAAAAACGTATTTATAAAAGACAGGCAGTCACAGTATGGCCATATCACGTGGTATATGATGCCATTTAGTCTGTCGCTAACAGCATTTTTGTGTGTGTCTCAATTCGGAGGAGAACATTGCTGTAAGTATTTTATTTTTAAATCAATTTAAAGGGGATATAACGCATGAGAAGCGTAAAATTGTGCACTACATATAGGTCATAATTATTTTTTTCTCAGATGTACAGCTTTTCTTAACATTCGGGAAATAAAGAGTTCGTAAAAACAAGAGGTCTATGATGGCCCTGTATCGCTCAACTGAGTATGACTGCTTTTAACAAATTTGCTATGGACCTGGTTAATAGATCCAAGATGACCCATATTCGAACTTGACCTAGAAATCATTGAAACAATCTTTCTGACAAATTTCCAGGTTATTTGGACTGAAAATCTTACCTCTAGAGCGTTAACAAGGTTTTTCCATATTTTGGCTCTGTGACATAGATTTTGACTCCAGATGACCCATATTCGAAATTAAGCTAGAAATTATAGAAGCAATCTTTCTGACAAATTTCCAGGCTATTTGGAATTAAAATCTTACCTCTAGAATGTTAAAAAGGTTTTTCCATATTTGGGCTCTTTGACCTAGTTTTTTACCCCAGATGACCCATATCCAAAATTGATCTACACATCATTAAAACAACCTTTCTGGCAAATTTCAAATACATTTAGACTGAAAATGTAGCCTCTAGAGTGTTTACAAAGTAAACAAAGTTTACAAAGTTTTTTGATATTTGGGCTCTGTGACATAGATTTTGACTCCAGATGACCCATATTCGAAATTAAGCTAGAAATTATAGAAGCAACCTTTCTGACAAATTTCCAGGCTATTTGGAATTAAAATATTACCTCTAGAGTGTTAAAAAGGTTTTTCCATATTTGGGATCTGTGACCTAGTTTTTGATCCAAGATGGCCCATATTCGAACCTGAGCTAGAAATCAGATATTTAGACTGAAAATGTAACCTCTAGAGTGTTAAAGGGTTTTTATATATTTGGGGTCTGTGATCTAGTTTTTGACCCCAGATGACCCATATTCGAATTTGAGCTAGAAATCATTGAAACAACTATTATGACAAATTTACATAATATTTGGACTGAAAAGTAGCCTCTAGAGTGTTAACAAGTTGGTTTTTTTTGTTTCTTTTTTTTTTTGGGGGGGGGGGGAACTCTGTGACCTAGATTTTGACCCCAGATGACCTACATTCGAAACAGAGCTTGAAATCATTGAAACAACCTTTCTGACAGATATCCAGATTATTTGGACTGAAAATGTTACCTCTAGAGTTAACAAGGTTTTTTTCCCTGTTTGAGCTCTGTGTCCTAGTGTTTGACCCCAGATGACCAGTTTTCGAACTTTAGCTAGAAATCATCTAAACAACCTTTCTGATATATTTCCGGGATATTTGGACTGAAAATGTAACCTCTAGAGTGTTAACAAGGTTTTTCCATATTTGGGCTCTGTGACCAAGTTTTTAAACCATGATGACCCATATTCGAACTTGAACTACAAATCATAGAAGCAACCTTTCTGACAAATTTCCAGGTTATTTGGACAGAAAATGTGACTACTAGAGTGTTAACAAACTAATTGTGGATGGACGGACGACGGACGGACGTGACGGACAAAAGGCGATCACAAAAGCTCACTCTGTAACAGGTGAGCTAACAATGTTTGCTATGCGAAAAGCGCATCAGTTTTCCCGAATGTTAGAAAATTCTGTATATCTGACAAAAGAATCATCAGAGCTTATATGTATAGGGCATAATTGTCCGTTTCGCATATGCTATACTAGTATACCATTAAAATTGGCGAAGATATAAAATACTTATAGCAGTTTTCTCCTCCCATCGATGCAAAAAAAATGCTGCTTGCAACATAGTAAATGACATCATTTACCACGTTTTATGGCCATACTGAGTCATGGAAATGAAGCTGTATTTACTAGATCTTTTTTACCAGAAAACATTTTCTGCAACAAAATAATACGTATATTTTGTCAGTAACGTTGTATTGCCGCCTGCGTTGGCTTTATTTCGCGCCTAACATAAATAGATCCATACATTCAACGTAAATTCTCAAGAAGCTTCGAATTCTGTCAGCACATTGTTCAGAAATAATTAGGTTGATGATACAAATAGATCGAAGATAAAAAGAAAAGTTAGTTGAATGCATATGAGTAAAGAAAATAAGTTTAATTCAATAAGGACCCTGAAATTTTTTCTTACTTACAGACACGGTCGCTATTTCAAATTGTTGTGAAAATTACTGCCAGAATATGATACCTGAATAAAGGTTTTTATGGTATAAAGCAATTTTGATTTATTTACTGAGCAAGAATAAAAAGATGAATACATTTATCTACTATTTTTAACAACGAATACATGGCTCTGAACTGCTAATTAAATTAAGTTAATCCGAAGAAAGAAGAAAATTAACTTGACAAAACACTGTTGTATAATTCGTTTACATCTTTATAAATAACAGCAATTTTGAGAATGCTACAATGGTTTTAAGTACAAGGCTACGATCAAAATAATACTAAAATCATACATTTACTTAGAAATAATACTATCAATTAGTTGGAACAACTTCTGGCAGGATGAGGATAGGTTGTGTCACAAGATCTAGGTGGAAGGCAGGAACCCTGGAGAGCCAATGATGAGAAATGGTATTATCGCAGCAACGAATCTATTGAAGCTGTGACAAAAGAGACAAAGAGAGACAAACATTTTATTTAAAGTCGGTGTTTACAGAAACAGTATAACATTAGCGACGTATCGCTATTGACCGACATTGCCATTTAACAGATATACGGACTACTTGGGAAACAAAAGTAAAAAGTGTTCTGTTTCAGTATGGGTTTGGATATGCATGGATATCTAATAACATCGGTAACCCCTTCTTATTCTTGCATATGTTTAAAGAGAGATTAAGGGATCAATGTATACAGAATAAATTTGCTTTCATTGATAGTTCTCCTAAGCCTTTGAGTTATAAATTGTTTAAAGGCGCACTAGAACCTTGTGTATGCCTATATAGTTTATTTATAAAAGTACTCTAGCTAACTGTAGAGGTTCTGGTCATAAACTGATGCCATGAAAAAATTGACAGAGTATAGATAATGCAAATTGTGTTTAAAACGTAATGTGTTGAGCGAAATACATTGTCTCGTTGCCAAGTTGTCCTGTGCATTCAAATCTAAGACATACATATTTCTTTCCGGCGTGGCTTAATATTATTAACTCTCAGTGCCAATTCATTGCAATTATGAAAGACGTACGCTGCATTTCAAAGTGTGCTTAGGTTGGCTAAGTACTTACACTCAGCATTCAGCCTTAAAGAAACGCTTAGAAACTGAGCGAAACATAAACTTCTGCATGTCACTATGTGTTTGTGTTTCAATAAATCACCATTCAAAATATCAAATCTATGTCCTATATCATACAATTAATTCCTTTAATTTGTATAATTCATACATTAGTGCTTGTAAACGAGTAGGATTAATAGAAAGATTATGTCTTTTTTGTGTTATTGACATGTTCTAAATTACTTGCCCACTGCGTTATTATAAGTGCGTTTTTGATATACTAAACAAGTTTATATAATCCATTTAATTTATTTATTTTAGTGCAATATAAAATAATATATCTACTTTCTGTGTTTTGCGTACATCGCTACATTTGGAAAGTACGTTTGTATTTTTTCCCGGTGGCCTTATATTGCAAATAAACCTAAGTGAACTGAACTGAATTTTGAATTGAGAAGCTTATAAAATGAGATTTGGACTTGATGCTACAATTTAGTTGTGTGTATTATCGAACCTAAAAACCTAACAAAGTTTGTACATTGATATGCACAAGTTTTGACCAATCACATTTCGACACACTAAAATGACTTATTTGTTTCTAAAAATAGCAAGGTATCACCGGAATCGCGGCCATTATTGTTTTTGTGGAAATATTTTTAAACAGAAAATGCAAGAAATGAAGTCGCTCTTGATAACGTGTGGCAGTTTTGCGCTGTCTGCAACAGTCATTGGAAATGCCTTTTATCAGAAGAAGCAGTTCTACCCTTCAGTAGTGTACATAACGAAATCAAACCCAAGTATGGCGGTAGGTATGCCAGACATTTGCTGAAGCTGAGGGATTTTCAGTATTTTCATTTTTTGACAACCACTTCCGGTGGCCGGGCCACTGGTTTTTTTTAAAGGAATGGAAAATTCTGTAAACTTATATTGAGCAAACCCTTTGATTATAATTTCAGTTTTGCGCTTGAAGGAATTCTTGAATATCTTAATCCTGTCAAGAACTCGACGGATGTTTTGTCATAGGCTGTCAGTCCAGCATATTTGCTGGCCTCTACAACTGTGTGAATGTGAACATAGTCGGTATTGACTTTTGGCAGTTATAAGTAGAAGTTGAAATATTAAGATGTAGATGTTAGATTTGATGATACTTTTGTTATTGGTCGCATTTGCCAATAAACATAATACGAAAAGAAAGAAAAATATGAACATAAAATGCTAACCGTTCATTTGCGACATCTGTCTATGAAGGACTAAGGCTGTCAGTAGTCTCAATATTTTGACTGCAAGACTGACCGATTTACAAACTGATATTACATAGATGTCGGCAAAGGGCGACCATTGTCTATATAATAAAGAGCCCTGGCGCACAATTTGTTGGGCTAAGGCTGTCAAATGAAATGTCAGAAATATTCCAGTATTCACAGATTTTGAATTGTTCTAATTCAGGCATAATATATTGAAATTGGAAAGACATATATCAGTGTAGAGAATGCCATGGACTTTTAACAGGGAGTGTGGCATGCCACTTCAAGAGACATTGTGCGCCACTATTATTTTCGAACTCAAGTAATTCAATATTAAATTGGATTTAACTCTAAAAGTGGTCGGATGTTGTATAATTTTTTCTGTCATTTTTACTGTTATTTTTGTCAGTTGCTTTAAGTTTCATGAAACCATGTTTCCTCTGTGATGAGTTCTGTTTATATATATTCAGTAGAATTCCATAACTAGTTCAAAAACTTTGGTTGAGTTTTCACATCTGCCTTTGGTAGCGACTACTGTAGAACAATTATTCATACCAAATTCACCATCAGTAATTTCTATACAATCAATAGTGGCACGTAACATCTTGAAAGTGGCACATAAAGATACTGGCACATAAAGACACTGGAGCATAACTTCTGTCACCCTGACCCTGTACATACTACAGTGAAAGTGTAAACATGTAATACCTGACAAGCACATTCTGACATTTTTTGTGACAGTGTCCCAAGATGAGGATGTGGGGGTGCCACTATGTAGTTGTTTTCTTTAGGGCATAGAGTAGAGGCCATCCCCATCTCAGTGAATTGTCTGGGAAAACACCAAATTCCTGTGCTGGCAAGTGTATAGACTTAAATGAAGACAGAAGAAGATATTTTGAAAATATTTTCACACATTTGGACAGATGCATAATTTCTGCTTTAGTCTAATGTTTTTGGGTGAATGTTTAGATTGGAATCCTTCAAATGTAGCAGCAAAACTTTGTTGCAAAAAACCTTTATATTTTTAGTCTAGTAATGTTCAAACATTGATTTGTGTGGAGATACTATGCTGCCCTACCCTGAATAAGCTTGATATCTGGTAGAATCAAATAAGATATGATTGCGATCACTGGACTACCGGTAAGCCTTGGTCAGATTAGAACACGTGATAGTATTGTTGGTTCTCACCAATTTGACCATGACCAGTATCCTTTCTTGGAAGTTTGTTAAATGGTAGATGATAACGAAATAGGTTGTTGTTTTTTTGTTTTGAATGAATTCTAATAAAAGCTGAGACAAAGTCTTTGTTGTCAATGTTTACAAATGGTTTAATTTTTATTTTTCAGGTTCTTTATCTACAAGCTTTTGTTCTGGTTATACTGATGGGAAAGCTGTTCAGAAAAATATTCTTTGGTCAACTGAGAGCAGCAGAAATGGAGGTTAGATTTTTTAAATGCTTAATGACACAGAGGGTATTTTCTTGCTTGTATTAGCTTTAAGGCTTAGTAGCCTGTATTGATAAATTAGTATATCTGAAACAGTAGAAAAAAAATATGAAAACTTGACCTCTGTTTAATGGTTTTATGCAATAGTAGGGTATCTCTAGATAAATAAAGAAGCTTTTCCTTGGTATAGCAAAGACCTATATTTTGGTTTGTTAAAGACTTGTAGAACTCCTTAAAAAAACAACTTTTTACTAATTGTGACTGCCTCTTGATCATTTCCTAGTAGTCAATGGAGGCTAGACTTTTTATAAGCTTTATGACACCAAATACATTTTCTTAGTTATATTAGCTATAAGCCTTCATCAGTAGCCACTAGCCAGTATTAAAAACTGAAAACTGTTAAATTGGTATATCTGAAATTGCAAAAATATGCTATATCTTCCAAGATTTTCACATTTTTTATGACAAGTTTTGACAGAAATGCCAAAATTTGTTCTAATATTTGAAAATATGCCAATTTTCCTACATAGGTATATGCATCTGTTAGAATTGAACTCATGAGAGTTTTTTGTTTTTCCAAAGCTATGTTGATATTAAAAATAGGGAACCGTGACTTGATAAACTTTACAAATACCTTACAGTTTTTTGTTTGTATTATTGTATTGCTCACCTTTATGATGTTTTCAGCATCTGATAGAGCGTTCTTGGTACGCAGTCACAGAGACATGTCTGGCATTCACAGTATTTCGAGATGACTTTAGTCCAAGATTTGTAGCATCATTTACACTTCTGCTCTTCCTGAAATGTTTTCACTGGTTGGCAGAGGATAGGGTAGATTTTGTAAGTACTTCCAGTTTTAATTTCATTTTATATCATTTCATATTAGATAGCCTTTCTAAAACAATTTCTGTGTGATAATTTTTCTGTCAGTAGACAGGATTATGTTTTGATTTGACTGTTTGGTAGTGAACCCTCGACTGTTTAAAGTTGATGAGGAAGAGAAAGCTCTCCAGTTTGTACCTTAATATTGTAGTGTTATCAGTATATTCTTCTCATCCAAGGAATGCCATTTTTAGGGTTAAATACTTCATTTAGCAATGCAGGTTGGTGTTAAGGATCAAAACTTAATAACCAATAGTATTTCAATTTTTCAAAAAAATTTGTCATTTTCAAAAATTATTACAAGAAATTGAAAATATGGTGTCAGTTTTCAAATCAGTTTTGAAATTTTAGTAGCGATTGGCTATTTTGGTAATCCTATCGTAAGTAATAAATACATCAAGAATATTTTGGAACACTTCAAACTACACCACATGTACATTTCAAACCAACTACAGTAAAATTCCTCTATTAAGACCACCATTGGGTATAACGGGAAGTGGTCTTAATTGTGAGTTCGTCTTAATACTGGGTTGAGTCCTCAGCAGTATATTTGTTTTACATATGCAGGTTCATAAAGGGAAATAGAACATTATTTAGACACATTATTCATCAATATGATATTATTTAATTCAATAATTAAACATTTCAATAATGAATAAACATTTCAATAATTTCATTTTCGTTTCTCCATGCTGGGGATTTTGTCTGACACAATTAAAATTTAACTGTAAATATTCTGATTTTTGAAGTTAGAATAAATTTAAAAATAAAATGTAACGTTTTTTTTCACAGAACTAGCCCTTAATTACATTAACTCAATATTTTATTCAGCCAACTAAAAACGATTTCTTATTCATTCAACATACGTAACATCGAACTAAAATTATATTTTGCTTTGAACCCCCGCAAACTTATTATAACTCCGAGGATTCAGTTCCCTTCCTATCATTTTCTCGCGGTGCAATCAAGTTATTATTTTATACTTTTATTTATTTGGCAAAATCAGCACACAAGTGCCTTTGGCCATAACAATACAAATATACAAAAATGGCAAAATTCAACTATAGTGCAAATATACAAAATATGTACAAGTTCATGTAACAAATAAATTTAAGTAAATACTCACAAACATCTCATTCCATAAAGCTCTATAATTCGTGTTTTATTCCATTTTTTTTTTTAGAACAAAAATTCTGTATTTTACAGGGGTGCATTAACTTGAAGTATTTCATCTCGTAACTTAAATGCGTCTGCTAAATACTTAGCAGTTTTAAACAGCAATTTACAAATATCTGAGGACAAGATACTAACAAACTTATTGATATTCGGCCATGATATATTATGAAAATATTTTCTACGTAAGTAAGTGTACGTTGGACAGCATAAAAGGAAGTGGTATTCTGATTCAGTCTGATTACTAGAACATACTTTACATGTTCGGTCTGCTCTAACTACTCCGGTATATCTACCTTGTTCAATTTCTAGCTTATGGGAACCTAAGCTAAAACAGCTCATCTGTTTTCTTAAAACATCGTTTCTGATACCATCTAAATATTTTTCATAACCAAAATGTTTTTTAAAATTGAAGCTATTTTAAATAACACTTATCCTTACTTTCAGTAATCACCTGAAGAAAATTTGTTTTTCACAGCAAAGACTTTCTTTTGTTTACACATGCAGCTGTCGTAAAGCAGTGTCGTAAACAAGGCGGTGTATTCAACTGATATTGATGACATGCCTGGAGGGCATTAATTTGAGTGGTCGTAATTGAGGCATTACAATAAGAAGAAAATATACAATAATGATCTAGACAAGATGGTCGTATTACCGGATTAGCGGCGTGGTCTTAATTCTGATAAATATCTGTAATAGGACAAGAATAAAAATGTTTGGTTCTTTTCAAAAGTGCCCGTAAGAGCGGCGTGGTCTTAATTTCGGCGTGGTCGTAAGGTGGTAATCTACTGTATATGACTGATTGTATTAGATAATTTGCCTGTTCTTTAAAATGTTTGAATAATGTTCTTTGCTTTTTAATTTGTAGATGGAGAGAAGTCCAATAATCTCAGTTCTTTTTCATATCAGAGTACTAAGTAAGTATTGCCTATATGTTATTTCAATACAAAATTCAAAGTACCTTTGTATTGGTCCCTTCAAGATAATTCACCAGTAGGAATTGCTACACTTCCTTGTAATTTACCACCACACAGAATGTATTGATGAACTTTTAAAATGTTCTCATAACAGACTAATTTTCAAATATTCTCATAATGTAGGGCACAAAATATTCCTTGCATTGTTACACATGAAGTTTCAAAAAAATACATTATATAAATAAATATAAATAGTTGCAGTGAAAGTACTTTCCTTAGAGAGAAAAAAAGATCATTGAAAGTGAACTAAAATTATATAGTTGCTTGAATGAACCTTGTTTACATGTATGGATGTATTGAATTGAAGAATCTTGAGTATATTTTTGTATTTTACAGGCCTGCTGTCAGTTCTGTCACTCATAGATGCTTACTTTGTTAACTATGCCTACCATAGTACATTAACTAAAGGGGCATCTGTCCAGTTGGTGTTTGGATTTGAGGTAAGCTAAATGCATGTAGAGGCAGTGTACTGAGTCCAGTTTACTAACTGTAAGGATCTTCAAGGCACAAAAATAATTCTGCCTAGAATGCAGTGTATTGACACTTCACTACAAACATGTACATATAGTGACATGTTGCATTTAAGAATATCAGCACAAAAGATATGTATGCATCTCAAGCCTGAAGGTTTGTTTCTGTCAAACCAGCTTTCCCATTCTTTCTTGGAATTATTGTGGAGTAAAGATAGAAAATGGGGGAAAAAAAGCCCAAGTAAAATAGAGAACATAATCTATGATCAATAACTAAGGCTTTGAACCAAGTAACTTTCCAACAGAATATGCGTGCCTGCAATTGTTTGTATTATTTTATTATCAAAAAAAAAAATCTTAAAGAAGGTCAAGATTGAATAGATTTAAGCATTAAGCAGAAACCTACTTTCTTTAAATTTTGTTTAACCCTACAATGTTTTTTCTTTCAGTATGCTATATTGATGACTATAGTGATGATGGCATTGATGAAGTATGTACTACATTCCATAGATCTACAGAGTGAAAACCCCTGGGAAAATAAAGCTGTTTATCTGCTGTATTCAGAGCTTGTTCTAGGTAAGGGTAGCTATATTTTACAGTTTCCAGTCTATAACCCCAAAATAAATGCTCCCAGGGCCTTCAAACTATCCAGGATGGTTAGGCATGATTGGTAGATTAGCTGGATTGTTTCTACACCCACTGCTTACAGGGGCCTAGATTGTGAAAATAGTTCTTAATTTATAACAAACTTCACAGGATGGCTGTACATGTGTAGAAATTCTATTGATTCTGCATTTACTGCATCAAATGTCAAGTTCACAGGGGTGAAGTGGTCTTTAATCAATTACTTGAGAATGAGTGATTGCAGAAATTTTAATCACAGTTCTGAATTCAGCTTTATAAGTAGACAACTCCAGATCCTATTGTTTTAGGCTGACCAGGCAGAGTCAGCATCCCTTATAGATCTTTGGTATTTCTGATGTATGTAAGTAGGGCATCAGTGTCATTCTAATGGCACTTGTTTCTACTATATTTCTCTGTTACTTACTTTGGCACAACATGCTTTTTGCTCTACACAGGTTAATTCAATGTCAGTAAGAAAACAATGCTGTGTATTGTGTAAATCTTGTATTTCAGGGTTTATCAAGGTGATACTATACATGATGTTTACTGTAATAATGATTAAGATACACACATTTCCACTGTTTGCCATCAGACCAATGTATCTGTCAGTAAGGTAGGTCATTCTGTATTCAGACTTTTTCTAAAGTATTTTGATGTAATTGCTAACTGCCAAATAAATTTTGTCTTTATTTTATTCAATTCATCTTGAAGAGTCAGTGTCTTTTTATATACTGGGTGTGTAATGAATTATGTATCTGGTGTTTAGGCATCAACAGACTACTTTTATGAAGCACTTTTAAGTGTAGATTCTCAGTGAAATTCACATGATTTCAAGGTAATTTTATGTAAACTATAATAGCTCATGATCTGAAAGGTTATTTTGTTTGTGATCAATTAAAAGTTAAACAAAAAAAGTTACATTATTGTTTTCTGAATGTTTTTCATCAGGCGTATGCACAAAAAATGTTACACACTGAGTTATATGCCCTTGTTCTTTCCACAGAGTGATAAAATATTACACTCCTGAAATAGTGCAGTATTATATTACTCAGCAGGAAAAACTTGTGCTTGTATCTATCACAAAGCAAATAACTTGTACCACAAAATTCAAACAGCCTTCATTTGAATCATTAAAGTAGCCTTTGTACTGTGCTGTAGATATTTTGATATGTAGACTGTTGCACAAATCCTTTTTCAGTAAAACAGACTATTATTCACTTTACCAGCACACACAGTCAAGTCTCAGTAGTGGAGACTTGAATCTAACATTTTAACTCTGGTAAATTAGGTCATTTGGGTATTATGTTGAAAGTGTTGTTACAGAAAAATTACATTTCTGTATCATACATAAATTGTACAGTAATGTAGGAACATGTATGTCTAAATCTATGTACATTAATTTAGAGAAGATGTATGATATGGAACGTTGTATGCTAAGTAAAGTTGTAATATTTTACCTACTTTCAGAGGTTTTAAGAAGTCCTTACATGATGTGATTATGTCAAGAAGGGCTATTAGACAGATGAACACTTTGTAAGTAGTCATTGTGAAACTCCACAGGGTAACACTAAAAGATACAAGTTAAATACTTAATTTTACTAAAAGATTTTTCATTCTTTCTTTGTTCTGATTGATTTGTACCCTGGAATTGGAAAATTTTGATGAAACCAGTTCATTTAAAGAAAGAAGTGTATCTACCTAATTCATTTGTCAGGTTGAATGGATGTGACAGTGTAACTCATCTGGATTAAATTCCAGTTTTAGGTCAGTGTCAGTAAAACGAACAATGTTTGGTTTGTATTCCTGAATTTATATTCTAGAAATTACCCTTTTTATTTCAGATACCCTGATGTCACTCCAGAGGAGCTGCAGTCAGGTGACAATGTTTGTATTATATGCCGTGAAGACATGATATCAGCCTGTAAGAAGTTGCCATGTAATCATATTTTCCACACAAGTTGTCTGCGTTCTTGGTTCCAGCGTCAACAGACATGCCCCACATGCAGGATGGAGGTGTTGCGAATGCATCCACAACGTCAACCAACCACACCCCAGCAACCACCCTACCCCCAGCAGCCACAACAACAACCCTTTCAAAATAGTGAGACTTTTTTAACTTTTCATATCATCATAATCTAAAAATGAGTATAAGATTAAATATTAATCATATTTTCAACAGAATTTTTTTTATTATTAGAGAATCCCGTATCTGATAAACTCTCCATTTTCTTCAAAAGGCTAGGCATGCTTGCTAATAAAGTCCAAAATTCTGATTTAGAATCAAAACAAATCCTTTCCCCTTTGGTGAAAACGTTAAAATTGGAAACATAGTATGTATTTGATAGGAAACTTATTTTTATACAACATCATGTTTAAATGCATTATTATTTCCAGTGTTTGGTGCAGGGTTTCCTCAGATGCCACCTATGTGGCCCCCTCAGATCCCTCCACTGGCTCCACCCCAGCAGCCTTCACAGACGCAAGGTCAGGGCACAGGTAAGTAAAATCAAAAGTCAAAAATAAGGTTATATAATTCATTAATTTGTGTATCATTTGTACATTATAATTGGCAAACAATTCCTGTTTTCTTCAGGTATTACCTTGCATGAAAGTAGGGCTGTATAAAAAACAATTTTAACCTGTTGAATGTGTTGACCTTTAATGTAATTGAAGATAAATTCAACTATAGATTTTTATCATTAAGTAGTTGAATAAAATAGGCATTTCTGGGAGAGACTTCTCTCTGCTAAGCATTATGCGATCATGATATTTTATTATATGAAATCTGTGCATGTGACATCTTCGTGAAACACCTACCTAAAACATAACAGCAAAAGAAAATGCAATATACTTTCCACAGCCGAAGCAAGTGCAGCTCCACAGACATCCACAACACAGACATCAACCACCACAACCCAACCGCAGTTTCCAGCAGCAGGTGTTCCACCTATGCCAGGAGCCATGCCAGGAGCAGTGCCAGGATCCATGCCTGGAGCTATGCCAGGAACCATGCCAGGAACTATGCCTGGAACCATGCCAAATATGCCTTCATTTATGCCCATGTTTCCTATGTTTATGCCAAGCAGTAAGTTATCCAATGTTAACTTTAATGCTTTACTTTTCCTCAGGAAAAACTTAATACAATTTACAGACAAAAACTTTTATTATTTCTTTCAAAGCATTGATTGAATTTTAACTTTTACACTTACACAATATATTCTTTTATTAGACAGTGAGAGTTCATTACAGAATGCTGTATCTTGGTTAGTTGATACAAACTTCACAAGAAAATTTATTTTAAAAATATCCTTATAGTAAGTATTTATGAGTAATCAGAAGAACTTGAAATCAAACCCTGAGAAATTATAACAGCAATGTATTCCTGCCAACAGACTTTCCCCGTCCACCATCAAATTTATCTGGGTTGTCAGAGGAAGAATTACGGTCCATGGAGGGCACACACAGAGAAAATATAGAGGCCAGAATACAGTGGTTGTTAGATATACAAGCATTACTAGATGGAGCAGTCTTACTTATGCAACAGTATAACACAGTGGCAGCTAATTCTAGGTATGATACACTGTCAGTCAATGGTTTATACCTTTTATTAGATGGATATATACATGCATGTGTTTTCCCGGGAGCCTTGCAAATATTTTTTAATCGCAGTTTATCTATTCAGCAAGTTTGCTTTTTCTTTTGCTATGCCGTGGTGAGTGTTCATACTTGTATGCTGCTGTAAACTCACACTATTTAAGAGTATTGTTTAGAGTTTAAGCTCTGATTGAAACTTTGAATTTGAGAATAGGAGTAGTTTCTCATCAAAAGAACCAGTACATAAACTTACCTGAAGTGATTAAGAACTAAACTTCCCTGCTACAATGTTGATGTTAAAAACGATTTTCCAATTTGCTAAAATTTGAAGAGGGGTTGATGTTAAGTTCATCTATAAATAAGGTTCTCCATGTGAGTGTCTTCTGTCATTCCCCATTCTTCTGTTTTCAGCTACTACAACATCTACTTCTTTGTAATTTGAACATAAATATTATATTTCCATTGTTATTCTAAACTTTTAGTGTTTACCAGATTTTATTAGTACATCTACACTTCTTTTTGCTTTCTACGTGTCTGGAAGTTTTAAATGACTAAAGTTTGATCAGTTTGATCATGATGAATTAATGTTGTACTTGTTCCTGAATACATGAAGCAATTTATATATGTTTCCTCTTTGTTAACTTTCAGTGTTTCGGGTATAAACTTACTGCCAGGTACACAGGCCACATATTCATCTAGACAAGATACTACAAATATGGAAGATTTAGGTGCAAGGCCAAAGTATAGTGCATCTAGAAACAGTAAATCATCTGAAAAAGTGCAATCTGAACAAATATTAGGTAAAGTTATTTACATTATAACTTTGATATACCATTGACTTTTGTCAGCCGGTAAAAAAAGTCCTTTTTTGGCTAAAAACTAAACACAATTCATAGTTCAATGTAGCCAAGACAACGGACATGTACCTCTATTGCACACTAAAAATTGACAATTTCTGCAATGTTTCTAAAATATGGTTGTAATTTGCTGTGGTTATTGTATGTAATTTATTGAGGTACAGGGTAACTCACTTTATAATAGTCTTTCTTAGTGCCAGTGTTGAAAAGTACAGAGGCAGATTTCAGTTTGACTTAAATACTTTAAAGTTCTCTCTGCTTTCTAATTGTTTACTACCATTTGAAAGATTGATCCTTTGTTCCTTTATGACATGTGTGTATTCAGACAAAAACTAGTAGTATCTAATGTTAACATACTAGCCTCAGGCAAACCATTGCAAGTAAATCCTAATTTTCCAGATACTTTAGAAGCAGAAGGTGCGACTGGGTTCACACCAGAAACAGAGGAAATCATTCCAAAGTGGGAGGATCCTCGCAAAGAGGAACACAAAGATGAACAGGATGAAATTCGAAGGCGTAGACTAGAAAAATTTCTCTCAGACACTGCAAATTCTGAAAATAATTTGACTCATTCTGAGGAAAAGAGTGAATCATAGATCTTAAAAAAACTAATTGTCCATCGGTTTAATGTGATATTCTGCCTTAATAAACATACATGTATTCAATGTTTTACATTGACTGTAATGGCAGAACTATTATAAACAATTTTGTTGAGTTCTTTTTGTTTTTCACTAGAAGGTGGTAGTTTTCATTGTAGTTTTCACACAACTCATAGAGTGAAGACTTGTGGAAAGTGATTGCTGTGGCAAATTGAAGGAATGTTACATAATTACACAATGGAAGTATTTCAGTTCACACTACAGTGCTATAGCCCTTTGTTTTCATCATGTATTACAAATGTCAGACAGAATTCTGCAGTAGTCTGAAGTTGAACTAAAATGAATGAACAAGTAAAAAGTTATTTCCATGTTTACTTTTCTGATGACAATTGTTTTCAAGTTCAGACCATGATCACCTGTTCATTCTCGCAGTCTGAATATAATCTACATTGTTCGTTATTCAGTCAGTAAGTTTTCATTTGATTCCCCCAATATATGAGAAATGGGTTCATCCAGATTGAATGATGGACAAGTTCATCTTAGAATATAGGGAGTAAGAGTTGAGGTTTTTGCATTAGGCATGTGGAGGTGTGAAAAGTCTCATGGAAGACTAAAGATTTCAACTGTGTAAGAAGCATTTGAAATGCTGAAATTATTTCATAGCATAAACTTACTGATATATTGTGGCAGTTACAAAAGTAGGGTATGGTAAAGATACATGTGTGAACGAGGTAAATTATTCTTTTTAGAGTTTCCATTGTTTTATTTAGCTGTTTTAAAATTCAGTATTAACCTGACAGATTGAAAACAGTAATCATGTTAACCTTCATGTAATTTCATTGGTTGTCATGAAAAGGAATTTTCAAGTATTTGAGATATTTTGCCATGTTTTTTCTGCTCTTTATTCTTGTAAATATACCAGTGTTAAGCATTTCAAGAAGAACTAATTACCTCATTACGTGGCATGAAAGGAAAAAGATTCTGACTTCAACCCTTACACTGCTTGAGACAGCTGACTTCAACCCTTACCCTGTTGCAGGCAACTGACTGCCTTTGCAACCAGTGCAGACCAAGATCAGCCTGCACATCTGTGCAGTCTGGTCACTGTCTGCACTATTTGCCATTCCGTCAGTAAGTTTTTAGTAAGCACCCCCATAAACAACTAATGAATCTGCCTGAATTAAAAGATGGACAAGTCCATGTTAGATATTTAGTTTGGTTAGGGTTAAGTAAAGAAGCAGATAGAAACATTTCACTTTCAACCATTTAATTAATCAGTATAACAGTATTGAAAGAAGACAACAGTTCGTCTGATTGTAAAGATGAAAAACACACACCAACTGAAATCTTGTTTTAAAAATGAGATTTTTTTTGTATGAAATCATATATTTCAAGTTGCAGTTGATATAATTGTAAAAGAAAATCCTTTGTTGATTTACAGATTTTGTGATGACATATTGAAGGATTTGGTTTTGATTAACAGTGATTTATTTATTTTTTTTTTTTTTTTTGATGCATTGTAATGACTAGGTGCATTTTAGTCTGGTTGTCTTTATTTTCTTTCAAGTTCGTTGCTCATTTTCATATGTCATTTTTGAAAGGGTAATATGACATATTCTGATCATGCATAATAATACAATTAATTAGTGTTCCATAAATGCTTTACATATTTGGTGTACACTATAATATTACTTTGATATGCTGGATATCTTAATATAGACAAACAAACAGACTGAAACTGTAATGAACAGTTCTCATTTCCAAGTTCTATGTGCCTCAAAGTGTTTGCTCTGTATGGACATTCAGACCAGAAAAAGAATAACAATAATTTGAGCTAATTTTTGGTTATTACACACAAACAATACATCCTGTATGTTATACAAATGTATTCCATTTAAATATGGATAATGCTTCAATCACAGGAAATCTTAAAATACTATCAGATTAAATGTAATTATTAGCCTTGCAAAGGTAAACTGTCATGACTTAATAATTGTTAAAGAATGAATAAATTACAAGGAATTAATGTGTATTGTTCACAATTATTTAGTTAAACTGCAGTGAATCCAAAGTGGGAATTAATTCATGTTAATTAACAGCAGTGGATTTTGTTATTTTTTTATTTTTTAACATGACAGCCTAGCCAGTCACTGTGAATTAAGCAAGTTGAACTGGTTCTCATAGTCTTAAGTTAAATAGTTAAATATCTTTATAATTAATCAATGTTTAAATTTGTTTGATGTTTATTTAAGTTTTATTTGGAGGTGGTGCTTTTCAGACCATTACAAAAAACAATAAATTTTGTACAAAAATGTTGTCATTTTACTTATTAGTTTCAAGGATAATTTGATACGTTTTCAGAACCTGTATAAATTGAAACTTTGTTTCCCAGTTAGTGTTTTGTTGAAAGTTGGTTTAACAATTTTTGGAAAGTTCCCATTTGGCAAGTCCGACTTGTATACGTCTGTTCATGTTAGCACGCAGATGTTAACGTCACCATGACACTTGTCAAATACAAGACCTGATATCATAATCAGATGTTAAAGGTAACAAAGTCAGACCCATCACAAGTCTTTAAATGTATTGATGTTTGATAGGGTTCCAGCACAACATGCTGAATTCCCAGCGTGATATTAACGATATACTTTTCGAGGAACAAGGGTTTGTAAAGTCTAGATCAGTTATAGAGATAAAGATTTTTAAAGAATGGGACTGGTGTATTGTGTCCAGCTTGAGAATGTAATGAAATATAAATGGGACTCCTTTAAAAAATTCTCTTAGTACAGTCATGGCTACTTCTGCAGGTTAATTGTAATTGTTCAGTTTGTCCATGTAGTTGCCACAGCAACAAGAATACCTGCATTGTACAAAGTTCTTTAATTCAAGGAACTAGTAAAACTACCAGAACATGTTAATCATGATTCCTCAAAATGGCTTCATAGTAGATGGCTTCATCAACCTATAGAGGATGGCTGATAAAAATTCAGAAAACCCCACCCAAGCACAGTTAAAACATTCAGATACATATGATAAGGACAAACAGAATTCATATTTTATTACCGGTGATGTGCAAATAAGTGTTCAAAATGATTAAAAACAATATTTATGATTTCACTTTCTAACGAAAACACCATATCCAACATATGCCACGGTAGCAACACCAGCTGCAACTAACAAGCAGTTCTTTACACTGAATGAAAATATTTCGTTCGGTTTAACTTCTTTGGTTTCCTTTTCGTTTATTTCTGAAAGAAAAAAATGTCATTGTCGATTGTAAATTAATATCACACAATAGTTTCAGAGGATCATGGTTTGCCCTTTCCTAAACAAAGTTAAATGATAATTATAATAAACTAAATAAAGAAATGCTTAAAAGAAAATACAAGCGACATATTTAACTTACCATGCTATGTGAATGGCTGTCGAGATTACAAATGGAGGGATTTTTTACCAAAAGTGAAAAAAAAAAAGATTTTAGAAAGAGAAATCATGTACCGTTGTCTAACTTTTGGGTGATTTCAGTGTTGACAGCCTCCACTTTAACTTGGCAACTGACTTCATTTCTTTTTGGTATGTTAGCAATCATACTATTCTCTACTTGCACCGTCATCTCATCTTCATCTCTTCGCTTGTTTAACATATCACGGATTGACATAACTTGCTTTTCTCTTAGCTTCAAGCTTTCTTCTTTGTTCTTTAGCTTACGAATAATCTCTTCCTGATCTTCTGAATTCAGGTCTGCTTTCTTGTTTTCAATTTTGGGAACATCCATTCCCCTCTTTTCAAACTGAAATCCCTTTTGTTCTAGTTTCGAACCTCTGCAATTTCCTCTATGCTCCGTAAGTTTGTCTCGCTTACGTCCCTCTGCAAGGAAATGGAGGTATTTATGGTCAAAAGATCTCAAGTAAGATTTAAGTGAGAATATTACGGAACAGAATTACTGCATTTATTCCATCTTGCTTGGTGACACGAGAACTTGCATAATACTTGATTCCATCTTGCTTTATGGCATTGGAAACCTGTATTTTGCTGAATAACATCATGCTTCATGGTAACTGAATGCGCTATCATCTCATTGCAACTTCATTTGTTCCTCTACGACATATGCAATATGCTATATGTTTAATTGCAGCTTTCTTTTCTGACAACGCATTATGTTCGGTGCTCCATCGAACAGTCTTAATTACTAGTTATTAATATTACTTGTTACGTTCCATGTCTTTTACTGCATATCATCTACCCACCTGTATCGAATCTATTTCATCATTGATAATTAATTTTGGTCTGTGCTCGATTTTGTCGTGTTTTAGCATTCTTATTTTTCAATGCATTCATTCAACACAAATAGAAAAGCATTTCATAAACACTACGCTTCGAACACTAGAATGACAACGATACCAATAACAAAGTATTCACTTTACGGTATTTGCATTCATATTGTGACAACAGGTGGCGCTTTGTCGGTACCTCCCGTTATTTTCCGGATGGTCCCGCTATTTATGCGACGTTTTGATGTTTATTTCCATATTTTGTTTGCATACCAAAAATTTCGACAAAATCATAAATGGAATATCCTTAAACGCTACAACCTTGAGAACGATTTTACTTTAGTGTTTATTTTACCTGCTAAATAGTAATCCTCGGTAACCCAGGTTATTTATCATAAATACGGTTTAATGTAGTTTATACGGAATGTGTACCTTGGGCTCCGACGATGCTAAATATTGGATTACTGTCATCAAGCAAGATGGAATCAAGCATAATGCAAGTTCAAATGCCTTAAAGCAATTTGGAATCAAGCAAAATGTAAGTACCAATGTCATCAAGCAAGATGGAATCAGTATGTAAGTACCAATGTCACCAAGCAAGATGGAATAAATGTAGTAATTCTGTTCCATAGAAAATAGTGCGCCAAGTTTATTTGTCATGATCTAAAACTGGATACATTTACAGTGCTTTATAAATAAGATTTATAAACACAAGAATGCAACTGCAGAAAGAAAAGAAATCTTAACATTTATGGAAATTTAAGGATATGTTTATTTAAGCACTCAGATATTAAACATCAAACGTACAAACCATTCATGCTTCTCATTGAAGATGTCATGCTCATTTGTACTGATTTTGGCTGACCTAAGTTGTAATGGTTGTTGATTGGTCTGTATGTATTATTCCACTTCATCGTTGGTTGTGCTTGGTTGATTCCTTGGCAAACTGAAATACAATGTTTAAAAAAAATAGTTATTTTTTAGTTTTTAAGCCTTTACTTCTAATATCATACTTTTTTATTATTTTTTTTCCTTTTTGGATTGATTGTCTTTTTGTGTCAACGAAGTGTTTCAACGTCATAAAGCCTGACACTAGATACCGTCAAGAATGCATACTTTTTATTTAAAATTTTACGTATATTCATTAATTAATGTTAAGGGTATGATCAAATCTTAGAATATCAGAGACTTTCTTAACTAAACTGCGAGTAGACTTGGCTGACAGTTGCATCATACAGAATATTAAGTGGTAATGCCTGTAGTATGACCTAAAATGGTCTTTGGCTTGCGGAGAATATAGATTGTACATTGTATATAAATATGACAGGAATAAAAGATACACTATTTTTAAAGTCTTTACCTGCAAATCTTGCATGGTTAAATGTAACCTCGACAAAAATAGGACTGCTTCCAACATTGAGGTGGCGTATTTCGTTTTCAATGGACACTATTTCATCAGAAAACCGATTTACGACAAGGAATCGGAAGTGAACGGTGCTATTTTTAGGCGGCCTGGAAGAGAAAGTCGTTTTATATTTGAAATGAAATAGCCTTAGAATTGTTCAACAAATAGATATTCTATCGAGTACATGTTTAATTTGTTTTATCCAAATATGTTTTTGAAACAATGTGAAAAAATGGAGAGTTCTCTTTTATCACATAACTAACATAATAGTTCATCCCTCAGTTAACACATTGTTGACGACAGCATTATTTTAAATATATGAAAATCATGAGTTGTGATCGCTCGTCTGTCTGTCATTAAATTCGTAAATGCACCATGAATATAAAAGAAGTGTTGTACTATATAGTAATTTTCATAACATGTTTAGAAAAGAACATTTGAAAACTAGACATTCTATTCATGATTAGTTTACTTACCAGATATTTTTCATCCAAATATTTCCCCCGATTGGCTGACAACGGGGTGCTATGTCCGGGTCGTCGTTTCCTAATTGGAGCCCAGTTCCTGATACAGCCACATAGTAATTTGATGGGCTACTGGGAAAACAATCCAAGGACTTTTGTACCTTTAATTGTACCTGTACACGTGCGTCTCTGTTATATTGTTGCATCTGAAAAGTTTATACGAAAGTCTGATAAAATCTTGTATTTTGCTCTTTCATAAGCTTCTTATTATTTATGTACATGTATATATTTTTAATGTTAGTAACCTATTCAGTATTCTATCATATCTGATAAAAACTTTGTTGAAAGAGTTGCAATACTGGCACACAAAGACATTCTTTCATACTGTACATGAAAATTGCCGTTCTACGTAAAACAAAAACAAAAAGTAACGGAAAAACGTAAGAACTCATACAATGATTTAGTCGGTCTGTTCATTTATATATTTCATCCTTGCTTATTTATTTTCTACCTTTTTCCATCAGATATGCGAGACAAAAGTGATAAAATATTTAAGAAATCTCACAAAATTACAAAAAATAAGTTACTTACCTCTCATTAATGGAATTCAAGCAGAAATGTAAAAAATGTTACTTTCTATGATCTCTTGGCGCTCTGCTCATGAAAACTGACGGTTATCCTTGGTGAGAACGTAATGTACGCCACGTCATGACGTTATTTATCCAACGTTCATGACGTTACATCCGGATGAACCGGAACTGGAATATCTTATTCGTTATAAAATATTTATGTAAACTGAAGCATTATGGACCTGCTACGCTTATAAAACCTGTTTTGTGTTTTAAAAATAGACTTCATGAACTTAAAAAATGAAAGTTTAAACAATATATTAATGAGAAATAGAAATGTTATATTAATATGGCGATGTTTATAATGAAAGAGAACTATCTTGATGTCTGACAGATGGAAACCATTTTTGCGTTGAGTATCAGCAAGGTAAATCATATAATTTGTAAACAGTCACTGGTTGTTATAAAGTAGATTACAATCCTTTTCAAGGTGGCCATACCGAGTGGTATATGATGTCATTTAAGCAATCGCGAACAGCATTAGTTTGACTCGATTCGGAGGAGAAAACTGCTGTAAGTATTTTATTCCTTCATCAATTTTAATGATATATAGCGCATGCGAAGCTGAATGTTATGTCCTACACATTGGTCCTGATGATTCTTTTGTCAGATGTACAGAATTTTGGGAAAACTGATGCGCTTTTCGCGATAGCAAACATATTGTTACAAACTTTTTTTCCGGAATGTTCAGAGAAACTGTACATCTGGCAAAAGAATCATTAGAACCTGTATGTCGGGAACAAATTTCCACATCGCATGCACTATGCCCCCTGTATATTGATGAAGAAATAAAATACTTTCAGCAGTTTACCTCTCTGGATCGAGTCAAAGTAATCCTTAATGACGTCATATACCACGTGGTATGGCCACCCTGCTTTTAACAATACAGCAGCCTCGAACGTATATAAATTAGATTGAAAAAGGGTTCCTTCTCAGGAAAACTGTCATTTTCAGATATAACATACTAAACATGGACCATAGTTCAATTGGTTTCACGACTTGATAACGGAAAATCATAAGTAATTAGATAAAAGGGCTAATCATTTATTCTTATTTTAACAGTTTATAAAGATGCCAGCATAAATGTAAAGTACAGAATTGGAAAAAGGAAAACAATTCAAATAAAGATAGCGGAAAAACATGTTATATAAAAATCTTAATGCTGTTTAATCTGCTTATTATCAGTGTCGCAGATAAAAGGTTTTAAAAACAAATCAGATAAGACAAATATTAGAACAAGTCAGAAGGGAAACATTCTCTAACTAAATTTGTCAGTCGTCTGCTACCCGTCGTGGCCTTGATTATAAAGTGCATGTTGCTTTTTGCAAAATAGTTTGTCGATATTGTTTTCTTCCGAGCCTGTTGTTATTGTTTACTGATCTTCTGTTGTTTCCACTTTTATCGATTTCACCATGCGGGCCAGTATAAGTGCGAGCAGTGACGCCACCAGGGTTAGGATCGCGCACAGCACCACCAGACCCCAACCGACATACAGGTGCTTGGTCTCAAATCCAATATCTGACTTTACCAATGTAGCGTATAAGGCAGCACTCAACGCGTGAAGCACAACTGTAAAGGAAGTGATTTGAGTGTTTTAACCGATTTACAAAGAATTACAACCTTAATATAAGTTGACAAGAATACCAAATAAAAGCATGTAGCTACGCTTCCTGTCTTCCTTCACTGTAGCACATTACACATGTATTTCGTTTGTTTTTTTAAATCCTCTGGTCATATCAAATACCCCAGAAGAGAATGGCTCAGCTAATTATGTTTTTATATCATAGACGACGTCGTGGGCGTGTAATAAAGCCGTGTAATATTTTTTATATTACACTAGTGTAATAACACTCTGATTTCAACGTCATTTACAATACGCTTAAGACGTCCACACGTATACGGACAAAACAAACAGTTTATGTGCGTTTCAGTCACCATTTACTTACAAAACTTCTGTAATATAAATAGAACATTATAATCGTGGTCATTTAATACGGGATTTATTTCACTCGTTATAAGAAAACGATAAGAACTCGGCAGAGCGTCGTTTTTTATGCCACTCATCAAAGACGAGGGGGGTATTGTTTTGCAAATGTCGGTAGGTCTGTCGGTCGGCCGGTAGACACTTTGTTTCCGATCAATATCTACAGAACCCCTGGACCCATCTTCCTCAATCTTGGTGTGTAGGTTGGTCATGACCAGTAGATGACCTCTATAGTTTTTCGATTTCAGGTCATTAGGTTTCCGATTAATAACGATAGAATGTCTGGACTCACCTTCCTAAAACTTTGTAAGTAGGTTGGTCAAGACCAGTAGATGACCTCTGTAGTTTTTCAGGTCATTAAGTCAAAAGTCAATGTCACACTGAAACTGAAAAGCGAAACGGTTTCCGATAAATATCTACAGAAGGCTTGGACCCAAGTTGCTCAACTTTGCAAACTTGGTTTGGAGATTGACCAAGAGCAGTAAATGACTCCTGTAGTTTTTCGGGTCACTAGTACAAAGGCCAAGGTCACAGTGACCTTGAAAAGCAAAAACTTTCCTGAGAGATATCTAGAGAATCCATGGACCAAGGTTCCGCAAACTTGTATGTTGGTTAGTAATGACCAGTAGATGATCCTGTAGTTTTTTGAATTCACTAGGTCAAAGGCCAAGGTCATAGTGACCTTGAAAAGCAAAACGGTTTCCTATCAATAACTATAGAACGCTTGGGTCCAGCTCCTCAAAAGTTTGTTAGCAGGTTGGTCATGGCAAGTAAATGACCCCCCTCATTTTTGGATCATAAGGTCAAAGACAAATGTCACAGTAACCTTGAAAAGCAAAACAGTTTCCGATCAATAATGGAACACTTGAACTCAGCTCCCCAAAACTTCATACGCAGGTTGATTATGGCCAGTAGATGACCCCTATAGCTTTTTAGGTCATTAGGTCAAAGGCCAATGTCACAGTGACCTTGAAAAGCAAAACGGTTTCTGATCAATAACAATAGAACACTTGAACTCTCACGACAGATGATGGGGGTGAGAAAATTCTGGAATTGTTATGAAATAAAATTCTCATTAAATAATTGAATTGATATTGACCCTGTTACTAGTATTTGTCCTTCGGCCTCGGTTCCAATACAACTGCCCTCGTACAAATAACAGGGCCTATATCTCATCAGTTATTTAATAACAGTTGAAAGACAGCTGGTACAAATTCCCGGGAAATTAACTATTTCGTGAAATCGCAAGATTATGGAATCCCTAATTTATTAAATTTCAAGATCTTGAAATCGTGAAATATTACGATTTGTTTTGGTTTTATCGGGGTTTAACGCCAGTTTAACAGCTAAGGTCATATCCCGGCAGTCAGTCCACCTAACCAGTGTTCCTGGGTGTCCAACCAGTTTACTAACCAATTTCTCCGCAGGTGACTGACTACTTCCTCACATGCTTCACAGATGAGGGAGAAATGACCTATAGATCAATTATCACGGAGAAATTTTGCCGGCCCTGATGGGGATTGAACCGGGATCGTCAAGAGTAAAATATTACGATAAAATCTTGAAAATGCGAAATTGTGAAATCGCGAAATTATGAAGTTTAAAAAAAAAATCACGAAATCTTGAAGATTTGTAACTTTGGGATAAAATCGTGAAGTCACAAAGTTACAGGATAAAATCGTGAACTTGTGAATTTTTGAGAATGTGAAAGTTTAAAACAATGAGAGTGAAACCGTGTACCTGTGAAGTGAAAGTCGTAAAAATTTTAAGTCGAATTGTCACCATCGGTCTTTTGCAATTTGTCTTACTTTTTACATACCTGAAATAAATCCGTGAACCGCCCCAACGATGTATGCTGTACTGTTCTTTTCCATGTGGGCAGCCCCTGAGGCCAGTATGGCGATACCCAGTATTCCGGCGGCGATGAAAATCAGCCAGCGTATAGCATTTATTGCTGTGGTAACTAAATGTAAAATGAAAGGAATCTTTGAATGAAAATATGTACGATGTTCTAAATCGGTTTACCACGTATAACATTAATCGTTCTGGTCACCATGGAAAAGTTATACAGAAGAAAAAAGGGAAAATAAAGAACACCGTTCAAACTAAGACAAATGTATAGCATTGATCGCTGAGATAGGTAAAATGGAAGATCAGATCAGAAAACAAGGTAAGCCATTCAATTTCAGTTAAAACTACGTACAGCATAGCAATTAACGCCCAGGTCACAGGATAAGAAAAAATGGAACAAATAAGTAAAATAAATGTATAGTATAAACTATAAATGTCGTACGATTTAATAACAAAGGTCTCCAACAGCTGAATTGCCAATATTTACTTTCATGCTACTTTTGAATACGAATTTTATGTGTATAAGGTTTAAATCTAATTGATTCAAGTTTTAACCTTTTCCAAATACTCTTACATACTCAGCTGAAAATCTATATTAAATAAGGCTGAATTTGTGTGCTTCTACTATTGTCTTAATGTTTTTGTTTCTTTTGTTGTTTTGATGTTTTTGCTGTTTTCAAATTCAAAAGGCTGATTTTCCCTGCGATCTATTTTATTTCACTTTTACGATACAGACAGAAAAAAACGAAATTATGACAGTTAAGTTATCCAGGATAAGATGTCTCGTACTTATTTTATTGATTTGGTAACATGAACTTAGGCGGTTGCCATAAGAAAATGTTCCGTCTTTGCAATGTTACCAAATGAATAAACTATCACTAAGTCATTGGAGAAAGACGAATAAAACTTAAGTGAAAAGGAACAAATTTTAATAAAACTTTTTCAACAGAGTAGGCATCGGTGATGAGCTTGTACTAGACTGCTTATTTCCATGTACTGTTAGAATACAATGATAAAGGACTATTGACGGTCGGTCATGATGATTTATGAAGGATTAGTCCTTAAGTGCTACTTTTCTTTTAACGGTAGGCAAGGATGCAGGTTTAGCCCAAAATAAATAGCTAATCTCTCTCTCTCTCTCTCCCTTTCTCTCTCTCTCTCTCTCTCTCTCTCTCTCTCTCTCTCTCTCTCTCTCTCTCTCGTCGATGCATGCGTGCGGTGACACTTCTTATCATCATTTATATATATATATAAGATAGCAATTCCTCCTCTCTCAACGTCATCTCCGAAGAGAAAATTCTCTTTTGAAAGTCAGTTTTTTGTTTTATGTTTTTATGTATGAGAATTAAAGTCTTACATCAAGTATTCCCAGACCGCCAGGCTCTCTCTTAATGCTTCTTTGGGGTTGCGTCGTGGCACACTTAAACGTGACTTTGATTTAGTAGCTTAAAAAATGCCTTCTTGTGATTTTTTGATCTACATTTTAAACTTGCTTATTGCCGTATTGATCCTACCTTAAATATATATGAAATCAATTAAACTTGATATATGCGTTGTCATTTCTGTTTAAAAATGTAATAATATATCATTTTATCGGGTTTGTCAAAAAAGAAGAAACACAAACATTTCATACGTCTAAAATATTACATACAAATAGAGTTTAACAGAACTATGGACAAAACAATGAATTCCACTGCCAAAAATAGAAACTGTATTTCAGACTAAATATTAGAAATTAAGTCATTGAGTTTTAGGTGAGGTGGAAATAAATGCTTTTGTTTTGTTCTTATTTAAACTCTTTGGTAGTTTTATTTCTGTTATGAGAACAATATTCCAAATCGTAAGTCCTCTGAAGGTCAGGTACTAAACGCCTTGTGGGAATATATCGAATTTTGTTAATATATAAAAATCTTGATATACAGGAGGTTCGAGCATGCTGACGGTATCCAAGAATAAATTATATTATTTACAAACCAAAGACTTTAATAATGAATTTTGGAAGTGTGGATATTAGATACCACATACAAATACGTATTATTGTTTTTGATACCGTCAAACGTACATACCGTCATTTCCAACACAAAAGGTAGATGATGACGTCGATTCGAGCACGGTACATTTCTTCCATAATCCTTCTCTAATAGTTGTCTTCACAGTCCCTGTCAGCCCCGCCGATTCCGACGCGTCCCCTTGATACCAATAGGGGATCCCCAGCCCAACCAAACTGGAAATGAGGGCCATAATTTTCAGCGTCAAACACGCGTATCCAAGTCCGTTTGCTAAACAACTCATCTTGATTCACAAACTCCAATTTCTATATTGTTTTTTAGGAACGGAAATATCTAAAATGTCCGAAATGACTATTCATTCGCGTGTAGTGAAATTTTCTGTTAAACTCTCTCTCTCTCCAATACATACACGTTGTCAAAAATAATGTATTATTTGGTAGCAAGAATAATAACAAAGCGTGACCTAGTATAGATTATTCCATATTGAATGGTAGCAATGTAAAATTAAACGGTCAGCCGCTTCAGTTTTCTGCTTGAAAGGTTTATAACACATTTAAGGGCCGAAAACTGAAAGTTTCTTATGTTGAGTAGCAGTGGTCGAGATAAATCTACACGAGCTTCTACTTTCGCATGGATTTGCAAACTGAAAAGATGACAGACTATATTTTTATGAACTGTTTGTAATGCGTATGAGTCCATTTTCCATATAATGAAAACTTGGTTACACTCTGTATTCTTCTGAACAGAAAAAATTCTGACGGTAAATAATAGTGCAAGAACTGTGCATGAATGTTCTTAGGAAATATCATGTCTTATCCAGTCGATGGCACTTTGAAGCACATGTACAAGAAACATAACGTGGATCCGAAATATACGTATATGACAATGACATATTTTAAGTAACTGACATGCTTTATGACTCTATGTATGCTAAGGGTCTCAGTTATGTTCCTAGCACCTGTAGGGGGTCAAAAATCTAGGCGAACGACGCCAAATCTGTAAGAAAATTGCCCCCATCGTCTATCCCTAAAACATACTGCTAAACCCTTATTCAAGGTTTTCCTTAATAGATACAATGCGTCAAAAAATAAATCCGAACTTTTTGAAATTATACATCTATAGTATTACAAAGATCTACATTTAACAATTGTCACGTAGTAGGATCTATTCTATTGTATTTGTATTTACTTAACTTCGCATTCAAAGAATGTAAAATCCTAACATAAATTGAATAAATGTCTGATCAGTGTGTCACTTATTAATAGAACGAAAGTCGTAAAATAACAATGGACAATTGTACTATAAGGGTACTATAAAATATTATCGCAGTAGTATGTAGACTATGTAATTTATATGTCTGAACAAAATATGTTCTGAATATGATAAATTTTGAACAGTTTCTCATTTTACTGGACTTTTCAATATGACATACAGGGTTATCATGAGACGATAACGATAAAGTCTCAAGACTCTCGTGTTTGTCTTTTACTGACGTCAGAAAAGCAGCAATGCGTCCAATTACAAAGACTCACTCTAATGGAATACGCGACTGAATCTGCTGTACTGGAAAAGGAGCTGGTGCATAAAAACTTCTGTTGCTCGTTCTGTGCATTTTGTTAAAGTACCCTTGTGTGTTGAACAAAGGCGTTGTTTTTGAAGTCCAAGGTTAGATCTCAGTCTATAGTTTGCGCGTATGGTAAATTCTGACTGACAGTTTAAATATTAGGGTTTAGGTTTGAACAATTAGCATGGGGGTCTTTCAGACAGCAGATCTTCTGATTCTGAAGTTTACCTCCTGACGGACCCGGGTTGCAATCGCTATTAACATAGACAGCGAACACTCGTTTTTATATTTAGTAGTTCATACTTTATTTAACGTAAAAATACACATTTAACACAATTATATACAGTCTACGTAATGACAAGATGGATGGACTGGTTCATTTATTCTCTGTACGTATCTTATAACCTGAAATAAAAACCAAATATTCAGAGCGTTCTCTATACAATGAATGCCTTACACCCGACCCTTCTTCATAGGAAACTATCAACCTGGTCGTATGCGGAGCCGGCTGCTAAGACAATTTTCTCTTATCATAGTATCAGTCGATAAGCTTTATAAATACATGTGTTTATTAAAGTGATGAGACATAATGTAGCTAAATGTTTATATCCCAAAACCCCTTGAATCCCTACTGTTTCCCACCAAAATCACATTCTGAATAAAAATTTCAATGACTTGATTAAGCTCATGGCCAGAACGTTTGTTCAGTCTGTTTCAAAATCAGCTTGATCTTTGGCGTAGTAATACAGATTAGATTAATCCACATGTAATTATCTACTGGCTTTCGAAATCAATATAAACAATATATAAACAAAATCAACTAAAACGTGAATACAGTTGAACCTGTATTAATGGATACCCTTTCTATAATGAGCTACCACTTGCAGTTTCATTAAACAGCCTTTTTTCTTCAACTTGTGCATTTTGTGTTCAGTGCACATAGCTTCATTGTCAAAGTACTTTTTACACAACGAATAACGTTCAGTTAGATATGGTCTTGCTTTACTGGTGTAGGCTGTATCTACTTATGACCTTTTATCTAATTACGTTAAAATCAATTGTCTTAAAATATTTGTGGATATTGATTAAGAAGCATTATAATGTTGAATGGTAAATAGATCTGATGTAAGAACAGAGTTTACCTTTTCCACAATGTTTGATATGATGAAGTTGACAGTGCGTAGAGCCATTTACTTGCTGAACATGGTTTTGACGAAATCTGAAATGTTGAAACACTGCATTCTTCATCGCGCGTTCATCATTTTAGCACAGATATCATTAACTTTATACATGCGTTACTTAAAAAAACAACAACAATCTGACCGCTAGAAATCACACGCTAACTGTTGTCTGATACATGGCAACGTGATTAATATGACTGCGAATTTATTAAAGGACGTAAATGCGCTGCCCATATCTTCTGTGACAAAACGTTTATAACTAATGTCCGATTTACTTTTTTCGGAGAAATCAAATGCTACAGAATTGGCACCAGTGGTGATGTCATACGCCTCACATGCTCGTTGCCTAGTTCTATATGCGCTTGCTGTATCATCTTTACCTCGTCTGCATTTGTGCTACAACACCAATATTTACAAACCAACACAAGTTTCTTTTTATTTCGTTTTTATTCAGACAAAATATGTGTCATCTTAAAAATATTTACCATTATAATTGACCATTCCACTACCGTCACTGTCGGCTTCTTTGATCATTTCGTCCACTTCCTCGTCTGTTAGTTTCTCACCCATATTTGTCATAATGTGCCGTAACTCTGCCGAACTTATCATACCTAATGGGAGACAATCATAATTTACAGTCCCAAACTTACTATTTTGAATCAGTCTCGTAAGGCATAAACCAAATTTGTTTTTGTATAAACTGTGGAAAAAATCATACAGTAATGAAAAGCGATGGACCAGAGAAATTATGCCATGTCAGTTCGCCCGAGCAACTTCTATCTTAATTTCTACGCGATAGAAATGAGTCCCAAAACTAAGAAATCTACAAAATTAATAATCATTGGTCGAAAACGATAAGTATTTAATGGTTTATGGCGTTTTTTATCATAGTTATATCAAACGAAGATTTAGCCTATAAGGTCTCTGTAATGCACCTATGTGTTTAAAGTAAATGAACTTTTAGCCACGAATCTGGAAATAATGTTGAAATATATTTTGTGAAGTTTATGTCATATCCTAATCTTGAGTTGATTATTGTTAAGTCATCAAAATATCCCTTGATAAGGAGTAAATGAGCTTATCAGACAGTCAACGTTACCTTGACCTTCCTTGTCAAACACCCTGAACGCCTCATTTAAATCTTCCTCCGACTCCTGGTCTTTCATCTTGGTCGCCATTAATTGTAGAAAACTTGTAAAATCAACCGCTGAAAATATTCCACATGACAACAGATATGGTTTGATTTTGTGACAAAAATATACAAAACACCCAAACCATGTTGTACTGAAATCTGGCCTTTTAGGTAAATATTCGAGTAAACGAGATTTACAGAACACTTATTATAGTTTTACTCTATTTTGTACTAGAAAAGGAATGTATCTGTGTACATGACTAAATCCTAAGTTGAAGCAAACTCACTTTAAATTTCAAAGTGTTAATTAATTTCAACATTTGTAGAACATTTAGCCTTGCATAGCTTTGGTTAAAAGATTCAAGATTCTTTATTCAGAACTCAGTAAGCATTTGCATAATCATCAGCATTTGCATAATCATCAGCATTTGCATAATCATCAGCATTTGCATAATCATCAGCAAATTACAAAATAAAATACAAAGGCAACAAGAAACTATCAATCTACTAAAAATACCATATAAAATTAGATATATTTTCAAATTAATCGCAAACTAATAACGACTGACACATTAAACCTCTTCCATTAACCTTTTTCAACCTTGCAGCACTGTTTTACAAAAGTGTTTCCCTTAACGGTCTATGGCTGAGGTCTCTAGTCCAACCCCTGACCTGATACTCAATGTGACAAAGTTTCTTACCGAGGACGAATAGAAAAGCAGATTTATAATTTTAGTGAGCTGATTGGAAAACACTTCTCAGTATTCTAATGGTTAGGCTAATGGATTCTCTCACTGGTTGAAGGCCATGAGTCCAAGCCCCGCTAACGGTCACGGACATTTATTAAGAAATGCGGCAGTTTCTACGGAGGTTGGGTCTATTACTTATCTTTCCAGGGGACTTTTTATATGTCTCTAATAAAATACTAAACCAAATTAACTAAATAAAAAAGAATTAAACAGTAACCTAGAACTGCTGAACAATCGAACAAAATTGAAAGAGTTATTCATCTTGTTGATCATGAAAAATGCCACATGTTTACTTACTGTCACTATCAAGTTCCATTTTCATCTCTTCTAGCTCTGCTATGGTGGGATTCTGACCGAGGGCCCTCATCACTGTGCCCAGCTCCTTGGAGTCTATGGCCCCTTCCCCGGCTTTATCATACAAACTGAACGCCTCCTTAAACTCTGTAATCAGAGCATATTCAAAGAATAAATATGCTGTAAAATCAACCGCATATATGATGTCAAATCAACATTGAACTCTACAATTCTGTAAGAATGTATTATAAATGTAAGTAGAGCATGTTTATGAGTAGAGCATGTTTATGAGTAGAGCATGTTCAAGTTGATACTTTGACACGCAGGACGTTCTCTGAGTAAATATTGTAGCAAAAAAAAAGGTCAGTCCCGAAATTGTTTCTTCCTTTCGTTTGAAAATGGTTAGTGAGTAAAAATTTGTAACAAAGCACCAATATAGTGAAGGGGAAAATTCAGCCTTTTCTCAGATATATAACCCATGGGAATAACACTTGAAACGCAGACAATAACGGACGACGCTCAACTTGATTCATGACAAACACCGTCTCATGACGGTTCTTCCACTACTCAATCGTGTTTCAACTGTGAGTCTTAAACTATTTTTGGGGCGTACAGACGAATGAAAGATCACGTGATTTCTGAAGACATTAAAGAACTCACCGGCTATCTGCTCCTCTGTGAAGGAATCCGCCTACAGGTGAAAAAAAGAGTGTAACTTAAAACCTGTGCAGAAATAGAGCTTATTTTTTTCAGGATGAAGATACACGAGACATCTCACATAACTTTGTATTTGGTCCAAACATGTACATGTATTAAATTAATGTGAAGCAAATATATTTCAAATTCCTGCTTTATAAACAAATTTTAACACTCTTCACAAATTAATTTGCCTATCTCAGATTTGAAAATAATAGAAGAAGAAATAAGAATATTGATAAAAATATTACCATTTTTCTCGTCCTAAAATCATCCAAAATAAATGCAGCAAAGGTAACGTATAAATTTGTCACGAAAATCCCATTGTTTAATGATCTTTTTGTTTGATGGGTACAAACTTGAATTGATGATATCCAGTCATTGTGTGGATTAAGACACATTGGATATTGTCTGTCGTACTTTTTGATCAACTGATTTATTCAAATCACAAACGTCTAATGGGCTCAAATTTCCATACAAGTATTGTTTTTCGTCACGGTTGGTTGGTCCGCACTGTGATATGATGGACTAGTGCGTACTTAAAACAACGGAATCAAACTTCCATGCACGACCTGTATCCAAGATGTATGGTGGTTAAGATGAAAATACCGAAAACAGAGTATATGTTTAAACTTATTAATTTTAGGTTTATTTTGTATGTTCAAACTTATTTATTTTATATAGAAGCAAGTTCTTGCAACTTGTATTAATCCAGTCTCTGCCTCCAGGGTTCATACTAGTCTTTGCGTCGGAAGTGTCATAGGATTCGAACCGGAAAACCGGCGCTCTAACTACTCGACCATTGTTCTTCAGTATATGTCCAACAGAAATTAGAAGTTACAAAGATTTCCTTCATTTCTAAGAGATATATGGTGTAGTTGTTAATCCAGTTTTTAATGGGCTAGTTACCATTTACAATTTTACTCAATGATCGCAAAACTTTTCTTTCGAAGTAAAAGATGTAGGAGCACGCACATTATTGTTGTTGTTTTTGTTTTTTTTAACTGTACAGGTCACTTTGACCACAACTTGAAATTCAAGTATATTAAAGACATAACCAGAATAACTTCCTGAGTAAAAATGTTTAAATAATGCATGATCTTAATTGTTACTTCATCGTTTTCAACGAAATTCAGACATTCTGTGTCCATTCATCTGAACTGCTTAAACTGTATCTGTATTTGTTGTAAACAAACATTTATGCCATCATCGCTTTTCAAAGTGTTCAAATATGATCCAAACATTTAAAACGTTGATATGTTAAGACATTTTTACATGAATCCTTGGCAACTGGTTATGATTTGGAAAGAAATCGGATGATCAAATGACATTATACCAAATTATTATGGGCTATACATCAGATCCTATCATCGAAGGCTAAGGGAAGCTGCTTGTTCAACAGACAGACAGACAGACAGATTTTTTTTTTAGATTTGTACAAAGGACATCATCTCTAACACATACAATAAATACAAATAATGTTAACGTGACTTAACAGCAATACAGAGAAATAAAATATAGAACATGAAATATTATGGTATTTATTAACATTTCAGGAATTTTCACAAGATTTCTTTCACTGAACATCTGATATATATTAATCGCCCTTGACTAGTCTGGTCCACAGCGTACTATCCACACCAACAGTCTAGTTCCTAGCGTACTATCCACACCAACAGTCTAGTTCTCAGCGTACTATCCACACCAATAGTCTGGTTCCCACCGTATTATCAACATGAATAGTCTAGTTCCCAGCGTACTATCGACACCAACAGTCTGGTTCCCAGCGTAATATCCACACCAATAGTCTGGTTCCCAGCGTACAATCCACACCAATAGTCTGGTTCCCACCATATTAGCCACACAATAGTCTAGTTCCAAGCGTACTATCCACACCAATAGTCTAGTTCCCAGCATACTATTCCCAGTGAACTAATACAGCGATAGTAATTAGTGTCAGGGGCAGATAATCAAAACTAACACTTGACAAGCTATGGGGAAGAACCGAGTTAATAAATATCTCTACTGACGATCGTGCACAAAGTGATTATTACACGTACAGAAGTTAGTGGATTAAGCTTGGGTCTTCTGATTATAACAAACCTAATTATTTAAATACAGACGGTCTAACACAGTCTTTTTTCTATTGAGATATCAACATTTGTAAAGTACGGATTGTTTCTCATTGGAGCTGTGCAAGTATTTTCAGAAACTGAAAATAACAGAAGATAAATGTCAGACGAAAGGAAATAAAACCAGACGCAGCCAGACAATACTTTTATTTTTTCATCAATTTAGTCAGCTATACAAAGAGTAATTAAGACAATGATTTCATCACATACTCTCAAAGGATATAAAGTTATTCACAAGGAAGTAGATTTCCTGTCGCTAAGGAGACAAGATGGTGTGGTTTCAATTTCCTGTCGCTAAGGAGACAAGAAGGTATGGTTAAGGAAATCATCCAAACATACATGATATAAATGTACAAAGTTAACAGTAAATAATCTGACCATCGTAATTTTTCAAATCACTAAAAAAGATAATGACCACACTTAATGCTGAAGCGTAAGACGATAAGGTCTAATTTGTCAATTCAGAGTTAAGGTGAAGGTCAAACAACTTCTTAAACATCAATGTAAATGTTTTGACCTAGATAAAACAGTGAATAGATCTCAATACATGTATAAGCAAATAATCTGGCACAAGATAGATACCAACCTTAAACGTGAAAAAACAAACGTGTCACCTGCAAACAAAGGTTTCTCATTCTTAAAAAGATAGCTGTAGAGTTGTTTTGTTGTTGTTGACAATTTTATAATACTACTATATAAAGTATGAATATCCCTAAACGGGATCTATACCGGTATACAATTAACACCTAAGATGAATCAAATGTATTTACGCATCGAAACTATTCGAACTTTGAAAAAAAGCAATGCGTAATGAGTCCTTATATCGATCAAATTCAACGAAACCAATTTACTACAGAAGAGCTTCTCAGACAAGAGAATCACTGAGACGATCCGACGTCGCTCCACTGTAATCAATATAAGAATATATGGTACTCGGGGTCTGGTCAATGTATTCCCTAAACCAAACAAGTTCAAGTGAAAAACACCACATTGAAAACACTCGTATTATACAAGTCCACAATTTTAAGCAATTGATATAAATCAACTAATGCGCGATTTGTAAATGACGTATTTCACTAATGGAAACTAACGGATTAGTGCCATAAGAACTTTCACTGAGAGATTTTAGCAAGTTTGAGTGTATCTGTTGACATATGTACACAGTCCTCTCTAAATAAAACGTATTGTTAAAACAGATATTCAAATGACAAATTCAATCTATATTTTGAAATGCCATCTACATTTCCAGTGGCAAATTGACAAATTCATTTTATGTAAAAACGTCGAAAACGTGTTAACACAGGAATGCGTTAAAAGAATTAACTGTTAAAAATCGCTATGTGGTCTTGTAAACGGGCACATCTTGTGATAAAAAGCATCAATTACCTCAGTTACAAGTATAACATTTTAAAGTTGACGTACAGACAGTTTATGCAGTCGCCAGCGGGTAGTGGCAATTTACATGGTCACATACAGTTTTAAAATTGCACTTAAATGAGACGTTAACACATTCATATTTTCATTCATAAACACTGAACAGTTTTAAGATATTTTCAAACATGATCTGATTTCATGTACATGTTGTTTTGGACATACAAGGAACAAGGAATATTATGAACATATATTTTGATATATCACGAACATATGTACTTAATGCAAGAAAATGTGACAGGTAAGTTTTGGCAGGTAAGTTTAAAGTTAACGCATTAATGAACAGTTAATAAAGAATTAATTGAATAACACTATATACAAGAGATGTAGAATTATTCCACAAGTAAAACTTGCTAGAAACGCTGTAGTAAAAATGTCAAGATATGAACACTGTTATAGCATGTACTCAAAACACATCGAAGGCACTTTTTCAGCAATACATCCACCATGTGGTAATTCCTTATAAACACTAAGAAGCGAACACATTCTAATTCAGAATCATAAGATTACACATTTTCGTCGTCTCTGCCTCGGGTCTCTTCGTTTTATCTTTGGTTCCAATACGGCTAACAATGCTTCATCGAAAACATCTTTGAGACCTTGTTGAGTCAATGCACTACATTCTACATAACAGTCTGCGTTAACCTTTTTAGCTAATCTCGCACCTTCCTCCGGAGTAACAGGTTTTTGTTTTCTTTTTTGAAGTTTCTGTCGAACTTTTTCATCGTCGCGGAGATCTACTTGAGTTCCAACTATGAGAAAAGCGGAAGTGGGTGAATTAATCCGCACTTCCGGTAGCCATTTTAATTCCAAATTTTTCATAGTGTCCGGCATGACAACGGAATATGCTAACAGAAATACGTGTGTTCCAGGGTAAGACAGAAGGCGCAAACCTTCATATTCTTCCTGAAAAGGAGAACAGACGAATATATATAAAGACAGACCAGTTTATCAAGCGACTTCTGTCAACACTGGATAAATATCTGAAACAGATCTTTGATCGGACATGACAGAAGCTATTTTTTCTTGACAATTTCTCAGTAACCTAAACCACTGTCAGAAAACAAGATCTGTCCGTAAACAGCACACTCCTATTTTCTTAGAGCTGGAAATATAACTATAAACTAAAGAAATGAAAAAAATAAAGGGAAAGAAGGGGCATTTCCTTAAGCGGGGCTAATTTTAACCCTAGGGACTTAGGAACAATCTTAGTAGGGTTCTTATGGTGATCAAGTATTCAAAGTTTCAAGAGAATATCTTTGACACTTTATGAGAAATGGACCTTAACAAAAAGGTAAACCAAGAAATTCTAAGTAGAAAAAGGAGGATAACTTTGCAAAACTGAATTTAAGGGTTATCTCCCTTAAGAATGGTTTAACTTTTCAAAAAGTGAACAAGTATTCCAAATTTGAAGTGATTAGCTTTGATAGTTTCTGAGAAGAGGGCCATAACAAAAAGATTAACAAACGCCCACACCGTCGAGAGGGTCATGGCAATAGCTCCAATCGTGACTCTTAAAAAGGTTATCTTTAAGGAACATTCAAATTTTAAGAAAGTTCAATGCACAGGCAATCGCCCTTTAAAAACATCCACGCATCTTATGTCACATCCTGTCAGTGAAATACAAGTTCATCAATGTACCATGCAATTTTATTTTGTTTTGTTCGCATTATTAAAACTATATAACAGAAAGACAGACAGCTTGTTTTGGCATTGTAACTCCTACGAACTGCAAAAATCAGAAAATTCTGTTCACAGTCTTCCCAGACAGGTACAGTCTGAGCGGTAAGAGTAAAAGTGATAAGACCGTGTTGTTTCTCAATACAAAGTTATTATATCATTCCTCTGGGGGAAAGGCTGAGCTATTTTAGTCCAGATAATACAGCAGGTACAGATCTACTTCTTACGTTACAATGTTTTTGTAACAATCATCAAAAAATACTGCCAAAGATCAAAGAATTCTTGGTATAAATAATGAGTCCAGCTAATTCCCATTATAAGCTGAGCTGGCGAGCATGTCTAGATGAAAGGCATTACAAAAACAATGCTTTTTTGTAATCATAACACCCGACCTAAATTGTCTATACATGAACACAGGGTATTTCATAACCATCACCAACAATAAAAGAGTTTATTTTAAGCGAATCTCAAAACGTGGACTGTTGGACCATCTTAACATAAAGGAGTGCGCTTCAATTTGGCTTTGGATTTTGTGGATACAAAAGAACCATATTTTAATTGTTCCCAGTTGATTATCTAATTGCATGGTTTAATTCCCTTGTTATACGCTGCGACAGATCCTTTAAGTCGCATTACTGGGTTAACTTGACTTAGCTTAGTTCCTAAAAATGAAAGCAGTATGACGTTATAAAATTTCTCTGTTTCACGTTTTGTATACTTTTCATGTATGCTACTGCTTATATTGGTTTAAATTTATCCATTCAAAATCCCGCTGTACTTATATTTTAGTCACGTCTGAAGCCGAAGTTCTTAGCATATCTCGGGGGTTCCGTCTCATAAACGTTCGAGTTAGCGAACTGCTCGATTTATGCAGATTGTCACATTTCTTCACAGATAGCTGTGTGTTAGATGAACGGAAAGCCTATCCTTTAAGTCACTACCGCTGGATAAATTTACCGTAAGTATTACAATAAATTTTTTTTTGGATACTTTGACACATGTTACGAAAGTTACACTTGGTATTAACTATTGAGGACACAAGCTTTACTATCTTATAACGTGAGCCTTCACTTGTTATACGGCAGTACTGAAATAACCTTACCTGACCAGCAGTGTCAAACAGACCCAGTTGATATGAGGTACCTCGAATATTGACCGTCACTGGAACAAAGAACAGAAGGTATAAACAAATTACAAATCATCTCCTGTGTACACAAGGATGGAGATCTAAGAAGAATGATAACTTAACATGCATTAAATCATGGTCAAACGGTCATGGTGTTAATAAAACACACCAGATGGCTGTAATCTATAATATATTTAACTAAGGCAATAGATTTATAAATGACAGTTGTCACTGAACAGAGAAAATGTCTAATGATCTTATATCCCTGAAACTAGATGTTATACAGAGTTCGGTTTTAAGAGTTCTTCAAAAATATTACAGCCAAATTTGGACAGGCATTTTTCGTAACCAGTACCCCTTCGGAAATACTATTACAATGCCAATTTCTTCTGTTAGGCACTGTCAACTTTCTAGCAAATTAAATTGTTAAAGGAATATTCGAACCAGTGATCCCCAAACAGAATAAGGTTATAGATCCCCAGACAGAGTAAAGCAACTGATCTTTTCAGACAGCGTAAGATAACAGATCTTCAGATATAAGAGGCTACAGATCCCCAGACAGAATAAGGTTAGAGAGTAAAGTCACAGATTCAGACAGAATAAGGTTACAGATCCCAAGACAGAGTAAAGTTACAGGTCTTCAGATAGAGTAAGATAACAGATCTTCAGATATAGGAGGTTACAGATCTTCAGACAGAATAAGTTTACAGATCCCCAGACAGAGTAAAGTTGCAGATCCCCAGATAATATTACAGGTCTTCAGACAGAATAAGGTTACAGATCCCCATCTAGAGTAAGGTTACAAATCTTCAAATAAAGTAAGGTTACAGATCTTCAGATAGAGTTAGGTTGCGGATCTCCGAAGGAATGTTTCAGTTCCCCAGACAGTGTATGGTTACAGTTGGTCTTAAACACTAGGTCATGAAAGAAAAAACTTTTAAATAATGAGTTCATACGTGAAAACAAGGTTCACATCAACAGTGTGAACAATTAGGCTTCTTCATTTGTTCTATGTATTTCTTTTCCTGCATGATGATGTAAGGCCTATGTTCGTTCTAATGATGTTTGCTCTATGTAATGACTTCGTGTGAATTTGTGTAAACAGAGTACAAACGACATATAATCTGTTTATTCGTGATTAATCCATTGATCACCTATCCTATTAATTTCATATTTGTGAAGCTTATTTATAAACTTATTTTCCGATAAAACCGTCACCCTACCCTCGATGAGTCATATTATAAAACTTCCGGTTTTCAATAGTCAGTTGAGGAAAATAATTCAAGACACGTTTAACACGATATAGGTCAACAAAACAAGACTAGTATGGTTGTATTTTTTTTTAAATAATGTTTATATTTCGAAGAATAATCATGCGCAGTTTAGAATTATAAAGTTTCAGTATTAATATCTCAGAAGAGGAAAAGTTCGATTTAACTAAATTCTAATCTTAACATTTTTAAATTTGTGTTTAAAATATTCACTTTTTTGAGAGCTATTAAATGTGGTAAAAGTTACAAACAACAATATTTTATTATCTGTAAACACCTGTGACCTGGAAGACCGAAATTGTGCAATTATAGTCAGAGTAAATTGCACACTGATAAAATTTATAACACAATACTTATAACATTTGACATCCGCGTTCTTCCTTAAAAGGACATTGCAGTGAGTCATTTAATTTCATACTTTTGACAATAAAACGTTAAGTTTTGAAGATTCATTTTGTTTCCCAAAAGGAAGTGTGGTAGTCATCAGACTGAACCCTTTTGTGTTTACAGTCATTTCCATTTTTTTTAAAAAAAAAAGTTTTCATGCGTCACATGTTAAGTTTTCCTATGGGTATCAATATGTATAACACTGAGTTATGTTTGCAGGACCGGAACAAACATTACACTATATAGACAGCAGTTTTATAATATCTACAAAGTACAGTTGCTTGGTATTTTTCTATTTCCAGTGCTACGAGTCTTTACTGAAATTCGATGTTACTGTTTTATTGAATGCTTCACTAACATGTACGAGGGTCTCGTACATATAGATTCTCGCTTCAGTAAGACTAATGTAACTTGACACTGACATCTAATTAACACAAAATGACCGTTTCTGACCGACTGACCATCACTGTCAATAGTGATCATATAAAGAGAAAATAAATGTATGTAGACCAGTGAATATAGGGCTTATAAACGAGCAAAAACCCGCGACATCTCGCAGCACCGCCTGCATGACTCAATGAACATAGTGTTTGACAAACAAGACCTATATTATTTATGAACTGTGACTATGATTGCAAGTAATTGCATATGATTGTCCAATTTTATGTCTTATATTGCACAGAAATGCGGTGATTTACTGACTTCGTGAACACTCTTACTCCGCAGATATGCCGAGCTAACAGACGACATTGTTTTGTGTTTAACCATTGACGATTCGAGCTGGCAACTGTTTCCTGAACAGTAGGTCTAAACCTCAACACGATTTTGATCTTTAACAAAAAATTTAGCTTGGTTTGGGAGCTGCCGGCATTGCAAAGTGACGTATCCCTAAAAGGTGGTCTAGATATACCCCTTTCGGCACAGTGGCCTTTGGGCAAATAAGATAATAGAATGGTTAGATAAGTATATCTTGCATAAATCACTAATTTAATGTCATTTGATACTGACGAGAATACTATTAAGAAGTATGAGAAATGACACCAGATAAGAGACTGTTTACGCACTTTTCTGTCTGAGTGGTACTTGATTATATCTATTGATCAAGATAACAAGAAAAGCGAGTTTTTCAAGAAAAACACAATGACCATTTCGAGGAGAGATTTCCCGTGTTTTTCTACATTTTCAATAGTCATACATGGTCTGTTCATGACAATAGTATACACTGAGAAATCACTTTAATGTACTTGAAAAAATTTCGATGAACTTGACTAGTAATAATTTTATCATTCTGTTGCCAGCGACAGTTGACATTTTGTATCTGTATCATAATGACCTGTATGATAAACATTTGTGATGACATTCTAAGAAAAGTTTATCATGCTGAAATCTATGTCTCTTACGAGTGTTATGACTTACTTTTATTAGAGTAAATGTACCTAGTTGCTGCGACCAGTTATATGCACTTATTACAAATTCAAAACGTGCCAAATTTAAGCTCTATAAATGTCTATGAAAAAAAATCATTCGTTTACAAAGTTACAAAATATCGATAGACCACAATTTGTCAGCAAAATATTTACACAGCAGTGGAAACATTTGTTCAACAGAGTACATGAAGATTTATAACATACAAAAACACGGACACTCAAGGACATGCAAAAACCCTTCAAATAAGTTTCATAAATCTTGATATTTCAAAAAACGTCAAAAGCTGTCATGTTTTCCAGTTGTAACAACCTAAATCTATCTGAAGTTTTCTCTGTTTCAACTTCTAAATGACAGTGAACGTGTGACCTTTTCGTAATCTATTTCTCGTTTTATGTTTAAGAGTATTACAATGACGTATCAAATGTTTTCATTTTTTTCTATGCATAAAATCTGACCTACACACTATCGTTTGTTTTAATGGCCGGGTTTAGTGTAACCACACATCACAATATTATCTTACCTGCATAATTGTCAAACACCGTCGGCACATATTCCGTTGGAAATCTGTTTGTTGCGTAGCTCATAAGCATACAGGTCTTTCCGACGGCGCCGTCACCAACGACAACGCATTTAATAAATCGATTTTCATCATCATCCCCACTCATTTTTCACAAAATTATCCTAGGAAAAAAACACGAAAATTGCAATCCACTTGTTGATAAAGTTATGTGTAGAAAAGCTGTATAGATATGAATGGTATTCGGTGAAGCATGCATATAGCTTAAGGCTAGTTTAAAAATAGATTTTACTATGGTTTGACCAATAAGTGGTTGTTTATAAATAGTGCACGGAATTCCCTCATGTTAATTTCACAGGTAACAGTACTTGGTACGAAATGTCTTTACGAAGGTAAGAGAAGTCTTAGGTGCGTGTTGTTGTTTTTTTGCTGTTACTGCATTTAGATGTGTTTCAGTAATGAAAGATTTAATACCCCATTTTAACGCGCAATTTGCATTCTTTTGCAGTTTCAAGAACTTAGTATTGTGCCGAACCAACTTCGAAAGTTGATGGAAACTAGACCTGTGCGTGTGTGTTAGACCTCCCACACCAAACGGACGTAACGGCCCTTTATTTATGTTAGCAAACGGTAAAATTAATATGAACTACATGTATGACAGACATCACTTCCTTTTTCTCATCTTGTTTGTGAACAATCTCCTGAATATACGTCAGATAGACGATCGCCCCATGCAGGGCCGGATCCAGAAATTTTTGACTGGGGGGGCTTGGGGGAAGGTACGGAAGGGGGTGACTCCCTTCTGTAGGGGGGGTTTGGGGGGCCTCCCCAAGAAAATTTTCTAAAAAGGTGGACTAAATGGCCCATTTTGGTGCTTTTTAGGCATAAAAATATAATGAAATTTGTGTGAGAATTTAAAAGAAATATACTGGTATTTTTTTGAAATGTTCAACTAAAGCAAAAAACATATGACAAGTTTTAACTTTTTTTATTTTATATTTATAAAGTCCTCTGAAACAAATAATTTATCAATAAATTAATTTTCATAACAAATAACAACGTAATCACATTATCCAGTCTCCTCGCAGTGATCTCCCCTTCATTCTTGGAAAGATCTCTGCAGACACGGGTTAACCTTAGCTGGATTTCAGCTATATAAACATGTATGAACTTTTTTTAAGAATTTATTTTTTTCTCTGTTTAGTATAGTTACAATGGGAACTGCATCTATTAAACATGCCTGTGTGTAATGAAATTTTAAAAAATGTAACTTGAAAAAAAGTTTAAAATTTTGTTTATTTACTTTCGACCATCATCACGTGACATGACTTTCGGCAGTAAGTATTGAACCGCTGTGTGGAGTTTGCACCATTCGGAACACCTCGGGCGACTTCAATATGTCTTTATACGAAGTTGTCGGAAAAGGCCGAGTTGTTACGATTGGAGTTTGCACAATATCGTCAGGCAACTGATCATGGCCAGCAGACGCTCATTTAACAACTTTATCAAATACGTCAAGGTTACTAGACGCTTGAAACTATACATCTTGATGAGTTTGGAGAATTCTCTGATAATCCGTGCCGCCGAATATACGGTACATTGTGTAATATACACGGCAATAAAGTTGCAAACTCGTTATCAGTTGTTACGCAATATTGCATGACCATTGCAAATTGAAAAGTTGACTGTGTTTCTGTTACGAGGTGAAAAGAGCTGAATAAAATGTTTAAGAGTCTTTGAAAATGAGCCCTTTTATTTTTTTACAAACGGGCCAGCTGGGGGGGCTTGGGCCCTATAAGCCCACCCGGTAAATACTTGCCTGCGGCATGGTAGACGTATATTGACTGATGTAAGTTTATCAGCCGCGCATAATTTTTATACAGGCACATTATTATGAATACAAACTGCAATCACATACTAGTAGTTTTTATTATTTGTTATATAGTCTTTAAAAAACAAAAACAACGAAACAGGCAGTATGGAAAACTGCTTGTGCTAACATTAAAATGCAAAGCAATTAGACAGATGAAAATGAACACATTCTATATGCATCTTAATCAAATGACATTAATAATCCCTTGTCTTAATTTAATAAATACAAAATTCCAGTCAGCTTGCAGATAGTACAAAGCTTCTGGCGGAGTGATCATTGAATTAAGGTTTTCGCCTTTGAGACAGATGACCTAAAATCTGAATTTTCATAACCTAATTTCAATATTTTATGCCAAAACACACAAGGTGTCAAATGCCAGCTTTCTAGAAACATTTCAAGATCAGATTGTTTCAAACCATGAGTTCAAAACTTCTTGTCTATTCTACAGCCATTCATTCAACAGATGACTGACATACATCATCAGTCCTAAAACAAGAAGAACTGAGACTTTTACAGACCTATTTCAATCTAGATGTTTTTTTTTGTGAAAAACGCATGTCTCCCCCCTGCACCCAATGGAAGGAAGGCCAAGGAAGAGATATCACCTTTCTGAAACAGAAGCCTACTCTAGGTATGGTTGACGTCACCTGACATCACAGTGGAACTGTTTGTATCAACGGCAGTGTGGAAGACAGCATATGTTACATCGTGGTAGCTGTAATGTATTGGCGTAACACCAGCTTCAATGCAGTCCATGTTTTTAACATATATATGGTCGAGAAGTGTCCTTCAAGAAGTGACCTTGACCTTTGACCTACTGACCCCAGAATCAATAGGTTTCTTCTACTCAATAAGGGCAATCACCCTATGAAGTTTGAAGGCTCTGGGTGAAATAAAACTCCAGTTATTGAGCGGAAACGGTTTTCACTCTTTGGGCCCCTATGACCTTGACCTCTGACCTACTGACCCAAAATCAATAGGGCTCTTCTACTCAATAAGGGCAATCATCCTATGAACTTAAGGCTCTGAGTGTAATAGAACTCCAGTTATTGAGCAGAAACGTTTTACACTCTTCGGGCCCCTTTGACCTTGACCCTTGACCTACGGAGCCCAAAATCTATAGGGTTCTTCTATTCAATAAGGGCAATCACCCTATGAAGTTTGAAAGCTCTGAGTGAAATAAAACTCCAGTTATTGAGCGGAAACGGTTTACACCATTAGGGTCCCCTTGACCTTTGACCTACTGACCTCAAGATCTATAGAGTTCTTCTACTCAATAAGGGCAATCACTTCGTGCAGTTTGGAACTCCAGTTATTGTGCGGAAATGGTTTACACTTTTCGGGCCCCTATGTCCTTGACCTTTGACCTACTGACTCCAAAATCGATAGGGTTCTTCTACGCAATAAAAGCAATTACCCTATGAAGTTTGAAGGCTCTGGGTAAAATAGAACTCCAGTTATTGAGCAGAAACGGTTTACACTCTTAGGGCCATTGTGACCTTGACATACTGACCCTAAAATCAATAGCGTTTTTCTACTCAATAAGGGCAATCCCTCTATGAAGTTTGAAGGCTCTGGGTGAAATAAAACTCCTGTAATTGAGTGGAAACAGTTTTCACTCTTTGGGCCCCTGTGACCTTGACCTTTGACCTACTGACCCCAAAATCAATAGGGTTCTTCTACTCAATAAGAGCAATCACCCTTTGAAGTTTGAAGGCTCTGGGTCAAACGGTAGTCCAGTTATTGAGCAGAAAAGAAGTGTGACAGACAGACAGACGGACCAGGCAAAAACAATATGTTTCCCCCAGACGGGGGAGACATAATTAATTACTCAATAAAAGTTTAAAATTTGACTAATAATAGGCATATCAATTATCCAAAGAAAATCACAGAAATTAGGAAATTACCATTCACTTGAAGATGAAGTTATGTTGAAGTACCATTCATTTTACATAAGTCTTGGTGGACAAAGATGCCAACACCTCCTCTTGGAGACTGGTTGTTTTGGTGTGTTGGCCTAGGAGAGAACACAGCTTGGTATCGTGTATTGGGGGGGGGGGGGGTTGAACTATGTCATAAGCACTTGTCCACGTTTCCTAAAGGGCTATAATATTAGTCTGGTGGAAAAATAATTGTTTTTAATGTCATGAAAATGGGGGAAAAACATGAAAGCCAGACAAGGTTTTTCTATTTTTAGCTCTGGTGGCCATTTTGTGCAGCAAAGCAAAACGTGCCAGTGATATGCACAACAAGGGTTTGTCTGATCACTCCTGTGAAGTTTCGTCAATCCTGCCAGCAGTTTGACCTGAGAAAGCCAGACAAGGTCTTTCTATTTTTTGCTCTGGTGCCCATTTTGTGCAGTGAAGCGGAACATGCAGGCGATATGCACAACAAGGGTTGGTACTGATCACTCCTGTGAAGTTTCGTCGAAATCCTGCCAGCAGTTTGACCTGTGAAAGCCAGACAAGCTTAATCATTGTGTACACATTTGTTCGAACAAAAATTATTGCCTTTATAATTATATAATGTATGTTAGAAAATTATGTACACAGATCAGTCTGAAAAGGAAGTATATATACCTTAATAAAATGGCCCTAAAGCTATTATATAAGGTGTGTGAGATATGGTCAGTACAAAAAATAAGTATGAAAATTCACAAAGGGCATAACTCCAAAATTATGCATTAGAAAAATATGGTTCTTGTACACTTCACTTCTCCTAAATGAGATCTATCCGCCTTTGAAGTTTCATGTTGGTACCTTATATTGTTTATATTGTTTGAATTAGGTGCTGGACAAAAATAATGTCTGAATTAACAAAGGAATAAAAAAATGAAGTGCAGAGTGATGATTCTTGTGCACTGCACTTCTCCTCAGTGAGATGTATCCATGTAGGAAGTTTCATGTTGATACCTTTATCAGTTTTTTTGTTAAGGTCCAGACAAAAAGCGTGACAGTTGCTGGATGGACAAAACAGCAACTAGATGCTCCAGGGAGCATAAAAAGTTATTACTTGATCTATTACACACTGACATAGGACCTGAAGGAGATTTGCAAACTTTTCAAGCCATTATAACTAAAAGGACTTCCATCACTGAAAAGTGTTGATATATAGAAGTGGTAAAATGCCTGACAAATAAGTGTAGCATGTTTGACACCCTTGCCTTACTATCCACACCATCAATAGAGTTCAAAAGAGTTAAACCATGGTACCACATATCAGTGCTGGACAATGAGCACATGATCACACAATGTGACAAATGCTTCAAAGGGGCATGTGGACAATGAGCACATGATCACACAATGTGACAAATGCTTCAAAGGGGCATGTGGACAATGAGCACATGATCACACAATATGACAAATGCTTCAAAGGGGCATGTGGACAATGAGCACATGATCACACATTATGACAAATGCTTCAAAGGGGTATGTGGACAATGAGCACATGATCACACAATGTGACAAATGCTTCAAAGGGGCATGTGGACAATGAGCACATGATCAAACAATATGACAAATGCTTCAAAGGGGCATGTGTCTGACAGAAGACTAAAAATATTTAAGGGGGACAGATGCAACTTCTGAACCTTGACCTTAGACAAGTGAGTGAGTGAACTCAGGTTTAACATCTCTTTCATCATCTAAGTTCATATCTGGGCAGGCTCAATCAAGGATCGAACTGCAACTAACCATGAGGCCACCGAGGATGGGGTGACCTTGGACAGACTGAACCAAATCATATATTCTGCCCATCATGTGGCTATATTTAATACTTCTTCCAAGTAATTTCAAAATCTTTGAAGAGTACAAGAAATATGGAGCAGACACAAAATTCTAGGATCAATGGACAGTTCGATTTTTATATGCTCTCCTTCTGGGGCAAAGAATCATGGCAGTCTTTTAACTGGAAAAATTCTGTAACTTTTCTACCCCTTACTGGATTTTTTGGTCTTATGGGCAACAAGTACCAATGGTAAAATAAGAACAACTAAAAACAATCGAAATACAATAGATAGAACTGTTAACAGTATATATTTTTATTCATATTTTGTAAACTTCAATTTCGGCATAACAATTGTGCGATTCTAAAATTTCATCCTTTAACAACATAAAAATCTTAACTTCCCTTGCTAGAATTTTAAGAAATGGTAATTTGAACCATTGTGTAAACAGGTAAAACTGCATTGTTCTAGAATTCTTTTTACCAATAATCAACCACCAGTGACAACAGTAAGACAGCAAGCTCACTTTTTCAACTTTTGTATTTTCTATTTTGACCTTAAATAAAATTAAAAGGTCATGGAAGTTTTACGACAAAACAAAATTAGATTTAAGGGTTTAACAAAATTTCAATCAAACTGAATTAAGAGTTTCTTCACCCTACTGCCGGTCACTCTTGATGGTAGTACTGAAGTTTGAGAAAAGTTCAAAATAGTCTTTTTGACAGAATCCTTTTTTTTAACAGTAATTTACTTTTTAATTAAACAAGAGGGCCATGATGGCCCTGTATCGCTCACCTGAGAATGACTGCTTTTAACAAAGTTGCTATGGACCTGGTTAATTAACCCCAGATGACCCATATTCAAACTTGACCTAGAAATTATTGAAACAATCTATTTGACAAATTTCAAGGTTATTTGTACTGAAAATGTTACCTCTAGAGTGTTAACAAGGTTTTTCCATATTTGGGCTCTATAACCTAGCTTTTTAACCTAGATGTCCCATATTCGAACTTGAGCTAGAAATCCTTAAGGCAACCTTTCTAACACATTTCCAATTTATTTGGGCTGAAAATGTAACCTCAAGAGTGTTAACAAGATGCTTCTATTTTTGGGCTCTGTGACCTAGTTTTTGAACCCAGATGACCCATATCCAAATTTGGGCTAGAAATCATTGAAACAACATTTCTGACAAATTTCAAGGACATTTGGACTACAAATGTAACCTCTAGAGCATTAACAAGGTTTTTCTACTTTCAGGCTCTGTGACCTAGTTTTTGACCCCAGAAAACCTATATTCAAAACTAAGCTAGAACTCATCGATAGAATCTTTCTGACAAATTTCCAGGTTATTTGGACTGAAATTGTAGCCTTGAGAATGTTAACAAGGTTTTTTTCCATATTTGGACTCTGTGACCTAGTTTGTGACCCCAGATGACCCATATTCGAACTTGATCTAGAAATCCTCAAGGCAACCTTTCTAACACATTTCCAGATTATTTGGGCTGAAAATGTAACCTCAAGAGTGTTAACAAGATGCTTCTATTTTTGGGCTCTGTGACCTAGTTTTTGAACCCAGATGACCCATATTTGAACTTGAGCTAGAAATCATAGAAGCAACCTTCCTGACAAATTTCCAGATTAATTGGTCTAAAAATGTTACCTCTAGAGTGTTAACAAGGTTTTTCAATATTTGGGCTCTGTAACCTTGTTTTTGACCCCAGATGACCCATATTTGAACTTGACCTCGAAATCATCAAAGCAACCTTTCTGACAAATTTCCAGATTATTTGGGCTGAAAATGTAACCTCTAGAGTGTTAACAAGATTTTTCTATTTTTGGGCTCCGTGACCTAGTTTTTGAACCTAGATGACCCATATTTGAACTTGAGCTAGAAATCATCAATAGAACCTTTCTGACAAATTTCCAGGTTAGTTGGACTGAAAAAGTAGCCTCTAGAGTGTTAACAAGGTTTTTCTATATTTGGGCTCTGTGACCTAGTTTTCCAACCCTGATAACCCATAATCGAACTTGTCCGAGATATCAATGAGACAAACATCCTGACCAAGTTTCATGACAATTGAGGCAAAAATGTGACCACTAGAGTGTTAACGAACTAATTGTGGACGGACGACGACGGACAAAAGGTTATCAGAAAAGCTCACTCTGTCACTACGTGACAGGTGAGCTAAAAAGTGGCCAGTACTTCACGTAAAGTCAGAGGTTGCTTATCAGTATTATTTTGAACTTATGGTATCTCGTTACCATGTAAGTTTCAAGTACAAGTGGTTACTGAGGAACATACGTACACAATTGTTTCTTCCATTTAGTTTTACATATCTGAAACCCCAAAACTGATGTAAACTGCAAGGCAAAGGGAACTGCATTTATAATGCATGGTCATTAAAACATTTCTTTAACAAGAAATGTTTGTAAAACATACATGCCCCCCAGCAGCACCTAATTGCTTGTGGTTGGGCCAAAGCGTTCTCTAGTTATCGATCAGAAACCATTTTTAGGATCAAGGTCCCTGTGGCCTTGACCTTTGACCTAAAGACCTCAAAGTTAATAGAGGTCATCTACTGGTGATGACCAACCAGCATACCAAGTTTGGTGAACCTAGGTCAAAGCGTTCTCTAGTTATTGATCGGAACCCGTTTTTAGGATGAAGGTCCCTGTGAGCTTGACCTTTGACCTAGTGACCTCAAAATCAATAGGGGTCATCTACTGGTGACGACCAACCAGCATACCAAGTTTGGTGAACCTAGGTCAAAGCGTTCTCTAGTTATTGATCGGAAACGAAGTGTCTACCGACGGATGGACGGACCTACCGACATTTGCAAAACTATATGCCCCCTCATCTTCGATGGGGGGCATAATAACACCTATAAGAGATGAGCTCAATATTTCATAGAGGATAAAACTTTGTACAAGCGAATAATTACAGCAAAAGTGCATTTTATACACAAAATATTATCGTATGTGCACCAAAGTAAGAACTAAAATATTTTACAATTAACAGAAATAAATATGAATGTTACGTGGTTAAGACTGCACTCATTATTTCACTATAGATTCAAAAATGAGATTAAGGTCTAAAGGCTGTGTAAAATTCTTGACTCATGACATTTCAGAACTGAGAGAACCAGAAGACTTTAGGAAAATTAAATTTTAATGTGAATACCCTGTGTCTACATGGCATAATACAGCTAACAACATCCAAGCATTGAGCGCTAGCAAAATCTGGTCCAAGTGCTATTAATAAAATCTGATTCAGTGAGAATAAGTTACCAGCAACTAATGTTGATAACTTAAAGTTAACAATAAATTAACTAAGAATCACATAAAACATTATAATGACTAACACAAATCTCCCATTTTATGGGGAATCAAAAAACCTGCAAATACTGCATTAAAAAGTTAAGTCAAGTATCATTTTATCAACAAATAGACAAGTTAACTTGGTTCAATTTCATTTCTATTACCAAAACTTTGAGTTGATTTCAAACAAATTTATCTTGTGTTGCCAAAATGTACATCTTTCATCTACCCGGTATATCATTGTGACCTTGAACTATTGTATCTTCTTTGATCATACCAAACAGACTATATATTCATGACAGAATCTACACCTACAGACAGGTCAAAGCTCATTGTAAGCAATAAGTATAGTAAAAAGTTTTAGTTTATCTTTGCTTTTACTTCCAAAATGTATTCACTAGTTCATTTTAAGAAACAAAAGGGCCCTGACTGCCCTATAGCAGTCACACAAGTAAAGTTCCTGAGAAAGACAAGTACCACGTAACAGATTTTAATCTTAACAGCTGAGCAAATATTGACCCCAAGTGCCCCATATCTGAATTTGATGTAGAAATTACCAAGGCAAACCATTTGATAACAAAAGGGCCATGATGGCTCTATATCGCTCACCTGAGCATGACTGCTTCTAACAAAATTGTTATGGATCTGGTTAATTGACCCCAGATGACCATATTCGAACTTGCCCTAGAAATTATCGAAACAACCTGTCTGACAAATTTCCAGGTTACCTGTACTGAAAATGTTACCTCTAGAGTGTTAACCAAGTTTTTTCAACCCAGATGAACCATATTCGAACTTGAGCTAGAAATCATTGAAACAACCTTTCTGATAAATTTCCTGGATATTTGGACTGAAAAAGTAGCTTCTAGAGTGTTAACAAGGTTTTTCTATTTTTGGGCCATGTGACCTAGTTTTTCATCCCAGATAACCCATGTTCGAACTCGTCTGAGTAATTACTGGGACAAACATCCTGACTAAGTTTCATGACCACTGAGTCAAAAATGTGACCACTAGAATGTTAACAAACTAAATGTGGATGGACCACAGACTACAGACATTGATCGATCCTAATAACTCACCATAAGCCTATGACTCAGGTGAGCTAAAAAGTCATGACTGAATGCTAAATGAGGCCCCTATAGCGTTTACAGAGGTCTTCCTTTGTTTTAAGCCAGTGACCTAGTTTTTGAATCCATGTGACCCATATTTAAAACTGACCTAGAAATCATCAGCACAAACATACTAAACAAAAACTATAATGACTGGATTCAAAATGTTGCTCTTAGAGCATTTTGATCTAAGCCAGTGACCTAGTTTTTGAATCCATGTGACCCATATTAAAAACTGACCTAGAAATCATCAGCACAAACATACTAAACAGAAATCATTATGACTGGATTCAAAATGTGACCCTTAGAGCATTTTGATCTAAGCCAGTGACCTAGTTTTAACCCCCAGGTAAACCTTTCCAACTTATCTAGAAATCATTAAGATAAACATCCTGACCAACTTTCTTGTTATCTGGATGTCAAATGTGTCTTCTATAGTGTTAACAAGCTTAGTGTGGATGACAGGCACATGACAGACATCAAGTGATCACTATAGCTCACCTAGAGCACTTTGTGCTCAGGAGAGCTAAAATACTTTAACAAACAAGTACAAGGAACAAACAACATTTGAAAACTTCTGATATTAATAAACAAGTTCATTATAAAATTACCGTTTATTTCATATAACACAGTGGCCTCTAACAGCAGGAAGAACTGCTATCTTATAATCTAAAATTACGTATATAAAAGTTAGTTATAAAGAAGAATTGTGTATAAAATCATTAAAAACTGAGCTGAATTTAAAAAAAAGTACATCACAGTCTTAGGTATAGGAAAAATGTGTGTAAAAAAAGAGATTTTAGGAGAAGAGAGCTTTTCACCATTTCGAGCATGCATGATAAATCACAAATCCAGAAAACTGTTTCGATTTAAAGAAGAACAGTATCTTAACATGAGCTAAGAAACAACAATTACAACAAAAAAAATCTCTACTTTTCCCACTTCCATATTTCTGCATTAATTTATTAAAAAATTGTGTAAATTAAAACTAAGAAAAGTTCAAATGTCCAGAAAACATATTTCCTACAAATAATGTTATCTGTAATTCAAATACCCATTGTGGAATGCCTGCCTTTTCAATCACACTTTATATCAAATGTTTGCTTTCTGTTACAATTCCAAATCAATATACAACTTTATGTAAATAGGTTCCAAGTCCTGTTATATCCAATATGATGTACAGATCCCATTTTATGAGAAAATTAAACAGACAGTGCAGCACTAAATAAATATATATATTTTTTTTTTGTCATTCATTTTGCCCGTTTTGAACCTGACTGAAATAGTCAGTTCAACTCAATATTGCCAATCTTCACCAAGAAACAAACAATAACCCACCTTTCGTCTGACCTTAATTATACCAATAAACAATTTGAAAGTCAAATTCATTTCAACAATTTTGAAAAGTTTATCCAATAAATATGTGTGTAAAATGAAACCTGGATTTTTTTTTACAACAATCTTATTTTTTTATTATCAAAATTACCTTCTATGCTATGTTTACTCTATGCTTATCTGTTTCAATGACAAAATTTCAAAAAATGTTAATAATGGAAAATGAAAGTGTGTCACAAAAACTAAGTATATTTCCAGTTCCATTATTCCAAAAGAATAATGCTATACCCATGATTTCTGAATAAAGATGAACTAAAAGCTGCTTTTCAGGTTAACCTGTAACTGTTCCTAAACTTATTTCACATTTTAACAAAATGAACAGGTAATTCTATTTACAATATTAAGTATGAGCACACCTACTCCCTGAAAAAAAATCCTCCATAAATTTGCACTACCAACAAGTAAACAGAGGTATTACACAGAATATCATTCCATAATTAGAAGATTCAATCATCAATGACTATAGTACTTTCTTTCCTTCGTTTATTGCTTCTTGTTATCTTTTTATTCTGTTGTATCTCATTAGCACTTTCATCACTTGAAAAAGTATCATTAGCATCATCATCTTCATCATCAATTATTATACAATCACTATTATCACTTTCATCCCCAGTTACCATATCATCACCATCATCATCATCCTCATCTGAATCATCATCAAAATCACTATAACCTTCTTCCAAACTATGTTTACGTTTTGCTCCACGCATTGTTTGAAATGGTGGCTCATCATTCACAGAGTTTTCAGAGTCTGAGGATAAAATTTCTTGGTAAGCAATATTCTCTGAGGTACTTGGCTCAATCACACAGAATTCTGATGTATTAAATCCAGGTGGATTTTGACTAGATTTTGAATCTACAGGAACTGTTCTCTGAGGCACAAACCCAAGGCTATGAGTGGAGCTATGAGAAGTGGATGAAGTGTTAGATATATTAGAATTTGTTGACAGATTTCTAACAGGTGAGTCTCTTGGAGATGTACCAACAGGAGTTACTCCTCCTGATGCACCCTGAGGAACTGACCCGCCTGAGTGGCTGCTATCGGTAGAACTCCTCTCATCCGAGGCTTTCTTTTTCTTACGACGTTGAGCAAGTGGTGCTTTATTTACATCTTGCAGACGAAATCCTTCCCGTGTTGCTTTGTGAAAGGCATCCATTGTCACAGTGAACTGCATCTGTAAGGTATTACTGGTAGTGTTCAGCACTCCAGGAGTTGGCAACGTCTTTTCTGAGAACATACTATTATTGTTTCTCAGAAGCCACTCATTTTTCTTTAAGTCCGCCATTGTAAGACGCTTTTTTGGATCCACTGTCAAAAGTCCTGTAAATTAAAAGAACTGTACATGTATATACATATAGGTGATCTAAAAGTGATGAAATGAGAGACATTTTATATGACCTTTGGAAGATGAAACATTATTTAATTACAGGTGTTCCTTGGTGTAAAACATCCTAATTAACACACTGCCCTCAAATCATCTCTCTGATTTTTCATGTTTCAAGCTTTGCTAGCATCTTGACAACAGAGTTTTCTCATAGACAGGAGACTGTTTTCTTCTTTAAAAGACTGTTGCATATTGAATTATTTTATCCTATACTGCATTTTACTACTGTGGTCTGGCTTGACTGCCAAAGTTATTTCTTTGTTTCAAAACTTTCCCTTTTGTAAAACCAGTCACCTGAAAGAGCTACCAATATTACTGGTTTCCATTCACAACCTAAAGTATACAGAGACACGTGGCTTCATAAAATCCGACCTGTGCTTGTTCAGATTTCAGTACCATAATCAAACTCATTTCCAATAAAGTATATCTGTGACAAGCTGCCAATCTGCTTGGAAATGACTCCTAACGTTTTACTAAATTTTAATACTTTATAGTAATTTATTGCCTTTGGGAATTCATTAAAGGCCAGTGTGAGCTCAGGAGGTAAGGGTTATCATATGATTATATACAAAACTTCTATACCTTCAACAAATAACAAGCTTTAGTAGCATTACAAAGGGTCAAGAATTCAAATAAAGATAGGCAACCAGAATTTCCTGGTTAAACTTTTTCATAATGAGAAAACTGTAGGATATTTCACTATGTAAACCAGACATGTATACCTTGTATGAGAGACTTTGCAGCATCTGACACATCTTGCCATTCCGAACCATCAAAATTAAATCTTCCCATCTTGATTTCATTCATGATTGCCTTTGCCTGATCCTCGGTACTTCCTACTTGGAATGGTACCTTCCCTGACAACATTGTGTACTGAAAAACAAATAATACTCAATGTAAAACAAGCAATATTCATCTAGTAAACAATGCTAGGGCAGGCTGTGCCATCTTTATAACAAATCCGCACTCTTTTCAGATCAAACTGGCTTGGCTTTGTTGAATAATGCTGTTTAAAGTATGGTATGTGTGTGTGTGCATGTTTACACCTAAGTGGGAAAGGTGTTACGTACGTAACCATTGTTCCTAGGATCTATCTGCACAAGACCTCCATCCTCTGTAAGAAACTGCAAACTTTCTTTTACAAAATGGTCAGGTTGTAGCAGAGCTCAAACCATTTTATCAAACTTCATGTTAAGTATTCATCTGATGAAGTTATGTGCAGCAAAAGTTTTGACAACAAAATATCATATAAGGATATGCCTGTTTGCAGAATTTTAGATTCAATATGCTACAAACATATAACAATACATACCAATATAACTCCTAAACTCCAAAGGTCACATGACTCATCATAACCTTCTTTGTCCCGGCTTGCTGTTGCCTGAAGCAACACTTCTGGTGCCCCATATGGTAAGGTAAAGCATGGAGTACTCAACTGCTGGTTCCCAGGTTTTAACCTAGCAAACCCAAAGTCTATAATCTTCACTTCAGCCTGTTCTGAGGTGTCTTCCAATAACAAATTCTGCAAAACCATTCATAATATGTATTATTTTCTGTACCCATCTTTTACAATAAGAAATGTTTAAGACAATTTTGCATCAGTTACAACAATGTACATGTATATGCCATTTCTAACTATATTTCTTTTTAACAACCATCAATTTAAGCTACCTTCTATACCCCATGGTCATCGAAGTATATGAAATTCATAACTAATCTAAAAAAAATCTAAATATGGTCTAATCTTACCTCTGGCTTGAGATCTCTATGAACAACCCCTCGACTATGCATGAAATCTACAGCTTGTACCAGTTTCCACATTATCTCACTGGCTTCTGGCTCACAGAAACTCTTTTTCTTACGTATTCTGTCTAACAATTCCCCACCCTGACATAACTCAAGCACCATGTATGTATGTAACTGGAAACAAAAAATATTAACATAAATCTACTCTGTTTGCTTTTGTAATAATACAGTTAGTCTTGGCTTTCTTCGCAGAAGGATTTTTTTCTTTTAATCAATTCTTGGACATACCAGTATTAACTTTATAACATACAGATGGAAGTATCATTTTTTTAAAGTAAACGAGGGCTTAACTTTCCTTTCAACAATAAAGGTCATGCTGAGACAGGCCTGACCAGTGATTGAACCCTGATCTGCCGAAGCATAATCAGACACACTAACCATGAGGCCACCAAGGACATGCCGATTTTGTTTTCATTATGTGCACTCAAAGCTACAACAATATCAATCAGAGATTTAATGATAATGAATAAATGAATCAAACTACTCAATAAAGAAAACAGGAAGAAAACTGACCTCGTCAAAGAAGACATCTACAAGCTGTACTATATTTCTGTGTCCTTGACAAAGTTTGAGAAGAGTTATCTCCCTACTCACATCAATCCGTCGACTAACAATCTTCACAGCAAATGGTAACTGTGTTTTCATGTGTAAGCATTTCCTAAATTGACAGAGAAATCAAACATGCTTTGATTTTCATCACTTCAGTAATTACTTTTAATCACATTTTTTTTTTCAAAATGTGTCTCTGCTTTATGTAAATATTAAGGTTTAAGAGAAAAATCATCCACACTTCATTGAATATTGATGGCAGATAATCTTTTATTAGAAGTCAATATTTTTTGGAAGGGAGTAGGGGGTGGGGGGGGGGGGCGAAATCCTCTATGCTATGTATATTTCTAGGTTCCTACAGTTTATACTCCTGATGAAACAAAGCAGTGCAAATCTGAAACCTTTGAAATTGTTGCCAAATCATTTTTTCAAGAATTAAACTCTATCTAACTGCTAAGTCTCCCGCTGCTTGTTTTATGCTATGTTTGTTAGTAAGGATGTAGCCCCTGGTATTCAAGCCATATAATGAAACTTGACTCACCTACATATAGAGAAACTTCCATCCCCTAGAGGTGGAGTTCTAAAGTCTAATTCATACTGCTGAAAGAATGCAGAATGCTGAAAGATAAATGTATTAGTGTAAATGATAACCTTTCTGTAGTTGAGAAGTCTGTCCTGATCATTTTCCAGGAAATCAACAATAGTCAAATTTATAAGATTTATGACTAACATGATGCAGCCACCTGTTTACACACTTAAAAAACAAGCACTGAAAAGTTGCCTGTTTACACAGCATAGGAAGAATAGTATACAAAAAACTTTTAAAAGCCTCTTCATTCATTGGCTAACAAAAATTTGCAAGTTTATTCACTTTAAACAAATGGCATCTTACAATGACAAAACACAGGTAGCTAATCAACTTACCTTAAAATGACTAGCATACAATAGTTGTTTGTTGTCAGGTTGTAAATCTTTGGTCTGTTTCAGCAGATCACTGCTTACTGTGTTGTCACTGAATATAACTGAGGGAGCAATGTACGAATAGCCCTGAAATTATATACAGCAACATTTAGGGTGTCTTTTAGAAGTTGTCTTTTTTTAAGAGGTTTAATGTCAAAATAAAAATTGTCTTTTTCACTAGCCTTAGATTTTAAATAACATATATTTTCATAACACTTTCTAAAAGTACTGTTTCTCTTATGGCATGTCTATAAATTCTATTTTTCTTTTATAAATAAGAGTAAACAAGCAAATCCTAAGATAAAACTTGACATGAAGATTGCATTATAATTATTGTTACTAGTACTTTTTAGATTTCCTTTAAAGCTGCAATGTTTGTACTGTTGTCCATAGATTCAATATTTATGAAGTAAGATCAAAGATAACTACATGTATTACACTAGTGTTCATATTCCTGTGGAGTTATACATGCACCTTTAGACAGCAAAACTTTATGCACATAAAAACATAACTTTAACTTGCTTTGTCTTTTCAGAGTGACAGTCTTTAATGACTTTCCCCATTCCCTGCTTTCTGTGCAAGTACTTGTCTGAACCCAGAAGGCATTCACTAACTGGGATAAATTGATGTTACAAGAACTGTTTTCTAAAATTGATCTGATGGTTTTTAAACAATCTTAACAGAATATTTAACTCTGTTTTGGGTATCTCTTGAAGACACTTTAACTGCTACACTTTTCCTTCACAGATCATGTCTACAACTACCATTTATTTTATGCCTACCAATGAAATATAGGGAAATATCAGTGAGATAAAAGTGATAATCCACTGTTTTGAATCAGTAAAATTACCATTTTGATAATACACTGTTTGTGCCGGAACTACTGCTTGATGAAATTTCAGGAATTTCCCCACCACGTAAATACAGGAGAATCCGCTGTATTACAGACTGTGACAGCGAGTGAAATTTATTTACCTTGTTAAATCCAATTATAATATTGAATTCCTGAGCCTAACTAGTTGTGAACAATGATGAAATTCGCCATAAATTATTTAAAATGTCTGATTTGTTTACATAACTCACATGGACAATATCCAATATGGCCGACTTTCAATTCAATTGACTGAATATTACTCGGTATTAATCCGCTTTTATAATTAAAGTATGTATGGCTAAAATTCAATAAATATTGATAAACTGTGTAGAGAAAAATAAATGTTATTTGATGAAAGTGTATTCAGTTTATTTCAGCAGAAGTAAAGTTATCATATGTATTGGAGATTGTCTGCACTTTTTTGTGTGCGGAGTAACCAAAGTACGCATTAACTGATTTGGGGCTCACCATGGGGAATTTATTGAAGGCCCTGATTAAAAATGTCATAAAATACCCATTTTTGACGTGTTGGCATAAAATAAAATTTGTTTGTTTTTAGTGGAAGATGGGAATTTATTTCATCTCGTGAACACCATATGTTGATATTTTCACTGGCTGCGCCACTCGTGAAAATATTACATATGGTGTTCACTCGATGAAATAAATTCTCATCTTCTACAAAATCAAACAAATATCCTCTATTTCATTTGCCTTACTTTGAACAGTTTTTCTCCTGTGTTAGGTATAACTGCTGGTGAGTCAGCTGCCTGCATACGAGTAAACTCATCTGCAAAGTTGCTTACATCTAACGCATGCCGAATCTTTGGCACAAATGGTGCTGGAATTCTCTTTGCTGCAAGATCATCCCAATTAATTCCCTGAAAACAGTCGAAAACCTATTCATTTCAAAACTGACTAACATTGTCTATCTTGACTGTCTAGAAATAGTAATTACAGTGTTTAGCTAGACTCTCTTACTAAATGAAAAGTGTATTTCAAGTCATTTATTGTTATTTCATATGCCAGCACTGCAGGAATTTCAAAGTCCACAGAACAAAATCTGCTGAAAAGCAATGCTATGTTTGCTTTCTCAATAAATGTACCATGACTTTTTTTTATCCAGAGTATAAATGGTAACAGGTTAGAAGTTTAAGCTTTCTCTTGTTTTCATCTTCAAGAAGACCCTGTAGTATCAATCTGAGATCAGTGCAATAACTTTTCATAAGAGCACATTTCTTCTTACTCGTACTTACATTGCTACTTCATTTTAAAATACTTTACAGAATATATCTTCATAATGTTCAAAATATCTTAATGACATTAAGCAGAACTTCACAAAGACAATTTAAAACCATGACTAGCTAACAGATGAAAACATTTTTTTTTCAAATTTTATCATCAAGAGGTTGTGTACTATTACCTTAAAAAATCTGTGACTTTTCACTTCATTAGCTCCGTTGGCCCCGAGTCTTCTGCTAGCATCCTTTGTTAACAAGGCAAGTATAAAATCTCTGACAAGTGGGGAAAAAGACTTTGGCATGGGTGGTTTTGCCTTCAAAACCCTCCTGTTTGAACAAAAGAATGAAAAAAAACACATAATTTTTATACAGTTGAAATGATATATAGCAAATTTATCTTCTACTCTTCAAGGAACGAAGGAAACATGAAGGAAACTATGAAAACATTCTCCTGTACCTTCAGAACAGTTTGCATTCAGTAATAAAATACAGTGAACAATGGGATTCAACAACAAAAAACAAGAGGGCCATGATGGCCCTGGATCGCTCACCTGAGTACTTTGGCTGTAGGTTTGCTGCTAAGCAGTATTTCATTTTTTAATTGAAAATATGTAAGTGCCTACAAACCAAATATGTAAAATATCAGTCAATAAATAAAGACTCTATGACAGAAAGTAGAAATATCTATTATAAGCTATGGTGACCCTGACCTTGACCCAGTGACCTCAAACCCTACTCATGGGTAGAAGTCCATGCAAGGAACCTATATACTGAATATCAAAGATATTTGTCTATAAATGAAGGCTCTATGAGGTACAGTAGATAAATCTATTTTTAGCCTCCATGACCTTTAACCTAATCTAATAATTTCAACTAGAACTGTGTCCAAAGGACACGGATGCCCCCACTGTGCAGATGTGCTCGTAAACAAGAGCAGCTTCATTTAATGTCTACAAAATTCTGTTCTTATCATAGCATTTCAGTTGAAATTTCCTCAATTCATGTATTAATGATAAAAAAGTCACCTAACTCTTGAGGCATCATATTTGGTCTCTTTACAGATGGAATACAATATTAGTGTCTGAATAAAACTGAATTTTGAAACACATGTATGGTCTCCTTTACTTCCATCTACACATTAAGGTTGTTCATCCCTGGAAGTTTAAGCAAAATCTGCCATCCGGTTTAAGAGGAGTTGCGTTCACAAAATTTCTACATAGTATATAGTGAAAAAATCAACAAAAGGCCATAATTCTGTTAAATTTGGTCCGACAAAAATTCCTTCCTAAACTACCATCTACACATTAAGGTTGTTCATCCCTGGAAGTTTAAGCAAAATCTGCCATCCAGTTTAAGAGGAGTTGCGTTCACAAGATTTCGGGACGTACGGACGGAGGGACAAGTGCAACGCTATATGCTCCCCACTTTGTGGGGGCATAAAAAGCTTGCTTCATGCCAAATTTTAAAATTCTAGGCCTTGTGGTTTCAGACAAGAAGATTTTTAAAGATTTTCTTCTATACTGCTAATTAAAACTTATGACCCCTCATGCGGGGCCAATAGTGACCCCAGTGACATTTCTAGGTAGAGGTCCACTAGACAATGCTGCATACCAAATATCTAAGCTGTAGGCATTGAGGTTTCCAGTAAGAAGATTTTTAAAGATTGCCTTTTTTACATATTGAGGGCCCCCGGGGCGGGGCCAATTTTGACCCCGGGCCAACATATAAACAATACTGGTAAAGGTTCTCAACACAATACTCCACACCAAATATCTAAGGTCTAGTCCTATTAGTTTCGGAGAAAAATGATTTTTCATGTTTTTCCTATATAACTATATGTAAACCAAGAGAACCCTGGGGCGTGGCCAATTCTGACCCAGGGGACATAATTTAAACAAACTTGATAGACATCCACTAGACAATGCTGCATACCAAATATCTAAGCTGTAGGCATTGAGGTTTCCAGTAAGAAGATTTTTAAAGATTGCCTTTTTTACATATTAAGGGCCCCCGGGGCGGGGCCAATTTTGACCCCGGGGCCAACATATATACAATACTGGTAAAAGTTCTCAACACAATACTCCACACCAAACATCTAAGGTCTAGTCCTATTAGTTTCGGAGAAAAATGATTTTTCATGTTTTTCCTATATAACTATATGTAAATCAATAGAACCCTGGGGCGTGGCCAATTTTGACCCAGGGGACATAATTTGAACAAACTTGAAAGAGGTCCACTAGACAATGCTGCACACCAAATATCTAAATTCTACGCCTTGCGGTTTCTGACAAGAAGATTTTTTAAAGTTTCTCCTATATAACTCTATGTAAAACATGTGACCCCTGGGGCTGGGCCAATTTTTGACCCAGGAGCCATGATTTGAACAAACTTGATAGAGGTCCACTGGACAATGCTGCAAACCAAATATCTAAACTCCATACATGTGATATATAACTTCGGTAACTCACAACTGGATTTTCAGCTGGATTTTTAGCTTGAAAACTGGAATTTCTTTATCGACTTGTTTTCGCAAAAAGAAAGACATTAAGAACAAAAAAGAAAACTATTGAAGTGTTTTTTGTTAATACATAACGGTTGCACCACATGCAAAAGGCATAATCTGTTCCCTTAGCACACTTTCCTATCCATTTATATTCAAATTCCCACTGATGATTGAATTTTTTTTCTTGTCTTTTGAATTTTAGCTTTTGGACCTGAGTCCTTACACAGATCCCATTTTGTGAAAAGTCTGGGATGTGTTTCCAGTTTCAGCAGAATTTTTTCAACAAAATTACAAACGATTTTAAGATGTAAATTATGTTGATTCATTATAATTGTTGCTTTCAAAAGTAACCACGACAGAAATATTTAAGTCTTAGAGAAAAGTTAACTTTTTCAATGAAAAACTGGTACTTATAATTAAATAATGAACTCTTTTCTTAATCAATCAATTGAATGTTGTAAGTTTGCCATATAAAGAGTCTCCAAGACACTGTTTTCTATAAATGTCAAAATACGGCGGGGTCGCGGAAATGTACGACAAACGGAACTTATCCGAGATTTTCACTCGCTGCCTTATGTTTAATGAACTAAATATTTGCTGAAATTGGTTTCCTACAATTTTTTTTAAGCTTATCTTAAAACTACTTGACCTTTTCCTATAAATAAATCCGAGAATTAAAACAAAAATACCAGAAAGTATTTTAGTCATTTCCTTACACTGTTTAAAAGGTTAGAGTAACATTAGTAATGCATTGATGTTTAACCGTTTGCCTTTAAAATTTAGCATTCAATTAATTTGTTAAGTTGTACACAACAATTTTCTACTAGGTGTACATCCCCAATTGAATTATATTGACCCAATTTAACACCCGTTGATGACTATAATTAAATGCGTTAATTGTGTATTGAGTGTCAACACAGGATTAATTCAATGAAAGTAGTAAAATGCGCTCTGACTGGTCAATGCTTTAAAGGTAGTATGTATTGTTCGCCGTTTCCGTGTATAAGCTCCGCCCATAACCGGAGCTGAGCAAGATATTGACGTCGGGAGATGAAAGATTTTTTTTCTACTTGATTTTAATAACGGGAATTTTTAATCAATACCGGGACAGCTGGAATTGATGTGGAATAACGGGACTTTCTTAAATCCCACCGGGATATCACATGTATGAAACTCTAGGCCTTGTGGTTTCAGACAAGAAGATTTTTAAAGTTTTTCCTATATAATTCTATGTAAAACTAGTGACCTCTGGGGCAGGGCCATTTTTGACCCAGGGGTCATGATTTGAACAAACTTGATAAAAGTTCAACTGACGATGCTTCATACCAAATATCTAAGCTCCAGGCCTTGTAGTTCTGGAGAAGAAGATTTTTAAAGTTCCAACTTTGAAAATCTATTTTTAGCTCCTGTGGCCTAGAAATGCAATGAACCTGAACCATTTGAACAATTTTGGTAAAGCTTCTTGCAAGTAACATTCCTGCCAAGTTTCAGCAAGATTGGCCCAGCAGTTCAGGAGAAGAAGTTGTTTGAAGAAAAAGTTGACGACACACGGACAGATGACGGACATCAGGGGATCACAAAAGCTCGCCTTGAGCACTTTGTGCTCAGGTGAGCTAAAAATCAGAACATCTCTGATTTAAAGAACAGTTTTTCAAATGCAAAAAATCATTGCAGAAGTGCTTAAAGTTTGAATTATGTAAGCGCACCATGTCTGTAAGACTTCTGATGACAGTAATGCCTAAATCTATTCCACTTTAAGTCATTAAATGGTTCATTGTTACACACTTTAAACCTAACCATACTTAATTTCTTACTAGTCCATCGCAGATTTTGTCAATCCATTCAACATTTTTTGGGGGGAACACTACAATTCATGTTCAGCTAGAACAGGGTGATCACTGTCTGCAAAGGTCACAGATATATAAAATATTGATGACTGCATCCAAAAAACACACAGGTTATCAAGATCAAGTTGTATCTTTTTCTCTAACAAATACTCTTTCCTTACCTTGAGATCTCTGACTGTGTATTGCTTTCTCCATCCACAGTGAAAGGTGAGGCACCAGTCAAGAGTTCATAGGTCAACACTCCTAGCGACCACCAATCAACAGCCTGAATTGCAAAGAGGCTATAAATAATAAAGCAGAAAAGAAAATTAATATTAAAGTCAGACTGATCAAAGCTTTCAAAGCTGAGGATCTAAACTTGATAATTATGCCATCATGCATAGGTAAACCACTTACATTTAATTTTGTTTCCAATCTGTTAACTGACTCACACTGGTTTCAATTTCAAAAGCTAAAATTCCAATTACTAATTCTAACAGAAAACTGTTGTTTCTTTCTCAAATATCATAGAAATAAAATACAAGTGATGATCCACTGTTTCTTTTCCAAATATCAAAGAAATAAAATAAAAGAGATGATCTATCTTTTCCTGGAAAACTTGTTATTTTTGAAGTGCCTCTTATTACTGACAGAAGCATCTGATCTTTAAGCAAAATTCAAAAACAAAAGGCAGATTTCCATTATAACTTTTTACTTTCAATGCATAACACCATGCTTTAAATGCTTTTCCAAGGAAAAACAATCAATATCTACTGAAAAGGGTAACTGTTACAATAATATATGAGCTAATTTTTTTTATAGGCACCAAAAACATCAGAGACTTTAGAGCTGAAAAAGTAGAACTTACGAAGTCATGCCCTGAATGTCCCCCCTCCACTACCTCTGGGGCCATATACTCTATGGTACCACAGAATGAGTAAGCCCTGTGTAACTGGTCAGAGGGTAGAAACTCTTTACTGAGACCAAAATCGGTGAGCACAATATGACCACTGCTGTCCAGCAGTATGTTCTCCAACTTGATGTCACGATATATTATGCCAAGCTGAAATACAATTTTTTAGCATGTCTCCTACTACAAATACTTGACAATACAAAACAATGAATAACCATTTCATTATTTGAATTTATTTCTAAAGTTCAAATTTTTTCCCTAAGTTTTTATTTGTATGTTAAGAAGCTGTCACATCTGTAACTCTTGCTCTTGCAAAGGCAGAATAAACATACCTTAACTTTCATTTAATGTCAGAGTCAGTATTTTAAAAAAATATTTCTGATATTCAGTGTGTAAACTTATGCAGACTTAAATGCATCACCTTGTCATTAAGTTTTCATTCATAAAATTGTCATGTGATTTGTAGTAAACAATATTGAGCATTATGACAGGTGAAGGTAATTTGTAAGGGTAAGCTGTTGGCATTCAAGTACATATAAATACTCTCCAAACTACCCTCTTCAATTATGTAATTTGTAAGGGTAAGTTGTTGGCATTCGAGTACATATAAATACTCTCCAAACTACCCTCTTCAGTTATGTTTGTTCTACTTTTTAAATTAAAATGTAGACAATGAATAAGTGCTAAGCTTTGTTATGAGATATATGTTACTGGTTCTTCATGTGGAATATCATACTACCATCCTGAAGCTGCGCCACATCATATTATTTAGTAAGAAAGACTTGTCCATTATACCACAGAACAAAGCAAATAACCTATACATCTTCTTGTCATAATCTTTATAAAATTTCATGGTATGTTATTGGATGATTACCTTATGCAGGGTTTCCAGGGCCAGTACAATCTCTCCTATGTATATTTTCACTTCAGCCTCTGTGAAATGTTCTCTCTGATTTAAATGTGTAAAAAGTTCCCCACCATTCACATAATCTGAAATGAGTAATAATATAAAATATGCTGTAACATCATAAAACAAACATGCCGTGTATTACAGTTAGTTAGTTTCATACAAAAAACATGAATCTTCAAATCAACAGCATCCGACTGGTTAGTTTAGGGAGTTCCTAGTTTATTCTGTTCTGTTTTGATTAATACTAAAGTTTGCTGCTAATAATATGATAACCATAGCCAATTATCTCTGGAAGTACCATCTCTATCACCAGAAACTTTGTCACACCTCTTAAATACATGCAGAAGGGTTCAATTTTTAGTGTTAGATTACAGCACAGATGCTAAGGGGTGCTTTTCAACTTGCTCAGGTCAATGAACTGTGAAGCAAAAACAGCCAAGAAGCTATGAAGTTAAAGAAAATTTTCAATAACAAAATAATTATTTCTTCAGCTTCTGGGTAAACTACTCATAGTGCATATAATGATCTCATTAAATGCCATCCATGGAACACCTGTGCTACTCAAATTACAATTACCATGACAATGTAAAACATTCACTGTCTTGCAGATTAGTTTACAATTACAAAACAGTTAGCACTAAAGGTGATTTATACCTCAGACAATGCAATATGAAATCATGCAACATGCATAACTTTGACCTTCACATTTTAACTGTATTTTTTTGTCCGTCTGTAATGGACTTTTCAGCAGGCACATTACTATATTGTATCAGGCATGGCAACAAATGCCATCAAGGTCACATAAAGGTCCAATTGTGAACATCCAAATTTCTGTTAGTGAGTGAGAGATCATAACAGTGACCCAGTTTTGAATTAGCCCAAGTATCCATTAAAGCAAACATTGTGACTAATTTTTCATTCAGATTTGATCAAAAATGTCACCTCTTGGGTACTAAAAAGGCTTTCCTATGTTTTGACCCAGTGACCTAGTTTCTGATCACATGTGACCCAGTTATAACATGTTCCAAGAATTCATCAATGCAAACATTCTTGCCAAGTTTCATTTAAAACGGGTAAATAATGTGACCTCTACAGTGATAACATTGTTTTCCTATGATTTAACTCAGTGACCCAGTTTGTGAGCTGCATGATCCAGATTCTGTCGTGTTCTAAGGTTTCACTGACATGAATATTCAGGCCAAGTTTCATGAAGATCTGATCAAAAATATGGTTTCTAGAGTGAAAAATAGTTCCTTGCATGATCTGACCCAGTGACAGGTTTTAGAAGTCAACTGAATTTTATTGAGGCTAACAATGTGATCAAGTTTCATTAAGATCTAACTGTAAATATAAAAGCATAATAAAAGCTCATCTTGGCACTTTGTGCCAGGTGAGTTAAAAAGTCTCAAACTTTAGTGCTGAATGAAACAAACTTTAACTATAAGCAGAGTTAACAATTATACATCTGTTTATTTTACCATGTTGGTGTTCAAACTTAGCATTGAAATCAATTTTCCAATAAAGTACGACAATTTTTTTGTTTAATTTAACCCTTAATTGGGAAAAAATATTTAGTCTGAGAATGAAGTTTGAAGAGAACTCTCAGATTTATGACAACTCTATCACTAATAGAATAAGCAGTCAGCTGTCTATGACAATCTATATTTAGAAGTCTGGAAATGAAATAATCATACATCTGTGACAAAAACATCTCAGGTCATTATAGCTAGTGCAGACATACATGGCTATACTAGCAAAACACTCAGTTTCACTGAAATTTCCATATTCAGAAACCAGTTATTTAAGATCAGGTAATATTTGTATGAACTGCTCTGGGACAATCATATAAATGCAAGGTTTCATAGATATGCAAATTAACAGACTAGCAAGAAAGCACTAGACTGCAGACCCTCTGCCATTGCTTACAAAGCAACATGGGTTTAAAGTGACAAAAAAGAACCCACTTACAGACTATGTTATGTCTTTTTTATTTAAGTGGCACATAATTATCATTATATTATTATTTTAGTATTGGCCCTTACACATATACTTTTCAATGGGAAAAAAAATCTAAGGAACACTGAAAATTGAAAAATGTAACTTACCTAATATAAGGTGCAACTTAGCATCTGTTTGAAATGCATAGTGAAGTGTGACAAGGAATGGGGACTGTCTTATAGCCTCTAACACCTGTCTTTCTGTCTTTGTGTGTTCTGTCGTCTTTGTCTTCTGTACTATCGATGCCTTCTTCAGCACTTTCATAGCATACAGTTTGTCCTTATCTGATCCATGTAGCTTTCTTACAAGAAACACCTTACCATAGGCTGCAAGAAATACATCATTTCTACTGAAGCATTAAATAAATAAAACAGTATTTGGAGTAACTTAATAAAATTAAACCTCTTTCTTTACACATAGAGAAAACTTCTAGGAATATAGTACTATTTCAAAAACTTGTTTATGTAAAAATTCTGAAGTTGGAAGAAAACCTTCCTAAATACTGGTACAGAATTAAAAGACATCTTTGCCAATAAAATTCTAAGTTTTACTATCTGTATTTTTCCGATTTAGTCAGAAAAAGGCCAATTTTTCACTTTCAACTATTGAATTTCTTAAATGCACTTGGCATACATTCAATTTGAACTGACCCATATAAAAGACTGGTATTTTAATTGAAAACTTACTAACTGAAATGTGAACATTGAAGACAATTACCTAAGTGCATGATTAAGCAGGCTGATTATGGTCTGCATTGGTTGCAAGGCCAAACTTCAGCCAACATCAGGATAACGAATTTAGCTTATTAAAAGTTTTAATCATTTACAACAAAAGGAAAGTGTGTTGTATTATTTATGCCTCTCTTTCTGTTTGGCAGATTTACAGCAAGTCTGAATTTCAAATTTATAGCTGTTTTTCAAAACCAATTTACGCAAAACTGCTCTGGGTGTGTGAGAACAAAAATAAAGGTAATAAACATCTTGCAACAATTATGTTCTAACAATTAAATCCAAGATTACCTCCTGTTCCCAGGACCTTTAGTAACTCAAAATCCTTCACAGATACATGTTCACTTGTCTCTATGTTTACTGAAATAGAAGGTTTGATTTTGTAGATGCATAAAAAAACACTGGCATTTAAGGGTGAAGTATGCAACTCTTTGTCACTATCAGTACCTCTTTCAATTAGTATAAAAAGTGGCAGTGAAAAGTTACAATTATGAAATGTTTTTACTATTTCTGTGAAAACAAAAGAAGCCTATCCCTGCCAAATGCAGAGTGTACATGTATATCATTTCACTAGCTCTGAAAGTGTTCCATGCTGCATACAATTTATAAATAATTACCTGGTCATATAGAGAGAAAACAACTCACAATCATATAAACAGTTCAGATCTGTTTATCCACTGTCTTCATGTTTTGATATTCTGACTAGCACAAAGCAAAGTGCAATCACAAACAGCATGTTAGCTTGAGAATTTCTAGGAACACTGTAATTTAAACCTTTGTTTTTCCTCGGTTGTGTTTTTTATTTTCATGACAAAGAACAACAGATTTCTGGTCATATATAACACATGACAATGTATATTCTATATTACATATATGACAAAGCATATACCATTTAAACTGTGACAGATAATAATTCTGTAGAAGTAATTGCGTACTTCACAGGTCCATAGAGTGCAATGCAATAATTATTCAAGTACAATGTACACATAATGTATATCAGTTTTAAAGGTTTAAGAAAATCTGAACTTACTTTGAAAAGTCATCTCTGAACAATTATGTCCAACATCAACCAAACTATTTTTCAATGTAACAACCGTATAAAGGTGACAGAAATGAGATTTCTAAAAATCATTTCACCATCTGATAAACAAACATCAGCTGTTTGTTCTATTTTTGGACCAAGGCTATTTATATCTTCAGTCATGGTATTACCACTCTGAGGTTATTAACAAGGTCAGGGATACCATAGGAACTGGCTCACCGGTTTATATTTAGAAATATTCCAAAATTTCACAAATCCCATTCAGAAAAACCTAAAATAACTTGCATGAAACCATTTTTTCAAGTATTACATGATAAATTATATTTAACACTAGCTGTATTATTATTCGGTATTTCAAATGAATTTCAGTTTTGAACAGTTCATTTAACAAGGCTAAACATTAGATCCCTGGTACTGCGTATGCAACTAAACTAACAAATGTCACATGATGGCAAGCGTCAGTGCAGAGGTTCACGCCCTTGGTATCAAATCATGTTCAATGCTGAGAAATCACAAACACTTCACAAATCTCCAGTAAATATCATAAATCATTACAAATAAATGTACTGCAAAGTTGATCACTTTATACTTATTCCCCCAAGACTGACAAGTACCTTCCTATCAACTTGTTGCTATGTGAGATTTGAATGAACTTTCCACTTGTCAGGCAGAATGCTTGAGCAGGTTTGTCAATAAATTAAATATAATTACATTTACCTCTTAAAAGAAATAATATTCCTGAAGCATCACTTTATGACTACATTTTTTAGAGGGCCATGAGCCCATGCTCTCATTCTTTTGTACATTTGGGATCACCCTTATATTAATTTAACTGCCATATCTGCAGTTATATCAAAACAATATACTGTGAAATCATTTAAATTCGAGGGCATAAAATTTCGTGGTTTGCCGGCAGAAGGCAATTTCGTGGGGTCGTAAATTCATGGAATTCTATTGTCAGGTTAAAAAAAATATGGGACCGAAAATTCGTTGATTTCAACATTCGGCAATATCGGGCATTTGTGCTTTGAAATTGTTGACACGTGAAAGTTAACGTTTTTCCATCTGACCAAAAAACCGAAGATTTGTTACTATGGTAATTAACCTATCGATCAGTCTTCTCAACAAGTGTCAAGTGTTAATTATACTTTGTAATATGTTGCGCATCTTTTCCATTGTTAAAATTTAAGGTGTGTAAAAATGGTCTTTATGATTTTTTTAAGCTGTGAAAAACGTCGGCCTTCCGTCTTTGATAATGCAACCTAAATTAGCGCCAATTAACCTTTTGTTTGCAGCATTGTAATAAGTACAACAAAATCTAGTAGCCAATATACTATACTAAGCAATAAGTTCCAAAGTAATAATAGTTTACTCAATATCAGTAAAAATAAACATTTCATTCAGGGACCGTATAACTGCAAATAGCATCTGCAGTATAGTGCGGTTTGACAGACACTTGACTCTTCGTCACTACAATTTCTACTTTCAGTTTGGATGCACTTAGTAAACAAACAAAATACGGGTACATACCTGAAAAGAAAAACATCTATCGGTTTAGTAACCGATTCATAACTATGTTTATCGTTGATTAATTGAATGAAGTACAAAAAACCCGCGGTTAAGCACACAACTTGTCTACGGACAATGTACCAACTACGAACCACGTTTCACACCTTTTTGGTGCTGCTGACTGATTGGGCATACTTAACATTATCTTTGGCACAATTTGTTCGTCGGGACCTAATTTCGTGGGTTACCTGAACCACGAAATCCACGAAAATTAATCCCCCACGAATATTAATGATTTCACAGTATTCTGCAGTTATTTCATAGTACATGTATATCTGAAATGAGCATTGTAAACTGAACAAAAAAAAAAAGAGTTTAGCCCTCCTCAAATGTAAAGGAAATTTGCAACAAGTTTGCAGCAACTTCTTTTGAATATCTGATAAGCAAGTCGATATAAACAAGGGGGCCATTGGCCCCAAAGCGCTCACCTGAGGACAGACTGTTTATTTGTGTGGAAGCTATCATTATTTTTTGTAAATCTAAGCTCTAGCCTTTGAATCTTCAAAGGATAATTTTCTTATAAGTTTTTTACTATATGCAAATAATGAATATCTATGACCCCTAGGCAGGCCCAATTTTTACCCCGGATTTAATTTGTACAAACTTGGAACAGGTTCACTAGACAATATTTCATGCCAAATAATTAAGCTTAAGGCTTCGTCATTTCAGAGGAGAAGATTCTTTTTTAAGTTTTCACTATATACATATATGGAAAACCTATGACCCCCTGGGACGGGGCCAATTTTGGCACAAGGGGCATTTTTTGAATAATTTTCGTAGAGGACCTATAGATGATGTCATATACCAAATATCAAAGCTCTAGCCTTTGTCATTTCAGAGGAGAAGATTTTTTAAGTTTTTACTATATATACATGTAAAAAAAAAACCTATGACCCACTGTAGCGGGGGCCAATTTTGGCACTAGGGGCATAACTTGCAACAACTTTCGTAGAGGACCTATAGATGATGTCATTTACCAAATATCAAAGCTATAGCCTTTGTCATTTCAGAGGAGAAGATTTTTTAAGTTTTTACTATATACATATAAGGAAAACCTATGACCCCCTGGGGCAGGGCCAATTTCGGCACTAGGGGCGTAATTTGAACAACTTTGGTAGAGGACCCATAGACCAAATATCAAATCTCTAGCCTTTGTCATTTCAGAGAAGATTTTTTAAGTTTTTACTATATACATATCAGGAAAACCTGACCCCCTGGAGCGGGGCCAATTTTGGCACTAGTGGCATAATTTGAACAACTTTGGTAGAGGACCTATAGATGATGTCATATACCAAATATCAAAGCTCTTGGCCTTGTACTTTCTGACAGGACGATTTTTTTAATTTGCATTTTTGAAACTTCTTTTTTTGGCCCTGTGACCTACTTATGCAACAGACCAGAACCATTTGAACAACTCTGAAAGGGGACCATCCCAGGACCATTCCTGTGAAGTCTGGTTAATGTGCAGTCAGTGGTTTCAGAGGAGATGTCATTTTTCAGAAGTTTGGAAAAAAAGTTAAGATAAAATTCTGGTAAAGGGTTTAACCTGTACAAACTAGAGCTATCACTAAATGTGATTAATACCCACAAAACACCACTACAGAACAGAGGAAGTTATCAGTTTAGTTACAGAATACTTCGTAAAAAAATTGAAAAAGAGTTATGGTTGTGGGCAATTAAAGATAGTTGTGGTTCTTGTACATTGCATTTCCTCTCATTGCGCTTGACCATTGTATGAAGTTGCATTGAATTCCAAAAAAATTGTTTTCAAGTTATTCTTTAGACAAAGAAAACTAACTAAGGGCAATAACTGTGCAAACAGTGAAGACAGAGTTATAGCTCTTGTACACTGCACATCCACTCAATGTGCTTGACCATTGTATGAAGTTGCACTGAATTCCAAAAACGAGTTTCCAAATTATATTCTGGAAAAGGAAATCCAAGGAAGGGCAATAACTCTGCAAATAGTGAAGATGGAGTTATAGCTCTTATGCACTTTCTCTCATTGTGCTTGATCATTGCATGAAGTTGCATTGAATTCCAACCAGTAGTTTTCAAGCTATGCTCCAAATAAAGAAACAAAGGGTAATAACTCTGCAAAAAGTGAACATGGAGTTATGATTCTTGGACACTGCACTTCCTCTCATTGTGATTGACCATTGTATGAAGTTGCATTGAATTCAAACCAGTAGTTATCAAGTTATCCTCCATACAAAGGAAAACAACAAAGGGCAATAACTCTGCAAATATTGAACATGAAGTTATGATTCTTGGGCACTGCAATTCTTCTTATTGTGCTTGACCATTGTATGTAGTTGCATTGAATTACAACCAGTAGTTTTCAAGTTATGCTCCGGACAAGGAAAACCAATTAAGGGCAATAACTCTGAAAATAGAGAAGATTGAGTTATGTTTCTTGGACACTGCACTTCCTCTCATTGTGCTTGACCACTGTATGTAGTTGCACTGAATTCCAACCAGTAGTTTTCAAGTTATGCTCTGGACAAAAAAACCAATAAAGGGCAACAACTCTAAAAATAGTGAAGATGGAGTTATGATTCTTGGACAATGCACTTCCTCTCATTGTGATTGACCACTGTGTGAAGTTGCAATGAATTCCAAACAGTAGTTTTCAAGTTTTGCTCCATACAAAGGAAAACCAACAAAGGGCAATAACTCTGCAAATAGTGAAGATGGAGTTATGATTTTTAGACACTGCACTTCCTCTCATTGTGCTTGACCATTGTATGAAGTTGCACTGAATTCGAACCAGTAGTTTTCAAGTTATGCTCCGGACAAGGAAAACCAATAAAGGGCAATAACTCTGAAAAAAGTGAAGATGGAGTTATGATTCTTAGACACTGCACTTTCTCTCATTGTGCTTGACCATTGTATGTAGTTGCACTGAACTCCAACCGGTAGGTTTTAAGTTATGCTCCGAACAAAAAAAACCAACAAAGGGCAATTACTCTGAAAATAGTGAAGATGGAGTTATGATTCTTGAACACTGCACTTCCTCTCATTGTGCTTGACCATTGTATGTAGATGCACTGAATTCCAACCAGTAGTTTTCAAGTTTTGCTCCGGACAAAAAAAAACAATAAAGGGCAACAACTCTGAAAATAGTGAAGATGGAGTTATGATTCTTGGGCAATGCACTTCCTCTCATTGTACTTGACCATTGTATGTAGTTGCATTGAATTCCAACCAGTAGTTTTTAGGTTATGCTCCGGACATGCAGGGTTTCCTCTGGGTCAATTTTAGTTTGCGCCAGCAAATTCGCCACTCAGAAAAAGTTGGTGCCAATGGCTCAAAAGTTGGAGCCAGTGATTTTGTAAGGAGACATGCCTTTCTCTGTTAAGATATTACAGAAGTAGTATCATTGTGACAACAAACACTATTTATATGATTATTACAACTGTTTATTAACAAAAAACAAGAAGCGCCGCAATGCGACGAAAACCAGGTTTTCAACGACCAAGTATTGATGTGACAGGAATTAGGAAGAAATATGGCAGTGAAGTAAAAATGGTGCTGTTATTTTGGTACCAACACAGAAAGTTGGTTTCAATAGTTCAAAATAAAATTTTCAAGTTACAAAGTAGACATGAAATAATATATCATATCTTTTTTAAATTACCTCCAAAGATGATATGACCTTTGACTGCCAAATCAAGTTAAAATCATGTAAACAGGATTTTCAATGTTAATGTCACTGTGACCTTGACCTTGGAGCCAGCCATGCGGAACATGCGTTCTGCACGTCATCTTGATGTGGTAAACATTTGTCTGAAGTTTCATCAAAATTCTTCAAAGGGTTGAAGAGTTACAGAGCGGACAGGATTTTCAATGTTAATGTCACTGTGACCTTGACCTTGGAGCCAGCCATGCGGAACATGCGTTCTGCACGTCATCTTGATGTGGTAAACATTTGTCTGAAGTTTCATCAAAATTCTTCAAAGGGTTGAAGAGTTACAGAGCGGACAGGATTTTCAATGTTAATGTCACTGTGACCTTGACCTTGGAGCCAGCCATGCGGAACATGCGTTCTGCACGTCATCTTGATGTGGTAAACATTTGTCTGAAGTTTCATCAAAATTCTTCAAAGGGTTGAAGAGTTACAGAGCGGACAGGATTTTCAATGTTAATGTCACTGTGACCTTGACCTTGGAGCCAGCCATGCGGAACATGCGTTCTGCACGTCATCTTGATGTGGTAAACATTTGTCTGAAGTTTCATCAAAATTCTTCAAAGGGTTGAAGAGTTACAGAGCGGACAGGATTTTCAATGTTAATGTCACTGTGACCTTGACCTTGGAGCCAGCCATGCGGAACATGCGTTCTGCACGTCATCTTGATGTGGTAAACATTTGTCTGAAGTTTCATCAAAATTCTTCAAAGGGTTGAAGAGTTACAGAGCGGACAGGATTTTCAATGTTAATGTCACTGTGACCTTGACCTTGGAGCCAGCCATGCGGAACATGCGTTCTGCACGTCATCTTGATGTGGTAAACATTTGTCTGAAGTTTCATCAAAATTCTTCAAAGGGTTGAAGAGTTACAGAGCGGACAGGATTTTCAATGTTAATGTCACTGTGACCTTGACCTTGGAGCCAGCCATGCGGAACATGCGTTCTGCACGTCATCTTGATGTGGTAAACATTTGTCTGAAGTTTCATCAAAATTCTTCAAAGGGTTGAAGAGTTACAGAGCGGACAGGATTTTCAATGTTAATGTCACTGTGACCTTGACCTTGGAGCCAGCCATGCGGAACATGCGTTCTGCACGTCATCTTGATGTGGTAAACATTTGTCTGAAGTTTCATCAAAATTCTTCAAAGGGTTGAAGAGTTACAGAGCGGACAGGATTTTCAATGTTAATGTCACTGTGACCTTGACCTTGGAGCCAGCCATGCGGAACATGCGTTCTGCACGTCATCTTGATGTGGTAAACATTTGTCTGAAGTTTCATCAAAATTCTTCAAAGGGTTGAAGAGTTACAGAGCGGACAGGATTTTCAATGTTAATGTCACTGTGACCTTGACCTTGGAGCCAGCCATGCGGAACATGCGTTCTGCACGTCATCTTGATGTGGTAAACATTTGTCTGAAGTTTCATCAAAATTCTTCAAAGGGTTGAAGAGTTACAGAGCGGACAGGATTTTCAATGTTAATGTCACTGTGACCTTGACCTTGGAGCCAGCCATGCGGAACATGCGTTCTGCACGTCATCTTGATGTGGTAAACATTTGTCTGAAGTTTCATCAAAATTCTTCAAAGGGTTGAAGAGTTACAGAGCGGACAGGATTTTCAATGTTAATGTCACTGTGACCTTGACCTTGGAGCCAGCCATGCGGAACATGCGTTCTGCACGTCATCTTGATGTGGTAAACATTTGTCTGAAGTTTCATCAAAATTCTTCAAAGGGTTGAAGAGTTACAGAGCGGACACAATTTCGTTTGACGCCCATCCGCCCATCCGCCCATCCGCCCGTCCGCCCATCCGCCCGCCATACCCCAATCTAATAACCAGGATTTTCAAAATTGAAAACCTGGTTAATAAGCACATTTGCATATCATTTTTAAAAGATACCTAACATGAAAATATGAACAATATCTTTATAAGATTAAGCATGAACCATTTATTTTTACACTTATTTAATCTTCCATACACGAAAAACGACACCTGCAAACACCGACGATTTTTCTTCTCATCACTGTAATTTGCTACAAACACTAACTGACCACACGTGGTTAATTATCTTATTTTCAGATGATTAAAAATGGCAAATTATTCCAATTAACCGATTGTCAGTTGCATCTCAACACGTTCTCAAAGTGTCATAAAGTTTGATAAACAAACTAGTCACGCGTGACCATATACTAAACATCCGGGCCGCTTATGTAATTTTGTTGGCCGCTTATTGATTTTTAATCGTACTAGTTGTCGGATGCTTTCTTTTACGTTGGCGCCAGTAAAATTCGCCAATGGAAGATTTTATGGGCCAGAATTAGTATTTTGGCGCATTTGGCACAATTGGCGAGCGACAATTGGAACCCTGGACACGGAAAACCAACAAAGGGCAATTACTCTGAAAATAGTGAAGATGGAGTTATGATTCTTGGACACTGCACTTCCTCTGATTGTGCTTGACCATTGTATGAAGTTGCATTGAATTCCAAACCAGTAGTTTTCAAGTTATGCTCCGGATAAGGTAAACCCCGACAGACCGCCCGACTGACCGACCGACCACCGGGTGACTCCTATATACCCCGCAAACTTCATTTTGGGGGTATAATAAATACATAATACTATTATTTTCACTAAGGAATACTATTATTGTTAGGCTATGGTGCAAGTACAAAGTATAATTAATATAATTTTGAACATGGCAGAAATAACAAATTCTACATTATAACATAGTCTTATTGTTTTGTTCAGCCTGCAAATAACATTGTTCACAGCTATTAGTCAGTCCAGTTAAATATCATTCGGTCTAGTCAGATTATTACTTAGGCTTGTCCGAATGTCCAGTGCTTCAAACGTTACCGTATACCCCATTTAAATGCTCCCTCCATTATTAAATGCCCCCCACTTTTCTAAACAAAAATACTTACCAGCTCTGGGTGTGGCTCTTGGGACAGAATGCAGCAAATCAAAATATTCAAATAATCCAAATGATAAAATCTATTCTGACATGATGCAAAAATTAAATCCACAACAATGAATCTATGAAAAGTAAGTGTAAACACATAGAACTGTTAATAACATTTGAAGCATATATGATGTCTGAACAGTGCTAACCACTTTTCACAGAAATTGAAATTACTTAAGAACTTTTCAAAAAATTTAAATTTTGCTTTTTCAGTCCAAATAAATGACCCCTGGCTGCAAAATGCATAGCCCCCAGGGGCATTTAAATGGGGGGTACACGGTATTCATGAAGACTGAGATTATGTACATCTGTGAACAAATTTATTCTTTTAGAATACACACCACTAACACTCACTTTTCTTTGTTCAACAATGGTGTATATTTCAGATATACATTGCAATCTAGGGAACAGCAAGAATATAATTACTGTCAATGTAAAATTCAAGATGTCATTATACAATTTCACTTTGCTCTTTGTGACTCAGTCTGAAATGCTTATTCTCCAAAAATGATGCAACGAATAGTACTTATGTTACAATTCTTTGGTTCACCTTATGTGGAATGATTTTAATCTGAACAACTAAAAATTAAAACAAAACTTCTTTCTCTGAAATCACTGAACTAACTGTTTGAAATAGTCTTAAAGTCATAGTGGTATATTACTGCCTGTTGACCTGAAAGCCTATATTTATAAATACATGTTTATATTCATGGAAGGTAAATATGATTGAAAGGGTTTTTAAAACTAAGTAGATATATTATATATGTATAAATTCATTATAATGCTAGCAACAAAGATAGATCCCCTCTGTCACTGGTATGAATATGAATCAAGACAATAATATTGCACATGAAGCTTTGTACATCATCCATTTTGACATTTTTCTACTTATGTACCTTTTGCAACAAAAATATGCAGAATTTTTAGAAATTTCACTGTTTTCACATGTTATACCTAACCATATATATATCTAGGTGCTTACACAATGAGCAAGGAAAACAACCAGGTGATTCTAGGATACTTTCTGATCTCAACTATCCCTCACAACTTCTGCCTGTCATATGGTCAACTGACACTGATGATAAACTCGAATATAGATAGATAAGGTGATAGGTAAGATACTACTCCATAAAGGATTTTTGGAACCACTGATAGTCTCTGTAATGTACAGACTACTACTAGCCAGCTTAACCCTTCACCTGCTGAATTTTTGTAATCGATTTGTCCAGCTTTGAATTTGGAACAGTCCATTCAAAGTTTAAGGTATTTCAATACCAAAATACAAAAATTAAGCAACCAACAGTACAGAGCCTGGCCTGGCTCTATACTGGTGGCAAAGGCTAATCACTTTCGGATCCAGTAGGTTAAGGGTTAAACTAGCCATCAGCTGAAAAGCCCGATTTTTTTTTATATTGTAGAATTCATTTTCAAGATAGAACAAGCTAAATCAAGTGGTTTTATATTAAATCATGCTGGCCACAATTACTATTATATTAGCCATAGTAGATTATTTAGTTTAAACATAATTATTTCCAGAATATTGACAAGTAAACATATATGATGATACACACATATCAGTAATGTACATTCCAAGAAAAGGATTAGAATGAAAGACAAAGTCTTATAGATTTCTTCTCCTTAGTAAATGATTTAGTAGTGTGTCAAAGAATTCTGAAAAACAAAACGGAAGTTTATTTCATAAAATATTCTTTATCTAATAAGGATTGATCACCAATCTGATAAAACACTGGTTAACAGAAACAAATTGTGATTCAGACATTGTGTTGATTAAACTAATTATCTACATACCTAACAGTTTGTCAAATGACCTACTTTCACTGTCCTAGTTCACGGAAGGAAAGCATGTATTTTTTCCATGAAGAGAAAGTTTTGACATTAATCAACAAATAGTTAACTACTTTTCTTCACAAGTCCTATTTTTGGGGTGGTTTTTTTCTATGATTTTTGCAAAATATTCAATGAAAAACTTTGTCCAGGTTACTATATAATGCATTAAATCTAACACACCAGTGATCTTTTCTCCACTGCAACTATCTTATAGTATATTTAGCAACAGAATGTGATGGAAAGTAGTACAGGTAGTACGTTCTTTGCAACCAAAATAGTAACAAGACAAAATCGTAATATTTGTGGTTGCAATGAAAGAAATATCGATTTCTTGATTAAACAGTTTTGTCACACATTTATCTGTTAAAAATTTATACAAATTAGCATAAGTCTGTTAGAAATATCTTAAAGAATAAAAAATAATGATAATTTGTACTACATTTTGTTTTTGCTTTTTATTTAGATACTTACTTTCTGAGTAAATTCCTTCTCATGGATAAAATAACAATGAAAAAGCACTTCTTCAGCACTACTATCACAAAAAATCACATGACCATGGGCAAGACCTTAATGATATTATTTTGTTTTTTGTCAATATTTTTTCCCATTGGAACCATAGTTTATACTTTAACAGGGCATACCCTAACACCATTTTCTTCAAATTCATGTAAATATGAATGGTATTGAATGAATAATTACATAGTAAAAAAATTCTAGGTATAACATAATAACCGAATGCTTTTTAGAGAGTTGTTGTACAAGTTTGGGTGGATAGCCATTTATTACAAATGCACACTTATTTGGTTGCTATTTGCCTTAAGAAAACTTTTTAATGCACCCACCACTTTGAAAGCGGGGTGGGCTTTAAGATTTGCCCTTGTCCGTCCATCCCGCTGTCCATACTTAGACTGGTTTGTTTTGCGTGTAACTCCACACATATAACCGATAGAGCCATGAAACATTCTAAGAGTAGTTGACAGCATGTGAACTTACACACCTGGGTATTTTGACGCAAATTTATTGGAGATCAGCAGAGTTATACCCCTGGTTAAGCAAAAAATAGCATTTTAGACTTGTGCTATACGAAAGAAATAAATTGCTTAAACTGAAATTTCTTGATAAACTGATCTAAATGTACGACTCTTAAGAAAATTCAGCAAAAATAATTCACTGTGCTTTTGAGTCAAAAACCATAAAAAACTTCACCTCAAATCTTATAAAGGAAAATCAATTTCAAAGGCTGCAGACATTTTATTTGTTTTCCCTATCATCGCTTGAACTTTTGTATCCCTGAAGGTCTTACTGAAAATATATTATGTTCATAAAAATAAAAGGCTTTTACAGAGCACAACAAGATCAGACCTCATAGTTGCACAGATGGACTATGACCTGTAATAATCCCACAAAGATAGAAATACTTATGTATGCTTGACATGATGGTGGCATGATCTATAGAACTAGACTGTAAATATAGCAGAATTTTCATCTGCCAAATAAAACAATGCTGATATAGTTAAAGAAGGATTATTCTGTAACCATCAAGGTTGTTGACCAGTGGAACAAATTGTTAGCAACAACAGGTCAGAAGTACAACTAGCTATACTCCGATATTACTTTACATTGATTATACAGGTCAAAACCCTCACAATTTTTCCACAAGGCCAGATTTGTCACTTTAAAATCAGTTTTATTTTCACAGACCATAATAAACATTTCAAATACATTTGTACCTGCCAACAGCTGGCCATTCGTGTTATATTCTCTAATGATTAAAGGGTGAAACTGTTTATGTAACTTAATGAGCTACTGCACTGAACTGAAGCAGTCCAATGTCCATGGTTTTCAAATTCAAGTGAAGAACAAGATACATTTCAGCATAGAAACTATTAGAAATATATCAACAGGACACAGGTGCCCCACCCTTGTGCCTTTGTCAGAAAGAAATGGCAAATACCTGAAACAGATTACAAATTGTCATATTGCAAAAATCTGCTGTGTAAGATCTTAAAGGAGAATAAAACCAGAGTTGCACAGTCCAATGTTGAATATCTTTTAAGTACAAATTGATCAAAAGAGACAGTATTACAAATTAATGCACAGATCAGGTACACAAGTTCACATATTATTTAAGACTTGATGACCTGGAGTCAAAAACTTTAGGTTAACTAAGTTTATAATACTGCAGAGGGTGCACACAACACAAACTTGCTAGATGGATGTACAGACAGACAGAGTCACAGGCGAATATACAAAAGCAAATCTGATTTGCCACATGCTATGTAAGTGGGGGCATAACAAATAAACTCAAATCAAAGATTAAATAAAATGCCGATTTTTACTATTTAAAGGGCCATAACTGTGGTCATACTGACAGTTACAACAAACTTCACACACGAACTTCAAAATGCCCATTATTATTATTTCAAGGGCTGTAACTGTAGCTATTTTGCAATGAGCTGCAAAGAAAACCCCAGGTGCACGACGACTCATCATGGTGAACAATCACAGAAGGTTTCACGATTCCATTTCAAACAGTTAAGGAGCTACACATGATACAAACTTTAAAATGCCCATTTCACTACTTCTAGGGCTGTAACTGTAGCCATACTGTGATGAGCTGCAAACAAAACCCAAGGTGCACAACAACTCATCATGGCAAACATTCATGGAAAGTTTTGTGATTCCATTTCAAATAGTTTAGGAGCTACAAAGACCCAAATGTTGGTGCAATAAGTTAATTGTAACAAGGATCTTTATTTGAATGAAACCACAAATTTTGTAGGTTTCACACCATAAATTTTTGTAGCACAAAAAAAAATCACTTGCAAAACACTTTTAAGTCTTGAAATATGTATAAATTCATTCGCACTGAAACCATACAAGATATGGATCATCTTTACAGGCGATTTTCATTATAAAGAAGACATTTACTCCATCTTAAAAAAAAATCCTCAGTGATAATCAATATCACATTACCTTCACTGAATTTCGTATTTGTTTGAGGAATTATCAACCTCATTCTATCATGCAATCTCACATTTATGTGCATCCAGCATTTATTTTCACTCCAGAAATCCATTTATGAAATGCAATCTATTGACATCCTCTATACACTGTCTCAAAAATGATCATTGCACATACTTATAATTTCAATAAAAATAGTTGTCATAAAATGCCCTGAAACTTTTACTTTTACATAAGGTTATCAGCTATTTAACCCTAGGTTGCAGGTAAATGAACTTTTTATACATACCTATTGGTATATGTAACCTCTGGTCAATGTCTGCAGGTGCCAGTGGTTAATATCAGTTAGATACAGTGACCTCTCTGGTCTAAGAGAGATAATACAAGTATAAGAGAGGTAATTAAGAAAAGTTCCACTACCATAACAGCCTTAAGGAATGCACCTTTTGAAGTTCTTATAAACATTACAAATCAGAACTGATAGTGAATTCCACAGTTACAACAAAAATTTTCATTATTAAATAAAGTAAAATTAATTCATTACAATTTATAATTAATATGAACCAGACTGTCAGTGTTTTTTAATAATTTTGTAGGGTGGGGGCAATGGGAGTAGATGACCATTGTTTACAAAACAATATTAGTGTCTACTGTATATTCACAATGATGAAACTTGATTTGTTTTGAATGTTATGTCAAATGATACTTAAAATAATTTTTTGCAACCTCTACTTGATGCTGCTTCATGAAGATAGAAAGCCACAGTACAGGTTTCAATGCCATAACTTTGTACTACATTTTCATAGTTAATTCTTATTAAAAGTAAATCAAATTAAGGCAGCAACAACTTTTCAACCATTTACACAGTATGATATCAAACTCAAGACTTGGAAAAGTTTCCTTCCTGTTCCAGTTAGCAAAAATAATTTTACAAAAGTGTATGCCATTCTGACTTGTGGCTTTAGAAAATCTATAGGTCCAAATGCAATTCCAAAGGCCCAAACAATAAAAACATGTCTTACAGATAAATTCTCACAGCTTATTGGGCCTCTGGTCTGGCAAATTTTGCTGGCCTGACTAGAACTTCACAAGCCATGGGCCTTAAATAATTACATCACAGACTCTTGTCCTAAAGACAGAAAAATCTTTCTTGCAAATTTCTTTAAAGTTTAAGCACGCAATTACAGAAGCAAACAATTATAGAGTTAATTCAATTTAAGGTTTGCAGTCCCTAATAAACTTTTTTCAAGCCCTCAATGAAATTAACTTTTTAAAAAAGTATGATATCTTATGTCAAAATATAGACAATATAAGACACTTTCACTGTGATCTTTTCAAGATATGACAAGAATTAACTTCAAAACATCACAAGATTAAATGGGCCTATTTGGTAAAGAGAAACACATTTTTTTGCCTTAATCTAATCATTAAAACAACAGCAATGTCACATGTTGTCATTCACAGTATAAAGTCCTAATGACAAAAAACATGAAGAAAACACAGCCAGTAGAGAGAACTAACGAAATGTAATTAAAAACATGGAACTTATTTACCCCACCCATTTCATGATGAGGGAATGATATCAATGTAAACTTAAAGATATATCGTAGGGGCTTCAAATTAGCTATTATTAATTTTTTTCATACAATTACATTATTCTGAACAATTTGGCACATCATGAAAAAGGTTTACCATGTAGTTTTGGAAAAAGTAATAACTGAAATCACTGATACCCAATTTTTTATTTGTTTTTCCATGATTGAGGGTTGAAATATATGTTAAATGTAGTAGATTCAATTTTATTCCAATAAAACCTAATATTTCAAAACCAGAATAAATGCAAAAAGCCAAAATAAAAATTGAAAAATGGCTTGAGTGGGGTTTGAACCCATGCCTTTCAGTGAAAATGTCTCAATCCTACACAATGTAATGGAATTGAGTACTCTTCAGTGTAGAGACCTTATACCTTAAGCTTACATTGGTATTACAAAATGCACCAACTGACTTTCCATTAACAGTAACAGGTGCTAGCTTTTACAAATACTGCAGCAGCCAAATAAAATCTTTATAACACTATGAGATCATACATTATAGTAATGTACCGTACTGTTTCTAATTAGCATCCGTAGGTGTATGCATTTGCCAAAGTGGGGCGCTAAGTAGAACTACTAAATATGCTGTTATTTCGTTACCAAAAACAAAACAAAAATCAAATTTTATTTACCAGGACCTGTCAAGTAGTCTTTATTCCCATAAAAATTTTAATTACAAATAAGTCAAACTTATTTTAAACAGCACCCACAATCATTGAAGTTCATGTGGTAGTTACCTGTCACCAAATCTTTAAGAAAGACCTTGTTGGGTTATTGAATTTTCCTCTGCAGTCACAAATTAGGTCACATGTCAAAGTTGTGTTTCAGGATTGCTGTTTATGTTTAAATGTGATTTCAATTTTATGGATTTCCTTATTTGTTTTGGCTTTTGCTAGATATAAAAATTCATTGAGGTAAGATTTTCTTCTGTCAAACCCCGTGGGAGGGGGGGGGAGAGCTAATTAGAGGGTGCACTCATAAGAAATATTATGGTAAATGCATTATTACGAAAAGTGATCCAGTACAAATATACGATGAGTAACTCTTGCAGAAGCAGGAGTTACACATAAACTGTTTTTGACTGTGCAATCTTGATTTAAAATCACAAAAATCAAAATGTAAACCAACTGTAAAACAAAACTTGTTTCAATGTTTAAGTTACCTGTATATGTTAATCAACCATAAAATTTTAATCAATAGGTTTTTGTTAAGTGTCAAATCAACTCTCAGATTTAAGTTTGAACTAGTCACCCAGTTTTCTGCTCTAAATCCTGACAACCACCATCTGAAGAATGGGATAAATTTTTAACAATTTCTTTGAAATACTTATCTGATTTTTTGTGTGTGTGTGTAAAGAATGCACCAATACTTAGTTTCTTCAAGCATGAAAGTTCAGCCATTAGCACTGTTTGTAACAGCATGTGTGAACTAGATACACTGAAATAGTTAGTTAAGGTTTTACCCTATAAATTTAAGTTCTGTTTGTGAATGTTTGATCATTAATCCTATAGCATTTTTTGCACAGTATTAGACTATGGGGCACTGTATTTTGTCAGTCAACCTTCACATTAACTTTTCCAGTTCAACCATAGCCCATTATCATAACAGTGGTTAATATATAAAAGGAAAGTAGCTTTCCTCTCACAGCAATCTGGTGTCAACAATTATGGGCAAAACTGTCACAAAACTTTCACTTGCTATGTCTTCAATTTTTTGCATAATGAAGTGATTGTAATTATTCTTTTTGGAATTATAACCTCATTTCAGACAGCAAATTTGTTTGGTCAATTAACTGGGATCTTTACCTCATTTCTGACAGCAAATTTGATTGGTCTATTAAGTAGGTCAAAAGTCTGGTACAACACCTATGCTGAAAAATTCTTACTCTCCTAGAAGAAATGGCAAAACTGAAGAACTTTTCCATTGTTGTTTTCAAAAAGCTAAAATAGTTTAGATGTAGTCAATATCTTAAGGTCTCTACAGATGGTGACGCCACACATTATTGCAGGAAATAGCCAACAGACAAGACCAGCCTTTACGTAAGTTAAACAAGTAACAGTTTTCTGCATGAATACAACAGCTGGGAAATGTTGGTAACCTAGAGAAAAAGCTCAAGTTCCCTGAAAAATTCAGCCACACAACTCTCAGACCAGAAACAGTTATCTGGTCTAAAGGCTGGTGATACTAGTTGAACTTCCTGCCTCATGAACAGAGAAGAGAAAGGGGAAGTACCAAGACATAGTTGGCATATTAAAGGAATGACGATGGAAGACACAAGTCTTCCCAGTGGAAGTTGGTTGCCTAGACTTCACACCATTGTCAGTGTGTAGGATGCTGGAACTAGTGGGCATTGGATGTTCATCTCAACTGTGCTCCCAGTTCAAGGGAAACTCAGAAGGGGGCAGCAAAACTGCTCTTGTTAAAGAGGTATACCCCAAAACCTCTTCAAGTAAAGAAAATCTGAAAGATTCTGAACGAATTATCACAAAATGTCAAGTGTCAAGGTGTCCATCAAAACTTCTGCATACCAAAGTTAACTGAATACATTTATATTGAGTTGTTGTATCATTTCTAAGATATTAGGCCCTAAAAGTGTCTTTAAAGCCTAGAGAATTTGTTTCAACATATGTTCTTTAAATTTTCAATTATCATCATTTTATAGAGAATGAACCAATAAAACAGATATGCAGTATATTGTCTATAATTGTAAGGTATGTTCCTTTAGACTTAGTGAACCTGTGAGACAGTGACTGATCACCACTGCCTACTCTTCCACCTAAATGGATGTACTGATTTAAGGGCAAAACACACAGTGACAGTCAGCTAGGCTGATGACATCTATACTAAGCAGTGGCAGACCTACTGTATTTACATAACAAATATTTCACCAATGTCAATAGAAATTGCTTTCTAGCTTTATAAAGCCTAAAAATGTCCCATGTATCAGTGCTATAATTTTATTATGCTGTCCATGGAGAAGAACAAGAAAAGTCTACTGAACTGAGACAATCTGTACCTTGCTCAATACCTGAAACTTCTGTGTGTAACTAATACCACCATCTCTAAGAGTTTGTATTTCAAACAAGTGTTGAAAAAGTACTTTTAAAAAACTAGTAGAGATCTGTCATAATAGTAATAAGTTTCACAGTAAATCTTTTATGTACATTAATATATTTATGCCCAATTCTATTTTAATATGACACACACAAAAAATATTCTATTATACTTAATGGATGGTTCTAAAGTTTTTTGGACAAAATATGACTGACTCTTATTCTTCTACATGTATCAATCAACAGATCTGCAACTAAAAAAATGACACTATATTCTCTTGGGCAGATCCACAATTGAAACCTGGGGGCATTATAAATTTGCAATTTTTCTGTGACTGCACTGAAGTAAGATACACAAGATTAAATTTGACAGTAAAATCTAGATTTCTAATTAATTAAATGTTTATCTCATCAGTACCTGTTGACTGGTGGGAAAAACATTTTTCAATTCTTTCTTATTTTTGAAAGCTTTTAATGGCTTGTCTGAAAAAATATACTACCAGTAATGATTTTGATTTGTCTCTTCTTTTTTTTTGTCTGCATTTCCCGTCTATCATTAAATATTTTAATTCAATTTGTCACATTGTTTACTTCATGTTTTTCATAAAGATGGAAAAAATACTTTAAACCTTTCCACTGCCTCTTCATTCTAATTTATTAGTCTGACAAAACAAGTGTTAACAAGGTATTGAGACTTTAAATCTATTAAACCATATCCATGTGCTGGTTTAAAATGTCATCAGCACTGATCTCTTTATGTTTTTAAAGGTACATTCAAGTACTCTGGGGTTAACATGCAGTACAAAGTCATTGGAAATCTTCCCAAAAGGGTGAATCTGATTTTTTTCCAAAGACTTCCTTGTTTCCAAGAAGGGTAAAAACATGAAATACTGAAAATCAGCTGTTTTGTAAGATCAAATTCAACCTATTTATCTCCCTTTTAATCTGTCTGTTTACGCAGGTCCCTTAAAATGCAATCAATGCAAGGGGACTAGAAAGTAAACAAGGATTAAGCAGTGAAACTGCAAATCTAAAAGGGCACCTGTTATGCAATAAACGCCAGTTAATGGTTTGGCCATTTGATTGACAGTTGTGCAGCGACAGAGGAAACGTAGACTGGGGAGCGGTAACGACAAGATTACGAACATGAATGTGATGTCTTACCGTCTTTAAGCTCGTGTGTGACCAGTCGTGGATCTTGCGAGGAGGCATCTTTACGATTGGTAGATGCCATTACCCTCCGTTTTGCAATATACCCCGTTAAAAGTCCGTGAATATACAGGTGTCTGTATTTCTATTTAACTTCCCCCACAATGCATTACGTTTACACGGAACTGTCACGTTGAGCTATAAATAGCATCAAAACACGTGCTTTTGTTTTGGTTGCGATACCAAAACATATGAATAAGCAATGTATTAGTTTAAATTTAAATCCCGACATAAGATATGTTTTGTTTGCAAAAACTGAAAAATACTGTCAAAAATGCAATGATGCAAATTCAATTGAACTGAAGCAAATTTCTCGAACGATTATAATGTATGCTGAGCTACTGATATTGTTCAAACTAATCAAAGAAACGAACGATTTTCAGAAAACGGTACACTGTCCCAGGGTCTATTTGAAAGACCATGACTGTCCTAAAAATATTGAGTATGTGTGTATTCGATTAGATTAAAACAATCTTATTATTTTTATGTTGATTTTTCAACTTTTCAATTATTTTATTATAAAAAAAAAATTCAGAAAATGCATATGGGTCCAACTTCTCTTCTTCTTTTAAAGGATAAAAAGAAAATTCTAAATTTTAACATAAACTACATGAGATATATTTCGTGTCAAAACTATTTTGAAATTTCTTACTAAAATAGATAGACCAAACTGAGCGTTATTATTTCACTGAAATAATCAGTCGGTTTCTATGTATATGTTAAAACCCGAATGCAAATACGAGTCCTGTGTGTAAGGTGTACAGACATAGACATAGAAAATATTATAGATATTACATACTAGGAGGGGGGAAACTGCTAATTTTCTTTTCTTTTGTTTATTCGGCTTAAGTCACATCGGACATTCATTTCTTGTGTTACTTTTTCTCGTGTTTGAAGGGTATCAAACGTCTTAGAAATTTCAGTCGTTGATTTACAAGGCTGGGAATCAGTACTGCGTCGTAACCTTCATTTTAGTAAACAAACACCGCCGTCTTTGAATGAAAAAGGTATATATGTTTGTTTATTACCTTTTCTTTTGGAAATGACTAAACCAGTAAGATGATAGATAGATAGATAGATAGATAGATAGATAGATAGATCGATCGATAAGATAGATAGATAGATAGATAGATAGATAGATAGATAGATAGATAGATAGATAGATAGAAGATAGATAGATAGATAGATAGATAGATAGATAGATAGAAGATAGATATATAGATAGATAGATAGATAGATAGAAGATAGATAGATAGATAGATAGATAGATATGAACACGCCCCGCATTTAGATCTGTGTAACTTACGGAAAATAAAAGTTATAGCGAACTGGAAAATCAAAGCGGACAAGAATTAGCGCATTTTTGACAGATACGACGCAGTTGATATTGCCTCATCTATCGTTTTTCACCCGCAAGTCATTTAATTCTCGTTTTAGAGCTAAATATAAGGTTCAAAATGTTATTTTGCATCATCAGTCAAAGTGTCATTTAAAGGAGATACTTATTAACCAAGAAAATAATGATTTGTACAAAATGATTCGACGCAGTTGAAAATAAAATATGGTACGACGCAGTTGACTTTTCACTCAAAACCTTTAAATGGGTTTTCGCTATAACATTATGCGCACAGTGTGCCAATTATTTCCAACACAATTTCTTGTCTGCGATTCTTTGATAATAATTAGGACGCACAAATTACAATGTGTTCCTATATACTTACATCGTAAATGCTCTAGCTGTCTTGTTTGACAACCGCCCACTTTCGTTTACGAAGTCGCTGATTTTGAAAAGAAGAGTTTAGTTTAAACGCACCTGAGCACTACGTCAGCTTTTCATAACAATGACTGCCCGTCGTCCACTAGTTTTATCGTTAATTTGACTTGAACCAATTTCTGCAGAACTTGCATCAGCAGCAGATCTCAAATGTTCCAACTTCCAGTGAACTTCATTTTTTTGTTCGATGAAATCAGTATCAGAAGAAGCTTGGACGCAAACATTGCCGTTTCTGATTAATGCAAAGGAAAAAAAACAGCCCGGTCTGTGACACAGGCGTTCGGCACATTTGTCTTGCCAATAATGGTCAAACTATCAGAAAATAATCTCCCTTTGATCATCAAAAACAAAATAACTATCCAGCACCCGTTTACTATATAATATATAAATGTGCCGAAAGCCTCTGCTCTGTGAGCGCTGCTTTAAACTGTACGCAAGGACATAATTATTGTGTTACATTTAACCCAGTTTATGGCGCGAACCACTTGCACAGTTTTGGAGATGTTTAAGAGGGAACTGTGATCACAAACACATGTTTTAATTCGATATGCCGAAGTTTATAGGACAGTAAAACATATATACTGACATTAAACAGAAAATAAGTAGCTTTTCAGTGCCCACCTTTATATTGCAAATGAACGTGGAGGATTCAAATATGTACATCGTCATATTTAGCGCGATAGGGATTTTTCTTTTTTTCTAAGGTTTGTAGCGCTTTTTTCACAGTGTAACTTCATCTAAGCCACAAATTCGTAACTCAAAGTGGCCCAGTCATGGCAGCCCACGAGACGCGAATATTGACCGATATTGACCTAATTAACTCTGCCAAAAATGATGGCTTTTGAATACAAAAGTCTTGAAAAAAATCTCTCTCCCCCAACCACCGGAAAAAACCCTTAGGAACATCTACAACCCCAAATTTAACCGACGTCATTGCTTTGTGCCTAGCAAATGCACGGAGAGGTTAGGATGTGAATAGTTAATTCCTAGATGTAATAACGTCATTAGAGAATGGGTCACTGAAGACTACAGAGATATTTGGCGGTTTCGTATGCTCAGGTCTTTTTTCTCCTTCCGCCAAAGGCGGAGGGAATATTAGGAATGGTCTCCATCCATGCGTCCGTCCTAATTTTGTCCGGAGCATAACTCCAAAAGTACTTGAGCGTTTTTCTTCAAACTTCATACACTGAAAGAGCACATTGGGAGGAAGTGCAGCGTTTAAGAACAATAACTTTACCTTGCTACTTTTATAGTTTCTTCCCTTTATAAGATTTACTTGAAAAACTTTGTCCGAAGCATACTCCATAAATACTTGAGCTATTTTCTTCAAACTTCATACACTGACAGAGCACATTGGGAGAAAGTGGAGTGTGCAAGAACAATAACACTACAATGCCTACCTTTAGAGTTATTTTCCTTTTTCAGATTTACTTAAAACGTTTTGTCCAGAGCATAACCCCAAAAGTACTTGAAGGATTTACTCCAAACTTAACACACATACATAGCACATTGGTAAGAAGTGCAGTGTGCAAGAACAATAACTCTACCTTGCCTACTTTTAGAGTTATTTTCGAAACGTAACACCAAAAGTACTCGAGGGATTTACGTCAAACTTAATACACTGACAGAGCATATTGGTAGAAAGTGCAGTGTGCAAGAACAATAACTTTACTTTGCCGACTTTTAGAGTTATTCTCCTTTAGCAGATTTATTTAAAAAGTTTTGTCCAGAGCATAACTCCAAAAGTACTTGAAGGATTTACTTCAAACTTGATGCACTGACCGAGCACATTGGTAGGAAGTGCATTGTGTAAGAAAAATAACTCTACCTTGCCTACTTTTAGAGTTATTTCCCTTTATCAGATTTACTTGAAAAACTTTGTGCGAAGCATAACTCCAAAAGTACTTGAGGGATTTAATTCAAACATAATACACTGACGTACAGTGCACAAGAACAATAACTCTACCTTGCCTACTTTTAGAGTTATTCCCTTTTATCAGATTTACTTGGAAAATAAATTCCAGAGCATAACTCCAAAAGTACTTGAGGTATTTTCTTCAAACTTATTACACTGACAAAGCACATTGGTAGGAAGTGCAGTGTCAAGAACAATAACTCAACCTTGCCTTTTTTTGAGGGATTTTCTTCAAACTGCATATGTGCATTATTACATTTAGTTTTTCAAAGTACAACCTTCAGGTAACTTCTTCCCAGCATGGGGGATTAACCATGTGAAACATGGCTCTTGTTGATTTTGTTACTGTTATAACAGTAGCACAAATTTCACTGTTTAATTTTCGGAATGCTTAGGTACAGAGGTTTTGGAAATGTGAAAGATTTTGCCACTTTAATAAAAACGAAGGACACACTGCATGGCATCCCATGAAAACCTCAAAACTATAGACTGTCACTGGATTCTTCTTTTAGCAAGCTTATTTGTTACCACCTATGGAGAAAAGAGGAAAGGAGGTTTAAGGGATCAAGGTAAAGTTTATCATGATCTACATTAAGAGAGAATAAAAAGAAGACGTTTGAACAGGAAAAAAATTTATTCGTTATTGATCTAAAGTCATTAAATAGGGGACTGAAATGATGTTGTTCACATTATCTGAGCCTGCGAATAATCTTGCTTGAAATTCTTTTATAGCGTTTAACCCTATCTTTATTCAATAAATGTAAAGGAAGCACAGTTTCAAGGTCATGTTTGCTGCATTTTGAGATTGTTAAAGGTTTTTGACTCTGTTGATCACTTTACTGCAGTGTGGCCCTACCACGTGGTATATGTCATTTAGGCTGTCACAAGTAGCATGATTTTGCCTCGATTCATGCAAAGCGGAACATTGTGCCCCACATATAGGTCCTAGTAATTTTGTCAGATACTAGTTTTTCTTAACATTTGGGAAAGAGTTCGTAAAAATATGTTTGCTATCTCGAAAAGCGCATCAGTATTCTCAAATGTTAGAAAATTCTGTACATCTGACAAAATAATTATCAGGCCCAATGTGTGGACATAATTTTCCGCATCGCATGAAAAGGGAATCGGTACGTAGGGGTTAACTGACCCTTCAAATACTTATAAACCACATTTCTCCCAAATCCTTTGAATACATGTTTATATCTAAATACAAGGGAACCAACTTGTATTTATATATTATTTAGAAGAAGTGTGGTTTATAAGTTACTTTAGGGTCAATTAACCCCTACGCAGCGATTCCCTGTGCTTGTGACAGCCTAGATGACATCATTTACCATGTGGTATGGCCACCCTGTCACTGACAATGCTTTCAAACAGTGGTGAAAATCTTTGTCGACTCGTGTTAATTGGGTTTCAGCTTTGATTACAACTACGTATTTTTTCAAATGAGGAAGTTGGCTGTTTTATTACTGAGATTATATAAGTGTTGAATGATTGTCTGATGAACTGCCTGCCTGTAAGTAACTGAAAGTTAACCTTAACCTTGCTGGCGGCAAATGACTCTGTGCCAAGTGCCTGCACATCCGTGCAGTCTGATCATGTTAGGCACTATTTCATAAATTTTTAATAAGCACCTCCATAAACAATTAATGGATCTGTCCAAATTGAAAGATGTACGAGTCCATTTTAGGATATTTAACGTGGTAAGGGTTAAAGAATGTTGCTATGAGCAGCAATGGTTTAAAACCAATCCAATTCTGTCCATGTTGTATGCATCTACATCTACATGTTACTCTCCATCAGTCAGTACTGACTATAACTGGGAGGCGCTTGTCAGGAAAACTGTATTAAAAGTGTTAAGTGCTTAGTTAAAGGATAAAAGTTTGAAGATAAAAGAGTGCAAAGTTAAAATCATACTGGTGGGGGACTAAAAGGGAGCTGTCACCAGCCTATCCTTGAAGATATTTAGGCTGGCACTGGATTTGACCTGGTATGGGAGACTATTCCAATACCTTAATTTTCTAGGGAAGTTTGAGTTAAGGTGGTACTGGATACAGGACTGGTGGATCAGAAAGTTCAAGTTTCTAGTTGGGATGAAATGGTCGTGATCAACGTGTACAGGATTGTGCTGGATTTTGTAGAGAAATAATAGTGAGGAATGGAGTCTGCAGCTTTCTGTGGAGGGCCAACCAAGATTGTATAACATTTGTGAGACACTAATTTGGAAATCATAATTATTACAGACATATCTAGCCGCAGCTCTGTGTACACTTTCAACTTTTTAAGTATTGTGTTGCTGCCAAATTACTGAGCAGTATTCTAATTGTGGTCTTACATAGGTGACATATGCTGTTGTTTTGACTTTCCTATTTTGGATTTTGATGTTTCTCTGAATAAATCTTAAAGAGTTTTTAGCCTTGGAGGTGATGTTATTAATATGGGGGTTCCAGTTTAGGTCTTCAGAGATAGTAACTCCAAGCCTTGGAATCCAAGGTACTGGTACTTGGCAGTTTCTGCTGATTTTAGTATTTTATTATAGAGGGTGTATGGGAAGATGGTTGGGTTCTTTTTCCTGGTGATCCTAAGCACCTCGCATTTGTCCAGGTTGAACTCCATAGCCCAGTCCCATTCCCAAAGTTCTAGTTTTTGTAGGTCTTTTTGTAATCTGTCTGTCAGTCCGTCCTTTGATTGTCAGGTAATCTGTAGTGTCATCCGCAAATAACCTTGTCTTACTTTTGACCGTTTCTGGTAAATCATTGATGTATGCCAGAAACAGACAGGGTCCAATGACTGAACCCTGGATGACACTGGACAACACTGGCACGGTAACTCTTGATTTTATATGTTGAATCTAGCAATGTTTTACATTACAGATTTCAATGGTAGCAAGAAAATATACAGAGTAATGAAACAAGAAGTCAGGAAAGTACATTATTTCATTTAATAGTTATGTACTGGCTGTACATTGAAAAATTCGTAACTACATTGAAAAAATATAACTAAAGTACAATATTGTAATAAATCACAGAGAGTTGCTTATGCTCATATGAAACCAAAAAAACTTCTAATACATATGCCAGACTGTGTTGTAAGTAGGCTGAAATGAATGGTTTTTGTTTTACGATGACATCAGTGAACAGATCAATCAAAAAAGGTGCCCTATGCTTTGGGAGCAGTATCAAACTGAGAACTGACAAAAATCTGATTTTTGTGAATATGATTAAAGTGTTTCAACTTTGCTTCAGTATGGCACTTTTTTTTTTCCCAAAGAGTTCCAAGTTATAAAAATAAAAAGCAGAAATACCACACACTTCATATATGTATACAAATTATCATTAAACCTTTTAAGACATATTTTTCGGTTGATCTGTTTGGAATGTAAAGTAGTCCATTCAGAGGGTTTTAATGTGAACAATAAATATTTAAGTCAAACCATGTTATATACAAATAATTTTTGTATAGATAAGATAGAAACACCATGATACCTAAATAAATTTGGACGGAAGAAATAATTAAGGCTGAATAAGAAATTGTTTTATTTAGAGTCGCATTTCTGAGGAAACAAAATAAATAAAGAATGTAAATTAAGGGATACATGAATAAAACTTTTATTTTGGTCTGGATATCTTTATGTCAATCGGTATCTATATACTTGATTTCTTTTCTTTATAAGCCAGTCAAGGATAGAAATCACAATAATTTAGAAAGCATTAACTATCCAAACCTTGAGTCACAAAACCTAAAGCTATTTTCCTACTTTTGCAACCAATCAAATATATGGGACAAAAGTCAGTAAATTTTCTGGTGAAATCTATTTGATAAACTATCAATTTAAGGCCATTAAAGTAATATGTAAGTAAAATACTTCTATCAAAACTAACATACTGTATAAACCTGTAGAAAACATTGTTCAAAGGCACATAGATCTCAACATGAAAATCACAACTCATTATAAAGAATACTTCATATGTAACAAATTTATAACAATATGTTACTAACATGATGTAAATGAATATATACAAAAATGATCTGCAAACGAAAATGTTATGTACAAAATGAACATCAATTTCTAGTTGGTCAAAGATTCAACTGGAAATTCATTGACATACTTAACACATCCATAGTGAATTTTTTGAAACAATGCAAATGAATAAATAGGTTTTTAAATTACATTATTAATAGAAAGTTGCATATAAAACCTTGTTCCTCATAATAAATGCATCATTTAAAGCACAACATAGTTATAACATGCAAAAAATACAACATTCACAAGTCACTTTGCACATGCCATCTTTTGCACATGTCATTATATCAATGATTTATTTTTTGCTCAAGAAATGACACATGTGCATGGTTATTAAGAATCACAAAGAAAACATATTTCTAAACAAAAAGCAACAAAATAAACATAACAAATTACAGAGGAGTATATAAGCACCAAAAATAAACAACAAAAAGAGACTGAAAAATGCACAAAAACTAACAACTTTAATGTAATATTCACAACACAATACTAAAACACAATCATGCTAGGAAAGAGCACTATTATTATAAAATCAAAAATCCTAAAGACTGTGACATTTTCCAATACTGTATATCAGTCACTGAGAGCCAATTTCAAAGGGCCAAGTCCACAAATGCCTAGATTCCAGACAACCCTTTGCCTTCTGGTCCACTATGGTAATGCGAGGTTTGATTTTATACTCATCATACCTTCATCACAGAAGAGTTGGTCTCTTTTTTTCTCCACTACTAAGTACTGTTTCCCTATTTTTGTTTTGTATACAATGAGCAAGGAATCAGCAAAATTATAAATTATCAGGGACAAGTTTGTGACTACTTATTAATGGTGTAAGAGAACATTATTCATGTGACCACCTTTAGAGTTTCAATGTATGGACTGATGTTGGCTATTCCTTTAATTAGGTTTCTTTCCTGAGCTATGAAGCAATCAATGTACAAATCATGCACAAAAAATATGTAGAAATATTTCGCATTGCTTATTTTGCTGAGTTTCAAGCTGGAAACCTGTGAATATGACTACCGTCTATAGGTGGAAACCAGTGAATATCACTACTGGTTGTCAGGCTGCAACTCTTGGCTTAGGAAATGTAACAAGAACCTGTGACATGCAAATACCTCTGTAAGAGGAGTCTTTCTTGTCCCTTATAATGCTGTCTGACTTTTGTGAGAAACAGAATGTATCCAAGGCCCCAAGCTTATTCAAGAAAGTGCTAGAAACCATTGGCCCCTTTATTCTGCATTGTACTTGAAATACAGTAAGATGGTTGTTAGTACAGTATTTAAGTCTACATTTAAATTAATTAAATTCTTTTAGAAATACTTCATACATTGTTAAATTGTATATAAATTTGTTACCAAAGCTATAACTTGACTGGTGTGATAGACAAAGCAAGATACATAAGTGATTTGTATTACAAAGATATAGTTTGACAGAATATTACGATATACACTGATATAACTCTTCTTGTTGGTGACCTTGCGTGCCTCATTTAAAGCTCTTTCAAAACACACCTCCTGTCGATTTAAATTTCAAGATGCAGACGAAGGGAGGAGCTTAAAGTTCAAAGCTCATTACTGAACACATTAGCTAGCATCTACTGAAGTCATTTCTATATACAGTAATAGCTGGTTCCCCAAATCCTGCTGGATTCTTCAATACTGCATGACAAAATGGGCACCAACACCAGCAGAAAATATAACTGAGGTATACAAAATCCTATTTCTTTTGCAGAGTTAGCGAAAAGTTTAAACATGCATGCTGTTAATCTTTCTTATTACTTTTGGCAGGATTTGTACAATATAACACCAAAACCAAAGCTACAGCTAAGGAACTGTTAGGCATATTTCAGTATGTTACATCTTGTAGACAATATTTTCTCTCCATGCACTATGTATGATCGTATCCTGTAAGGGGAGACATTAACAAATCCCAAGCCTTCCATGCACCTAGTCAAGCAGAACAGGCCACCGTTAGAGTCGAGTCGCAGTCCTGTTGAAAAAAAGAAAAATACTACACCTATAAACACTATTCATTCAAAAGGTAAGAAATTCACTGACTTCCAATAACTCACTGTAACATTCAGCTGTACAAAAGTGATAAATTAAAGATAAATTCAGAAGATTATTTTGGTGAAAAGTTAATAAAGTAAGCAAACTGTGAAGAAAAAATTATTCAAGTGTAAAAACTAAAAGAAACAAAATAAAAATTTCATTCTTTGTGTTATATGTTTAGACGTTTACATGACAAATGCTGCTATGGCAACCATGCTGGATGCATGCAAAACAATGGGTGAAAGTCAAGTCAATGAAAAAATGTATGTTCAATATTGACGATTTCAATCCGGTAATTATAAACGATATAATTTCATACAAGAATGAAAGCTGCAGGAAAATGATTACAGATAACGAAGGAAAAGAGACATTTATGAGAAAGAAAATTCTTCACATGTAATAAATATTTCCAATTTCAACAAGAAAAATCTACTAGTACTTCAAAACCAGCTCTAATATCTAAAACAAAACACATTGTGCAATTCTAAATGCTGAAGATTTTTGTTTAAACTCACAGACTTGATGGTTTAATAGCAGAACTATTGAAGAAATACTATACTCTTTAAACAAATATTAATATCAAATAGAAGAAATTCATATGTGATTTACTTAAGAACAGAGGAGAGAAATACACAAGAAATATACAAGAAATATTTACTGCTACATAAGAACTCTAATGGTGGCAAGTTCTGTTTACAATATTATTGAAACTACATTTTTCAAAAACTAAGTTTTAAAATAACACCGACCCTCATGTACTTGGCACCAAGATCTTCAATAAGGTCAAACATTTTAGTATTTTGTGAATCATATTTTTATTCATAGGCAATCAACAGCATCTACATCTGTACTATGAATGAAGCTCAGTGGTTTTCAGACTGGTCTTCAAGGTAAATGTATTCCCCAAGCCTTCCATCCAGTCCATCCAACCAAGAATTATAATGAACTGTTGAACAGAGATGTCAACTCGTTGTGGGCTATTGATTACAGATTCCAAATGATTCCTATGTACTTTACTATTTCTTTTGCTTGCAGCAAAGTGCCTTCATTATCACGGGTTTCTCTTGTAAAAACAAGACAAAACACATTTTGAAAACCAGTCTGCAAATTTCTAGCATGAACTATGGCAAAGAAGTGTAACCAAAAGGTAACCAAATCACCAAGCTGTACACAGAGGGCAGCAGAAACAGTGACTATACAATACAATATGGGTTTCACACCTGATCTCCTGGCCTTCACCTTGGGTGGAGGTTATACTTCAATACTAGAGGTGTATATGCTTGAAATGGTGAAAAAAACAAACACTCAATTAGGTAAATAATGTACACAGGACAAATATGCTGTCATAAACAAGGTTCATATTGGGAATTATCATATCACGTTTCATAGTATCATTCAAACTAACCCCTTATATGTTGGGCTTAGTTTTTACCACCAAGATTTTGTTAATGAAAGAGCATCTCTTCACCCTTGAAACACTTCAGTTGAACTGACAACACAAATCTTATGTCACATAAACAATCTTTTGCCTAAGTACCATAATATCTTATTTTTAAAACTTGAAAAAACTATTCACAACAGCATTGTTTCATGCATTTGGTGCATTAAAATTGTCATGAAGAAATAACAGCTGTTTAATAACATCTTTCAACAGATCTGAAACTTTTCAGTGAAAGTTCATGGACAATGCAAGCACTGGGATTCAAACTAAAAGTAATCTCTCGGAGTACTGAAGAAAAGTTTAATATTATACAGATCACAGTGCTTCATGAAAATTCTAGGTTTGTTCAGGACCATGACCCTTGTTTATGATTAAGCCCTAAAAATTTTATTTGGAAAAACAAAAACAGTTGAATGATACATTTTAAAGGTATATGTCACCAATGAAATTTTCAGGAACAAACACCTTTATGAATTTATCCTCCAGAAATACTATTAAGTCAAACCTTTTGCATGCTACCAATTAGTTGAAGCTTTATAATTCTAACACATTCTCCTATATTTCATGTCTTTATTTCGATATGTGACCATCAGAAATAACTGCTTTTCAAAATCACTCATTAACTGGAGGACAAATAAATGTCAGTATTCTCAACCTGGTGTTTACATAAATACATGCATAGATCAAAGTTCACACAGGAGTTCCCTAGCCAAAATCCCTAACCACTTACTGATTCATCTGAGGTCTCCAACTGCAGAGAGCATTAAACCAATATAATATAAATACTTCTGACTTCACTCATATGCTTTTTGACTGATTTATGTAAAAAAAAAGTGTCATACAATGTAAGAATGTGAACAATGACTGTTGATGAAACTCACTGCTAATGATGAAAATGATGAGTGAATGATGTGAAATAGCATTAATGGTTATGAAAGTGACAAACAGATGATGATGAAAATGATTCCAGGAGATGAAAATATGAATGATTTAGTGCTCGTAATGATTGAAAAGTGCCTAGTATGAAATCTGTTCTCTTATTTTAATTTAACTGGCAGACCGTCCTTTCTATGACAAGAAAGCGAAAGCTTTACTAACATGGCTACTACCCGAGGCCCCACAGAACACACAAGGTTTGGACAAACAAACACAGGTCAACCATGTTTATATGGGCAACAGATACCATGGGTCTATTACCATGTACCCACTAACACAGAGCATTGTTATTAAGTAAACTAACCAACAAACTGTATTTTCAATTTTCAATAATATCCCCTGAACACTATTACATGTGTCGTCAATGAATGAGAATCAAACAGCCAAAACCTATAAATTTAGATACTTTCTTTTCTTTCCCGAACATTCTCTTCAAACATTTCTATTGTACTTACTTCATTGAAACCATGCTCTGGTTGTAGGCAAAGACTTGGAACAACACACTGGGATGCTATTTCATGTCTTTGCTGTGGGTCATTTCTACTAACACTTGCAATTTGTACCTTACAGGATATAAGCATCTAAAAGCACAGCTGATAGTTTAGAGTATAGGCGACTCCGGGAGACCATCTATATCAAACGTTACACGCTTTGGTTTCCTTCAAGACGAATGTAAGAAATATATTATTTAAATTAATTCAGAATGTAACATACAAGAATGGTAACATAACATGCCGGGATGTCACTTACATTATGTGGTAATGTAAAAAAAGAACCATCAAAGTTAGTAATGTCTTTTAAAAGTGATTACTACAGGTAATCCGTATTGCTGATAAAGGGTGTAGTTTTATTGCATGTATGTCAACAAGTAACAGCACAAAGGTAAAGAAATATGATGAAATTTAAAAAAAAAATTATTGTCACAGACATCACAATGATGAATGACAGAATTACAGAGTGACAAGACACAACATCACAATATGATGAATATGTGTTCTAATGATGAAGTTGGGCTTGGGAAAACATAACACTAATTAAATGCCAAAAAGAATTCATGCCAGACATTTAACAAATTATAAAATTCACTAGAAACTAATATTTCTTTGTGTAATATTACTTGAAAAAAAATTTATAGTGATATTTTTATGTAAAGATATGTTATCACCAAAATGAATGACTGACTTGTCTTCCCAGATTTTGCAGCGAATATTTTCTTAGACTGGCAAAAATTCATACAAACTGAAACATTTAAGGAAAATTCAGTATAAGTAGGTATTTAGTGCGCATGCTGAGGGGAGAACAGTTAACACACATGTGATTCTTAGTAGTGTTAGTAATCAATCTAGCCACATTTATAAATGTCATGCTTCAAAAACCATGCATTATGAGGAACAATGTTTAATAAAACCCTGGAATCTTCTTATGTTTCAGAATATATAACGAAATTTCATTTCTTTTGTTAGTTAATGTAATGTAAAATTTATATTTTCTTATTTAAAGACAGAAAAATAACTATCATATTATGGCACTTAAAAATGTTTATGGATTTCACATTCATATTTAATACATACAAAACTGAGATCCCTAAATTAATTTACAATCGCATATAAAAATATTTTATCAGGAATGTATTTATGTGACAATCACAGTAATTTTTCCAAAGACTTGTAAAAAGGGCTTATCCAAAAAACATCAGTAGGCATCACTATGTTATTAACAGCAAAAAAATCAAAGTGAAGCAATTTGTTTTGAGAACTAAATTGAAAAGCTTTCCTCAAAGCATTATGTCTCAAAATATATCTATATATAATATCTGCCAAGAAGCTTTATGATTATAAAATTTGATATTAACCTAGGATTTTTCTAAAGTCAAACACAACCATATTCATACCAGATTGAGTTCTCTTTTGGTTCTCCATCTTCTGAGTTCATTGGTTTTGGGGCTGGTGGTTTGCCGCCTGATGACTTTGGTGGTGGGCCCATTCTCTGTGAAGAAGGTGTCTGACTGTGAGGCCCAGAGGGCCCACCTGGGCTACCATTGCTCCACTGACCTCGACCAGCACTTCCTGGAGCTGGTTTGGATGGTGAGGAAGGTTCTCGCAGAACACTATAACGACCCCCTGATAAAATGTCTCTAGTTTTGCGAGGTGGTGGTACTGGAGGTGTACCCTTATTACCTACATGGTTTTGATGGTATTCATTGTTATAACTAGAATCAGAATCACTGCTTCCTTGCTGAATAAACATAGTTGGTGGAACTGATTTGGGTCTCTCTGTTCTGTTTGGAAGCTGACGATGGTTTACACTGGAGTTATGAACTGGTCCATTTTTAAGAGCACTATTTGGTCCATTTTTATATGAATCATCGTATGATGCACGGACATTGCTTTGACTCTGGCTTGTAACAGAATTGTTTAAGTCAACTTGGTTTGGCCTAGAACTGTTCATAGGAGAGGTTAATGATTGGTCACTTTGAACTGAATTGTTCATAGGGGCACCAAAAGCACTAGCTGGTCTTGCCCTTACAATGTTCCGGGGAGCACCATAAGGTCTAGGACCTTGTCGTGAGACAAGAATATTCCCTTTCCTTTGTGGTGTGGAGGTAGGGGATACTGGATGTCCATCATCATACTGTTGTTGTGACAGTCTACCTGGGGAATGGCTGCGTGGTGGATAGCCAGGATGTGTTGCTTTTACTGGACGTTGACCTGAACCCATTGGCTGACCTCGCCACCCAGGTGAAGGCCCCTGACCAGACCTGACTGACATGTCAGTATCATTTAACCTTGACCTTTGATCACTTGGACTAGAATAATTAGAATGTGGAGACTGGCCTCCTTGTGAAGAAGTTGGTGAGAAGGCACTGCCCCCTCCTCCCTGTGTCAACATTTCTAAACGGGCACCTGGTGTGAGTTTATTATCACGATCAGGAGTTGATTCATGACCTCCTTTATAACTAGGTGAATCAATCATGTCAGCTTTAAGCTGTTGTATATGAGGTGAATTACCATGTTCATAACCAGAGTTATTTCTCCGATCATCTGATGTAGACACACGTGAAAATGCTGAGGTATTGTTCATGTCTTCAAATGGTTTATGCCTATATGAGTTCATGGGTTTGGCAGGTGTAGACGTGTTGTTTGGCTGCATATGATATGATGGTGATGTGACTTGTGTAAATGCGATAGATTCTGGACGGACATCCTGGCTACTTCCACTGCTACCCGTAGATACACGAGACATGCGTGATAAACTGAGATCTGGTTGAGACACCACAGCTACATCAGGTATTGAACCAATGCGGCTGCGGTTCTGATTTGGTGGTAACGGTGCCGGACGACGTCGCCTAGCACTGCCATCAGAGTTCTCACTGCTGCGAGATTCTGTATCTTCTGCTTTCATTTCTATCTTTTTCTGCAAATAATTAAACACATGTAAGGATTTTTTCCAAGCCAAATAGGTAAAATTACTTCATCAATAAAAGACAAATTAATTTTCAAAATTTGACATATCTTGATGCTTGCATTATGTACCTGCAATTTCAGTTTTTTTACTTTTCTAAAATGATTTAATGACTTTACTTGTTGCTAATGAAGATGATAATTTTTGTTGGGAATAATAAACCATCTTTAGTTAGAATAATGTATCATAAATCCAACCAAAAAGAAAGGTATGAGAGGCATGCTGAAACTTATCAGACTAAAAATACAGAAAAACCTGTATTTAAGTATATTTCTTACACCAGTTTCTCATTCTTCACTGAAACCGGGCTATCCATGATCTCAAGGCCACAAGCAGTCTGCCCTTGGTATAATGTGCAGACACTGACACACCATGTTACCAAGGGTGCTTCTGGTGTGGTGAAAAGGCCGAAGGAAAGAGAAAAGGTCAAAGGGACTCAGGTCGGCTGAAGATGGAGAAAGCTGCAATAGCTTGACCTGTTTGTTCCTTAAACACTGCTGTACAATATTGCTCTTGTGTGCAGATGTATGGGCATGAATATCCCCCATAAACCAGTTTGTGGGTAAAGGTTTACATCATATTTTATGACTGATTTTTAACCCTGTCCCTGTAAAACTTTCCAATAATTGATCTGCTGGGTGCACTTGGTTTTTTGTACAACAGGGCCTTTGGCATTGAAGAAATTAGTGTTAGGAACTATTCTGCAATCTGATAAATGGTTGTTCTTGATTTTTCAGAAGCTGCTGTTTATTGTTTATCTGCCTTTGAGGTTTGATATAATATACTCACATCTCATTCCCCATGAGAACTTTATTAAACCTCCCTTCATTTGAATTTTTATAGATTTTTGAAAGATGTTTGCAATATTACATACACCCTTTGGGCTTTTTGCTCTTTGGTCAAAAGATGGAGTACCAACCTTTTATATACCTTCAATTATTTCAAGGATTTGGTCAGAATTTTATGAACACCTCCCATGAGATGCCCATTGATGTAGCTATTTGGGAAACTGTGTATCTTAAGTCTTTTACATCTAATGTAATTAGAGGGTGCTGACATTTTTGGGCACCCTACACACCCACTTTGGAAAGAGAATCAACCTGAACAGTTTTAAATTCTTGCAAAATCTGTAAGGCTGATATATTCAGAGAACAGCACATCTTTTTGCAGGACCTTATTTTCTTCCCAGATGGAGCTTCTATGCTTATGAAAAAATAATACCAATGTGTATGTTTTAAATGCTTGTAATTTAGATATAACAAATGGAAACGTTCACTGTATATGTTTAAAGAATCCACCTAGAAGATCATGAAAAATTTGTGCCAATATCTGTAACAGATTCTACAAAATGTATTACTCTCAAAACTTCCTTAATGCCCCAAGTACTTAAGCACATCTTAAAGGAAAATAATTTGAGAGAGAATTATTTAATGAAAGTCATGGCAAAAAAACTTCCCCAAAATTCTTGTAAAAATATTCAATTATGAAAAAATTCCATGCTTACATAAACAAAGACTTTTTTCTGTTGTCAAGCCTTAGTGACAGCTTCTATTGTTCTTATTCCATATTTGTACGCCCTTAATTAAAAACCTGACAAATGAAAGAAAAACATTGTCAGCTCAGTTTTAAATCTGGTGATTTTTACTTCTGTAATTTTACCTTTGGTTTTGGTGATGCTTTTCCATCTAGGCCCTCAGCAAGAAATTCCTCCAGTGTCAGAATCTCAGAGGGTGATGAGATATGATTACTAGATTTGAACCCACCTTCGTCATCACTTGCTGGTCGACCCATACCTGTAAAATGTTTTACAAGGAAAGTCAAGTACCTGATGGCTGATTTTATTCAGTTGAAATGTTTCATGAAGTTGTTTATACAGTACTATGAAACTTTTAATAATGCACATCAATAAATATGTAAATTTCCTCATATTGTATGCAAATTAATGTTCCATATTTAACAAGTACAAAAAGTAGTAAAAGCAGTAACATTTGAAACACAATCAATAAAGACCTGACAGTGCACTGCAAAGATGTCCTAACTTCCAAATTTCAGCATGAAATGATACAGTTTTCATAATTCTCTGTAAGTTGTAAGGGATCTATTTAATTTAGGGAAGAACTAGACATTTCAAGTAAGCCACATGCCATCAACCAGTTTTTGCTGGAAAAATGAAGAAATAACATTGACAGCTAAATCTAAAATTCTAAAATTGCAAAACTTTTTTTTTGATTTTCTTTAACCTATCTAGAGCTTTAGAAATTAAGAACACTGCCTGTTTTCTCTTCTTATTTAAGCAGAACATTTGTGGTGTCTTTAATGAAGATGTTTTTTTCTGGTGGGACAAAACTGATCACTGAAGTACCAAGGCCAAGGTCTACAATGAACAAAATCTGAAGCAAAATTACCACACTAAAACCAAACATTACTGCAAGATGCTTCTTTCCCAAAGCAAAAAAAAAAAAAAAAAAAAAAACAATGAGGAAAAGTCTGCCCTGATGAGTTTGAATTTTATGAAAATAATGCATTAATACCTTTCATATCAATTAACACTGACCTCTACCTTCTGTGCAAACACAGAGGATTTTTTCTAAACTCAGTAAAGAATTTACATAAAACATTGCAGGTTAAAAAGTGAGAAGAGAACGCCTTTTATCAGTTCTGAAAAAAAAAGCAAGAGAATCAAGGGTGTCTAAGACTACTAACTAGCCAAAAGCTCATGAAACCTCTCAACTGATGCAATATATTGTAGCTTTGAAGCGTTACCTGGAAGAAGCATGAAAGTAGAGTTGCTAAGGGAGACACTGTCTCCATGACTACGTAGAGTATCACTAAGTAAATCTTCTGTAGACCTGGCACCTAGATAACGTAAATAATGTAAAAACAACCAAATGTAAGGATCACTACAAAATATTAGAAATTAGAAAAAGCAGAATAAAAATAATGTTTTTTTCAGGCCGAGTGGGAAACTGTATTGACTCGTAGTTATATCTTTAAAACAGTTTCCAAGTCAACCTTTAAAAAATTGTAAAAGACAAACAGAAAACTAATTAGAAAATTGTTAATACACTACAATCTTCTTTCTATCCACATTGAATATACACTACTAACTGCTTTCTATCTTCTTCGATTATATAAGTATTTTGAACACCTGAGACAATACTTTAAGGATTTAATTTTTTAGCAAAACATAAAACCAATGACCATAATCAAAAACTTCTGCATACCAGGCAAAAATACTGCAACAAAAAAAAAAGCCCTGTGCTAACCATAATATATTTTTGACATCAGTTTTCATAAAAACTAATACAGAAATGTGTATAAAATGAAAAATAATAGTAATTAAATTAGAACATTCTGGATTCAACATTTACATCTTTTATAATACCCATTTTTTTTACTGATCTGAATAAAACTGATAAAGTCTGTTAGTAATCTTAAAATCACACATTTATATTTTAGTTTAAGGTTTAGCTATAAACGGAAGGACAAACATAAGTAACTAAAGTGGTTCTCAATTTTACCTCGTAACTCAGACCGAGATAAACTACGTCGATCCATACTAGGGCTCGTATTAAGGGCTGTAGTAGATTTTGCAAGCCCTCTATTTTGTTTTGTTAATTTTGGGCTATCACTGTCACCAAGAAAACCAGCATTACTGCCACGCCGTCTTTGATATCGTCTTTTGTCTGTGTGTGTGAGGGAAGGAAAAATGTGCCATATTAGATAAAACACCAAATTGGGTTAGTTACAAGATGTTTATTCCAGTAAAGTACCAGTATTATATGCAGATCTGTTTAGAATCAGTGCAAGTCATATTTTCAAACTATCCGGTTACCTCATGAGAATACAAGCATGTGGAGTTAAGTATCCCATGATGGACTGAAATGTGTGCAAAAGTACTGTCCCTTGCAATTCAAAGTTATACTCTGTACTCTGATTGGTTGATCATCTGTTTTACCGCCATTAGGATCAACAATGTCTACTTTTAAAAGAAAACTACAGTTATATAAATTCATACTTAAGAGTTTCCTTGAAGCTGAAATTCCAACCTGTGATGGATTGATGATCAACCAAACTTAGCAAAGTGAGACATGCAAAAGGGGCTGAATATTATCATGCAATACAAGGGAACATGCAAGCACCTTAAACAAATCTGTTGTTATACCTTGTCAGTTTTCTTTGCTCTTTTATATTCAGTAAATTTTCATTTAATTTTCCTTTTCTTAAAATAATTTCAATTTCTTCTTGGTGAATAAATATTAAAGGCAATGAACTATATCAAATAAGTATGTTCATTCTCACAGAGAAAAGTACTAAAGGCAATGCACAGGACATGATAAATATCAAAGAATTCTGTTCACCCTCACAGAAAAAAAGGTACATACACTTTACAGTATGACAACAGACATGTTACACAAAGCAGCTCAACCTCTCTTAACAGAATTAGCAAAAACTTGTTATAGTTCCCTATACCTCTTTTCCTTTGAAAAAAAAAATTAAAATACTAATCACATTTTACTGAAATGCTTTCAAAAATCAACAGAAATTTAACACTTTCAACTTCACAATTCAACAAAAATTAGCTTTAGAGAAACAACACATTTCATCAATAGTTCAAATAAGTAAGCACACAAACTGACCAAACTGCTGGTCAGCTTAATAACCAAGTTAAGAGAGGTTCTGCTGTAATTAGACATTAAAACAAGCAAGCACATAAATATATTGTAACATATTGCAACTATACTTTCTTGCTATCAGTTTCTGGAAGCTATCATCTTTATTATTAAAACTGGCCTCTGTCAGTAAATATTGCTAACAGGGTACTTTCATAGCATGTTGATATTCTGTAGAAATACTGATGTCTATTATTGAAAGTGTTCTATATATGCTGTTGACACCAAAAATCAAAGAAAAAATGCTGCAGATGATCTTAATTTCAGGATGCAAACTAGACTTTTTATGGTTTCCAGTAAAAATGATAAAGCCCATATCTTAGCCAGCGTACCATAATGCAATACAAGAGTGCATAGAATATATCTATCAGATTGCAATAACATGATATATTAACCTGCAGTGAATGCCATCCTTTGATGTTAAGGTCAATGTTCTGGGAAAAGCAAATGTCATGCATGTTTTTCATGCATTCAGAATGAGTTTCAGTACTCAAATGAATTTACTTTATGGACATAAAAGCATTAAAGTCTGTCTAATCAGCCAGTACAAATTCCTAGAGCAAGACATTTGACGCTAAGCTTTACAGCAGGAATATTTAAGCTGAAGAAAAGACGCCATGCACTGTAAAAAATACGAGCAATTGAAGTGTATTGGACAAGAATAAACCATCAGGAGGTTGAACACTTTTCTTTTTCTGTATCTAGTTGCAAGAAATTAATGTTAAATAGAAATCATCTACACTACTGCATGTATTTCATGTGAGCAAAGACCAACAACATTACTCACTACACAACAGCATTATTACTGCTAGTGCTAAACAGATATGGTATAATGTGAACTGTAATAATGTTTTAAAAATGTTTCTATGTCCCTACTCCTTTCAGCCAAAACCAGAAGCTGTAGCTTGGCTAGCCAAATTATTTGAAACCTGCTTTTAAAATTTTTCAACAGCCAAGCTACAACAGCAAAGTCTTTCATGGAAAGCCATTGCATTTACATATTTTCACATTTTATGCTCATGTTTTATGCAACAATGTAGTGAGGACTAGACCCTGACCTGAAACAAAAATTTCTCTAAACCTATGTCTTAATATTTAGCCTAGAATCCCACCATGCTGAGTGCAAGTGCTTTTAACAGTTAATACAAGCTCTGTGCAATACAGTCACTGTCAGTCAGTCAATCCTTACTTTATTATTTTCTGGGTATATATTTCATGCCATTTTGAATAATACTGCTTTCTGTTAAGATTTATATGTGTATGTGTGATAATCCATACAGCACCATGCAGTACTTTTTATGAAAGCATCTTTTTCTTTGTCTGCAAATCTGCTCATGAACAAATATCTCTAAAATACCAGTGAACGATTGTGTATTTCTAATCTAGATTTCAATGTTCTGACCTTGAGATTAAAAAGACTGCCTAGTAATTTACCAAACAAAATAATTCACTGAAAGTAAAAAAATGGCATAGTTTATGAAATGGTTAATTCACATCTAGCAAGGAAGGGGCAATCTAAAACAATGGTTTATAAATAGTACAATGGTATACTAAGCTGTATAGCTTGGCCAGTACCTGACTTCTTAGAAAATTCACCATCAGCATCAGCAAATGATCCTGAACCCAAGGAAGAGTTGTCTGGACTTCCCTCCATGAGGTTTGGTCTCGACTTACTTCTCTGAAAAATATAAACACAGCATCTTTCCAGATGTATTTAACCTAGGCATACATAAAAGCATGACAGGTTTATCTTCCTGCACTTTTCTTCAAAGGAAATTGTCAAAAATTTTAGTATTTGCTTTAAAACAGGTGAAAGAATAAAATTTCTATACACAGGAGATTGCTGAAGGTTATCAAATTTCATTAGATCAAATATCTAAAAAGATGTCAGCTAACCACATGATACCCTCTATCAAAACTGACAGAAATTTAAACAATCATGGTTCATATTTTTGACAGTTCTTTCATCTTGTGTGCCTCCAATACTTCTTAAATTCCCATTTCTTCAAAGAGGCAATGTTACACTCAGGTTAGCTTATAGTAGATAATGTCTGTTTTTACAAGAAGATTTAGTCAATTTAAAAAAGGTTTAAAATATACTGATAAACAAAAGAAACTGGTACCCTGAGTCCTCCCCTGACTTTTTGCAATAACATGGCACCAAAACTCTTATTTTTTTTCTGTTTCTCTCTGTTCTTGTAATGTTCCATGATTTTCTCCTCAAGTCGCTCCTTCTGTCTACGTAAATCTGCCAACTGTTCCCTGTAGACAAAAACAAATATACGTAAGACAAAATTTCTGAAGTATTTCACAGTTTACATATATTTTTATAACATTTTTTCTTATTTGAACACAAAGACAAAATCTTAAGCAAAACTATATGCATAAATTAAGTGTCCTTAAAGTAACACTGGTGGAAGTACTTCATCTTGGACCTAGGTCTCTGTCCCTCTATGAAAGAGCACAGGTTCCCATTGAACTAAATACATAATCTCTACATTCTGAGTTCAGTCTAGCATCCAAAACCTATTTCCTTTAGAACTAGCTTCAAACCTCTTTTCAACTACATCGTAGTTTAAAACATTTAGCTACATTATTCTCATAATTTAGCTAGGCTCAGCTGCGTCAACTTTAAGCAAAAGACTTGCAATGGATCTCAGAAAAAGTGTCCAATGAAATGCAATTGTTTCTACAATACTATCGTAAAATCATATCTCAACACACATATAAGACTTCTCCTGGCCAGCCATCTGGTCTTTGTTGTTTATGACATAACCAAGCAGTTCCTGGTTCTTGCTAATCAACAGCTCTACTTGACTCATCAACTGTTCCTTGTCCTCTAGTGTCTTCTGATGGACTTCATACAAACCCTGAAAATGTTCATGTTTCAATAAAAGGCATGACAACTGCAGTGGATTTTTAAGTTATAAGCAGGCCATTATAATCTATCTTTCAGCTTGTAAAAGAATAAATCAATGTTTAGTTTAAAAGAACATCCGCTGTTCCCTGTGTTTTTTTAAGCTAAAAAGAACATTCTTTTGTTCCATATGCTAGCAAGTCAAGCTCTGCAGGCAGTAAAAAGAGTTTATACTGTAGTCAGTGGGTGAAAGCCCAAAAATTGAAGTATACTCTTAATCAATTAATCACAAATCATAATTTTATATCAAAATGAGTTAGTGTTGTTGTTAATCAGGTCTCAGCAAAACTTTACCTCTACCTTCACTAAGTGTTACAATATGTGTATATAAACATAATGTCTCCATTAACTGCTGTACTGGCTTTCAATAATCTTAAATCAATGTTGTATAAACATCCCTTTACAACAAATAAAATAATAAATCTGAACTTACATCATGTTTATCAGCAAGGAAGTTGAACTCTGTTTCTATCAGTTTCAGTTTTTCTTTGTATTCATTATAATCTTGTTGTAGATTATTGTATTCAGTTTTCAACTGTTTGTTTTCATACAGAACATCCCTGTGATCTTTGTCCATTGCACTATGAGCACCTTTCAATTTTTCATACTCTTTCGACAATCTGTCATGTTCATCTCTAAGTTTATTATAATTCATCTGAAGATTTCCAAGAGATTTCTTTTCTAATTGCAACTGTTCACGTTCACGATTTAACCAATCTCTGATTTTGCTGTCATCATCTTTCACATGTAACAGGTTACTTAGTTGTTGTTGTAGTTCCCTGTTTTCATTTTTAACACTTTTATGGACAGATTTAAGTGAGCCATGCTCTGATATTAAAGCCTCATACTCGGATGTGGACTGATCGTGAATTTTCTGCAATGTGTCATGATCTTGCATAAGAAGATCATGAGCATTTTGTAAGTCCTGATATATTTGATTCAGTTTTCTACGCTCTTTTTCTGCAACAGACATTTGTGCTTGTAGTGCTGAGTTCTGATCTTTCAAAGAATCACACTGAGCTTTTAATGTAGCATTTTCAACTTGCAGTTTAGCATTATGGGATTGCAAAGAACCTCTTTCACTCTGGCCTGATGCATTGTGGGACTGAAGCTGAGAATTCTGGGATTCCAATCTCTTGACCTGTTCATTAAGACTGTTGTTTTGAGCCTTCAAGTTTTCATTTTCAACTTGCAAACTGGCATTCTGAAAATAAAATCAGTTACATCATTACCTTGCAGTACCTTTTTTCATCGAGTTATATATCATCACAACACTAACGGTAATGACTTGCTACAGAAGTCTTCATAGTTCATACAGATACTTCATAGCTGCTATGAATTTAAACAAACATGTAAGATTAAGGAATACAAAATGCAGGTTATTAAATTTACCTATTTTATCAACAATATAGTGACTTCCTTGCAGTTGAAAAAAAACAAAACAAATTAAAAACAAAAATTCTCTGTATTCAACCATTTCATTCACTTTATTTTGTTCTTTGTTTCAACAGTCACTCTGATCCAAAACTTATAGTGATGCCCAAATTAAAGAAAGTATAATGACATGCAGCAAGTCAGCAGGCATGGTATTGACGGCCACTTGCATTTAACTCACAGTTTATACTTTTCTGGCAAGATGGGATAAAAACTTACATTTCTTTCCAGTCTGACAAGATGTGAAGTGTTGTTCTGATCAGGACTCATAAACCCACTGTTTCTCATAAATGGACTGTTCTTTACCAGACTCGACTCTTGTCTGTGATATAAGAAAGGGCAGCTGTTAGAACATAATTTCAGAAATTACACTCCAGGCAAATACTGCTAAGACCTAATTTTAAGTTATTTAAAATAAAATTTAAGCAAGATGTGAAAAATAATGCTGTTTTATGCTGCTGTGAAATTAACTTCAAGTTTTAACAAATTTGGGACAAAAAATTAAAAACAATGGATACAACACAGGCATGATTAATTAAAATTTGTGTAAAACGGACACTTAGATGCAGACATACACACAACAGCCATATTTTAGAATCTTGTTACTAAAATGTCACAAAGTAAGGACTTATGTTGTATTATTACCACATTTGAACAAACTATATGAACACACCATCTAAATATTCACCTTTCTCTTTCTTTTCCTAGTGACTCCTCTTCCATTCGCTGTTTCAAGGACTCACATTCTCGCCGTGTTATTCGGAGTTCTTCCTGCAGTTTCAAGTTACGATTCTTAGACTCCTCAAGTCTACTTTCTAATGCCTGTATCTTGTCCTCTTTGATCGTCAATGATTTATTCAATGTGTCCTCCATCCATGACTCCAGAGCCTTGAAGCGACTGAAAATAGTGAAAATTATCTTTCTGATATTTATGCCACATAAGTGAATCATATAAGAGCAATGTCATATAAATAGTTATTATAAACCATATTTATTTATTCAATACGACATATTTATCAATTTTTACAATTTTGCTTTTGAAGAATTTAAGTACTGTATATACCAGCAATAAACTTTTCTCTTTCAATATTGATGAAAGAGAATACATTCTACTCAGGTTAATTATTCTTACCAAAACCCTGTTACTTACAAGTAAGTTTCCACCTTGAATTTCTGCTCATCTGATTTTTGTCGTAATTTTTCCAACACATTATATTCTACTACACACCGACTGCAGAAATTATCCACAAACACTTTCAAATCACCTTCCTTCATTTTCACTTTTTTCAATACTTGCATGCACTAATTTTCCTGTTTAAATTTCTATTTCCTTAAATTTTAAGTCTATGGAAAGGGTAAAACATTTACTCTGCTATTTAACATATTTCCATCTACTTTCACACAATTTTCCTGTTAAAGTTTTCATCCACTTATTTTCTTTAACTATCAGTTGTCAGTGTGAAAGACTTCCATTCTATGGTTTAATAGAACTAATTGATAAAGAAATAAAATCTTTTATCCATGTATCCAATTTGAGCCCAATTTTCACTTTCCCATGTCCTCTATTCATATAAACCTATCATTATGTAAAGACTTGTCTGTCAATCAAACACATATATCCTGCCAAGCTTTTCATTCAAATGTATCAAATACTTATTCAAACAAGCTACATTAGAAGTTGGGACAAGTTTTAAAAAAATCAAATCCACAATAAATTCTCACCTTTCAAATATTTTCAAAATCTTTTAATTAAAATAAAATTAAAAATTTGTGGTCACTCTACACCTAAAAATTCATGTCCAATTATCTTCATATATGAATTACAGAATTATAAAAAGAAAAACTTTCAAACAAATTTGACCATTCCAAACTATATAATAAGCCAAACAAGGAAACATCAAAGTTCAAGAAAAAACACAAATGACATATCCTTCGGTTCCCATAATTGTTTGAAAAGCCTGAAAGAAATAATCCCCTGAGGAAAAATTATCAAACAGTATTGAACAAAGTTTATTGACTTTACAATTAGAATTTCAATTTTGATCGTTTCTGTTTCAAGTAGCCTGTTATCAAGTGTTTCCTAAAGAATTCTTTTCATCGACGGAACAATGTAAGTCACCCCAAGATCAACAAATTTGTTTAACCTAAGTCTGTACAGATGTATACATACAGTTTAACTTATCCTCACTTAAAAAGATATGCATATTTTTAAAAACCGTAACTGGTAATTTGTATTAAAGCTAATATTTTCTTTATGATTTCAATACATTCTTTCCCAGGCTTCAAACAGGGCATATGGTTTCTCAATGCAGCTGAAAAAAATCTATACTGCAATGCAAATTTAAACTTGGGTCCAGATCCTGTTTTTGATAACTTAATAGAAACAATCAATTAAGTACACTTACGCTAATATTTCATTCCATTCAAGTGAACAATTTCTTTCCTTTACTCTTTTGAAAAAGAATTAATATTAGATGAGAAAACACTGGATTAATCAATTTATCTAATGAGTTCAGGTGCCTGGGAAAAGCATTTCCTTACTGATTTTTCCATTCATTTTTTTTCTCTACCTAGCTACAGAAGATAAGGTTACACTGAATTAGTAATTTATCTAAACAATACACAACAATATGAAATTTTTAAACTAGATGAATGCCTGCACCTTTTCTTTGTTAAATTTTTGTCTCTACTACTCTTAACATGAGTTGTTGTACAAGAGGTCCAGAGGAGAAAATACTTAAGAACTGACTGTTAAGAAACTAATGAGAAGTGTGAGCACTTTATTCTTTTACTTATATATTATAAAATATTCTTTACACAAGTGAATGAACAATACAGACTTATGATATTATAATGATGACTTAAAAGGTAAAAAATTAAAGAAAGAAATTCCTCAAATATTTATATATGATAATTGTCCTAATTTATCAATGTCGAGACATCAAACTTAAAATATCAATGCATAATTCAATGTACTTGTATATATGTTAAAACTCAATCTGGATAGTCATTGAAATGGCAGACTGCTCTAGATTCATGCATAAATTAAAAAATTAAAATTAGAATGCAATTTATAGAAAAATGTATCTCCACAATACACATGTACTTTAAATTCTATCTGAATTTGAACACTCATCTATCACCCTAAAGTTACTGTAAGTATTTCCAATTTTACTTTACTCTTCCTATTTCCAACCACATTACTATTAACTTTAAATAATCATTTTCAGTTCCCTAGAAACTGCCAAACTTAACAGAAGCTCCATAAATTATCGCCTTTCATTTTTTCTCAAAACATTTTCAATCAACACTGAATTCAAAATTAAATGAGTGAAAAGACTTCCTTTCACACAATAATTTCCCTTTTATTTGTTTCCTGCATTAATCAAAGGCATTTATGCAAGTCTTCATAAATATATAGTGCAGGTAACTGAAAAACTTTGGTCCTATGACCCCTTATTTAAACACCTACTTGTTATATTTAATATCAAATCATTGGATCAATGATGACCTTTAGAATACATGCATTATTTTTCCCGATCAGATAACAGTTTTCCATTTTTGTTTAAAAGTCAAGGTATGTTTGACAGAAAAATGTGAAAATTGTTTCATTTATTGCAGTGACTCGATGAAAATCTTAGTTAAAAAGGACCTATAAAAAGTCCATTGTGTAAGCAAACACTAGTATAATTGATTGGTTATGAAATATAAAATTAAAGCTGTCAAATGTCAAGTACATAAATCATTACAGAATACCCATGGTGCCATTTACATGGCTCCTTTCACCCAACGGGGCTGAGCATTTGTGGCAACTTTTTCAAATATACTTTTTACAGCATACCTTGCATTCAATACCATTTCAACCAATTACCTACACTCTTTTGCCAATGAAGAAATTCTAACCGTTTTCTTGCAATTGTGGCTTTTACAATTACTACTTCCTTTTTTCTCTCAGAAGTATGTAAAGGACCTTAAAATCATGATTCTTTTAAGTGGTCTATGTGTTATGTCTGCTAAGCTGGACATATGTAATGTCAAATTCACTGTCTCAAACACAGGAATTGCAAAATCAGGGACATAACACTTTTTCCTGCACAGAATTTTCATACATACATGCATCTGTTTGAGTCAATAAACTGGCCAATTTTTAAGGATTATTGTAATATTACAGATGGTTTTCTACAATTGCAAATACTCAGTACACAGATATTAATGTCAGTGTTACCTGTCATCGTTAGTTTGTGACGTATCATGAATCTCGTCTGTTCTGATGCCCACTCTCTCTAAGTCCTGATGTAGCTTAGCAAGTTCATTCTCTAACTCCTGTCTCTTTATTTTCTCATTCATCAATTCCTGAAACATAAATCAAAACCTGAAGAAATGCTGAGAAACCAGAATACAAATGGTACTAAAGGATGCACCCTGAGAAAGCTTTGTCCTTGTATAGGTTATGGTGGTAAAATATCAAACAATGCTCCATTTATGCTCTGGACAAGGAAATCCAACAAAGGGCAATAACTCAGCAAATACAGAAGATGGAGTTATGATTCTTGAACACTGCACTTCCTCTCATTGTGCTTGACCATTGTATGAAGTTGCATTGAATTCCAACCAGAAGTTTTCAAGTTATGCTCTGGACAAGGAAAACCAGTAAAGGGCAATAACTCTAAAAATAGTGAAGATGGAGTTATGATTCTTCCTCTCACTTCCTCTCATTGTGCTTGACCATTGTATGAAGTTGCACAGAATTCCAAACAGTAGTTTTCAAGTTATGCTCTGGACATGGAAAACCAATAAAGGGCAATAACTCTGCAAATAGTGAAGATAGAGTTATGATTCTTGAACACTGCACTTACTCCCATTGTGCTTGACCATAGTATGAAGTTGCACTGAATTCCAACTGTTAGTTTTCAAGTTATGCTCCGGGCAAGGAACAACCTGACCGACTGCCCGACCAACCACCGGATGACTCCTATATACCCCACAAAATTTGTTTTGGGGGTATAAGAATACAAAAGAAATCTCTTCTTGCTGGTGAAGCTTCAAACAAAATTTGGTTGAATTCAAGTCACTGGTTACTGTGAAATATCTCAGAATCAAAGATATTCTATTTTACAGTCAAAAGGCATATTTAGCATGTGGAAATTCATCTGGCCATAACATCCAGACAATATGTGCATCTCTCATGCTAGTGCAAAGCTATACACAGTCAGGTTGAATTTAAGCAGCTGATTCCTAAGAAATAATGTAGCCCAGAAACTAAAGTGTGATGGATGTGCAATTTCAGTCTGGCATCTTACCTGTGAACCATTCTCCTCAAGAAATAACTTATAAAAACATTTGCTATTTCCTAACTCTGAAAAACTGATCAGACTGACAACATCAATGGATAATTCACTTCTGAATTTTATGACGGACGAAAAAAAATGACAAAAAAGCAAAGTTAGGAGTGATTCTGGTACAAATAAAGATCATTTTATCCAGTAAGACATCTTTCCTGGTAGGATAAAGAAACTACTTGTAATTGTGATTGTGATCCTGGGACTTTAGTTTAGGTTTATAACTAACTGAAAAGCCAGCAGTACAGACCTTTTCAGACTGCACAGAGATGCAAACCTAAAATGGGCTTCACGGGTCCCACATTTTACCGGAATTGACCGTTATTAACGGAATGGACTGGAATCGACTTTTATTACCATTATTATGTTTCAAAAATTTGGCTAATGTATGAAATATAAGTTGATTCCAGTAACACAAATTCGATAAGAATTGATTCCGGTTATAAAAGTCGATTCTGGTAAAACGATGGACCGGTCTTCACTGGTTCCAAAGGCAAAACAGCTAGATAAAGGTTAAAAATGACATTTCAAAGTTATGTTAGTGTTCAAAAGGTCTAAGATGCATGACTCTAAACCAATGCTGAAAGCACAGCAAATTTTAAGAAATAAGGTTACTAAAAAATACTTCTTTCACTTGTAAGAGATATTAAAAACATCTCTTCCAGTAAAATTGTAAATTTAATAAATGCCTAGGCCTGTCATTAAAGTTTTTTTTTCGTGTATTCTAATTTACTCAAAGTGAGTAAAACTTTCCTCAGGGAATATATAAAGTAAAATATTGGTAATGTCTGTTTTTTCTAGGGATGCACATTGGTGCAGATTGAATTTTAATCAAATAATACATGAAAGTAACTTACTGTTCTCAGACGTGATCCAGTCTGTTTCTCCACTTGTAAGTTCTGAATCAGCTCCTTATTCTCCATCTCAAAGTCATTACTGTGAACACCTAGCTCCTTCTGTTTCTCCACAGTCTTTTTTAACTCCTTATGACTCAATTCTAACATTGTACATTTAGTCGTTAATTCATCTAAAGCATTTTCACGTGCTTCTAGTGTCACTTTATTCCGTTTGTTCTCTTTTGTTAGCTGAGAATTCTCTTTCTGACATTTCAGATATTCCTTTTCCAATTCTGAATTTATCTTTTCCAATTCTGACATTCTCTTGTGTGAAAACTTGGAGGACTCGATTTTTTCATGCAATTTTTCATTTTCAGATTCTAAGTCAGTGTTATCTTTCTCTAGCTGTTGAACTCTATTTGTGGTTATCTCTAGCTGTCTTTGCAGTTTCATATTTTCATTGTCTAAATCCATGAGATCTAACTCCATTTTCTCTAGTTTCACTCCTTGTGTTTTCTTTGACTCTATCACTCTTTGTTGTTGTTGTAACTCTTTCTTTAATAAACTTATCTCGTTTTCTAGTTCCGGAACTTTTGAAGAGGAATGTTTGAAGTTGTCCAACATTTTTTGTAACCTTTGGTTTTCTACCGTCATACCAATATTATCTTGTTCCAATTTTTCTTTCTTCTGTAATGCAGTCTGAAGATTTTGTAATTTCTTTTGCAGTTTCTGATTTTCAATCTGAATATCTGAATAGTCTTCCTCCAATTTATCAACTTTATCACATGTTAATTCCTGAGCTTGCAATCTTTGTTTTAGTCCCATATTTTCTCTCTCCAAATTTTCCTTTTCATTCTCTACTTCAGTCATTCTTTCTAAATTATCCCTTGTTTTACTGTAAGTTTTGTGCAGCTGTCTATTATTAAATTCTATCTTTGTCAACTGCTGATTCTTCGCAGTTATTGTATCATGCAATCTTTTATTTTCCCTCTCAAGGTCTTTCAACTTCGTATCATTAGTTTGTTCATTCCTTGTCCGTATCACTTCCATAGTTTGAGACAAATCTTCATTTTGCTGTTCTAAATCCCTTATCTGTCTTTCTGCACTTTCTTTAGTGTATTCCAATGTTTGCACAAACTGCTCTTTCTCACGAGTCAATTCCCGAGCCTTCTCCTCAAATTCGTAACACTTCTGCAACATCTCCTTATTTTCATGCTGCAATTTCTCCATTTTCTTCGCCAGTCTCTGGTTTTCTTTTTCTAACTGTAGATTCAGTGTGGTGTTCTCAATTAAAGAACTTTCCCTCATGTCTTCTATCTTTCTCAGCAAATGTTGGTTCTCAAGTTCAAGTCTAAGGATTTTGGCATTTGTTGTCTCCTTCAGCTGGTCAGATATTGCTCCACCCATCCCTAGAAAGAGCACAAAAAATAAAATTACAGAAAAATAAGCCATTTCAACTGATGACAATTAATTCCAGGAATACGATAGGATGTAACATAGTGAAGTAAAAGCACTCAGAAATTATTTCAATAAAAGGTTTCTTACATAAAGACAAAGCCTTGACTACTCAATAAAGAAACAAAATATCAATACAGTAAAACCCTTCATTAAGACCACCCAAAATTAAGACCACCTCAATAATAAGACCACTATTTCAATGTCCCATTTTACAGTTTTGCACTACTTTCTACCCCAAAATTAAGACCACTTCACTATTAAGACCATGTTTTCTTAGTTCCAAAGGTGGTCTTAATAGAGGGATTTCACTGTACTAGAATTGAGCACAATAACTAAACTCACCAGCAATCTTAGCCTTAGCTGCCTGCATTTCTTCCTCAAGACTAGACGTCTCATTCATACTGATTTTCTTATGAAACTGTAACTGGGCATTCTCCTCTACAAGACTTTTGATACGCTCTCTGTCTGCATCACGCTCCTGTAAAAAAAGAAAGAAAAGAACATTTTACAGTTTTGGAACTTTCTGATTAAATTTACCCTGTTGATTTTTTAAATAAATCTGTCCATCACTCAATTTGGACTGATCCATTTTTTATTCATATACATGTATATAATATACTGCATTCAGACAGTTTTATAATGAACACTGATATATATATAGTTTCTGTGCCATCTGAATAATGGATATCATTGTTATGACAACTCTAGACAAATATCAATGAAATATACTCCACTGTCAGCAGATGAGAGAATATTTCATTTGCAGAAATGTTTCTTTCACAAGGTTTCAAAATATTAATCCAATTTAAAAGTAAGAGCTGCTATTGTGTCTTTCAAACATCATAGAATGTGTATGTAAACAATGGATTTCTCCAAAACACTTCTTAAATCTATATTACACTACACAGGGGATCAGAGAACACAGTCTTTTTTTCACTCTTTTTTCACAGAACCTTGCAAGTATTACAGAGTATTAACATAAATTTTTTGTCCAAGACAATTGTTTTAACAAACTCCTTGAAAAAGTGTTTTCCCACTAATACTTCCTATGTAGTTGTTATAAAATATGATCACAGATACTCATTACAAAATGAAAAGTGGAAGAACACTTCAGGAACCAGAAAAACATAAGTTACTGAAGTAAAGCTTAATTTTGTCTTTTTAACCAAATTATAAGAACAGAGTATACATACTGAAGACATCTCCTCTATCTGTTGGCGATATTTCACGAGCTCTTTCTCCAGTTGTACCACAGTCTCAATACGTTTATGTGAACTAGATAACTGCTCCTCTAACATCGCTTTATTCTCTATCAGAATTGCATTGTCTTCTCTCAACTCCTGTAAACAGACATGTTTCATTTAATTAGACTGCATGAAATCTTACATGCAATTTGATGCAAGCACTAGTAACGTTTATGAAGGGAATCTGTGAAGCAGTTTTAACACAGAGAAATCTTATTGGTTAATAATGTTATAAGGAGAATTTGTCTTCTTAAAAATTAATATTTTATATTTTTTAAGGAAAAGTCAACCAATGACTTTTGCATTAAATGGCTAAAAACATCTTGATAAAGCCTTTTCTTAAATTAATTATGACAGTTAAATTGCCAACTTGGGGAAACATCTATTTTACTTGAAAACACGATAGGCTAAACCTCCATTAAACAGCTCAATAAATGTATCTATGACTGAGATTTGAGTGTTATCTTTCTATAAAGTAACTGCATCTTGCACAGTGAATGTTTTGATATGTTCAGTGGGCTTAAACCAATACAATATGTTAATGGTAAAGTATATAGCAGAACCTCATCTAATTTTTCTAAACTAAGGTAGGTAACTCCAGACACTTGTAGTTACATTATGCTTGTAAGGATTATCTCCTTTAAAGCTGACTGAATATGTACTTCAGTATAAAAAATTAAGAAAAGGCTATTAAGAATGTGTCAGTCATGTTTTGCAAAACTGAACAATACAGTCCATTTAAGCATTATCTACCCTTGCAAAAAATAACAACTCCTAGCAAAGCAGAGTTAAATGTGATTTTTATTTCATACATGCCTTTGAACACCATTTCCCTATGCACAGTAGCACCGCCAGTCTGTACTGATGTACTTTTATCTCTTACATTAAAATAAAATCAAACTGTTCTGTCTGTATCATCATGCTTGTTTGTGATGGGATGTCAGTGGTATATTGTAGAATAATTTACCTGTCTCTGATCCAGAAATGTGCAGTAATGTTTTACACAGTCTAGACCAGAAACAGAGCAAATTTTGTCAAACTTTTTAGATTTCAGATATTCTAAAGGAAAAAAAACCCACAGGCAACATCGTAAAACTTTAACTCCAACTTTATAAGCTAAATGGAGGTCTATTTTGGCCCTCAAAATCCCGCTCTGTAAGTCCGATCTACAAGCTGGCAGGGCTGTCTCATGATCGTTAAAAAATCTCATGCCTACCTCAACTCTAGCTTTGTAGAACTCCATCTCATTGAGTTTTTCCTTATACTTGAGTATTTCTGCCTCATAGCTGTTCACTCTGCTCACCTAAAAACACATTAGGAAATGCCAACAGGAAAAGCATTTCTATCAATGAACTACAAAAACAATAAATATAGTTGTTTCTAGCTGTGGTGCAAAATGCCATAGGCTCTAAACTTTAACCTGATTTTGATTTTTTTTTACATGAACTGTTTAGTATTATTTCCTGTGAAGAAAATAAGTTAATTTATTTTTCTAATTAATGTTCTGTTTTTTATTACTAAAAAAATACCCTCTAGCATACACGGAATTGTATGAAATCTTGAAAGCTAAACTGACTGTGGTTGTTTTCTTTAAAGAATTAAAAGCTTTTGCCTGAAGACCCAAATTATTTCAACAATAATGCAAAGGTTATATGCAACAATGCCAAGGCTCCAACACTTCCAGAGCTATTCTTCTTTAACATAAAACTGGGCTGTACATTTGACTTGAGGTCATACAAACCTTTTCTCTGAGTATATCCAGTTCATCTCTCAGTGCCCTTGCTGACCGTGCATCTTTCAATAAATCAACATTCTGTAAGTAAACAATCAAGCATGGATGTCAAGATGCCAGATTACATTCAACAAATTTCTTCCCTCTCTAGAACAATGTCTTAACAAGAGCTGTCGTAGGACAGCGCGCTCAACTATTCTCAGTAATTGACACTAAAGGGTTATAAAACCTTATAAACTCAAAATTCACATAAAATCCTTGACAATGTTACCTCCTCTTAAGGCAGTCTAAACCCATGATGATAAAAAAATGTTTTAAGTTAATTTGCAAGGGAAAGGTGACTCGTGCTACCTTGCCAAAAACTTTAACCAAATTTCTATGTCAAAAAGGGGCCATAATTCACATATATTGCTGGACACAGGATTCCTCTCTTGTGAGCAGACTAAGCTCTAGATGGTAAACAAGTATAGTGAGTTTCAGGCCTATACCTGCAAGGGAAAGGTGACTCGTGCTACCCCTTGCCGAAAAACTTTAACTTAATTTCTAAGTCCAAAAGGGGCCATTATTCACACAAAATGCTGGACACAGTTACCTCCTCTTGTGAGCGGACTAAGATCTTGAGGGTAAACTAGTATTGTATGTTTCAGGCCTACATCTGCAAGGGAAAGTGACTAGTACTACCTTGCCCAAAAACTTTAACCAAATTTCTAAGTCGAAAAGAGGCCATAATTCACACAAAATGCTTGACAGAGTTACCTACTCTTGTTAGCAGAGTAAGCTCTTGATGGTAAACAAGTATTGTAAGTTTCAGGGATACACCTGCAAGGGTTAGGTGAATAATGTAACCTTGCCCAAAAACTTTAACCTGAACCAACGCCGACGCTGACGACAGGGCAAGAACTATAGCCCTCCTTATTCTTTGAATAGTCAAGCTAAAAATGTAGTAACTGTTAAGCTGTTGTTCAGAAAACAGTTTAACACAAACAAATTCAGACATTTAGTTTCCCTGAAACTTTATTTGTTCTAGGGCAATGGGCCTATTCAGGGACTGACTCATGGTCAGTTACCATAATACAGTGAGTACTTCGTAAACTTGTAACAAGGAAAGGTTGCTTTAGATTTCAATGTATGAACCATTATTTCTAACCATCATTCAGCTGCAAGGATAAACTCCTAATTAAGTTTTTCTTCACTGTTTCTCAAAAAGCTTATCTGCAGAACTATTTTCAAACTTTAATTAGAAAGACAAGGACAGTACAAAGCCTGCACTGTATGTGTTTGCAAAAGAGGGTTTAGTGTCACATACAATAAAAAAAAGATCATATGAAACCTTTCTTTTAATTTTGTATGGCTTTCTTCTGGTTTAATGACCTTCAATAATTTCTATTTAACCTAACCATCATCTCTAGAAAAACCACATCTAAATTCCCCAGTAAGAACTCTCTTCATTCAATTGTGAAGAGTTACATCAATCACCAGGTCCAAACCCCAAGACTCTGAGTCACAGAGAGAATCTATAACAGACTAAGTACACTCACCTCATTTCGTAACTTGGTCAGACTGGCTTTATAATCTTCACATTCATCTCTACAGTCAGTCAACTGCTCCTGCCGTTCATCTCTGCAAACACAATAAAAAGTATCTTATTAACATTTCAAGCTCCCTAAACCAGTCAATACCCTTCAAAATAACAACTTAAAGGAATCTACAATTAAAATTTGAAGCCATTCATATTCAGCTTCACTTGAAAATAACACAAAGTACGTTCCTATTTCCATTTCTTGCCATTCACATCAGCAACCATTCAAAATATTAATGACATTACACAATCACTTGTATTATGCATATGATTACAGTACAATGTATATAGAGAAATTAACATTTTAAGTGCACAATTTTTGCTATGCACTTATATTTTCATTGTGTTTAAGATTCTGTTAGCATAAAAACCTCCTAAAATCCTTTTCATGAATCAAAACAAGTTGTTTTAGCATACAAATTTGTAAAAGTACTTCACTTATAATCTTGGTTGATGCTAAGTAATAGAAATTACTAGCCAAATTTTCTATTTTATAAAAAAATGATTATCATTTTAAAAAACCCGGTAAAAATAAGTTTTTCAGAGAGTTTTTTCAATTCTAGCAGCAAAAGACTATTTTAGCAACTGATTATGCTATCGTAGCTCATACTTCACAAAGCCATGGTGAAGTCTCAATGTGAGTCATTAAGTACCTAATATACAAAAGAATAAGACTTTGGTCTATGTTTACATACAATTCTTGTTTTAGTTTCCTGACTTGAGCTTTACATTCAGTCAGTTCTATCACAATATGGTGTTTATCAGGACTTCCCGAAGGTGTTGACGGCAGGGCCTTGCCTTCTGCCTGGGCCTGGTAGAAATCTCTCTCTTGTGCTAAGTCCGACATGACCTACAATGAAAAACAAAGATATAATGATATCAAATTTGTGAGATAGACTTTTACGATAACATGAGAGCACTGCAATCTGGTTCATTCAAGTGCTATGTATTGAAAAAGCACATGAATAAAAAAACATGCAACCATACATTTTCAATATTTCTGTCATAAGATAGACAATACTAAAGCAAATAATTCAGTTTATGACTAGGAAAGATAAAAAGATGTTTAGAGAATCAACAGGTATGTAAAACATAGTGAACAAGTAAGGCTTCAAAGCAAAGGTCAGTAAGAAAGGTTACACAACTGAGAAATTTTCTTAAACTTCATCTCCAAAGCTTCCAAAACATATGGCATATAACAGTTATAGCACCCTATATCACTGTTTTGTTTTTACTTAACAGAAATTTTTCTTTTCTTTACACAATCATTATAACTTCCATCTACAGTCAGAAATGCAAATAAAAGCCTACTTCAGCAAAGTCGTCTCTCTCCTTGATTAGGTGTACAAGATGTCCAAACAATTTGTCCACGTCTGTACACTCTGTTGGCAAAATAGACTCTGTGTCATCTGTGATCTATAATAAAAATTAATAAACAAAATATTTATCACAATCACTTTCACAAAACTTACGTATGTTCTTGTCTTTAATACTTCTGGGTTAACTATTCTTTGATTAAATGCTAGAAAATTATCAAAGCAAAATTGGTAAACCCAAAATGTTGTCTGAGAGACATACTACAGGACTTTATTTCAACCCCTTTCCCCACCCCTCGACATAAAAAAGTTAAAATTACACCTGATAATTAGAAACTAGTAAACAATGGCTAAAATTAACAAAAAATATATTCCTTCATTAACCCTTCAACAGATTCATTTAATTCTTAAAGATTTTTCCTGATAATATTCAATCAAGCTTTAATCAACATTAATTAACTCCAATAAAATTAATTATCCAATGTAAAGCTATCAAAACAATTTCAGTAAAATTTTCCTCTGAAGACTTTTAGTCACAAGCACACATGAAGTTGTTCTACAATTACAAATATTTTTCAGTATAAGCTTTCAAAGAATGTTATATACATTACATTTGTAGATGTCTCAATCCTAATTATCTGTTCATATCAGACTTTAATTCTTCAACAATACCACATATCAGGGACCAGTAATTATGAAATTCAAAGAACTGATCCCTTGGCACTTTAAGTACCGCATTAACAAAATGAAGCAAAGATGCAGTAAGCTACAACAATGTCGTTATCAGATACAACTTTCTTGCAATATGAATAATTAAAACCATGTTTAACTGGGCATACCATGCTTAAATAGGCACAGATGAATATTAAATAGTTTGTAATTAATGACAAATGAAAACAGAGATATCTATACAACAATACTTCTGAAATTTAATCTTCAAAAATATTCTGCCCTTTGTCACCCATGTGCAAACATTTAAAGCTTCATTTTACAAATTCCTTTTCTTTATTTCTTTAATTTTCAGTTTAAAAACTGTAAATAGATTGAATAATCTATGAAGTTTTGCTTTGAAGTGAAGTGTTTTCTTATGTTGATAATCCATTTATCTGCTTTAATGGCACCATTTATTACTTATTATTACAGGAAATGAAGTTACCATAAGGAAGAGGACAGTATGCAAGCTGAATGTCACATCACATAAGCAGTCTTTGCTACCCACTTAACTTTAATCAAAGGAAATTAAATTGGAAAATATTTATCCAGCAAAAAAAAAAATCTGTCACACATGGAGTAATGTCGTCCAGTCATAGGGTTGCAGTCTTCATCCAAACAGTCACAACCCAAGCTGGAGACAATTACTTCTGATTTAAGGTTAGCAGAATTTTTCCAACGAGCTAGTCTTATGAAAAATTTCAGAATGTAGACTGCTGCTGGGAACAAATGGCCCCAAAAAGTAAGAATTTACAACAATAGTTATGTCTCTTCTCTAAATCATTCATCCGTGGAGTCAATTCCAGGCATAAACTTGACATAATGTGACTGCTCAGCATACCTGTTTAATGCTTTCCATAATCTCCTGTTGTACATTGACCTCCAGATCCATGATGACCTTGATGAACTCCTGCTTGCGCTCACACTGTACAGCACAGCCCAGGATAAGTAACAGCACCTTCTTGAGCTCATTGAAACTTGCATCTGTAAAATATTTACAATTTATTGTTAAATATGTTTGCATTTCATTTTATTTCCTGCAAAATTCTCCAGTTCGTTATTCATAACCATATCATGACATGAATGACAGTCAATAACAACAACAACTACCCTTTCACAAAATCTGAACTCATTCCATAAAGGGCGTCGCGCTTCGGCGCGGACGCCAATAACATTACTATATTTCTTGTTACATATATTTGTTAGAATTTTTCAAAAACTATGGAAGTTGTAAAGTCTCATGGCTTACTCAAAGCACTACTGCAGTAAGCAGGTATTGTAATAAAAGCTTTAAGATTTGAGTCTAAAAAAATTGTTTTTGATCAGAACCTTTGTGAAATAATTTCAGTAAGACTTTGTGTCATGAAATGGCAATATTTACAGAACATTTTATCAATTGACAAAGCTATTACAGCAGAACTGAAAAAAGACTTAACCCTGAACATGCTGAAATTTTGTAATGGATTTGCCCAGCTTTGAATTTGGAACAGTCCATTCAAAGTTTAAGGGATTTCAATATCAAAATACTAAAATGGAGCTACCAACAGTATAGAGCCTGGTCAGACTGCATGGATGTGCAGGCTGGCCTGGCTCTATACTGGTGGCAAAGGCTAATCACTTTTGGTTCCAGCAGATTAAGGGTTAAAGGCTGCGGTTAAATATCTTTTTCAAGGATGATTGTACAAGTAATATTCCCGAACAAGAAAATCATTTACAAACGAAGTAACAGAGTTAACAGAAATGTCTTATTGTAAAAAGACATTTTATGACTTCACTTAAAGTAAAGCTTTTACTCTTATTAGACTTGTTCTTCCTCATAAACAATTTTCTGTAATCAATCTTTGCTCCAAGACCAAACAGAACACATTCTCTGGAAGCCAGTCACACCTTTTTCAATCAAGAAGGCATTTGGCTGTTACATCAGATAATTACTGAGTCCATCAGTCCAACAACAAATAATAATCACTGATATTGCTTTTATGTAAACTGACATCAACTCATCCCTCCGTGTACTCTTTCATTTACTCTCATAATTACATGTTATGTCTTCTCATCAATATTATGTGTCTTTTGGTCAAGAAAAGGTATGTTTATGGAGTATTCAGTTTAGCGAAGGCATCCATTGAGACTAGGTATACAAATCCAATGTACCGGTCTTGAAAAACTGAAGCATTTTATCTGAAAACATTCTTTTCTGACAAACTCATCAATAAAACACAATAAGCTCACACTTAACTTTCATTGAATTTTAAGGTTTCTATACTTTACAATTAACAGTGAATTTCACACTACTGCAGTCTCTTGTGTGCATGTTTTGTAACAGTAAAATCTTCTATCTATTATTCATAGAACTCTTCAATATTCAGTTCCTAAACATAATGATTGTAAGGGTTTAATCAATAGACATGTTTAACAAACACGACATGGTAAAAGCCTTGTCAGACCAAGACATGTAAAGGTAATCTAAGAAAGTAAATTATTCAAACAAATATAGGTAAGCCAATTAAAATTCCTTCCAATTTTATTGAAATGTTAAGCAAAGTTAAGATATTTAAATACTATGCCACACTGGCAGCTATACAAGTCGAATCCCTTCAAAAATGCTATCATGTTTTGCCTTAATGAAATCCCTAACAAAATGTTATCATTTCTTGCTCTATGAAAATAGTTACTTTGGAGATTCAAAAGAACAAAAGAAGAACTGATAATTCAATTAACATATTTGTTCTATGTCTAAATCCCTCAAATTCTTATCCATAATGTTAAGATATTTCAGGACACATTATCACTTTCATTTTCAATTTAGCCAAGGCACCTTTCAATTTTGACAGCATGTATATAAATCAAGATTAAAACCTTTATTTTCAGTAAGTTCACCATTTTGAATTGTAAATGACCAGTTTCTGAAGTACTGTCTCAATGAACAAAGGTCAGTTTGCAGTGCCTATCTATAATAATTTATTACAATTTCCGATAAAGACTATCATCATAAATGGGTATTAACCTTTGCTACTGATGTACAATAGTTCATGATATTTTAACACAAGTCAGAAAAACTGAATTATAATAATAAGTACAATTTCATATTCCTTGTCATGCCTTCATATTAACTCTGAAATGACTTTAGCTGAGTTCATTAAATAAATAACCTATTGACACTCTCAACATGGTATCAAATGTGTTTAAAATTACAAATACATTGTAAAACTACTGGATGGGCATTCTAATGTATTTTTTGTAAGCATGCTCTAGTAGTTAACTAACCTAAAGCCTCACGGTTAAGATCACACATTTGCAAAGCATCTATATTATGAGATTATTCTATACAATCTAACCAGTAACATTAATCAGTAAATCTGCTTCAGTGACTTTTGTAAGAATCTTTCACATGTATTTAATTCTATAAAAGAATTACTTGCAACCTGCAGGCCAAATACAAAAGGAGCAAAACCACAAATGTGTATAGTTTTAAGCATTGCCCTGTGAATTTATCACCATTTCTAACAATACTCATTTATTCATGAAAATCAAAGTCATGGAACTTCTTAATCTGCAAGTAAATTGACCCAGGATAACATATGGCAGATGGACTGTGGTATGACAACTTAACATGGAATGTCCCCTGAGTTCTAACATGTAGAGTATTTAGAATGATCTGCTTCAGAGCCTGATATTGATCTCTAATTATGGTGGACAATGGGCGAAGTTCACACTGTAGCTAATGGATTCATTCAAGATCAGTTAATTAGATGTGAACAGTTCAGTTTGACTAAGGCTATCTTAATTTCTGCCCTAGATTTAGCCAATTCTACACTGTATATTTTTAAATTGTGCTTGCCCACTAAAACAGAAAGCATTTTATGTTTGAGACTCAGAATATCTGATGACTGAAAAGTACCAATTATTTGTCTGTATTACAGAATGTTACTTCTAAAACAAAATAATCTTATGATATGGCCTAACTTCAAATAAAAAGGGAGATTAAACTTATGTTTGTCTTTCAGTAATGGCAACAGATTTCATACTTTTTAATCATAAAATTTCTTTGTAAAAGACAACTTTGTCGAACCAAAATAGAATTAAAAAGGCAACAGGTTTGCATATCTTTTTCATATTGAAATCACAGAGTGCTTGAAATACTATGAACAGTTGACTAAACAAGATGGTTTCTAGGAGCTTGAACCTTCACTGTACCATCACAGCTCTATCTACCACAGTTTTAATATATATTTAAGTCTGGTGCCTTTTGTTTGGAGGTTAAATGTAACAAATAACACTGCAGTGTTAATGCTCTTGCTCAGGTACTTCCATATCAAAACCTTTAACCTAAATCATATTTACTTCTGAAGCGGCAGAAATGACCAGTATTTTCAATTTGCCTAAAAATGGCTTAAAACCTTTCAAATGTTTATTAACTACAATAAGATGACATCAAAACATGATAGAAACATAATTTTCCAATTTCATTAATTTGTCTTTTTTCTGTAAAGGAACAAGTGGAGTGTAATAAGTGGTTTATTACACATATTTGTGAAACACAATGGCTTCCAAAGTAAACTACTGTAAGAAATTGCGAAATCTGGCAGTTAACATAAAAGCAACAAATAATAATTAACATTTTTTGTATATTCTTCTAATCCAATTTTCAATTTATTGAACTTGTTCCATAGTCATTTAACAGATCACCTTAAAATTCCTGTACATAGCTTTCTTATGTAAAATCTTATTCAAAGGACTTGAAGTATACATGCGTACAACATAATTCTTTTCAACCCAATGTTCAGACGATGCATGTTAATGACATTCATAATGTCCAAATCACACAATTTTATGTGAGATTTCTTTTTAAAAAAGAATAAATATCTTTACAAAAATATTAGAGCATACTTTCATTCAAAGCAGGTTTCACTCTTGAAAGACAGCTGCATTTATTGTGTTCTGCATTTTCACATATTAAAGCAAAACAAAATTTAAGGATATGATTGAGTTTACCCTGTTTGAACATGTCAATAACCATTTACACTCTGGTAAAGTTTACAGACATACTGCTTGGTTCCCTTCACTTTTTCGGCAATAGTGATGGCTTATAGGCAAGCTTACACTTTTTCTGGTTTCTTTTGATTATCTGTCCTTGACCTCTTTCACAGACAGGAATCTTCTCCACAGATTCCTACTGACAAACTGACTGAATTCAGTCTAGTTATACTGAAACTTACAGGCAAACAAACTTTTCTCTTGTTTCTAAAAATAATATGACCTTGACCTCTTTCTATAAACAGGATCCCTACAGACAGACTGAATTCAGCCTAGTAAAACTGAGACTTACAGGCATATTTACAATTTCCTGGTATCTACTGATAATATGACCTTGACCTCTGTCTACAAACCGCAATCTATTCCATGGGTCCCTACAGACTGAATTCAGCCTAGAAACACTGAAACCTACAGGCATTCTTACCTTTCTCTGGTTCCCGGCAGATGAGCTGTATGTTTGGCAACTTTACAATGAGTAACTGTTGAAGAACATCCTAAAAGAAGAAAAAAAATGTTTGTTAAATCTAAGAATAGTATAATAATTTTTTTTTTTTTTTTAAATTAATGTCAAGGCCCTACTAGGATAGGTTTATGACTGCTGCATTCTGAAATGCATATTCAAAGTCTGGATGATTAATACAGGACAGAATCTGTGTCAATGGTTGTTAGATGTTCAATGAAGTTAGTCATCTTGACCACTTGACCATAAAGGCAGGCTGGAAGTTATACTGTTTTTCAAAGATAAAAAAACAACAACAAATTACTTGAATGGTTATTCTCATATAGGGAAATATTGAATGAGTATCGTTTAGTATTTCTTTGTCACCACTTTCAGTTTTAATACTTCCCAAATTCTGTTTACAGTATGATTCATACATTTAAATTGTCCAACCATTTTTTTTAACTACACATTAGCAAACAATCATGGCTATAATGTTAGTTTAGATAACAGGGCAATTTTTGTAATGTTCTTTATTAATGTGCCTGTCTGCATATCAAATTAATTGCAAATAACAACCCTCTTGAAAATGAAGGATATAAAATTGCTGCAATGGAACAATTAGACAATGCAATGACTTTGAACCTCAACCAAGTACTTGTATCTTCATTACAGAAAATGCAGTGATAATTTTAATGGCTTCAATTATCTATTCAGTTTTTAAAAGGATAAAAGTACAAATTTGTTTTTTGTGAACTGTTTTATCAATAATTTATGACTGATTTTTTTTTCTTTTCATGGAAAATGTTCCAAATTATCTGATCCAATTTGTACCTTTCAAATACTTCAAGATATTTTAAACTTGAAGGCATATTAGAGCAATATATGGAAAGAACTTCAAATTGCATGCTTATTACAAATCTGACTGGTACCATCTGGTGTGTCATCTTGAACATATTGTCAAGATTGCTGACATGTCTTTAAAATGACTAAGTCATATGACTAAGTCATGCAAACAGCTTTACTTTTTCTGGGTCAACATTGGAACCATTTATGGATCCAGCACTAGTACTGCATGAGAGTTACTTCTGTAGATACAGAGATATGAACTGTCTTTTATTTCCAGTATAATCCTATAACTTTATACAAACAAAAATATCTATTTCTGATAATATGACAAAATCTCTACCAGTCAATTTCAATAGAAGCAATTTGATAAATTAAAACTCCACAAAACCCAATGACTAAAGTCATGAAAGTCAAAAATCACGCTTGTCAATCGATTTGAATGAGTTTTCCTTATGGGGCAAAGGTCAGCAATGAGTATTTACAGTTTTACCAAAATGCTTTCTTCAATGACAACACTTTATGGACGAATATTTACGTCATTTCTGTTTAAAATGTCACAGGTATACAATAAATGTTTCAAAATTAACAATTTATATTCCTTTTAATCTTATACCAAACTATCAATAGATGGAAAACCTTCAAATCTTCATGTATCTAGGTAAAGTTTAAACATTAAACAGTGCAAACCAATTCAAAACTGAGGTCATAATTATTATTTTTTCATTGTAAACATTACCACAAAAAAAGGTCACTTGAGTAAGGACTTACAGTCTTTTAAGTTTTATGTCAATATAAAATGAAAATCAAACTGACATTCAGAACTAAGGCAAGCCCAAAACAGCTGGGTTTTTTTCACCACTATACAAGACTGTTTAATGAAATAAGCAGGCAATACTGGAACCATATTTATGGCCTACCAAGTGATTTCAAAAATCTGCCTGTGATAGTTTTGATGATTTCAGGCCCCTCTCCTCTTCACAATTAACTAGACAGAGTAGCTATAGAACAGAAGTCTGGTCCAAAAATACCCTCATGAAAAAGTTACAGTCAGTTCATGGAAGTATTTTCAAACTGACTGAACTTCAAAAAGAGTCACCATATACTCTAAAGGCTAATAATTCTAAAGTACATGATCATATAATTATGGCTGTAAAAAAGTTTGAATCTAAACTGTCAGACTGGTACATACAAATCCTTCAGACATATAAACAATAAATATGGAGGACGTATCTATAGAGGACAAAACAAGAGATAAAACCTAATCCAGTCACTAAATTTTAAGGACCTTCCTAATAAGCTACTATAAACAATGTGATACTAACACCTATGATTTACTTTTCAAAAGATCTTTATTTTAATGATTTGACATAAACTCCTGAGAAAATTGGCAGGCTTCACTCAAAGGTGACAAAAAGTACTTTAAAAAATTGACTTTCCCTTGGGAAAAATGCTGCACTTTGTGCTGCTTCTTGTGTCTTCATGATTTCTGTCATGTAGTTATCTGCAGTCATCCTTATTTCCTAACAAACTGACAATTATCTTCATATCAACTATAGAGAAAAATCTGTTAACTTGGGTGAACTAAAATCTGGCAGACTTCTTCACAGAGTTCTCACCAATACTCATACCAAAAGATAGAATGTAACAACGAAGTTCATTGACATGGCCTCCACTTTAAGTGGTGTCCATTTGTGGGCCTTCACAATTCAGTCGTTTAACAGTCTGCAGTCTGTTGGAATGGTCCATGGTACGAATTCTAGCCAGAGCATGGGGTGTGTCCTTGAGCAAAGAAACTAAATCTACAATTGTGCCCCAGTCCACCCAGCTGTAAATGGGTACCAGTAATGACAGTTACACCCTTCTCTCTCTCAAGTGACTGGTTCCATCAAGAGCGCATGGTGTCTTGAGACTGACTTATCTGAGTTGGTTGTATCAAAATCAAGATTATAGAAATAAGTGTAAATATAAAATTAATTTAAAAAGTTCTTGATATACATTTAAGCTGAATCAGCCATTTACATCTGTTTTGTGCTCTTTCTTTTTCATGTTATCAATATTTTTTTAACTTTTAACTAGAATCTGTCTGAATAATAATTCTCCATCTAATCTTTCTAGACTAAATGAAGCAAACACTGCTTGTTGATGTCAGGGTGTTGGTAAGATCTTATAATTCATCTGAACTTTGCTGTTACACAGTTGAAGAAAAGGCAATTCATTTAAAAGGCTTTCTATGATTCATTTAACAATAACAATCGTGCATTTCACTTGAGGAATTTGATCCTCTTATCCAAATGGAAAGATTATACAAGCTTTTTTTTTCTTTACCTACAAATGTCAAATAAAGTCATTCAATAACAACTGCATTTGATTTTCTTGCACTTAAATAAACATTTCTTACAACCCAGCTTAACAGAAGTCTCTGTATTTCAACAAAAGATACATTAAATGTTATTTATCAACATGAGTCCTTCGGTTTGACACATATCCATCAAGGTCTACTTAGTAACTAATAAAACTACAGTTTTATTAACATATAATGATGGTGCTGAAAGGAAATAGTGTTCACATTTCACCAAAGCCTAGGATGAAGAGATGGATATCTACAGGTCTTGGAAAGTTGAAGACTGAACACTCTAAACACAGATAAATCTCAGCAGGTCAATAGATAACCAAAATATGCAGAAAATTTTATTGACTGTAAAACAACTTTCTGTGTATTTTAAAAAGCCTGCTGCAAAACACTGCCAGATTATAACTACCAAATGTATGTTAAAAGTGTTTTCTTAACTGTAGATGCATTATGTCCACTTACAGTCAAGTAAACATTCCAAGAAAACATAAATAAACCGAGAAACCACAGTACAAAGTAAATCAATAGAGAAGAAAAGAATATGTACATTGAAAATATGTTCTTTAACTGGTTTAGAAACCTAAGCTGCGTGACAGCGGTGGGAAAGTGACAGCTGGTTCGATTAAACAATAGCAACATCTTTTGTTCAAAGTGGTTCTTCACTGAGGAAAGGTTTTCCAAAACTACTGTTCACTTTTCAAACAAGTATTTATCAAGCAAACAAGAAAAATAACTTGACTACACCAACTGGTGCCATGACAACATTAAGGGTAAAATGCATATGAAATTTAAAGCACTGACAAAGTAGGCATCTAAATCTTAAGCAAGGGGACAAATATTATAAAATTTCTCAGATGTCTTCATATGTCAAGATGAACTATTTTTACAAATCTTTTACACGATTGTACTGTGTTGAATGTTTTACCACATCCAAACCCTTTTAGACAGAGCATTACATCTCCTTCAAAATCATATTATAATAATTATTGAATGATTGATTTGATGTCGAAGTGTCTGCACAAGTAAACTGAAATCAATAATATAAAATCTTTGTAAAGAGTTTGTTTGTTGCACTGTGTTTGGGTGGACAGAAATTTATTTAAATGAAAACTTCCATATATCTATAAAATTATGCCCTTTGGAATTTTTTTTCTTCATTCCATTTTTAATTAATTTTCATTTTACTGAGAATGAGTAAATAAAACAAAAGAAGTATGTCACTGGTTAATTTTAGGGCATGTGCTCCTTGAAGTTCTTTAAAATTACATTCAATAATTAAGTTAGAAGCCTTTAATTAGTAAACAACCTGAAACATGTGACTCTTCCAACCTTAGACTCTAACAAATCCATATAGATTAAGACATGTTCAACAAAGGAATTTTAATTGTTATGTGTGATCTATTTGTAGTTAATCATCATTGATTGATTAGATCTTGACTTGGCATCTTGCCAGGGTAGATTTAGATCAAGCTTACTGAGATAAAGCCAGTAATCCGCTCTAATCTAAGACCTTTAGATCAATAAATACAAAACCATTATTTTATGCCCTTGTCACAAACTTCTGGTACCACTGAATATTGTCTAAACACAATTAACTGAATGTACCTGCATGAAGCTGCTTCAATTACTTGAATAATGGATTATTTTTAAATAAAAGCTGCTAAGCTGAGCTAGCATTTCTGCTTCCTGACTGTACATGTATTTCCCTGCTACTATTCACTTCTGCTTTATAATGCATCATTCTGCTAAGCTAGGCTAGCATAAATAAAGCTACTAAAAAAAGCTAATGTATATGATTCATTGTAAAAGATGTTTTTTTGAGAAGCTGCTTAGCTTAGCAAGCCTGCCCACCTTGTAACGCACACCGCTTTGCAATGCAAACTTGTTTGCTTAAAAACATAGCTCTTTGGCTAGGCTATAGCTTGTCATTTCCTGATGGGTTTTTTTAAGCTTTGAGTAGTTTTGATTCAATTTCCCTAACAGCAACAGTGTTTTTGTAATTTTGGCAAAACTGTCAATTATGTTTCTCATACTCAAAATCTGATGTGCTGTTAGGCTCAAACCACACACCGTATTCACCGTATCTAGCACACAGGGCACTTAGAAAATTCGAGAGAAGGGTGGCGCTTAAAAGTGTACTAATATAAAGTCTACTGTTTAGTTGCAGACACCAGAAAAGTTCGTAAAATCGAAACCGGGAGTTTATTTTGCAAGATAGTAGTAAAGAGCTGTTATGAAACAGAAAAGAAACAATGATGCAAAAACATGTTTTTTTTTCCAATTTCCTACTGCAAAAAAGAGGCACCTATACATTTGCAGGTAAAAAAAGAAAACTGAGGGATGCCATTGTGTCTGCACCGGTCATGTGATCTTCAAATTGACCTGTGTTCTTTCACTCAAAGTTTACTGGGATTAGAACTATTTTCAAAATGATGAAATACAGATTCCATCGTTTCTATGTTTTTATACATGTACATGGCCGTTCAAATTCACCTGATTATAAAAAGGCATGATTTCATCATCAAATTCAGCTTCATTATTTACCTTTTCAAACTGAAGTGAGACATATAATCCCAGATTTACTCGCTTCTCTTCGACTCGTATACACATCTTTTTACAGACTATTAACAAAAAATCCATATTTTGATTGTAATGAGTCTAAGGATAGAGGTCTATATTGCATGATGTAACCTCTATTTATAGAGTGGAGGGGCGCTTATAGCAGCATGGGTGCCAGATGGCGAATACCATACTTATAGACAGTTAAGTGACAGTTACTTACACGAAAATCTTTTACCTTTTGGAGTAATTTTTTGGAAAAAAAATTGGTTTAGCCGAGTTAAACACCCTCAAACAGTCAAAGAATCAGGCAGGCAATTACCATAATTACTGTTCCTGAAAAGTGCCTGGACTTTAAGGACCCCATCCTTCGTAAGAAACTGCCAGCTTTCTCACATAAATAATCATGGTCAGTAGCAGGGCTCAGACCCAGGACCATCAATCAGTGAGTAGTTATGTAAATGAACAAGTCAATGACTTGAACAACTCAACCACAGAGGTGAGTCTATGAATCATAAAACCATTACAATAACCTTGTAAATGCTGGTAACATTTTGGTATATGTTTTTCTATTTTCTAATGAATGATAACCATGAAAGACCATTTTAAAAAGAAATTCAAAAGTACAACTAAAGTTTAAATTTTGACTATTTTATTTTCAATTAACTTTTCAATTATTTGTACAGAAAGCATTAAAAAATGGAATATCAAGTATTAATAATAATGTTTGAATAGGTAATGAAAATATTCGGCAATTCATACCTTTCTTGTAAAAATTCAGCATTCATCACTAAAAATGTAGCATTGTTTGGGACATAAATTTATATGTCACGCTTATAAGGGACTTTAACATAGTAATTGAAAGTTATTTGATTGTCTGTAATCTAATAAATCTAGATCAAAAGAAACTTGGCCTAAATTTGAACACAAATACACTGCAAAGCAGGTAATGACTAGCTAAAAAGATTTAGTCAAATGGATTTTTTTTTTCATCAGGGAAATCAAGTTATGAAATCTGAGCACAAAGGGAGATGAGGTACAAGGATATTTTCAAGTGTGAGCAATTGTGATTGTAAACTGATAGGCAATGTTGGCAATGAGGAATGCAGGTGCCCTTTGAGATTGGGTTTGATAAATATTCTCAGAGAATCTGATAGAAAATGATAGTTTTAGATCAATGCTCACTGGTGGAAGTGAAATCACTAGATGTGCAAAGGATAAAACCAGCTGAGGTTTATTCTTGCAATTTTTTCTACTTTATAAAAGTAGAAATCTGCCTGTCTTCTAGATGTTTCAAAACCACAACATTATATTTGATGAGACTTTTCGCAGTTCTTCAATTGGACATTATATACTGTCCTGTCATTTCATTTTACATTAATATCAAAAACCTTTTTGGGGGACCTAGACAGTCATAGAGCTTTAAGTCACACTAGATGATTGCTTCTTGGGTGTCTTAACTAGTTATCTCACCAGTGTGGATTGTTGAAGTTGAAAAAGAATCTCAAACTCAGTTTGGCCTCCAGGTTAGGAGTCTGGTGCTCTAACCCTACACCATTCATCCTCCTGTCCTACATAATCAAAATTTAACTTATACATTGTCATTTATTAATTTAGACACATTCATTTTACATCAATTGCGATACAAGTTCTTGCAACTTACATTTATCATGCTCGATGACTGCTTCCTGGATTCCATACAAGTATTGGCGCAGCGTGGAGGAATGTGAAGATCATGAGAGAATCTTGTGTCTGATGAGATTCAAACTCGTAACTTCTGCATGGATCCAGAGCCCTGTGCTCTACTCCTGGACCATGTTGCCATTTCATTGTAAGAACACTTTTCTCATTAAATATTTTAAAACTGATTACTTTACAATGTGCCAGATTCAAGGCAGGCATTTAACTGATATCTACTTTAAAAGGACTGACTCACATATGGATCGACAATGCATAAAAAAGAAAATGTTTATGTATGTAAAAATTCTGCTTGTAGTTGTGAAGAACACATTTAAAGTAAGTTACTGTCTCAGTTTTTGATACAGAAACACATCATTATATAGTTTTTGGCTCGACTTTTTTTGAAAAAAAATCGAGTTATTGCTATAGTCATGGTGTCGTTGCCGTTGCTGTTGCCGTTCCCGTCCGAAAACTTTAACATTGATCATAATTATTTTATTCCTTGATGGATTATGTTCATACTTGGACACAACAACCCTTTGGACAAGACCTTCAAGATGACCAGACTAAACTTGACCTTGACTCTTAAATGACCTTCAAATTCAAGGTCAAAATATTGAATTTTGCTAAAATTGGCCATAACTTTATTATTAATAGGTGGATTCTCTTCATGTTTGGGCACAACAAAACTTTGGACAAGACCTTCAAGTAGACCAACTAAACTTGACCTTGACTCATAAATGACCTTCACATTCAAGGTCAAATTATTGAATTTTGCTAACAAAAATTCAGCTAATTTTGCTGACAGTCAAGGTCAAATCATTGGATTTTGTTAAAACTGGCCATAATTTTGTTATTTATGGTTTGTTTTGAATCAAACTTGGACAAAACAACACTTATGACAAAGCCGACAAAATAAATTATTCAAGTTTGACTTTTACCATAAAATTACCATGACAGTCAAGGTCAAATAATTAAATTTTGCTTAAATTTTCATAACTTTGTTGTTTATGGTTGGTTTTGATTCATACTTGGAAAAAACAACAATTATGACAAAACCAACATACTGAATAATTCAGGTATGACTATAACCTAAAAATGACCTTGACCGTCAAGGTCAGATGATTGAACTTTGCTTAAATTGTCATACCTTTCATATTTATTTATGGATTTGATTTATACTTGGACAAAACAACACTTATGACAAATCCAACATTTTGATTCTTTCAGATATGACTTTGACCTTTAAATGACCTTTACAGTCAAGGTCAGTTTATTGAATTTGCTAAACATGGCCATAATTTTGTTATTTGTGGTTGGATGTTAATAATACTTGGAAAAAATTAATACTTATGACAAAGCGGACATGATAAATTATTCAAGTGTGACCTTGACCTCAAAATGACCATGACCGTCAAGGTCAAATTATTGAATTTTGCTTAAATTGTCATAACTTTTGTATTTATTTATGGATTTGCACATACTTGGACAAAACAACACTTATGACAAATTCTACATTATTATTCTTTCATGTATCAACTGTACATTAAAATGACTTTGACCTTACAGGTCAAGTTATTGAATTTTGCTACAATTTGCCAGAACTTTGTCATTTATTGTTGGAATTGATTCATACTTTGGCAAAACAACACTTGTGTCAAAACCGACATGTTGAATAACTCAAGTGTGACCATGACCTAAAAATGACCTTGACCATCAAGGTCAGAAGTTTGAATTTTGCTTAAATTGTCATAACTTTGTCATTTATTGATGGATTTGATTTATACTTGGACAAAACAACACTTTTGACATATCGGACATTTGGATTCAAGTTTGACCTTGACCTAAAAAATGACCTTGACTAGCAAGATTAAATTATTCAATTTTGCTAAGATTGGTCATTACTGTGTAATTTATGGTTAGACTTGATTCACACTTAGACAAAACAACACTTTTGACAAAACTTACATGTTGAATAATTCAGGTATAGCCTTTACCCTAAAATGACCTTGACAGTCAAGGTCCCATTATTGTATTTTGCTTAAATTGTCATAACTGTTGTTTATTTATGGATTTAACTGATACTTTGATAAAACAACAAAACTGACATTTTAATTTATTATAAGTATGACCTTGACCTCTAGATGACCTTGGCATTTAAGGTCAAGTTATTGATTTTTGCTTAAAATAGCCAAATTTTTTATATTTATGGTTTGATTTGATTTATACTGGGATAAAACAACACTTATGACAAAACTGATACATTGAATCATTCAGCTGTGACCTTGACCTTCAAATAACCCTGACCATCAAGGTCAAATTATTGAATTTAGCATATATTGTCCATAATGTCCTTTTTAGTTCTTTTTTATTAATACTTGGACAAAACAACGCTCATGACAAAACCTACATGTTAAATTATTCAAGTATGACCTTAACCTTTAAATGACGTTTACAGTCAAGTTCAAATTATTGCATTTTGCTAAAATAGCCAAACTTTTGTTATTTATGGACGGATTTGATCTATATAGGGACAAAACAACACTGAGAATAAAACAAACGTGTTGAACAATTCAAGTGTTACCTTGACCTTTAAATGACCTTGACATAACTTAACTTGGCTGTATCTTTGTTGTTAATGGATGTAGTGTCTTCATGCTTGAACATAACTACCTTTTAGATAATACCTCCAAAGAAGGTTAAACTGAACTTGACCTTGACCTTTAAGGTCAAATTTCTGAATGTTGCTAAAATTGGCCATAACATTGTTACGTATAATTTTATTTCCAAATAATGTTTCATTTAAAATCCCTTCACCACAATGTGCTTCCTCCGATTTGTTTGCCTTTGGAAATAGGAAAAAAGTCGAGCATGGTCCCCGCTTGTGGTGGCTCTTGTTCACACTTTCACTGGTAAAAACTTTACCCCATTGGTCACGAGGTAGGTAGTTTGTTTATAGTGTTAATTTTGAGATATGAAAAGAACATTCCCTAGTGGCATAGGTCACTGCCCCTAATTTTACTGACCTGAAGGGCATGGGTTAGAATCCTGTTAAAATCAAATTCTTTTTCTTCAGTTTTCATAATGTATAGAAGCATAAAATTCTGCTTTTTCATAGTACATTTGCTTCTCTTTAATTTTAAAAGAAAAAAAATCAAGCTAAATTCTGTGAGTCAGTCGCTTTAACATCTATTATACTCAAAAATAATTATTTAAATCAGCAGCATATTTTTTGTATCCCAACTTTCCCAATGTTTTACAGTACATGTAATTTCACTGTATTGCTTTTCTTTAAATTGTTTTTCCACTGTAGATGCTTGCTAAATGGCCACAACAGAATGATATCTTGGAGGATATAGGCATTTCAACCTCCTGCTCTATAGGCAGGTCATAACTTTTATGCATAGTAAAGCACCAATAACCATAACATTTCTGTCACTAATCTTAACCTCAGATCAGATACACATCAAGTTCAAAAGATGGCCCCCACCATCACAGAGTCATCAGAATGTAAATAATGCAAATTATAGGCAATATGATAGCCCTCATAAATAATGCATTAGACTACAGTCTAAACAAACAAATATCACAGCTTGTCAAATTTATCATGCAGCAATTTAAATTTGCTAAAGATTTTCTATTAGATTCATCAAATTGTTTCTCCTTCTTTTGATCAAAGACCTTTAGACTTAGAGACTGTTCTCCATCTGGTGGGCACTGCATGACCAAAATCAGCATTTGACAGCATTTATCATTTTTGGCATATTTATGCCATTAGAACTGACTGATTAATTTAGTAGATCTTTACCTTAGAATAATGTGAAACTTAGAACTTTTTTTGCTTTTAATAGTTATGACAGTATTTCAGCAGTATTTTCATTTTCCACCTTTAAATAACAGAGATTCTGAAAAGATTTTAACTGAAAGTTCCTAATTAGTTTTCAAATGACTCATCAGTTTATCAAACCAAACCAATGTCTGACTCTATGATATAATTCATAACAAGGACTGGGGCAACACTGCTTGAAATTTATTGGTCTTACACCTATGTTGGTGTAACACCACTAAATTTATATTGCTAACTGTTGAACAAGGGCCACAACATGTCAGACTTGTTTCACTGACAAGTCATTAAGAAAACCTTGATTTATAAAATCAAAGTCAAACTGTTGCCGATAGTTAAACATAAATAAATAGTTCAATCATGTCATTATTTTCTCCAATAAATAAGGTATTGTAAGCAGTACTGATGTAATAGAGTATTCCATTTACCAGCTGGGGGTGTTTTCAACTGTAACTTTAAAAGTTTCATACAATGCATTGTAAAATACAGCTACATCTGATTTCTTTCTAATGTACCAGTAAATCAGTCCACATAATCATGCAAACCCAACTTGCATACACTACAATGCTTGTACTTATCCTTTATCCATTTTTTTTCAAGCATATTTTTTAAAGAACAAGCCTTTTTCTTCTTATATGGTAAAAGAATCCTAAGCAAAACATATATAAATCTAAGTACACACATAATAAGGCGACTCGGTGACCCGGGTTCAATTCCGGGTAGCGACCGAGTTACCGACTGATTTTCCAGGAATGGGTGGCAACCTAACCAGGTACTGTTTCCAGCAGTATCAGCCTAATCTGGGGATCGGGGAGGTAAAGACACACACCGTGGGCTCTTCTGGAAATAAGTTGTTCCATCCACACCAGGTGGGGGCTTTCGTTGACTACCCAGGTTAAATAAGAAACCTTTTCCTTTACACAGAGGATGTGAATGAAAAAGTTACGTTCAGTGCTAATATCACTTAAATCGAGATTTTCTCTGTCCTCATATACAATGACTTATATATCTGAAACTATTCAGTACAAGAACTAATAGTCAGAAGAAAATGTTTATGATGAGCAAACCATGAGTTTGGTACAGTCAAGCACAAGCTTGTCTATACATCTCTTTAAAGGAGAAACACAGGGTTGACTGTATTTCTTTAGAAAACTGTTAATCTGATTCTTACAAATCAACATTCACATTATATCATCAAGCCTACAGGAAAAAATTCTCAGACCAATATTCATAACAGCTGGTATGGAAGGCAATCAAAATTTATAAGCAAAATTATTCTATATCATAAAATGTATGCATAAACACTTTCTCATGGAGTTATTTTCTATTTTACAAAATTCATGCTGCAGCATGTTCCATCACTGCTTTTAATTTGTAAACAGCGAACTGCTAATATCAATCATTTTAATTCTCACGCCTTTGTTACTTATCTATTTAAATATTTAACTTTCAAGCTAAAAATATTGATTTTACATGGAGAAAATGGTGCTAAACAAGTTGGAGTTAACAAACAAATAAAAGCAAAAGAGAAACACAGCAGAGAATGTTTTATAAAGTAATGAGTTGACTGTTGAATTTTCAAGTGCATGTTATTGTATGTTTAACACTGATTCCATACATTTATTAACAGGCAGCCAGACAAGTAGACGATATTGTTGTCATCACAATAACTCAAAATCTTAGCTCTATAAGAGCTCAGAACAAGCTTCACCAAATGTATGTATCAAAGTATCGATTTCTGCAGATTGTATTACCATGAAATAAAGACCATGTTTTTGTTCTGTAAGCATTTTTTTATTCTTTAAATGCACTACTTTAGTCGACAGACGATTTAACGCTCATTTTTATTGTTCGGTCACAAAAGCCAATCGATTCTTTAAATAAAACAAATGTTAGTAAATAACAATAAAAATTACTGGCATGCGTCATTATAAACCTTTGAAATCATAGTAAATGGCCTAAGACCTATTGAGATTTCATAATAGCAATAATCGCCACCTTATCAGGGAATTTAAAACAAGTATTTCTGGGCCAATTACAATGACCTTGCAATACTTATATATTGGCAATGGTATTTTAAATGGGTATTATTATAAATATGTCACAATTATAGACATTACCTACGCTTTAGTAAAAAGACTAAACTCAAACACTGTAATGACTTTCAAATAGAGTTATTTTTTAAATATATAAAAAAATGAAATGATTTAACCTTTCTTGCAGGACATACCATAAGAACACCTGCAGAAGGCAAGTTTTATCCTTATTGTCACCAAACTTGGTGAAAATATTTACTTGCACTGGCACACTATCTTGGCCAAGTTCAATAAACAGACTCAGTACCATACCACATTCCATTCTTTCTTAGGTTATGGCTTTTGAAGAAATGTTTAAGTAGCCATACATTTTTGGCAAAAAATAATTCAAAGAGTCCAGCTATCTTCCTATGGCTCGCATATTTTCACAATGACCTTGATCAGTAACTCACCGAGTAGTAGGCCCTAATGTTCTTGAGCAAAATGTCCCAGTTTTGCATGCGAATGTTAACATCTCTTACTGTTTTGATCACATTCTGGTAGGCAGGCCTTGGATCACTGGAAAAGAAAAAAATAAAACAATAACTGAATAAGGCATATAAGCTGACATCATTGCAATCCCATGTTTGCTTCCAGCCTTGCCTATTTATTAAAATCACATGTTTCCAAGTGACTGAGAATCAGTTAATCACTCTTCAGACACAACCCCGATCATTTAATAGAGACAGTTTAAAATATCTTTTATTGATTGTTCCCAGTTAAAATCTGGCAGGCTAAGGTACAGATCGTTGAAAGTGCCTTTCCTTAAGGAAACTCTGACAGAGTCTCAAACCTTGGACATTTCAGACAGGGCCTAAAAGCCTTATAAGCAATCATAAAATGCCTTGGCCACTGAGCTACTGAGGCCGTGTTAATGAATTGTACATAAAGACAATCAGATACATGACCTGCACCATTTCCATAATTTAAGATTGAAATAGATTCAATGGCTAGATTTCTTGTACATGTATACTGGTTAAAAAAACACTAGCTTTTTCTTTTATAAACATACCCACTAAAATGCCATTCCCACCCCCTGATTTTCCACACTTGTATATGAATGTTGATAGTACAGGTGCAAAAATGTTGAAGGAATATTTTACTCATTTGTTTCTTGGAGGAATACCTCTCTGGGTAGTGCTACATGTACATTGTGCCCCTGTCAATCAAACAAGCAATTAGAAGATCTCAATCTTTCATGCCTAATAAAACACCTCATTTCTCATCTACATGTGGAATCAGTCTTTGGATTACATGCAACCTGGACAAGATCTTAGTAAGAAACAAGATAAAACCTACATCAACATTTTAGGTTTACAAGAAGAATTTGCAACATACAGAAGAAATACATGTATGGTAGCAAAACCACCTAAAAATCAAATCTGGTACTATAAAATTGAAGTTTTCTTGTTGAAAATCACTTTAATTTTTCACCTTTTGTTTCTAACAAGTAGAAGCAATTTCAGGCCTTGCTACAGCCAGAATCCCAGTCAATCAATCCTACTGTCTGCAGCTTGATGATTTTTTGCATTTCACAGTCTCCTATAACTGTCTCACTCAAGCACCATCTTCAATTTTTCTTACTCAATCAAGCCCTTCAATGCAGAGACTGCAGTGTCTCTTGACAGGTTTACAGACTTTCTGATAAGTCTTCACAAGTGAGATCTGAGCTGTTTATTGCTTCTAATATCATACTCATCACAGCTCTGAACAGAACTCTAATTACATGGTCAATGAAAATGAAGTGGCTATTTTACACTATGATAAGTTTTATGGAAATTTCATCAACAGATGTCTGAGCTGCTGTGAGTACACTGGCTTTAATCTAATCAAATAATGTTTCTTCATTGATTACTCTGGGACTCTTAAATGTAACCAACAGAAACCATTCAATCTAGCTTATTAATAATTATTACTTAACAACACCAAAGCTGACTCAGTGTGCTAATATTGACTGAGCCAACCAAAAATGCCACCATACAAAAGGAACCATTCAATATGGCTCAATATTAAATTTTACAGGCAAGTATGTACCTACCTGTGAACAAAAGTTTCTCATCTAACTATACTGATTAAAATTTTTCCAATCATTTATTCATGAGTATGTTAGAAATAGAACAGCCTCAGAAAACTATGTACAAATTTTACAAGAACATAACTGAACAGAATGCAGGCAGTAATATACTCAAGTTCAGAAAAGTACCTTGCCTTGCCTAACATTCAATATATACACAGCCTGACCATTTCAATACATGTACCTTCAAAGACTTTTTTAGATATTATATAATTAACTATCAGGTCTAACTGTCTTGTATGGATCATACTTCAAATAAGAGTAACTCAAGGCAGTGGTTTCCACTGACTAAGGTAGATTTTTAAGGAAGGCAGAAGATTCTGTGAAAACATTCACCGAATGGGTAAAGGAACTGGAAGATGAAGATATGTGAACATCAATAAAATACCAAGAGAAAAATGTTCAAATAATGAATGCAAGGAAAATGTCAGATTAAGAATTGTGTTGCCAATAAATATAGATGCAATTTACTAAGAAACTAACATTTCAGCTTAAAAGCATTTCTTTGTTACTAGTCTGCGTAAACTCTTTCTTTGATATATACATACAAAATATTTTGTAACTGCAATGCCTCAATTACACATTTTACTCAGGAATGTTGAAAGGAAAATCTATGAAAACATTGTTCTGTAAATTTGAGAACAGTGGCTTAATCAATTTTGTTAAATCAAGCTGAAAAAACAATTATTACAAGTAAAAATCAATCATTTATACTGAGCCAATATTACAAAAACCAATCATCTAAACATTTATTACTTTTTAACCATGTTGTCATGCCAAGAATGACAACTATTATTTCTGGGGGGATAAGACCAGACTTCTACCACAGTTAAATTCTAGCCATTCTCCAAACATGCATGTTTTATCATAAAAAAAAATTTCTTTTAATCTTGTGTGTCCCTTTTTTTTTTTTTTTTTACATTTTTTTACATTTTTAATGTCTCAAATATGCAAGGAGACTGCTTAAAGGGTTTATCTAACCAGTGTTCTATTACCAAAGTAATATCCCAGTTTTCAACAAGAAACTGCTAACTACCCAGTAAAGTATTTCCGGTGCTGGGGACCAAACCGATGACTGCATTTTAACGGCCTACATGCTAAAAAGCTAGGACCTAAATATATAACAAAGGTGGTACTGCAAAACTGCATGACATGTTTATATTTGTTCTTTTTTCACATTCCATGGGAAGGCTCAAAATGTTAAACTTTCACATTCTGTTCTCCATAAACAGGTAAATTTAAAGATAATCATTAAGAATGCTTTATATTGTCATGACGTCATAAGGTGACAAATATTGACATGATTTGACAAAGGTATATATAAAAATAAAGTGTAGATTTTAGGCAAATAGTAAGTAACAGGTTATACAGAAAAAATTACATTATCGAAACACCCAGTCAGTCACTATGCTCCTTCCTTTTGCCATTCTATATCATTTAAAATATCTTTAACTTGTAACATATACTTATTTGTGAAGGGGTGGTAAAAAAAAGAGATAAAGTTCTACAAAAAAATGATTTCCTTAATGAAAATTTGATCCACTTTAAAGCTCTATATTTACTCTGTAACTTACAACACAGAAAACACTGACATGTTGTAAACAAACAGAAAACCACACAATCCTTTTATAAAAGACTGCACGCACCCAACCCAATTAATATAAAAATATCTTTCAGATAATATTTATCAGCAATACTCCAAAATCAATAAATATCACAATATTTTCAAGTATACACAAGATTAAGGTGTAACATTCTTTTTCAAATTTGTATGCTGAGAGGTCAATAGATTGTAAATAATATGAGTAAGTCTTAAGAAATGAGCACAAAATATATCTGAAAGCCAGTCAAAGCTTGTCGCAAAAACATACAGTTTCAAAAATGTTAAGTACACAGATTAAAGAAAGAGATACTGGTAATCAAATTAAAGTGCAAACAAATTATTAAAAAAAAAAGCAAAAAAACAATCACAACATTTTTTTCAGATACTTAGAGATACAGGAGAATAATATCCTAATAGCAACATACATATAATACGGTCCAATAACTTGAGGAACAATCTTTGGGACATGAACCTGATTTTGCAAAAAATGTATTTCACCCTACAACTTCACCACTAGCTCTAGGGTCATGGCCCCTACATGCCCATCAACAATACTTCAGCTAAGTTATAAAGCAGGCTTTTTGCCTATGTTGTCCAGCATCTACCAATTATTTCAAGCCATGTTTCATTTCCCATATATAACCCCTTTCTATGATATGCAGGTTATCAGGACAGGCAAGAGACTCAGTCTATTAATTAAGAATCAATTAATATTTGACCTCTTAACAAGGTGTTAATGAGAAAAGCGCTGATTCTATAAGTGTTACAATACTGATTATTGGAGCTGAATCAAGAACCCTCAGGCAAGTACATGTACATTGTACATGTACCAATGTGTGGATTTGAAACCTTTTATATGAATATCACAAACAACAAATATCTTAACGATTCTTCAAATTTCAGTCTCAAGAAATTAGTGGTCTAATAAAATTTTAATAAAAAGCAACACATTATCCTGTTCTTTGAAGATTTAACCAGGCCCAATTACTTTAAGTCTTAAATCTGTTAATGCTGACATTTGTCACATTCAGTTTGAAAGATCAGTAAAATACTTATTACACAATACACTCTGATTTTCACATTATCTTCTAACCTATATATATGTATTTCATATTGGACAGACCTCAAAAAGTGCAGACAAAATTTGTCTGTGCATTTTGCAAATTATTGAACATTAACAGAAACAGGAAATGTAGCATGTACCGACTGTTTTGTAACCAACAATCAATTCAGTTAACTACAGACAGGAACAGTCGGGCTATAAAGAATTCCAAAAATGATGCATTCACCAAAAATACAAGACATCTTATCTTTGATCTTATCTGAACATCATTCAAATCTCATTCAAATCAACAATACATACATACATTTGTATATGAATATGTTCATTTACATACATTCAAACTTTTATCTCCTTGAAATCTTTGCATTACTTCTAGGGTAATTACAACAATAAATCGAATGATATTTGCAGAGCTATTCAGATTTTTGTTCAAGTATTTCTTAAATCTAAAGATAACAGGAATATTAACATGTGTACTAAATCGACACATAAGACCATGTGGACTATGGCCTCTGTTTGTACCAAAATAGTCATTCTATTACACAATTAATGTCGTAGTCCAAGAGATTTCCTCCTTTAAACTGATTATTAAGGGATTTTGTAGTTCACAGTTTGTTCACAGATTTTCCCTTCTAAAGGTTTAAAGGGATTATGTCCAATAAGTGTTGTTATTGCATTCAATGTGAAATATTTCAAATACTAAGCATTTAAAGAACCTAGTTTCTTTCCTAAGATTCTACCTACAGGCTAAATAATAATATTTTCTCTAATGTACTTCTGTGGTCTATAGGCGAAGGACTGTGGTCTATAGGCGAAGGACTGTGGTTGAGAGGTTGAAAGCCACACTCCCCCATCCAAGTCAGTAGGTAGAATCATAATATGGGTGAGAACTGAGACCCTTGTTTCCTAATTAATATAATGTAACTTATTTCAAATATTTAAGTGAACAACTGCATTCACTTGAAAATACTATGCTGATAATACAAGTATATCAATAACAGGAAACCAGTATGACTTCTATTAACCTTGATTAAATATGACCTACCCAACAACATGTACAAAGTGAAAGAATTCCATTTTATGACAGGAACTATTGTAATTCAATTGAAAGTTCAATAGTAGTGAGATTGTGGCTTTAAGGGTACTTTAAGTGTAATAAATGGATATTTGTCCCCTCCATAAACCATCAGATTGAGCTGAAATAATCTCCATGAAATAAACAACTGCTACAGGCTTATCTGAACCAGAAGACAAAGTGCAAGTGAAGAACCAGCAAACGCTGGTCAAAATAAAGATTTCAATTTGGAAAGAATAATTCAGTACAAAACTATAACTCAAACCAATGCTGAAATACTGTTCGAAATAGTATCAATCCTTACATTGGTTATTTTGTCAGTATCTTATTATACAACCGCACTGGTTTTTCTGCCAGTGTCTTATTACACAACCGTACAATTACATAGTAGCCAATCATTTGTGTATCAACAAGTTACAGATCTTTGAAATGAAGCATTAACATTGACACAAACACTGTAGCAAGTTTGTACTGATTGCTGCACAGTATCGTAAGTATTGCCACAATGTATGTATATTCTGTAGCAACTAGAATTCAATGGGAGTTTGCAATTACTCTGCTTTCTTATATAAGTTATAAATGCGGTATATACAACACAAGCACTTCTTTTACTGTTTTACATGTATACTTTGATGTACTAATACTTACATCTTTTGCATAACATCAGTGAGGAAGACTCCATTGTACAAGTCACTATACTGTAGTTTTGGTGAGCCTTGTGGTCGAAATGTGTCCACCTGAAAACAAACTGCAGTATTAAACAAGAATCTAGAACCAAAGTAAAATAACTGAACATAAAAGTTTTGGTCTGTTTGTAGTCTTGATATTTGCCAGTATTGTGGAGAGGCATTCTGAGAATTTTGGATCATAAAGTTTTATCATTTAGTTCTAAAATTAAATAAACCGCTGTGATTTATAAATGCTGTGGTTATGCATGTAGACAGCTGCTATTTATTCAGCGTCTCTGACACAGACTATTCACCACTTTGTAATTTAAGTTCAATATGCTTGTAACAGAACATGAAATTATTGATATATTTTGTTGAGCACAAAAGAACTTTATACAAGACTGATATCAAATGTGTAGCAATTACAATTGCTTTTCAATGTCATATTAATTCACCATCTAAAACAGTTTACCAGTATTAAAATGTCTCTTCTAAGTTTAGTAAATACCAGAGCAACAGTCAGACCCATTTCAATGTGACTGATACCTGTCAAACTAGCCACCATGTCACCTTTCTATGATTTTTGTCAGACTCACTAAACACTGTTTTGATGAAAATATATAACTAGAGTATTATTTAGAAAGAAGAAAACAAATACTTCCAAAAGAAAAACTTTGAATGCTCTATAGATTTATGAATTTGAATTTCCCATAGTATAGATTGTCAACATTTGAACTTCAAAGGAAGACTTTTTATGAAATGACATTTATTACAAATTTGCAATGCTTGTCTTTCAGAGCCTGGTTATTGACATGTTGTATAAAAAAGTTTTCAATGTTAAGAATATTTGAACTACCAACTGAGTTGTTCAAAACTGCTCATTAAAGCCAGGATAAAGCATGCTGAAGGTAACAAAACATTTCAAAGTCATCATTTATGCATTTGACAGAGAGCAGACTTTGTTTACATAAAAAAGGCAACAGGTCAAAATATTCATTTAGTTTCAATATTAACAAGAGCTCCGCGGAATGGCACCAAGCTTGTCTGTTTTACATGTTGACAATGGGGCCATAGTTATGGTTCTTGTGCACTACTCCTGAAGGAGGTCTATATACCTCTGATGTTTCATGTCAAGATGTTGATATTGTTCATTTTGATACCTTTGATCATTCAACTTAACAAGCAATTTTGACAAAAAAAATTTAAGATAAAAAAGGGACATAACTCCAAAAATATAGCTTTCAGAGTAATGCCCTTGTGTTAAAACTGCCTCTTGTCATGATAAGCAAGCAGTCCAAGTCTCATATTGATACCTTTGATAGTTTTGAAATTATTCAACTTAATAAGCAATTTTGACAAAAATTGAAAGTTAAAAAGGGGCATAACTGAAAAATATAGCTTTCATAATAATGCTCCTTGTGTTACAAATGCCACTTGTCATGATAAGCAAGCACTCTAAGTTTCATATTGATACCTTTTAAATTGTTCGAGTAATGGGCTACATTCAAGTTTTTGCACCATGATGACAATGACGACGACGCAGCAATCATAATAGCTCGAATTTTTCTTCGGAACAGACGAGCTTAAAATGCAGATTTAATTTTTTTCCAGCTTCAATTAGAAGTTTCCTCAACTGTACTTTTTTGTATCCTGAATCATTTAGGCGATAGGCATGATTGAACAACTAAAACAATACAAGATCTAATAAAAGTAGTTAAAACTCTCTAAGTGTAATGAATTACAATCAATTAGGCTAGTTAAATGCACATTTGTCTACACATAAATTAGTATACTATTTCTCTATGTCAATCTAAAGGTGGTTTTATTTTTGTTTGTCTGTATTTTTCTAAAATAGTGAAAAGTCAGACAGAGGCTTATGAACCAAAAAAAAAAAGTTCTGTTGACACATTCTAAAATTAACTGACACTGTTAAAGTTCAAGTTATTTCATATTTGTGCACAGAGGTGTTTTCTCAACTCAATAACAAATACAAATTGAAAGAAGACTTTATAAATATTAATATAAAACAAATGACAGTGAATTATTTAAGCACATCTGGCTTACCCATATAACAAGGGGACATTCCCTAAAGTTTGGCTCACTACTGGCCATTACTCCTCGCTATGTTTGCATTTCAAATAAATAAAGCTCTCGAGTTCTAAATCCACATGCGGCCAAATTAACTCCAACACTACATTTCTAAACAATAAAACACAATACAAGACTTATCACTGATAAAATTATGGTAACTGAAAAATATTTTGTGTGAAAAATGAAGTTTCTTTTAAACTGTTATTAAACTTTTATAATCCAATTTATTGTCAAACATTTTTGTCATATCTGTTCAACGCTTGATTGAGTACACAATTTGGACCTTTGAACTTATGAGAAAATATTAATGCGCACGTTATGAATTCTATAGCAATAATGAAAAAAAAATTAATCATGTGAACTTTAAAATATATAAAATGGCTACCAGTTGAAGAAAGTTGATAAAAATTCAAAATAATAACGTTAAAACACCGTTTCATTATCCGAACTACTTTTTTACAAGTATTCAACTATCTGAAAAAAGTAGTTCGTCGGTGCCAATGACGCAAAGGGGAAGACACTCACAAGAAACCTTGAAAATCGAAATAATATGGTTTGCGTCCCTTGTTTATTGAGGCCCTTCCATTGTTTATCCAATGATACACAAAAGAAAATGTCGTGGAACCAGGGACCGTAAATTAACTGTTAATAGTAACTCCCAGGTGGAACTAAAAATATATCAGTATTTTATGTCTGTGTGAGTAGCAAATAAAATCCAAATTCCTGCACAAAAGTATAAACTTTGAGAATTTCTCGAAAACTTAAAATTCAAAACTCAAATTAAAATCCTGAGTTGAAATTATCATCATATCTTATAGGATGATCATTTCGGCATAAAAGTGAGACGTTTTACTAGATTACTATGAAAACTTGGTCCGGTTGAAAGAAAATGTACAGTGCCTGTGAATATCTGCTTTTTCATATGAAAACTCAAGAAATTCCAAGTACGAGCGTATGATCAGATTCATGATAAAAGTTCTGAACTTGACAAGTGATTTTTTATCATATCCACTATACATTTTTTCGAGTATTTGTGGTTTATACGCACATCTGGAGCTGGAGACTCATGTGTTTAGTATAATCGCAGATAAGAGAAAACGATTCTGTAAATATTCTATATCTTTGTAATATTCTATACTATATTGTAAAATACTGACGTCATTTTTAACTGGAAGCCCTTGTTGTGCTTTAACTGACGAATCCTGCATAAACTGTTATTGCACGGCTGGAATTCACCTGCACAGTCACAGAACGGAGAAAATTGCCGTAGGCACATTACGGTGTAATACACGGCAAATATCACAGATTTCATGGTTAACAACAAGAAGTTTCAAGTTTCGCTAAAACTGGAACTCCGTTTGGTTGACCTTCCAACCCTCAAACCAAAAAGTGAGTCAACTCTTGATTTTTTTAATCCAAGGATCTTTTAAATTATATGTCGAAATAAATCAAATAATTATGTAACCGATGCACTTGTTGCTGCTTTTGTCAAAAGTCGACTCGCATGTACAACAAGATATTCCCATTCACAGTAAATCACTTGCAGTTAAAAGATCAATTTTTTTTGGTCAACAATCCCTCGCTTGAAAAGTAAGATGGTCTTTTCGATAAGAAATTCGAGGGGTTACAAAAATCATGTTGTGCACCGAAATAGGCTTCCGTGCTTTGTATATACGTAATTTTTTAAGTTTAAAGTTCTAGTTTAGGCCTGAAAACGAGTGAAAAGCTTTTGTTCTGGATGCTCCCAGGAGGACTCTGGTAAAAATCAACGTAAAACTGATTGAAACTTCGTTGAAAAAGCATTCTTCACACTACAAAGATAAAACTGGTTGATGTTTATAAATACTATTCACTGCTTTAGTTTGGCTTGGCTTTGCTTCGAAAGCAGATTTTCGTAAAAATAATGCCCTAAAACGAAAATGCTCCCACGTGGAGCCAGTTTCAGAAATGCTCCCACGTAAGAGCAAAACTTGTCACTAAAGTAAAAAAATGTATAGACATTTTTCTTAAAATTACTCAGTTCGTGATGTTGTTAATTTAAGCCAAACACTCCATTGTGTCTTTGACGCAGACTCCAGCTTCCAATATTCCAATAATGTTTTAAGATACTGTGTCTGAAAAAGTGTCGAGGAAATTTTGAATGAAATAAACAACTCAATATTGTTTTCACCTGACGTTCGTAGTCTTTCATTAAGAATGACTCTTATTTGTGTTGCATTTTATGCAATATAACCGCAAACGGCAAAGATGGCAAATTCTTTGAGGTGTGATAGCTGAAAGCACACTAAAAAAATACTAATTCCTATCTTCATTTTTATTTATTTTATTATTTAAACCATATTTGCTAGCTGTACCCTCTTCTGAAAAGCTAACTTTAGAATTAGAAAAAAGCGTCTTATACACCGACTTGTAAAATATAAATGGCCGAATTTTGTTGCGTCGGCTTATAAAGCATTGAGAGTCATGCCAGAGGCTCGCATTTTGTTATTTTGTTGACAAGTTTAATTAAATTGTTTAATAATCTTTTATATTACATCACAACTTATTATAAACTCCTTCCTTGCTTGCTTCGTTCATTCATTCGTTCGTTCTTCCGTTCATACATTAATTCATTCATTCATTCATTTCATTCATTCATTCATTCATTCATTCATTCATTCATTCATTCATTCATTCATTCATTCATTCATTAATTAATTAATTCATTCATTCATTCATTCATTTTCGTGGTCCTTCTACAATGTGACAAAATTTCATACACTCTGCACGTTTATTATTTCAACCCACCCCGCACCCACCCACCACTGGTCGCATACATACATTTTCTTAAAGACAAAAGTAAAACAATTTTGAGAACTAATTATTTTGAATATTTACAATATCTTTTCAGTTACGTCGTTTAGGTTTTTTATGATGAGGTAAGAAGTGGCTAGACTATTATGACCTCAAACTCCAATAAAGGGTAGGGGTCCTTGCAAGTTACCTACATATCAAATATTTCAAATATTGATCAATCAACGGGAAAAAGTATACAAATCTATTTTTTAGCAATGGTGACCTTGGCCTTCACTCAGGTGAATGACAGAGATCCATGCAAGGTTTCATTATACCAAATATCTAAGATAACTGTCAATAAATTAAGGCTCCATGATAACAATTTGGAAATTCTATTTTTAGCCCTGGTGACCCACGGCAAATTTTGACCCCAGAGCCAAGATTTGAACAAACTTGGTAGAGGTCTACTAGGCCAGGTTACACATCAGATATCTTAACACTAGGCCTTTTGGTTACTGACAGGAAGATTTTTTTCTATGCAAGTCTTCAGTTTTGACCACAAGAGCATCATTTGAACAATCTCGGTAGAGAACTTGTAGAAGATGCTCCATATAAAAAATGTAAGCACTATGCCTTCTGGTTTCATAGAAGAAGATTTTCGAAGTTTTCCCTATGTATATAAGCCTATATAAGCCATATATTAAATCAAGTCACCCCTGGGGTGAGTCAGTTTTTAAACCCAGAGGCATAATTCGAACAATCTTTGTAAAGGAGCTCTAAGTGAACCTGTATGCCAAATATCAAATCCCAAAGCATACTAGTTTCACACATGAGGAATTTTTAAGTTTTCCCAATATATATAAACCCCGGCTCGGACAAAGCCTCGGTTATAGCGAAAACAGACTAAGTATTTAAGTAAAGAATTTTTATAATGTAAAATTCTAGTTTAGGCCTGAAAACGGGTGAAATTTTTTTCAGCATGCATTCAGAAAAAAAAAACTTTCACCCGTTTTCAGGCCTAAACTAGAATTTTATATTATAAAAATTCTTTACTTAAATACAAAGCACACCAGCCAGTCTTCGGTGAACAACATGATTTTTTGTAACTCTACAGATTTCTTATTGAAAAAGACCCTTTTACCTTTCAACTAAGCGACGGATTGTTGACAAAAAATGGTCCGCGTGAGAGCATAACACACGCCAGAAAATACACTTCAACACAGAACCACCCTCAGGCTGTATAAAGTGTTCTTTTTTCGCAGAACCATAGCTGAAAGTAACTCACGACCTTTTTTGCCAGTAATAAGATGAAATAAGTTGAAGTCAGTACAGACTCGATCATTATGTTATCCTGGTTCGATTGAGTAGCTTGGCAATCATTCATTTTCACAAACCCCACACGCGTGGCCATTATAATCCACGAGGACTGCTTGTCATTATCACAGAGGATGATGTTGATGAGATGATGCGAAAAAGGAGTATAGTCTATCCAGCGATATTTATGATAGCCCCGCCTTTCCCCTCTTTCCCGCCCCGCCCCCTTTCAAGAAATCCTAATACGGGCCTCTGCATTTTAGTTTCGCATTTATGTTTCATCAACTTTTTTTCGTTTCATAAATAGTTATTTGTGAAAATAATCAATAAAATTTAAATTGAAACAAATGCAATAGAAATACAAAAAAACACATTTGTTGTATGACAATTTACAGGGAGATTCGACTGATCGGTTAAGTGGAATCGAAAGTAGATTTCAATATTGACAATAACAACACAAAGACTAGTGAAACATTGAGATTTTGGAGTTGAATATCACTTTAGACAATAGATTTAACACTTGAGATCACACAATTTTGCACGTCTTAGTCAAGTGATTTGTCGGGTTCATTCTTGAATATTAAATTACTTACCTTTTTGTTTAGATTTTAGGCTGCCCTCTACTTTTTAAACCAATAAAAAAGTACATCTTATTTCTACAAGGAAGTTAAGAAGCAATTGTGGTGCATGCGATTTCTGACACGTACACCCTTAAGTTTTCCATGAAAGGTTGAGATTTTATACAAACATGGCAGACAAGACAGAAGATGAGCCATTGAAGGAGAAGCTTAATGAAAAAGTTATCAACACCAAAAAGAAGAAAATGAGTTGTTGTAAATGCTTATTTTGGACATTTTCTGTATTTGTTGGCATAATTGCTTGCCTGGTTGGAGGAATTTATTATGTTACTACAAAAAACCAAATACCAGAAGAGATAGCTGTGATGCTGGGAGAAGCAGGGGTTCAGACTTTTAAAGCATTCGATCGTGATGATGATGGATATATTTCAGTATCAGAGTTTGAGCCTATGTATCACTACCTTGTTAGTCAGAGTGGATCTCCTGGAGCCTGGTCAAATGTAAGAACAGTTTTGTATTGATTTGCACAGTAATGATGTAAAATGCAATTAGTGGGTTAATAGTTGAAGTGTTTAATTATGGAAAGGGAAGTTAAAACACCCTACATGTATCAGATGTTTGTTCTGATGAGGCTGGTTGATGAGCCACCAGCTATTTAAGGAATGCTAGGCCCTGGCATACAGGATAACAAATAGGGAAGTAAATTGTTCAATAGAAGAGCTGTCTAATAAGCCAGGAAGGTTGGCCCTTTAGTAGGAATAACACTATAAGAAAGCACTTAAATTCATAAGTAAGGGATGCAGAATTTCACCTTTCATAAAAAGTATATAATAAGCTTTCTCCAATTAAACATTGTGAAAATAATATGTTGTATAGATTTTCAGAAAATATACAACAGGTTCTTTTTTTAGATCACAGAAAAGAATGTTGAGTATGAGCAGCTTGTCACCGAGGGAGATGAGGTTCTGACTGTGGTGCCAAGTTTTGACCCTCTATTGCTCACATCTATGATGAGAGATTTAGACAAAAACAGTGGGTCTGGATTGGTTTGTATAGTGTTAAAAGTTTATTTCCTGTCATTGAAAATAAGAAATTCTTGTGTCTCACCAATATGTATTCTTCTGTTTGTTTTATTTGAATGAAAACATTGGTCTACTGCTGGGTCTCATTTCTGACAGTATTTCCCAGAACTAAAGAGTAAATAAAACATGTTTTGGAATCTGAATCAGGCCAGGATTCGAACCTGGAAAGTGGAGGGTTCACTTTGATGCACTGTCTGTGTTACATGTATTTTTCTAGCTGATCCATTTCCTGGACTATTCTTGGAAATGGAGATAGAAAAATGAAAACATTTCCTATGCTCTAGGGTGGTTTAGAATATCTGTTATTCAATAATCTTACTAAATGCATTAAAAGTGGACTTTTATGTGAAAGAAATTTGTGTAATAAAATAATCTTAAAAATTTTCAAAATGTAGCAAACAAAATTTTGTTGAAAAAAGAAATGTCACTCAACATTAGAATGATCATAAAAACAATTTCATACATATTCATGTACAGTATACTTTGCATACAAATAGATAATTGATATAGAATAGTTCTTAATTGTCACTTGTTAAATTAAGATTTATTTTAGAATTTGATAAATTCTGATTTTTCATTCACTTGATAAATATTTCAGACTGATGTGATAAGATGGGCAGTTATATATGCAGTAAGATTTCTTTTTTCATAAAAGGAATAATATGTTTCAGCAGAAGTTTTGTAAGAATGGCCTTCAAAGAAGTTTCAGTTGTAAATAATCAGATAGCATAATACATTTTAAAGTTTTGCTGATAAATACTAATAAACATAAGGACAGCAGCATTTTTTTCTACCCCAACAGCAAATGTAAGGAAAATGATTTTTGTTTACTATCAAGTATAATTAACTGGGAAACTCCGTATCAGTTGAATCTTAGTTTTAAAGTCCCAGCATCACATTGATTTTAGTGATATAGAAAAATAAATGTACAGATAAGAGAATGATTGAACCACTCTAAAACAACATTGACATGTTTTTCTTTCATATTCAAGTCATTTCTTTATGAAAAAGCCTTTCTCTTTGTTTTTAACCAGGTTTTCAATTTTGAAAATCCTGGTTATTAGATTGGGGTATGGCGGGCGGATGGGCGGATGGGCGGGCGGGCGTCAAACGAAATTGTGTCCGCTCTGTAACTCTTCAACCCTTTGAAGAATTTTGATGAAACTTCAGACAAATGTTTACCACATCAAGATGACGTGCAGAACGCATGTTCCGCATGGCTGGCTCCAAGGTCAAGGTCACAGTGACATTAACATTGAAAATCCTGTCCGCTCTGTAACTCTTCAACCCTTTGAAGAATTTTGATGAAACTTCAGACAAATGTTTACCACATCAAGATGACGTGCAGAACGCATGTTCCACATGGCTGGCTCCAAGGTCAAGGTCACAGTGACATTAACATTGAAAATCCTGTCTGCTCTGTAACTCTTCAACCCTTTGAAGAATTTTGATGAAACTTCAGACAAATGTTTACCACATCAAGATGACGTGCAGAACGCATGTTCCGCATGGCTGGCTCCAAGGTCAAGGTCACAGTGACATTAACATTGAAAATCCTGTCCGCTCTGTAACTCTTCAACCCTTTGAAGAATTTTGATGAAACTTCAGACAAATGTTTACCACATCAAGATGACGTGCAGAACGCATGTTCCGCATGGCTGGCTCCAAGGTCAAGGTCACAGTGACATTAACATTGAAAATCCTGTCCGCTCTGTAACTCTTCAACCCTTTGAAGAATTTTGATGAAACTTCAGACAAATGTTTACCACATCAAGATGACGTGCAGAACGCATGTTCCGCATGGCTGGCTCCAAGGTCAAGGTCACAGTGACATTAACATTGAAAATCCTGTCCGCTCTGTAACTCTTCAACCCTTTGAAGAATTTTGATGGCTCCAAGGTCAAGGTCACAGTGACATTAACATTGAAAATCCTGTCCGCTCTGTAACTCTTCAACCCTTTGAAGAATTTTGATGAAACTTCAGACAAATGTTTACCACATCAAGATGACGTGCAGAAATTGTTGTCTCATTATTAAGTATACTCCTTGCAGACAGTATTGTTAGCCGAAATTTACATCCTACTCATTATCATGTATTCTCATGAATATTATCTTTTCCTTCATGTCATGTTATAATCTTTTGAATATTCATAGCAATCTTCATTCCAAAATTCATACTATAGTATAGAATCAGAACAACATTTTTGAAAACCTGGTTTCGTGGCATTGCCATGTTTCTTGTTTTTAATTTCATTGAAAAAATTACTGCACTACATTTCTAACATGTTCATTGATTTAAAAAAAGCAGTTAGGAATGATTTTGGTACAAATAAAGGTAATTTCTGCTGGCAAGACATTTTTGTCTTAGTAAAATAAGAACTACTTGTAACTGTGATCCTAGGACTTTAAGAACTGAAATTATCTTTGATATATCATGACAAGCAGTCAATACTTATTTTCAGCTTGACATCTTTGATAAAGGAAGAAGATACCTAGTATGTTATGTTTTATTATTTTATTAGTTTGGAGCTAGTATATGTAGGTTTTTACTAAGTGTATTTTGCTTTGACAGATTCTCAGACAACTTACTTCCTCCATATATATTTAGCTACTGCAACAGCTTAGTAGAAAGTAAAACCTGGATTCCATCTAGTCACACTTTATTGATTCTTTGAAGTAAAACTGACAACCACAATAGAGCTGACTTAGGGGCGAGGGGTGGGGAAGGAGGGTGTTGTCTGTTTTTCATTCACAGACATTGATGTACCTAAATTCCCAATAAGTATATAGTGAATTAATCATATTAAACTATGCCTGATATCAAATTAGATATCTGTAATATAATAATTTGAAATTTCCTCACTACAAAACAATCACTGCAATATTTTAATTTTTTAGAAACAAAAGTTAATACATGCCCATAACCCAAAATACTTCTTTTTTTCTCACCTATATTTCTTTTTCTTTATGAAGTTTTTGTTTTGTAATGATGTGACCTATTCATACATATGCTAAGCTTTTCGACTTACATGTTCCTTTGTGTCTCAGTACATTCTTTTTGTCCTTTTTTTCATTTGTATGTATAAGTTGCAACAAAATAAGTTAAGAATTTTGAATTGAAAAAGGAAACACAAGAATTTCACTAATCTAAATAAATAATGCTGTAATGTATTCGTTTATCTCTCTCTTACCGGTATTTTAATATCTTTACTAGAAACTAATAAAATCACATCTAAATTGTTTCTAGTTTTATACTTGTGTAACATCTGATGTCTTTTCAGTTTTTCAAGTCATCATTTATACTAATTCCTCTCATAATTTCAGACAGGAAGCCAAGATCCACTGAATGGTCTAAAGACATGGAAAAAACCAAACAAGGAATTCCTTAACTTTGCCGTGAGACACTTCCAACCTTTCTTCCCAAAGGAGACATCTTACGAACTTGGCAAAACTTATTACTTTATAGAAGATGATCAGAACTTTTTGAATAAAATGATAGCGGATCTCTCTAGCAATCGGTATTTTCCACCGCCAGTGAAGGACGCACATATAACGATACATAGATTGTTGACGTTGTTCCATCCACGACCATTTATAATGTCAAGGTTTAAGCCAAAAGGTTCCATAGCATGTGTTAGGGCAAAGAATGACAAATATATTGACATTGTCTTCAGGTAAGACAGCAGAATCATGTTCAAAAACAAAAACTCGATCACCTTTATTTTTCATAATATTCTTGTTACGAAACAAGTTGCTTTGTCCAAAATACAACTTGCAGCATGTTTTATTACATCAGCAATGCACTTCTTGTTAAAGTAAAGAAATATATTGCCAGCTTTGTCAGGTTATTTTCTGGCATGTAGACAATGTCAACAACAATGTTGTTCCTCCCTTTTATCGTAATAAATTTCAATTGAGATAAAAGTTACATGTCAAATTAAATATATGATGCAGTACTGGAAAGAAATTTTCATAAACTAATAAGATCTCTTTATACCATTTTTTAACAAGTCGCAGATACCCCTAAATAGACATACATTAAAACTACTAGTAATAACTGACAGATTGAGACCTGGTTTCAAGCCTTACACAACTGTTTTATGTAAAAAAATTAGAATTTCTCCATTGAGAATGAATGCCTTATACTAGTTTTTCCTATAGATTGGCTAACTGTTTGCCCAAATAGCTGAAGTAATCTTCAGAAGCCAAAAACAGAATGCCGAAAACAAACCTTGGAAATATAGAAAACATTTAGTTAATCAGTTTAACACATGTATATGAATTTTTCAGGATTCATGCAGAGTTTCAGTTGAATACACTTCCAAACTACCCTTTCTGGTTCACGCCGGCACAGTTCACCGGACATCTCATTGTCACTCGTGATCTAAAACATTTAGTACATTTCAACATGTATGTTCCAGCAGATAAGAAGTTAAATGTTGGTAAGTGACAGAAATGTTTGTATCATTTTCATTTTGAGGCTGTGAGGTTTCAAAATAAACCTTTGATGAAAATGTTACTGTACATGGATGATATATTTGTGTTATTAGTGCTCATACAGAGAACAAAAATGATATATGTGATACATTCTTATACTTGTCAAAGGTCATAGATCCTACAGAAAAAAAACTAGCTTTTGTATTTGCTTTTTAGAGTTTGCTCATTGAGAAGTAACTAATGTATATATTAGAAAAACATCTTGAGAAAGTATCTTACATTGTATGATTTGATTTGAAGTATATCTACCGGTAGTTCACCTTATAATCTTTTATACATTCTCAGTCTTGATTCCATAGTTAAGATTCATTTTAATTTGGCTGCCTATCCAAAGACATTTTCAAAGGGAGACTGTGACATAAACAGTATTTTATTGGTAATGTCTATCTCCTCTTAAATTTGTTACTCAGATATGGAATGGATGGAAGGCAGGAACAACATGGTTGTTGACATTGGCTACATGCCAGAAATGTCTGCTAAGATTACATCTCCATCAGTGCCAGCCCAAGGCATGAACCTTGAAGAGAAACTTCCAGAAGAGAAGTTTGATGTTGATACAATCAAATGGACTGAGGAAATATCTGAAGAGGAGGCGTTACAAATGCTGAAAGTTGAAATGTATCCATTTCAGAAGGTAAATAGTAAACTGAAAATGAGTACCATGAATTATTAAATTTAATGATGTTGACTTAAAATCATGATGGAGGAAATATAATATCATCCTGTCAAGTCATTATCTTTTACTGGATGTATACTTTACCATCTAATACAGAGGCAGGTAAAGAGATATACGAAATAGTCGTCTGAACCTATTTTATTATTATGAATTTTAGATTTCAGCTGAAGTACTGTAATATTGGCTATTTGCTGACATTTTCTTTGAATTTTATGCGCTTTTGTTCTGTTGGACTTACGGTGGCTGCTGCCAGTAACAAGATTTGAAACTGACCTTTATGCTATAGCCTTGACCTTTGTCCAAGAACTTTTACACATAGTCTTTACATGTGTTCTATTTCTAAAGGTATTTCCACGTGAAATGAATATTGCACTAATTTTATCACAGTTACAATATGAAAATATGAAAGATGTTTGCCTGTTACCTATAAATTGTTGATTACTTACACTTTTGACAACTTATATTCAATTTCTCGATTACAACAAAAACAGTCTTGTCAAGTTTGATTTCCCAATATTTGAAAATAAAAATTAATTTTTAAATATTTAAAAATCTTCCAGGTTCACTATTACAATATGACTGAGTCATTGGAGATTGCTAAGAAGGAGAATAAACTGATTCATCATATAATGTTATGGGGTGCTTTAGACGACCAGAGTTGCTGAGGTTCGGGGCGTACCCTCCGGGATGTAACCCTGGAGAGTGCGCCCGTACTTGAACTTCTGAAAGAGAAGTTTATTAGTGGTTGGTCTTTGGTTGTAGATCTTGAGGTATGTGTACTTTGTTTTGATGAAAACTAATTACATTAAAAACATAGATCTGTATGATGAAAACGAAATGAAAAATAGTTTGTTCTCCTTTTTTTTACATTATTAATTACAAACAAAAGTAGTAGACTTTAGAACGTTATGGAATTGTACACCTTGTGTCATACCTGCTGGTACCTGATGGTGATACTTAAAAAAAAATCAGATCTACTTTAGGATCCTGATGATTTGAATGTGGTTGTAATGATCATGATCATCATAACTTTTGAAATAATCATTATACTACAGTGATTAGCCATAAAAACATAAATTTTTTAATATTATATTTGTTAATGATACTTGTTAACATCATATTTGATATTTATGTAGTGAAGTTCAGCATGAAAATAATTATTTCTCCCGCAATAAAGTGGGGTGGGAGACGTTTTTGTTCTTTCCATCTGGCTGTCTGTCTGTCACCAAGTTTGTCCGGGCTTCTTCTCCATAAAGGCTGGTTGGATTTAAGTGGAATTTGCTGTGATTTATTGGTACCAAGCCTAGTTGCATCTTCTGGTTCAGTGATTTTTAGCAAAGCTATGGGTCTTGATTTGTCCAAATTTGAATACATGTGGGCATATCTCCATAACCACTTGTCGGATTTTGACGAAACTTCATGGTAATGATCATAAGCAAGCATATTTTTGTTTATTCTGTTCGGATGATTTATAACAAAGTTGCAACCCTTGCTTTGTCCAAATTTGAACTAGAAATGGTTTTTGATTGAACAAAAACATATGTCTCCCCCCAGCCAGTTGCTGCAGGCAGTATTGAATCAGACGATTGTAAAATTTGACATTTAACCTCCAAGTATGACCTTGACCTTGAGACACCACACCCGCAAAATGGGTTCTGCATGTCGCCTTGATGAGGTGAACATCTGACCCAAGTTTCATAAAAATCCCTCAAGGGCTTTTGAAGATACAGAGCGGACACGATTTTGTGGCATTTGACATTTAACCTCCAAGTGTGACCTTGACCTTGAGACACCACACCTGCAAAGTGGGTTCTGCATGTCGCCTTGATGAGATGAACATCTGACCCAAGTTTCATAAAAATCCTTCAAGGGCTTTGGTAGATACAGAGCGGACACGATTTTGTGACGAACAGATGGATGGACAGACAACTGGGGGAAAAACAATATGTCTCCCCCGATGAGGTGAACATCTGACCCAAGTTTCATAAAAATCCTTCAAGGGCTTTTGAAGATACAGAGCGGACATGATTTTGTGGCATTTGACATTTAACCTCCAAGTGTGACCTTGACCTTGAGACACCACACCCGCAAAGTGGGTTCTGCATGTTGCCTTGATGAGGTGAACATCTGACCCAAGTTTCATAAAAATCCTTCAAGGGCTTTTGAAGATACAGAGCGGACACAATTTTGTGGCATTTGACACTTAACCTCCAAGTGTGACCTTGACCTTGAGACACCACACCCGCAAAGTGGGTTCTGCACGTCGCCTTGATGAAGTGAACATCTGACCCAAGTTTCATAAAAATCCTTCAAGGGCTTTGGAAGATACAGAGCGGACACGATTTTGTGACGGACGGACGGACGGACGGACGGACGGACAACCAGGGGAAAAACAATATGTCTCCCCCATTTTTGGGGGGAGACATAATACAGTTGGGCATATATCCATCACGGTTGGTTAGAGATTGAAGAAACTTCACAGAAATGATTGTGACCAAACGTAGTTCTGCATATTACCAGCATGCTCCTGTTGGATGGTTTTAGTGGTGCTGCAGTGCTTGATTTTTCCAAATTGAGTACATTCAGTATATTTCCATAACTGCTGATCGGATTTAGACAGCTTGTTGGATTCTGAGGAAACTTCACAGGAATGATAGCTAGCATGTGTAGTTACATATTATGTTGATGTGTTCTGGTCAGCTGATTTTTAGCAGAGTTTTGGCCCTTGATTTGTCCAGATTTGAATATATTTAGGCATATCTCCATAACTGCTGATCGGATTTTAAGGAAACTTCACAGGAATGGTTATAAGCATGTATTGTTCATGGTAAATGACATTCGTGGGGAGACATATGTTTTTCTCAAAAACAATATCTAGTTTGATATTATTTTTCCTGTCAGACATTGCGAGATGACTCGACTCAACCAGAGGCTGCCACAGTAGCGAAACATTTCATAGAGCATTACAGTTTCCCTGTCATCATGGTTGTGGCTTATCCTAATGGTACAATTGCTCATAAAGTTAATGCCAACACATTCTTAGATGAACAGCCAAACCTGATTGAAACTGGGTATGTATTTTTATATGTGATACAAGGTAAAGCAGACATACAGTTCTGTCCATTACATTTATACAATAACTCTTGAAAAATGGCAGAAGAAACAAGAATTTAAGTAGTCTCCTTACTTGTTATTACTTGAAGAAAAAGAGACTATTTTTATTTTATGAACATTATTTCATCATTTTGGCAGTTGGATTGGCTTTGACTTTTGGGTACATGCTTATTGTTGCTTTATAAATAATAATGATAATAAAAATGTCTGTGTTTTTCTATGTTTTGATTATCTGTGGGTCAGAGTTTTCAGCCCCAAAAAAATGCATTTGCTATGCTTGGCATGTTGACTGTTTGACACCTATGTGGGTGGGCTTTTTCAAATAGTTTCAGCAGAATTTGACTTTGATAGACCCTTCTTAATATAACTTCATGAATATTTATAGATTTCTCAGAACGAGGCTAAATAAACAAGCTTCAGTATCTTCATGTAAACACTACACATGAATATGGCTGAAGGATTTTCTTACAGTGATAGAGATCTTGATCTTATACCATTAATTACATTTACTTTTGTAGAAAATTATATTAAATGTAACAAAAAATCTTCTGGAGAAAAATCAATAAACAAAGGGTTTAAATACTACAGCAAAGACTTTATCAAAACTTCAGGAAGCAGTCACTGAAAGGTTGTAAAGTCTTTTTTCCAAGAACTTTTATCAGTAATCATGAAAGATTGTCACAAGGAATGGACACTATAACATTGTGATTTGGTATGGCGATCTTGTTCTCAGCTGAAAGCAATGGAAATTTTCTTTTATCAGTTTATATGTGTTTGTTGTATATTTTCAGATTTCTGGAACCCAGTTCTGCACAATACCTCAGATTTCTGAAGGAAGGGATCTCTAGAGTAGAACAAGGGAGAGTAGCAGAAATATCAAAAGAAGATCAACAGCATGGCCCACAATAGGAAAGGCTGGACACTCCTTCATATCTCCTCATTAAAATTGTCTCAGAAAAGAGTTTTTTATGAACAATTTTTTTTTTTAATCTAGTAAAAAGCCCTGTTAAAAAATATTCTCCAGATAGTTTCATAACCTTGGTTTAATCTTATAGATATTTAGTTTATATAATTTGTCTTGTCTGTTTATAATTAAGTGTATATATATGCAGAAAAAAAGTACCAAGATTAATCTGTGGGTAAATATGCAATAATTATGTGATGTGTAGTAAGGTAATATGGAGATAATGTAAACCTGCATGTGCTCCATGCTTATTTAATCTGTGGGTAAATATGCAATAATTATGTGATGTGTAGTTAGGTAATATGGAGATAATGTAAACCTGCATGTGTTCCATGCTTATTTATTTGAAGTTTATTATCCTGTAAACATTAGAAAAAGTGCACTGTTAAAATTTATCAGCATAAGAGAACACATTGTATCATTGTCAGTATGAAAAATACTAGAAAATTTAAGTGTTGTTATTGCTGTAATCATGATATTAATTTTATCATGCTGAACTCTCAACAACGTAAGCCTATGGCATCCTGTAAATTTTTGTTATGTTTTGTTATTTTTGTTAGCAATGATGTAAATGTTGGATGTTACATTGACTTCTGATATCTGTTTATGAAGATAGGGCTGAAAAGTGGTTGAATCACTGGGCCTCATCTGATGAGCTTCAGATAAGTGAAGTCAGTCTTACATCCTGATTGTTTACAGTCATTGTATTTGACTAGTACCCCCACCCTACATTAAACATCAGTTTTACATTCTATAATTTTAGTAGTTGTTTTTTTTGTGTGTTTTAAGTCTGGCATTTGTAAAAATATTTGCAAAAGTGTGAAATAATTTTTTCTAATGTTGACATTAAAATCTGTTTTAGCAGTCAAGGTCATCATTACAAAGAACATAATTTGCACTGTATTTATAGGGCTGTACTAAGTTTAGATAGGTCTATGTCACAAATGTTTTTTTAAGAAATGGGAAGTTTCTGTGTCATCATCATCATCATCCTAATCATTATTTGTGATCTCCTCACTTTCCAAGGAGTATACTCACAAATAAAAGATGCATAACTTATGCTGTCAATGTCATTCATTATCTTATTGTCTCAGTCACACATTTATTTTATGCCGTATTTCATTTAAAGCAAGCTTCATTCATTTTATGCCATAGTTCATATGAAACAAGCTTCATTTATTCTATGACATAGTTCATATGAAATAAGCTTCATTTATTCTATGCCATAGCTCATATGAAATAAGCTTCATTTATTCTATGCCATAGTTCATATGAAACAAGCTTCATTTATTCTATGCCATAGTTCATATGAAACAAGCTTCATTTATTCTATGCCATAGTTCATATAAAGCAAGCTTCATTTATTCTATGCCATAGTTCATATGAAACAAGCTTCATTTATTCTATGCCATAGTTCATATGAAATAAGCTTCATTTATTCTATGCCATAGCTCATATGAAATAAGCTTCATTTATTCTATGCCATAGTTCATATGAAATAAGCTTCATTTATTCTATGCCATAGTTCATATGAAACAAGCTTCATTTATTCTATGCCATAGTTCATATAAAGCAAGCTTCATTTATTCTATGCCATAGTTCATATGAAACAAGCTTCGTTTATTTTATGCCATATTTCATATGAAACAAGCTTCATTTATTCTATGCCATAGTTTATATGAAACAAGCTTCAAACTTGAAAAGGTTTGTTTTCCAGAACATTTGTACAGCATTAAATCAGACTGTGGTATCAAATGCCTTCTCAGATGGTAACATGTTCATAATTATATATAAATGTATAGATGTATATTTGCTATTACTGTTGTCATAATTTTACACTTTCATTATACATAATCAGTGAATCTGTCAGGTACTTGGTGAATTAATGTTCTTCAGAAAATACCTCTTTGTAATTCTTGTAGAGTTTGTTTGGAGTTTTACACATATGTTTTTCTTTTTAAAAATAAAAATATAAGGTTAAAATATCAAAGACCAGAGGAAATATTCACTGCCTTTTCTACACAAGTTAAAGCCCTTCACCATTTTAAAGATTAGTTTCTCTGTAACTATATGAGTTTATTTATCATGGGTATTAATTTTTGAAATGAGTGACACCTCCGGGTTTAGGTTTTTTGGGCGATAGTGCTAGATAACAGAAAGCATCCCATTCCAGACACTCTTGGCTGTTTTTCATGGGAGGATCAAACATGTTGACCCCTGGACCAATGATCTGCCCCCATTAGTTTCTTCTATCACCCAGACTTTTAACATGATTAAAGTCTCTAAACTTCTTGTTTGAATTTCTCTTCAATATACTAAACCCTTGCATTTGTTGAGATTAAATATTTTCAGCATTACCGGTAGTCGTGGTGGTTATAAAACAGTATAATGTGATATGATAATAGGTGAGCAGCATTCTGTGTTTAATTGATTATGCAACACTGCTTTTGTTCTATTTAGTCTGTGTGTATGTAACTGCTGTTGATATGTCAGACAGATCATGGAAGAACAAGATGATTGTTTAACACTATTTGTTCTCTATTCAGTCTGTTTGTGTGGAACAGCTGTTTTTATGTGATCAAACAAATCATTGAAGGACAAGATGTGTAAAAGAATCCAATCGTCAGTCCCTGTAGTACTTGTTTTTTTAAAATAAATTGTGCAATGCAAAAAAATTGAACCTACATAAAAACTACCTGGTGTCACCAATTTGAAGAAGTGTTTCAACTGTACTCAATTTCTTGTGTCTGTACAAGGATATTTGTCTTAGGTTTATACCTCACAGAGATTTGTATTAATATTGAAAACTACTTTTTACAGATTCATCAAGGTTGAAGATTGCAGAAATCTTACTAGTAGAAAAATGCTTCATTACAAAATAACCACTCGGTGTGCTTTTATGTATAAGCAATTAATATTTTATTATTCTTGATTGTGCTGTGGTTTTCAGGTGTTTGTGGATCAGTAGCCAGGGGCTATAACCACTGGTCCCTTAAAGGGAAACATAGTTGATGCATTTGTTAAGTTTCAAAAACGTGTGTTCCAGTGTACAATTAGGCTGTGATAGTGTTAATAATTTGGAACAAGGGCTAATTTTGTTGTTTTGCATTGTCTGTATTCAGAATAAAAAATAAAATTTTATTTCTTAATTATGAATTGGAAACTCAGCTACCTTTACCCCAGGACTGGGCTTATTGTGTGACTGTTCATCAGAGTTGTAAATATGTATGCAAGTCAATATGGAAAACAGGAGCTCCATTGACGGCAGAGCAAGATACGCCAGCAGTAAGTAACTGACGCAGAATGACATTTGTCCAAAATACGTGTTATCCCAAATGATACAACATACTTAAGAACACTCAGAATTTTGCCCCATGGGTCACCTGAATGAGATATACATCTTACCAAAGTTTCATAATTATCCTGAAAGGGGTTTAGGAGATATGGAGCAGACAGGGATTATTTGACCTTGAACTGTGACACTGACCTAAAAGTGGTGCTTCTGAAATGAGGGTTCTAAATGTTGTCATTTTTCAAAGTTTCATGAATATCCTTCAAGTCATTGATGAGATAAAAAGCAGTCAAATCGGGCATATATATAGGCCAGTTTGATAAGAAATGGATGCATACCAAAAAGCAATACTCCAACAGTCGGGAATCTTGGCTATGGGCCCAGGGTAGACAGCTAATAGCTACCTTTACATCTCAGTTTGAAACTGCCATCATCACAAATATAAGCCTTCTGTCTTTACAAACTCTGAAAGTCTTTCATACATAATTATGCTAATATTCATATCAATTTAAAAAACCCAGATTTGTTTCATTCAGAAATGGAAATATATGTTTGAATTGCAAGTTTGTGTCAAGTTAACACAGACTATTCAGATAAAGCATGCTGCTGTATATTCCCTAGACAGCCAGATTTAAACATAGTATTTGCATTTGATTAAAAGACCATCCATACCAATAAAAGGGTCCATTAAGGTGAAGAAATGGTGACAGAAATTTGTTTGTTCCTTGAGAAATAATCTCCAGGGTTATGAGGTTTGAAGAATGAAAATTTGTTACAATTCAAATATTTATTCTACATCATAAGACAACTAGTCGTAACAAAATTATCACATATTATACACAAGAATAAAACACATATAAGTTTAACAGTTGTCAGCAAGAAATTACATGTACACATACATTATTTGAGTACATGTAGCATATGTGTATGATTTTACATGTTGGCATGTACCTTGCATAAATTCATGATAATTCCCATAACATTTTGAGATTCTAACCACTATAAATCAAAGATAAATGCAAATAAATGAACAAAGAAAGGATAGTTCACTAAGGGCTAACATATCACTGTAAACTCTAGTTCAATATAAAAATTCATCTTTAAAACGGATCCATTACAATTCTGTATAAAATAATTTGTTTCCACCTTTTCACTTCATTCTTTATGCATGACATTTGTTCAAATGTTGAATTTATGTCAATTTTGTTTTCATTTTTTCCCCAATTTTTAGTGCCCCTGAAAGTTGTTTTCATTTTTTCCTATCTTTAATGACCCTGAATATCTGTCTTTGATTTTTCTTTCCAGACTGAGTAGTAAACTTGCAGCATCTGTTGTTGTTGTTTTTGTTTTTCTTGTTTTGTTGTTTTTTTTTCCGCCAAAGGTTGCTGAAAATTTAAAGACTATAAGACACAAATAAAAATTTACCACAAATGTTTTACAAGTATTACAGGAACAAAAAAAAGAGAGAAAAACATTATGTACAAGTTAAGAAATAAAGTAAAATAGATTAGATCTTGCAAAAACTGGATTTCAGAAACCACATCCATACGGAATAAAACCATCACAAAAGAGTGAACAAATAAAAGTAAAATGATTCATTTACACAGATTGGAAGAGTAGGAAAATGCTAAAAATAACTATGAGGAGTGTGTTAAGTGAGGAATCACATCTAGAAGCACCTTAACATTATGGCAACTAAATATTAAAAATAATAAAAACTAAATATTGCACTAGCTGGAGACAGTTATTTAATTTATTTTGTAAAAATATTTTGTACCTGTACAAAAATACTGGCTTAATAAATACACTGTAGGTAAACATTGACCACTTAACTATTTAATAACAAAGAAGGATGTTTTTGTATGTCCATCCTTGGGTCCAGTTCATTCCTGTTTGTTATTTCCTGAAATATGACAGATAGACCCTTGAATGTTGCTAGTAATTTACTCTTTTCAGAAAGTACCTTTCAAATTCTTGTTGAAATATATTTATAAATACATAACATTATGCAGTTTTATTTCTTGTGCAAAATGTGTATTACATCTCTTAACACAATAAAATAGACAGATAAAACACAAGTTGGATTTCCTATATTGATAGCAGAATTAAACTAGAGCTATCACTAAATAAGATTAATACCCCCGCAAGACTGCTTCAGAACTGAGGAAGTTATTAGTAACAGAAAAATCTGTAAAAGAATTGAAATAGTTATGGTTGTGGGCAGTTAAAGATAGTTGTGGTTCTTGTACAATGCATTTCCTGTCATTGTGTTTGACCTTTGTATGAAGTTGCATTGAATTCCAACAAGTAGTTTTCAAGTTACGCTCCAGACAAGGAAAACCAACAAAGGGCAACAACTGTGCAAATACTGAAGATGGAGTTATAGCTCTTGTACACTGCACTTCCTGTCATTGTGTTTGACCATTGTATGAAGTTGCACTGAATTCCAACCAGTAGTTTTCAAGTTATACTTTGAACAAAAAAAACCAACAAAGGGCAATAACTGTGCAAAAACTGAAGATAGAGTTATAGCTCTTGTACACTGCACTTCCTGTCACTGTGCTTGACTATTGTGTGAAGTCGCACTGAAATCCAACCAGTAGTTTTCAAGTTATGGTCCGGACAAGAAAAAAATACAACAAAGCGCAATAACTCTGCATATAGTGAAGATGGAGTTATAGCTCTTGTACACTGCACTTCCTGTCATAGTGCTTGATCACTGTATGAAGTTGCATTGAATTCCAACTAGCAGTTTTCAATTATGCTCCGGACAAGGAAATCCAACAAAGGGCAATAATTGTGCAAATAGTGAAGATGGACTTATGCTCTTGTACAATGCATTTCCTGTCATTAAGCTTGACCTTAGTATGAAGTTGCATTGAATTCCAACCAGTAGTTTTCAAGTTATCCTCCAGACAAGGAGAACCAACAAAGGGCATTAACTCTGCAAATAGCAAAGATGGAGTTCTGATTTTTGAAAACTGCACTTCCTCTCATTGTGCTTGCCCACTGTATGAAGTTGCATTGAATTCCAACCATTAGTTTCAAGTTATACTCCGGACAAGGAAATTGCAACACACCGACCGACCGCCTGCCTCACCAACCAACCAACCACCGGGTGATTCCTTTATTACCCCCGAACTTCGTTTTGGGGGTATAAAAAACAACAACAGATTTTTGTTTTAATAGTAGTGTTTCCTAATAAACAACTATAGTTGTAAAATAATCAGTGTTTGAAATATTTCAATTCTACTTTCTAGCAAACACAAGTTTCAGTTTCAAAACCAGTCAGAACAGTTCTCCAATCACAAGGCCTGGTTAGATTATATCCTGATTCTCACGTATTTCTGAAACAGTCTGTAACATTGCAAATCAATTCAACAAGCACTAGATCATTTAAAATTACAAAAAAACCTCAGCAAAATGCCTGATGAAAAATACTAAAGCTGAAAAATTGTCGCAAGTACAGAAGCGAAGGACAAACAAGGTTCTACTAATACTTTTTTAACTGTACCGAAAGGATTTATTAATCATGTGCTTGTTACAAAAACCTACATAAAAACTAACAAGTGCTTTTCTAAACATTGCAGACTTCTGTATAGCAGCCTAATATATATATATGAAAAATGAATATTTCATTAGCCCTATCTTTATGAGTTCAATGACAATACTGGTTGCCAATATGACTGGCACCCCACCCCAAGTATTTAGTCATTTTAGGTTGTGTGGGTAGAGTAAAATACAGAAAGCATCCCATTTCCGAGACATTCCTGGTTCTTTTCCATGCTCACTGTACAGCACTGTTACATCCTTAACATCTCATAAAAAAACAACAGGAATGTTGGTAGAGGAGTGGGGGATCATACTTGTGACCCCTGGATTACCAGTCCAGTGCATTACCACTGATCCACCCCTGGAATTCATTAGCTGACACTGCAACTTATATTTTTTAGCACACGACTAAGAAAATGAGTCTTTCGTATTGTGGTGCAATACTTTATCATGAATTTTATATTGCTTATACAAAACAAATGGATAAGTAAAGAAAAGTAAACATGGGAAAACTCAAAATAAGTTACAAGCTATACATGTAAGCCTAACTGAAAAATTATTTATCGAATAAACTGATAATAAATATATCATAAAACTATTAAAATATTAACTCTTAATAAAAACATATGTAAATAAAAAGCACCAAGATGAAAATACGGGACATGACTTAATAGCAATCATCTATATGTCTATAAATAGATGTGTTAAGGATAATAAGGTACCATGTTCAGAGGTGCTGGAATAAACATGCACATTTTGCCATAAATTTACACATTTTACCTAAAGAATAAACAATTAGAACTTATTCTGAATTTCCTGAGGGACTTCTTTTTGTAAGTTATGATTTTTCATATTATTTAAATGAACCAACAACAAAAACTTAAGTATTGAGTAACATATAAACTAACTATGAAAACTGGCTTTATCTGAAAGCAGTACTGAAGTATAAACCACAATGACTCTAGCAAAAGCCTTCTGATAAGACTGGGCCTCTCTCACTGTTACATTAGAGAAGAGCCAAGATGGCTGTGATGCTTAATTTTGCAAATGACACAATTATAATATACCTCTTTATATATTTTCATCAAACTTCTGATTATGATTTCATGTGCATGCAATTTCACCATCTCCATTAACAAGATATATTCAAAGACACAGAAAACTGCAAAATTTCCTTATTTTTTTTCTTAACTGTCAAAATACTAAAAAAATGTACATTAGAACTTTCGCTCAACATTTATTACTCACATCACAAGAGACCAACTGGTAAATACAGAAAACATGATAAAAATGTCCTCTAATAAATATAAAGAAAAACAAAATGAATGTAACAACAGTTTTAACATTTCATATTGCTCAAAATTAACATGAGTTCAGATGAGACAATTGTTACGTAAGCATGAAGGATGAAATTAACAGTAAATGTTTACCAACAGAAGAGTCAGGGAGCATTTCACTGAATGTCAAAAACATGTATTAACTTTTTTTGAGGTCAAATGTGCTCAAAAGAAATGGCATAACATCGTCATTTTATGTTACTTAATCTCAGCTAGAGATAGACTGAAAAAGTTAGTAGCCAGATCTGACTACAAGATCAAATATTTCAATACCCAGATTCTGAAACACATAGCCAGAATATCTGACTATGATATGACACTGTATAGATAATTAGTATATGCCACCTTGCTGTTAATTCAAGGCTATGGAGCAAATTGCCCTATGTTAATATCTATAACATACATGTTTATTATTACATTTCCTGGTAAGAAAACAAAAAAAATCAATATTAGCTACTCTTATTTCTCTTGAAGAGGAAACCTTAAATAGGAAACCTTAAATAGCCATAAAACTACTTTTCTGTTGATTAAATAGTAAAGTTAGTAACTTAAGGACTTCCATTTTCACCAAGGGCCAGTGCTTTTCTGTCAACTGGACCAAATGAAACATGCAAATCATATCTTTTGATACTTAAATTTCTCTGGCAAAAATTATCCTACAAAGACCAACATTTAGGATTGTTCACCCAATCATAATCCAGAATTAATTGTTTTTCATAAAAAAAACAGCCATTTCAGAATAGATCTGGTCCTAATCAATTATTTAACATACAACATGCTATATCTGGCTAAGAGCAATTGTTTTATTTCATATATCACATATTTTTGCAACAGTGTCTTTAAGTAATTTGACTGGGAATCTGGTGACTACAACGCAATTCAATCATATATCCCTACACATTATACAAAATTACTGTGACCTGTCAAACTTGCCAGATGCAAACTTGACATACCTACCCGGTATGGTGATTTGAGGAGCAGCTAGCATGAGCTCAGTTAATGTTTAATTTAGTGGGGAGGACTCTGTCCATCGTCCATGCAAATTTAAAAAGGCCTGTTAGTTGCTTTTTCAAAGTCCTTGGAATAGTAAATACCTATTTCATACAGTTGAAACTTATATACATAAGAAGGAAAGAAATAACTTCAGTCTAAAACACCTGCTTACGTTTCAAACATAATATTATGCTTCTAATTTTTTTTGGCTGATATTTGAACTATTAAACTGAAGTAAGATTTCAATAATGAATAACTGAAACAATAGTCTTTTTCTAGAACAAAAACATAAATATCAATTACTGGCACACGATATCCTTCAACAAACAGAAACTGTACAGAAACACTACGACTTCAAAGTATACAGTGGGACAGATTCACAACAGTGTGAGCAATGTATAAAATCATATTTCAAAACAGAAATATATAGAAAATCTTTCCGATATCCATATACAGCTTTTCTTTATACAACTATTTCTAGAAAAATGTTCCAATAGTTTACATTTACAGCAACATCAATGCTTTCAACTTTAACATGTATTCTGTAGTACAAAAAAAATCTGAAAAAAAAGAATGCAGTGCAAAAAAAGGAGAGAAAAAATATTCTCCAGTACTTCTCTATCCCACCTACGAAGATTTCTTCTATTTGTAAAGGTTTACAAGTATTTATTTGAGTAGAATATAATTCAAAGTTCTCAGTGATGACTGGATAGAAAAAAAACCTGTCATAAAAAAAACAAGTCCAATTGTGTCATATTATTGTATGCATTATCTGCATACATGTGATCCTTATGTATTTATCAGTAATTTATATCTACAGTTAAATTCACAATTTATGTATAATTCAGAATAAAGATCTTGGACCTTAACCCAGGACTTAGTTCTTTATGTCCCTGTCAACTAAATTCTTGTACTGTAGTATGAAACAGCTAAAGATACTCAGTTTTTTTCTGTCACAGTCAAAAGTAACTTTACTCACAGATTATCAGCTAAAACAACATTCATATAAACTCTTAAACATATACTATGCCCATCTTTGCATATAATACTTTAATTGCAGAAATTAATGGAAATCTAGGGAATTTTTACTGAATATGTTGAATTAGGCCACACACTATGTATGGGAAGTTGCATTCTCTATTACAGGTCATGTTATGTTGGCGTTTTCTTTAAAAAATTGCCAATTTTTTAATGACACTATGTATTTATACTGTGTTTACCTATAGTGTGTAGAGTTTTAAACGTAACGTATCTAATCTATGTGTACTCAATCATGTTTATTTTACATTTACATAGAAAAGGTGTAGTAGTTACATGTATTTGTATCTGAAACTTGAGCATAATATATCTTTAACATATGACACTCCAAAATCCTTTTCTTTTCTACAAACCTTATGGCAAGAACGTAAGAAAAATTTACATTTGACTTATATTACAGCTTGTTTGTAAATTAAGCTGTATGCAAAACGAGGTAATCTTTTTATCATTTACATTACCAGGGATTGTTATATCTAACTGTTAACTACACAATTGTTTCTTTAACTTGTCCTAGTATGTACAAATTTTCTCTGAGGAGACATACAGAATTATTGCTATAACAAAATTAGATTCATCTTAACTAAGTAATGGGCAATAAAAGTTACCTTGGAGAAATCTAGAACACACACTAGAGGTATTTCTGAAGCTTACAATAAAAATCTAAATAGGAGAAAAAAATCTAGGAAGCTAAAGGAACACTTTTTTAACCTAAACATAACATTGTAACATATTTTACATTTTAACCATTATAAATATTTTTTTCAATTGTTTATTTTGATATGAATTAACACAGAAATAACCAAATCATAGGAAAAATCTTAGTATGTTTAAAAAGATCTTCCTTTTTTTCTATGAAAAACATCTAAAGTGTACAACAAGGTTACACTAGACACAACACTGGTAAATGAGAACTGTTAGAAAGAAGATAATGTGACCTATATGGACAATCGTGTGATTGCTGTAAATGATCATGTGCAAAATGATGAACATGTGACTTCTTTCAAAGATCATGTGACCTTCATGGATGATCACATAATAATTACAATGATTATGTGACCAGTATAAGTGATCATGTGACCTATCTGTTACTGTGTATCATACATCAGTTTCTGGCTTTGTGGCTAATTTTGCTTCAGTTCGTACCATGTCTGCAATATCCAATTCCTGAAAATGAAACAGAAATAAGTGATGAGAGGAAGGCTATGTTTTAGTTTACACTTACTTTATATTTGATACACTGACTATAGAAGTTATTTCTTTCAGATTATGTGATCTGCTTTCAATGATGCCTTTGTATTATTCTGGCCATAACATGAGGAAGGAAACGCTAAGAGGTGATTCAAACCCACCTCTTCTGGTTTAGGAGGATTATGCTCTACCTTTACACCTTGGTTCATAGCAAGAGTCTTAGATACTTAGTGAATCTGATGGTTTGTTTGTCTTCAGAAGTCCCTTATAAAACTGTAAGCTGGCAGTTATCCTCACCACAATTCCTTTGAAGTACAGTTAAGATCCTCTATTAAGACCAATTAAATTAATTAAAAATTGTGCCAAAAGCAGTGATTTTAGGAACCTAAGTCTAACATTAGGAACATAAAAGGTCTGCTATTAAAACTGATTCAGTATAAAAAACACCTTATGAATATCTTAAAAGCTAAACTTTGCTGTACATGTTTCACACCAACTGTACTAGACGGAAAGCTACAATCAAAATAAAACAGAGCAAAATTGTAGAGTACTACACAAATGTAACATCAGTATTTTCTGCTGTGATACAATGAAAACTGTGATTCTATAAAAAATGATCAGGTTTGTTACAAATAAGAAGAATCATGTTTTGACTATATTAATATTGCTACATAAAATCTGAAGTCTGCCAGTTTGAAGCAATCACTCAAGCTGAAGTGAAGAAAGATTAGGCTGCTGATGTTAACACTGAGTTTGGAGTCAAATTCTCACAACTTTATCAACTATACTTGAAGACTACTCTGTTTACACAATCACCTGCAACAAAGACGTTGGAGATAAAAACACTTGTGTACCTTTGCCGTATCCTTAGCAAACTTGTCCAGCTGTTCTTGATGCATTTTCTTCAGCTGTTCTACCTGCCTGTAATGTTTCATTGTCAATCTTTTTCTCTCATCTATAAACTTCTTCATGTTGTTCTCATTAATCTCCCGAAATCTCCTGCAATAACCAGAACAGAACACAGTCCTTCCATTATCATCATTTGACAAAATACTCTTCTTCCACTTTGATTAATTAAATCTCTTCTTTTTTATCCAAAATATGAAACAGATGATTGACAAAATTTATATATTGAAACCATTAACAAAACAAGCGCTACATCTGAATAAACGCCATGCCCCCAGAGGGGCCTAAAAAATGTAAAAGTTTGTGTCAAACAAACAGACCAAAAACAATATGCCTTCCCTCTGTGGGCATAAAAATATTCCATTTTACTCCAGTCTCGTCAAAACTGTATCAATCTTCTTTCATGGCAAGTTTTTGCTGGATGGATCTAACATCTTAAATGAGATCATATCAAACTGACCTCTGCAAATCCAAGAAAATGCTATGTACAGAACTGTGAAAAGTACCATTTTAATTTCAAATGAAAGATATTAAACTACAATCAGTGGGACAATCTTAAATAATCGAACACCAAGCTACAAAATTTCAGTGATAGGGGAACTGGGCAGCAGCTGGCTGGTGGGTATGTTGGCGAGTAGTGGCCGAGAGAAGATTCCTAAGAATGATATCTGGGAGATGCAGTATCCACCATTACAAACATAAGTGGGATTGGTTGAACAGATTTTTTTTTTTTCAAGTGGGTGGGGGAAAGGGTTAGTGGGGTAATGGGTGGTTGTTGGCATGCTATAGAAAGCTGATAAAGTTTCATAACCTAATGTCTTGTAGCAAAATACTTTTTCCTCAGCACAAGCTCAAATATAACTTTTTTTCAATCAAGGAACATGACTCCTTCCTTGGCAGGGTGGGATGTGAAATAATAGGTGTGCAACTTCACATGCTGATCTATATTGATGTTTAGCTACATAACCCAAGATCTAATAGTTTTAGCTGTGGGCACAACAAACTTTCTGATGGAGAGTTGGACAGCAATAGGTACTTAAGTGGCTAGCCTATTGTTCTCCCCATTGTTCTTTTTGCCAAATAAGAGCATTTATAGCAACCAAAGAGCTTAATGAATGAATAACATCAAAGAAGATATACTGTTACCTATTTTTCCCATAGCCAACTATCTATTAGCATGCAAGGACAGACAGACTGACATACAGACAAGAGCAAATCTAACTGCCCAACTTCTTGGGACATAAAAATACTGGACAATCTAACAAATTTGAATCCCGAGATGAAAAACTGATGTATAATTTGAAAACTGTTACCTTTCTCTCTCAGCCTTGTTTTTGATTGACTTATCACTCATCACAGATTTACTTGACTCAACTGACTGCTTTGCCTGAGTTGACTTTTGTTCCTTCTTGTCTCTGAAATAGGTAACACACATACTCAGCATGCTTTTCTTTTTCTTTTTTAGTTCCAGTTTTATTGTCACAAACTGGTCTGTTTCCTGTTTCTTATAAACTGAAAGGGACAGACATTTGGCTTACGAGGACAATCTTTCATCCTTAACCTTTATCCTACGTGATATGAAGCTTATAAAGCAATGGATTAGTTACCATCCTTTCACTAGCTGGTGGCTTAATGACTGTCTCAGGACAAGCCAAAAGCAAACCTTAAAACTGAGCCTCCAATCTACAGGTAGCATCTTTACCACTTGACTTCTACTTTAGTACTACAGGTTTTAAGATGGCCAGTTAAAAACAATCTTAACCTTGACAAAGAAGATACCTTAAAAAATTCTTTAATTCTGAAAATGTGTAAATTCAACCTCCTTCAGAGTTTTTCTTATCATAGTTCGTTTATCATATCTTTTTTTTTCAAAACTATGAAAGCAGACTAAATAAGGCAAAGCAGATACTGACCTCTCCTGCCTGACCTCTAATTCCTTTAACTGCCCCTTATGGGCCTCCTGCAGTAAGGTACGTAAGCAATCATTTTGCTGTACAATATGCTCCTTTTTCAGGTCATGTTCCTCTGTTAGCTGCCTCATTACCATATCTGACCACTCCCGTGTCTGTTCCACCACCAGACGATGAACATTCTCTTTATGGTCATTAGTAAGGGACATAACCTTACCAGACGTATCTTCACTACTACAATAAAACATATATTTTACGCAGTCTGAATCATGAGACTTGAAATCATTAAACAAGAAGGCCATGATGGCCCTAAGTCGATCACCTGAGCTAAAACAACAAGTGCATTTTATGGATTCATTATCCAATTAAAAGAAAGAACTAGAAAATGTTGCATGCTGACATCATAGTTCTTGGTTATTTGGTTTATGTAAAAAGACTTTTCATATATGTCTTTGTAGTTTCTTTTGTATTTTATGTTAAATATTAAATATGAAAGCCCCTGCAGTGGCAAAATTTGAACATTCTTGGTAGAAATTCACAGGATAGTACTACCAAACAAATTTCAGTCTAATGTTTTTTTTTACTTTGTCTACAGAAGTTAATGCTCTACGGATGGAGGCAGAACTGACCCTGTGACAAAGTTGGAACAATTTGGCAGAGGTTCACTGGACACTGCCTTGTGCAAAATGTTAGAACTCTGGTCCTTGTGGTTTCCAACAAAAAGAGTATGAACCATTTTCACATATACTCTTGTATAAAATGTGACCCCAATGAAGGAGCAACTAATGAACAATGCTTTGTAGATGTCTAATAGACAAATGCTTCAAATTTCAGAACTCTCAGCCTTATGGTTTCTGACAAGGTCTGTAAATAGTTTGGTTATATAATTCATAAGTCTATGTAAAACATCTCACCCAGATGTGGACGTACAGGTGGTGCCAAAAATGACCCATAACCAGGCAAACTTTGAACAATCTTGGTATAGGTCTACTACATAATGCTTCATGCCAAATTTCAGAATTCTGGGCCTTGTGGTGACATGTAAGAAGAGTTAAAAGATTTTCTAATATACTTTTTTTGGTAAAATATTTGACTTTTCAAGCCAGGCAAATAGTGACCCCATGGATATAATTCGAAAAGAATTTGGTAAAGGTCCAGAGTTCTGGTCCTGAAGATTTTAGACAAGAGGAAATTTTTCTTTATTGTTGCTACAGTAACAAGTATTTGTATGGAATGGAATTCTTTGAACAAAACTGGTAGAGCTACATGCAAGGAGCATCAGTGCTGAGTTTCATCAACTTGGACCTAGTGTTTCTGGAGGAGAGGCTGTTTTAGTTAGAAGTTGACAATGCAAATCACATGACCAGTGACAGACACAGGGCAATCACAAAAGCTCACCTTAAGCAGTGTGCTCAGGTCAGCTAGAAACTGTTCACATAAGCCATCAGTCCTGGTGATAAATATGTTTTATGTCATGCTTCTCTCAAAGCATAGATTAACAAGAGCTGAACAGTTACATACACATTAGGTAAACTAGACTAGAGAGCTAAGCTAGCATCTATACTATGAAAGAACAAATTTTAGTCAATGCATCAACCCCAAATCAAAATGGCATTTTTAAGGACATGGTCTAATGTTTGGACACAAGTAAAAAATATTTACACATTAAGTGAAATTAAACTAGCCCACGTACCCTTTCTTTTTGATCATTTTTTCTGCCTGTTTTTCTGTTGCAATTTTCTCCTTGTCATGACATGCCACAAGTTTATCCACAACTAAACAATGCTGCCTTTGCATGGTAGACCTTTCCTTCTGTTGTTTCTTTTTTAAACATTCTAGTTCCTTACACTGTTTTTTCAGTAACTTCTGAAACACTTTGTCTTGTTTCAAATTATCACGATTTATTGCTTCAAAACATGGCTCCTCTGAAAGTAACAACAACAAAAATGCAATTTTCTATAGAAATTATGCCTTTCAGTAATAACAAGCAACTGCAGAAAACACTCTCACTATGCAATTTTTCTTGGTTAACTTTTTATCTATGATGTAAGCAAGTCTTAATCTGAAGTTAGAATGTCCTGTATTTCACAACACAGAGTTTATGATGTTCTCTAAAAAAATTCAGAGAATTTTTAGTTATTATTCTTTGCAAGTATTACAACCATATTATTAATATAAAACTATCAAATTTCAAAAACTGTATCAGGGTGAGCAGTGGTCAAGAGGTAGAGTGCTGGACTCCCCATCTGGAGGTCACTCGTTTGTATCTCTGGAAGTCACTCGTCTGAACCAGGGGTGAGCGGTTTGAATAAACAGGTTTAAAATAATTAAAATGGGTAACAACTTTTAAAAGAATCTAAACAGGTCACACTGAAAAAATAAAATGGCAGAGAGGCATACAGTCAGTACATCATATTTCAAATCTGCATAAACCTTAGCAAAAAACTAAAGAGACAAAGCATGTTTCTGTAGAACACTATTTTCTAACTGCAATTCACTGGGTTGTGTCATCAACTGTAATTTGTTCACAGCTTTTATCATTCTCTTCTACAGTAGACAATATACCATCCACATACCTTCCTTCTTTGAGATCTTTGTACCGTCGGTGCTATTCTGAGCCTGTGCAGGTAATTTACCATTCCCCGCTGATGAATGACGTTTAGCTACAATAGGAATGTCGCCAATATCTTTCTCATCAATGCCCATCTTCATAATCTGATTGGTCAATGGAAGCTGCGGTTTGAACAAGGAGGACACAATATCTGAAAAATACGTTTTATTTTCTTTTTAAACACAAGTGCTTGTTAGGTTTTGTTACAAGAAATACTAGATCTAAACATTTCTGCATTTTAAACAGAAAAAGTCTAATGCAAGTAACACCAAAGAAATGTTTCACTGTTAATATCTAGTTTTAAAAATTCTATTTCTGACCAGTAAATCATGTACACAAAGCCTTACACTATGTCTCAAGATACAACTAATTTGTAACGTATATGTTTTGACACTCTGGCACTTGGAAAATAGTCAGAACTTGACATTTTGGTCATCATACTGTAAAAAAATATTTTTCTTTCAGTTTCACACACAAAGCTAAAATATAAGATTATTCAATCAGCTAAATACAACCCAGTATTTACAAAATCTACAGGAAACATTAACTTACTAACTAGATGATACAGCAACTAAATGCTAATTAGATATTGTCACATGGGTAGTTACTAAACCCTAGGCAGATCCGAATTTATCACAAACACAACCAATGTCAAAAGTATGTTTAAATTTAGTATAGTTGTAGCAAATCATTTAGTATATTTCAACTTTGCAAGTATAGCTAGATCTTTAAAGCATTAAAATATGATGCAATTTGTAAATGTATAACTATATGTATAAACAGTATAAGTTTATAAAATTTAAAAAGTATAAGTTTGTAACTTTCATATCACTTCATTACACAAACATAACCAAAATTTATTTCATGCTTTTCAATGGATTATTGAAATATATCAGTAGATTAAATCCTGATAATCTCACTGTTTCAAACAGTGAAATTATCATTTTGATAATTTCACTGCTACGGAACTACTTTTTTTCCCTTCAATGAAACCCATATACATGTACAAAAGTACAACTTGAGTTGTCTGCAGCCGCTGATCCGTGTTCGCCGATAATTAGGCCATACAAACGTATCAGGATGCTACCTGACAGTAACACTGATTCTAATAATATGAATTAGGCAAAAATATACCTGTTATGATGTTCGTTCACTAGTTTGATTTAAATCCTTGTTTTGTTTATAATTTTTACACACGTTGTGAATGAAAAAAAATGGTGGATTGAACTGAGCTGACTTCGATTCATGTGCAGTAATTCAATAGCTTTATCAGCCTAAAACTGTTGTTTACTCTAAATAAATTTACAAAACGATTTCTTTTTTCTGTTTGACATAAAATAATAAATGAATAAGACACTGTCTAGTGAATTATATATTAAAAATGAGAGTTTATCTGGAACTATTTTTATTACGAAATATACATGTGTTAGCACGTGAAGAAGAAGGAAAGTGGGGCACCAGACGGGGAACACTTGGATAGGTAAAACATTAAAAATGAGAAATAATTCAAATAATCCATTGAAAAGCATGAAATAAAAAGAAAATTTGTTTGTTTTTGGTGTAAGATCGAAATTTGAAAATATAAATCCTTGCCATCACTCTATGAAATAAATTTCGATCTTACACCAAAACAAATAAATATCCTCTATATATATATATTAACCTTGGAACTCCTCTGGGACGTATGTCTTCAGACTAATACAGCAGAATACAGTAGGTAGAGAGAGTGGGAAGTTCCCCTCTGTACGCAAGGGTATATGTCTGTACCCAGCCTGTAAACCATCCAAGGGCAGTATTCTCTGGCCTATCATACGACCTGTCTCCTCAAACACTGCGATACGTAACACAGCTAAGTCTGGTAAAACTACCTGCAGCATAAAATGTTGACATGTACTTCCAGTTTATAACTTTTTCCACTTAACCTATGAAACCAAATGAATATAAAAACTAATATAGTAAACCTTACCCGAGTTTCTTAAATTTTAGTATCATACTACAATCGAATTTCAATCTCTTTTACCTTCTGATTAATTACAAACCTTAAACTGAAGTTTCTGCAGAAATATTTGTCTTCATAGAGATCTACTGAGAAATATTTGATGGCAAAGGCAAGGCTGCATTAGAATATGGTTCACTTAGTGTAAGAACATGAAATTTAAATAAATATTTATATGGGCATTACACCTACAATTCACAATTTCATCAACAAGCTCAAAATAAAGAGAAGACTATATAACCTTTCTAAACACAAATTCCTCAGCATTATATACAGGATTTAGGCCATTGGCAGGGACAACTTTGGTACGAAACTCTTTCCTTATAGTGTCTGTTGGCAAACCATACATGTCCACCTCCACATATGTTCCTATCTTCTTATCAGACAAAAACTGACCAGATATTACCTACAATAGAAAGGATATTTTCAGCTACATGTACTTTGATCAAAACAATCTTTTTAAATAATCAAGAATAATTCTAAATACCCGGTACCAAAATCCTAGATTTTATATCCAAACATCTCACATGCAAACTGACAGGCTAACAACTGATTGTCTGTTTGATAGGATACAGAACATCTGATTGTGATCTGAAAACCCTAAACACTGTTATTTTTAACTAGAGCTATCACTAAATGTGACAAATACCCCCTCAAGTCTGCTTCTGAACTGAGGAAGTTATTAGTAGCAGAATGCTTTGTAAAATAATCGAAGTAGAGTTATGGTTGTGCACAATTAAAGATAGTGTAGTTCTTGTACACTGCATTTCCGGTCATTGTGCTTAACCATTGTATGAAGTTGTACTGAATTCCAACCAGTAGTTTTCAAGTTATGCTCCGGATAAGGAAACCAACGAAGGGCAATAACTCTGCAAACAGTGAAGACAGAGTTATAGCTCTTGTATACTGCACATCCACTCAATGTACTTGACCATTGTATGAAGTTGCATTGAATTCCAACCAGTAGTTTCAAGTTATGCTCCAGACAAGGAAATCCAACAAAAGGCAATAACTCTCCAAATAGTGAAGATGGAGTTATAGCTCTTATACACAGCACATCCAACCAACCACCGGGTGACTCCTATATACCCCCAAAACTTCATTTCAGGGGTATAAAAATCTTTTTCAATTTAAAAAAAGAATAATTTTCTGTAATTTTTCAAGCCCCAAAAGAAAACACCAACAGTTGATCTATACAACAGGCTGACTTTTCAACTGTTATTGTAAGCTGTCATTGGATTTGAAGAAGTTGGACGTAACTAACCCTAACCAAGCTAAATTTCTAATGGTCTTGTTCACTGTTCCTGTTAATTTTGGATGTTCAGACTGATCACTGTCGGTACTGGTTGCAAAGGCAGAACCAATTGCTGCCAGAATGGAAAAATTTCAAATTATTTACCTGCACAGTACAGCAAGCTGCTATCACACCAGATATTGGACTTTCAGAAAAAGGATCAAATGTTCTGTCAGGTCGTCGCATAAAGTCTGGCTTTAACAGGAACCTGTGTAAAACAAAGATGGGAATAACAGCATATTGTTTAGCATTTAGTATCAAACACATAAAAGTGCATGACTAATGTTTCTACAGTCTTGACTGACATGTTAATGACACAGCCAACTTGATGGACACATGATACAATTTTACCTAACAGTTTACTTTCATTTATCACATTTAGGAAAATGTATGATGCTCTTTTAAAAAGTTAATATATTAAGTAATGTACATGAAACACTGGCACAGAAAAAGGACTGAGCCTTTACAAGGTCACTTCTTTAAATGATGACTTGCATTGTCTCTTCCATTTTTTTATCACCTAGCTATAATGTCTGCAAGTCTACAGCACAATACCATCTACACAGTATGCCTAGCAGGTAACTAACAACAATCTAATTCAGTGAACAAAGACAATATCAGACTGGAATTTGTTATGCTCAAGAACATGCCTCTGATTAAGTGTAAACCTCATTATAAACCTGTCAGTCAATGTAAACCTTATTATAAACCTGTCAGTATATATATTTCAATCTATCAGTGGAAGTACAGTGAACTCACCCACAATTTCCATTGTATTCAAATTTTCCCTGATTAAGCTGCATGGCCAGATCTGGAGTCTGGAAATTGAGTGCCACCATCTGACAGCCAGCATTCCAAAATATCTGCGGCATGTAGTTACTCGAGTCCACTCGACCACCCTTTGGGTAGATACGGCTCATCTGACGTTTGTTATAACTGAACCAGTTAAGGATTTTTTTTTCCCAAATAACACAACACCACATGACAATATAACACATCCACCAAGTAGTGCTACCATAGATCTAATAAAGGAACTTGTTCTTGTAACTCAATTCTTTCAATTAAGTTTCACCACTAAATATTTAATCTGTTAATTTTCTGTTTTTATATTTAATTATAAGTCTGAGAGAAGAAAAATAAGGAAGCAAACTTTAACAGAATAAATGTTGTGGCCTTGACCTTCAATAAACAACTTAAATGGTCATCTGTGTATCTATTCAACTTGAAAACTTCTCTAAGGGAAATGGACAGAAATTACTCCAGTATAGACATTTATCCACTTTGTCCAGACAACAACAAGTTTGTCTTTTAACTTTTCTAAAAATTCTGCTAGGACAATAAAGTGTTTGAATCTAGTGGAGGACCTTGAGACTGGACAGGTCCACTTAAATCTTTATCTCAAAAATATGGTCAAAGGGTAAGAGTATGGGACTTTTGAACCAGATCTTGCTGGTTCTTGCTGGTTCCAATCACACCAGTGAGAATCTCTAGCAATTTTCTGTATTCCAAACTTTTGAAGCAGTCATGGAGAAGGATTAATGTGAGTTGCAAGAAATTGTTTCCCGAAAAAAGTAAACTCAGACAACAGCCAAGTTTTCATCTATGTGATTTGGACATTTTGTGAAGAACAGCTGAGTTTTGTGTATAAGAGGTAAACAAGCCTTTTGCAGGGGACAAAATGAGAGAAAATTATAACAATCATTGTAAATAATAAACCCCTTGGTCAAGACCAAATTGTCTTACTCTGCAGAAACTACTGAAGCTTGCTATACTGAAAGTAACTATCTATCATTCAAAAATTTGGATTGTTACATACAAGTAGCATATAAAACTGCATACAATTTATCCTGTTGGACTTACTTCATCTGAAGTTATGGAAAATACAACCAGATGCATATTTATCATGCAATTACATAGCCACAACAGCAGATTATCTACAAAAACTTCTAAAAAATGTAAACATGCAAGTCAAAGTTCAACACCACAGCCAAAGTCAAAAATCTTTAATTAATAAGAACTAAAGATTGAAAATTAAGTTAAAAATCTGTATTTCACTGAAAAACATGGGGCAGCTAGGTCAAGACATTTTTCAGGGACTTCATGACAGTTAGTACATTCGTAATAATTATAGCACAGCAATAATGAAACAACAGAAAGGCTTGGAATTGACATCTTTGTACATTAATATGCACTTCTTAAACAGTATAAAACAGAATCTACATTTCTTTCTGTTAATTTGTAATTAGCTATGAAATGTTATTCTATTTCCTTGAAGCTCCATGCTTTATTGGCACTGGCTGTCTTGTCTGTGTCTTATACCAAATACCATCCACAAAAAGTTGAAAATGAAGAAGTTAATTAAATTTCACTTCAGTAAAATTAAATTACATATTGTGATCAATACATGTGCTGGTAGTTACTGTCAAGAGATGGTGTCAATGAACACGAAACAGAATAGTTTTAAGCAGTTTTCACTTTCTGTTCATAGAGTACGTATCACCTCTCCTGTCTGTACGTATGCACATAAATAAATAATTAATTTCTTCTGAATATATATTTCTTTTAATTACTTGATTCCATTTCTGACTCATTCCAAAACAAAGTGAACAAGGCAGGACCAGACAGAGTTTTGCTGAGAGAGACAGATGTTACCTGACCTCTCCCTCAACCAACACACCCAGCCACCCGTCATAGTCTCTTGAAAATAAGCAACAGTTACACATACAAAATGGTTACTTTTGTTGAAGGTCAATGGAAATGCCAAATTAAATATCTTCAAAAGAAGTTATCCTTCACCTTTATCATGTGTAAGAAACCTCCCCCCGCCCCCAAGATGTGACCTTGACAATGAGTATGGTTCTGTTCATAGTGTATACAGTTAGGCTGTGATGAGCTTTTGTGCAAAGTTATATCAAAATTAATGATAAACTTTTAAGACAGCTTAATCCAAACCATGTATCTTCTATATGAAGTTTTTTTTCCTTTGTTAAATAAATTTCAAACAGTTGGCATTATCCATTTCTTTTCTGGAGTGATTCATCAAACCAAGTAATACAGATAGCCTGTTATTACCCGAGGATTTTTTTAAGTCTGGCCAGCAAGGCTGATTGATAAAGCATTTTCTCCAGGCAAACTGTTTGTTTCTTGTGTAAATAATAAAATGATTGGTATCATTAAGTGTTTGAGTTCATTGCAACATGGTTCAATCTCCCAATACGAGTTTCTATAACCAGTTTCAACTGCCAACAGCAGACACATCAAGAAGAAGAATGTTGCTCTATTATTAGACAGGGTAAATAAACTTTCATCTCTATTGGCCAATGCTTCTTAGCTTTTTAAATCTAAATCCATCAAAATATACTAAGGTTTTAACAGGCATTAACAAAACCACAAGGATAGACAGCTGACAGTAAACACTAAAACTGAGGGCACATTATCCCAATTCTTCATACCTACAATCATCTAGATCTCCCCGCACTGTCATGCCTTTTAACAAAGTATTCCACACTCATTACTTTAGAGATCTATATGTTCTAAAAACATACAAAATTTAAAACATCAAACACCATGCATACATAACAAGGATACTTAACAAATTCAATGCACGAATTGGCAATAAGACCCAAGGCACTTCTTTCGTTGAAAGACGACATATGGTAGCAAACCCGTCGAGCTGTACAGAAGAAAATATACATGCAAAATATTGTAACACAAAACAATAAACTATATACAAATTCAAACAATGCAGATAAAATTGTTTCCATGCATGCTAAATGCCAAGTATATATATTTAAAACTTAAAGTCTGCCAATGTACCTTGTACTAAAGATTTACCTGAAAGGCATTCAGTTAGAGTCCAAAAACATATATTTTCACCATTTAAAATAGGGTGAATTTTTCTTCTGCAAAGAAAAACAAAAGTTTAAGATACTGAAATTAAATGCATTTGAACTGTAACTTAATTTTATTTATCTGGTGACTTCATACTGTTATTTGGCCCACTACTGCCACACTAGCCCATGCCAGTAGGACAAGGGACAATGTGACTGGGCCAGTATTAAACATCCATTAAATTCAATCTGATTAAAATCATATACATCGCTATGCTATTAGGATCTGAGGACGACCAATAGAAGGTCACTTTCTCGTGACCTATCCATCAGCCAATCAGAGCAACGCTTCCACCCTCATGGAAGTAAATGTTTAACTTGTGAAAATCTATTTATATAGCTGGGATCCCAAACAATTAACTGTCACTGAACTCAGTTAAATTTATTGGTCAAGATCTTCCAAAATGATGAAATTAATGTTTGTGCAGAATATCATTTTTCAAAATATCTAAGCATTTTCCATTTCCGATAACAAACATTGTTATGCTAGATAAGTTTACACGCTGTGTGAACACACCATGTGTACAGGTAAGCTATCGAGACGCGTCATGAGCTGCAGTTTCATTGGCTGGGATATAAATAACAATAGTGGAAATTCCAGATTATCGAGAAGACAGAAATGAATGTGTCGTCTTCAGATCTAACCGTAGGGAATTCGTGAACTTCAGTCAGATTGCCATTAAATTAACCTAAACATTTTTCATTTGCATTGTTATTTTATTCAATGGTTTAAGGCAAAGTGTGCAACTTTTTTCAAGATGGCAACTAAAAACAAGAAGGCCATGATGACTCTAAATCGCTCACCTGAGTCTCATAGCTCAAGTTACAAGTAATGCTGGTAATCTTTATTGGTTGTTATAGGTGTTCCTTTTTCGCTAGTTTGAATAAGTTTGCAATAAGTTTGAAGACTGTGTGTAATGGTACTCAAATTTTTTAGCAGAAATAGTTTTACTCTACAGGTCCCTGTGAACTTGACCTTTGACCTACAGACCCTAAAAACAATAGTGTTTTTCAAATATAATTACCCTATGAAGTTTGAAGGTTCTGGGTGTAATGGTACTCCAGTTACTGAACAGAAATAGTTTTCACTATACAGGTCCCTGTGACTTTGACTTTTGACCTACTCACCACAAAAATGACAGGGTTCTTTTACTGAGTAAGGGCTATCATCCTATGAAGTTTGAAGGCTCTGGGTAAAATGGTACTCCAGTTACTGAGCAGAAACATTTTTCACTCTAGAGGTCCCTGTGAACTTGACCTTTGACTTAAGGACAGTAAAAACAAAAGGGTCCTTCTAATACAATTATCCCATAAAGTTTGAAGGCTCTGGGTGAAATGATACTACAGTTACTAAGCAGAAATACTTTTCACTCTACAGGTCCCTGTGACCTTGATCTTTGACCTTCTACCCTAAAAACAATATGGTTCTTCTATTTAGTAAAAGCAATTACCCTATGAAGTTTGAAGGCTCTGGGTAAAATGGTACTCCTGTTATTGAGTGGAAATGGTTTTCACTCTAGAGGTCCCTCTGACCTTGACTTTTGACCTACTGATCCAGAAAACAAAAGATTTTTTTCTATTCAATAAGGGCAAAAACCCTGTGAAATTTTAAGGTTCTATGTTAACTGGCACTCAAGTTATTGAATGGAAATGAAGTGTGACTGACAGACAAACAGACACCCATGTACAGGGCAAAAACAGTATGTCTCCACCAGAAGGGCGGGGTTGCTGGAGGGGGGGAAGGAGACATAACAACCAACAACTGAAGGTCTAGTCCTTGGTGTTTCATAGCAGCAGATTTTCAAAGATTTCTGTGTGTATGTCTAAAATCAAATGACCCACTGGGTGGGGCAAGTTTTGACCCCAGGGTGATGATCTGAACAAACTTGGTAGAGGTCTTCTAGAATGCTACAAACCAAATATCTAAGCTGTACGCCTTTAGGTTTCCGACAAGGAAATTTTAAAACTTTTTCCAAAATAACTTTATGTAAAACAAGTGAACCCCAGGGCAGGGCCATTTTTGACACAGGGGTCATGATTTGAACAAACTGGGTAAAGTTTCACTAGACAATGCTGCACACCAAATATCTAAACTCTAAGCCTTGCAGTTTCTGACAAGAAGAATTTTAAAGTTTTCCTTAGTAACTCTATGTAAAACATTTTTTGACCCAGGGTCCATGAATTGAACAAACTTGGTAGAGGTCAACTAGAAAATGCTGCACACCAAATATCTTACCTCTAGGCCTTGTTGTTACTGACAACAAGATTTTTAAGTTTCCCCCATATAAATCTATGTAAAATCAACTGACCCCTGGGGTGGGGTCTGTTTTGACCTCAGGGTCATAATTTGAATGAAATTGGTAGAGGTCCACTAGATGACGCTCCATACCAAATATCTAAGCTCCAGGCCTTGAGGTTTCAGAGAAGAAGTTTTTTAGAGATCCAACTTTTAAAATCTATTTTAGCTCCAGTGACCCAGAAATGCAATTGACCGGAACCAGTTGAACAATCTTGTTAGAGCTTCATGCAAGGAACATCCTGGGCACATTTCATTAAATTTGGCCCATTGGTTTCAGAGGTGATGTTGTTTGAATGAAAAGTTGACAACTGATAGATGACAAACAAAAACTGATCAAAAACAAAAAACAAGACATGCCCACGGGCAGAATGTTGAGCCCGCTAGTCTTAATTCAAACCTGAACCTGTATAAGCTTCAGATCAAGGAGAAAGATGTATACATAGGTGAGATATGCGCAGCACATCCTCTGTAAACCCAAGGCAAAATCTTGATTTTGCATCATCTTAGGTGACCTTGACCTCTGACCCAGTGACTTGGTTCATGTGCATGACACAAAGTCTCATAATGAACATTTGTCCCTAAACAAGAGGGCCATGATGGCCCTGGATCGCTCACCTGATTACTTTGGCTGTAGGTTTGCTGTTAAGCAGTATTTCATTTTTTAATTGAAAATATATAAGTGCCTACAAACCAAATATGTAAAATATCAGTCAATAAATAAAAGCTCTATGACAGAAAGTAGAAATATCGATTTTAAGCTATGGTGACCTTGACCCAGTGACCTCAAACCCTACCCATGGGTAGAGGTTCATGCAAGGAACCTATATATTGAATATCAAAGATATTGGTCTATAAAAAAAAAAGCTTGATAAAGCTTGCTTCATGCCAAATTTTAAAATTCTAGGCCTTGTGGTTTCAGACAAGAAGATTTTTAAAGATTGCCTTTTTTACATATTAAGGGCCCCTGGGGCAGGGCAAATTTTGACCCCTGGGCCAACATTTAAACAGTATTGGTAAAGGTTCATTACACAATACTCAACACCAAATATCTAAGGTCTAGACCTATTTGTTAAAGAGAAAAATTATTTTTCATGATTTTCCTATATAAATCTATGTAAACCAAGAGAACCCTGGGGCGTGGCCAATTTTGACCCAGGGAACATAATTTGAACAAACTTGGTAGACATCCACTAGACAATGCTACATACCAAATATCTAAGCTGTAGGCATTGAGGTTTCCAGTAAGAAGATTTTTAAAGATTGCCTTTTCTACATATTAAAGGCCCCTTGGGCAGGGCTAATTTTGACCCCGGGGCCAACATATAAATAATACTGGTAAAGGTTCTCTACACAATACTCCACACCAAATATCTAAGGTCTAGTCCTATTAGTTTCAGAGAAAAATGATTTTTCATGTTTTTCCAATATAACTATATGTAAACCAAGAGAACCCTGGGGCGTGGCCAATTTTGACCGAGTGGAAATAATTTGAACAAACTTGATAGACATCCACTAGACAATGCTACATATCAAATATCTAAGCTGTAGGCATTGTGGTTTCTGAGAAGAAGATTTTTAAAGATCTCCTATATAAGTCTATGTAAAATGAAGGGACTCCTGGGGAGGGTCCAATTTTGACCCCAGGGAAATAATTTGAAAATTTTTTGTAGAGTTCCATTAGAGGGTGCTAAATGCCAAATATCTAAGCTCTAGGCCTTGTGGTTTCAGACAAGTAGATTTTTAAAGTTTTTCCTTTAGGTTGGTATGGCAACCAGAGTTCTCCATGGAATTGACTTCTTTGAACAACTTTGGAAGAGCTTCATGCAAGGAACATCCATGGCAAGTTTCATCAACTTTGGCCCAGTGGTTTCATAGGAGATGTCGTTTGAATTAAAAGTTTACGGACGGACGCCAGACGGATTGCGATCACAAAAGCTCACTTTGTCACTCTGTGACAGGTGAGCTAAAAACTCAATTCATGTTATTTGAACATTTTGATATTTTTATTTGATCTTTGACCTCTTGTGAACTTGACCTTCATTTTACGCAAGACAACTCGACTCACTATGGAGAACATTTGTTATAACTTATATAAAAATCCATCCATGTATAAAGAAATATACTCCCAAATGAATGTTTTGATTTGTTATTTGACCTATGACCCTGAAGTAAGACCTTGACCATTACTACAGACACCTGAATTTTTCGCTCAACACTCCGCCTCACTATGGAGAACATTTGTCCCAAGATACAGTATAACCTGCCCTAACGGTCACCTTATATCGGCGGTCACCTGGTGTCAACGGTCATATCATGACGCTCCCGTCGAAAATCCTTCTAAATAACACGTTAATTAAACGGTCACCGGACGTCTGCGGTCAGCGGCCACAGATATTGCATCCAATTTGCCAAAAATCGACCCAATTTAGCGGTCACGTTTCGTCTGCTAAAGGTGTGAATATATTTTGACAAACCCTAAAATAAACCCTCGAAGGCAAACACGTGACAATACACAGTGCTTTAACCTATGAGTGTGTTAATTCAGCGACTATTTGTTACGCAAATAAATGTTAGCACCTTAGAAACATGCATCTTAATTAAATTCAAATTTAAATCTGTCACGGTGTAAAAGAAAACGAAGCTAAGTAATACTATGCTTTATTCTATATCTCGGCTCGTTAGGAGAACACCTTCTTGTACGAATTATCCCGATTAAGCAGAAGGGAAAGAACTCTTAACAATCTAATGAATCAATTTTCGCGATTCGCCTTAAAATCAAATCAGAATTATTTTCTGTCTTTTAAGAATGTTTTGTTACTTTCAGAGATAAAATGTAAACTTAGAACAGGGAAATTGTCAAATATGCCATTACTGAGCCATACGTTACTTAAGACAGCACTTAAGAAACATGTATTTACTTTCTTGGAGTAAAGCTGAGACCGCTCGTGTCGCGATTAGAAAGTCAGTGATAATAATGATAATATCTAAAAGAATTTAAATAATTGCAAGATGCTATATGTATTTATTTTGAACTTGAATTATCATATTCAAAGTTAATATAGATTCATTTTTATACAACAATTGACAAAGTGTTACAATTCTGTGTTAACAGTAACCACTAGTACTAAAGAAAACGAGCCAACAATACCCCCTAAATAGGCGGTCACCTTGCTTAAGCAGCCAAAATTACTGTTTCCCTTGGCTGGCTGCTTAATTAAGGTTGGACTGTATATTAAAATTCCGCCACGCATGTAGAAGTTAGGCTCTAGACACGGGTATTGAGCTGACCATCCAAGTGTGACCTTGACCTTTGAGTGGTGGACCTGGGTTTTGGGTGTGACACACCACCCCATCATGGTGAACATTTGTAGTAAACTATTTTATAATCCTTCAAAGAATGAGCAAGATATAGACTGGACAAATCTAGTCAGACACACGGACTGACGGACGCACCTACACCAAACCACAAAAAGTGAAAAGCAGCAACTAAGTCTACCTCACCACAAGGGGGCTCAACAATTTCATAATCATCTGACCACTAAGCATAATACTTTAAAGCATAAGCAAGATACAGCGCAAACAAACAAATTTTAATATTTTTATTTGACCTTTGACCTCTTGACCTTCATTTTGCGCAAGACAACTCAACTCAACATGGAGAACATTTGTGCTAAGTTATATAAAAATCCATTCATGTATATAGAAATTATATTCTCAAATGAAGGTTTTATTTTGTTATTTGACCTTTGACCCCTAAATGTGACCTTGACCTTTGCCACAGACACTTCACTTTTCCAAAACCTCTGACCATTAAGCATAATACTTCAAAGCATAAGCAAGATACAGCGCAAACAAACAAATTTTAATATTTTTATTTGACCTTTGACCTTGACCTTCATTTTGCGCAAGACAACTCAACTCAACATGGAGAACATTTGTGCTAAGTTATATTAAAATCCATCCATGTAGAAGTTAAATTCACAAATGAAGGTTTTATTTTGTTATATGACTTTTGACCCCTAAGTGTGACCTTGACCTTTGCCACAGACAACTGAATTTTTTGCGCGACACTCCGCCTCACTATGGAGAATATTTGTCCCAAGTTATATTAAAATCCCTCCATGCATGTAGAAGTTACACTCCGGACATGAGTTTTGCGCTGACCCCCCAAGTGTGACCTTGACCCTTGAGGGGTGGACCTGGGTTTTGTGTGCGACACACAACCCCATTATGGTGAACATTTGTACTAAATTATTTTGTATTCCTTCAAAGAATGAGCAAGATATAGACTGGACAAATCCGGACGGATGCACAGACACCGAAATATACACCAAAAGTGGCTACTAAGTCGAGCTCACCGCAAGCGGGCTCGACAAAAAGTGGGGTTTTTTTTACACTATGACCTCAAGATCAAGGTCAATTAAAAGGCAAGGTAAAAAAAAAATATAAATCATTGGGAAGGTTTGTCCCAAAGGGTATGCAAACATGAACTAAATCTGTTGAGTAATAAGGGACTTATGGCCAATATTAAGTTTCAGTATTTTTGATAACTGAACCTTCAAGGTCAAGGTCATTTAGGGGTTACAGTCAAATAAATATAAGTCATTGGGAAGGTCTTGTCCAAAGGCATGTTGTGTATGAAGTAAATCCATTTACAAATGTGAGTTAGAGGCAATCTTAAAGTTTTTGAATGAACTAACAGAATGACAGACTGAAAGACAAACAGGTCAAAAAGGTTAATAGATAATTATTTTAATATTTATTTGTAAAAGCACCTGTTACAAAAATTGTTTTAACATGCAAAATGCATTATCAAATACACAAAACTGAAAATTTACAACACTGTAAGTCTAATAAAATATGCTTAAACAGCTCTGCATGCAATTATTTTGACTTCAATGTTAGATATGAACACAACATTCAAAAATAACATAAAACTCAACAAAATCAAGCTAAATATCCTATAGGAAAGGATACTTAACAAATTCTATAGCTTGTGTTTTAAGATAACCTAGGCCAGTGTTTTCATTGAAGGACGACATGTGATAGTGAAAACCTCTCTCTGAAATACACACAGTATAACTGTGACATGTACAGCAAAGGGAAAATATGGTCACATGTATTTATAATAGATTCTAGCTATAACTGATGATGAGATCAAAAAAGTATACAACTTACTCATAATACTGCAGATTTATTTCATTGAATCCCCACCCCCATAAGGTTATAACCTAAAACATCTAGTTATATATGTCTAGTCTGATGTTTTAAAACAAGCTTTTATACCCATTTTTCTCCTATCCCTAACAATTCCACCCCAGATCTCCTTGCATAATTTTAATGAAGTGATCAATTGAACAATTACATTCTTCCCATTCATGCTTTCTGGGGTTTTTTTTCGTATTTTTTCTCGAACTAGTACAAATATTTCAACCAAACTTACAAACAACTGCTGTCCATGGTATGCAACCACTGTCTATGGTACTATTCAAGTTACTAATGCTACATTCACTTGTGTACATGGTAGCTCTCAGCAAATGAAATTTTTCCTATTATCTGCAGCATTATGATAACATATATAACATAAAAATAACAAGAATATGAAAGAAGCCACACTAATAAGATTATGCTATATTAAATTATTAATGTGTAGTGAAGTAAAATGTAATTGTCGTTTAAGCAAAGTGAACTGGGCGAAAATTAATTTCCCTTGTTCAAGTAGAACCACACAGAGGCTGTTTTATGCACAAGAATATTGTATGGTCTGCAAATGAGTCATTCAGCTTTGGACTTGACTAAACAAACTTATTTTTATTTTGATATTTCAGTGGGGGTTCACACGATATGTTTCAGCATATATGTTTTAACACATATGCTTTTCAAACATGCATGTTTTCCTGTTCACACGTTATGCCAAAGCATGTATGTTTTATCATTTTATCACTGATGATTCATTACCAGGGAAAGAAGGTATAGTTAAAATGGAGTTTGCAGATTTGTTTGCTCCTTTAATTCTCCTTGTAATGGCTGCTGCATACCATTTCAAAAATAGAGGAAGGTCTCTGACTTAGGACTTCATTAGGTAAGACCTTGGATTCTGGGATGGAATCATTACGGAGCACAATCATGCTATGTTAAAAGAACTAGAAAATGAAAGTGGACTGTCATAATTTTTCCAAAGGAAGCGGCAGAATTTTTACTGGAAAGCAACATCCCATAGATCTGGCTCACCTTTACAGATTTCAGTTACCTTTCTCTGTTTGGTCTTGATTCAATTATAATTCTGATACCTTACATCTGGCAGCCATTTTTTCTGAATCACCAACTTTTCCCATTCTTTATGCTTCATTTTTTCTTGATTCATGAAGATAACAGGAGGGTGTATTGGGAACTCTTTCAAGTACAAGTAAAGTACCATATGTTTATTCATACCAAAATAGAACAAGTTCTATTTGGTTTCTTTATATATCTGTTTGCATTTTACCTCTGTCACACAGTAGGTTTAACTGATATGTTCAAAACAAATCTGCTAAGACATATCGTGTGAACCCTCCTTTAGAAATATATGCTTTTCTTATGTGTTTTGTTTCTTTCAAGATAATTAAAATCATGGCCTTTCTAATTTACCTGTCCAGTCTGTGAGATGCTTCAAACTAAATGACATGCCTTTTTTTAACGTTTTAGTAAACTGTTTACAATAACTGACTGTTTAAGTTTTGAACAAGTTATCTGATGAAATTTCCCATTTGGTGTACATGTCATCAATATGCACTTATAGTTGTATGAAGTTCCAATTTAGTATATATGTAAACCCCACTTGAGCAAGTATTTCTACCTGCAAAGAGGTTACAGGCTTGGGTGGCTTTACCACTGCAAATGAGAGATACTCGTGTTTGCATACTGTGGCCATGGTGAGATACTCGTGTTTGCATACTGTGGCCATGGTGAGATACTCGTGTTTGCATACTGTGGCCATGATGAGATACTCGTGTTTGCATACTGTGGCCATGGTGAGATACTCGTGTTTGCATACTGTGGCCATGGTGAGATACTCGTGTTTGCATACTGTGGCCATGGTGAGATACACGTGTTTGCATACTGTGGCCATGGTGAGATACTCATGTTTGCATACTGTGGCCATGGTGAGATACTCATGTTTGCATACTGTGGCCATGGTGAGATACTCATGTTTGCATATTGTGGCCATGGTGTATTGTTGTACCAGGTGTTAGTGTTGGTGATAAAAGCTTTTCAATGCAAGTCAAAAATGTATGAAATTGTTGAGTACTTTCTATCAGAATGGTGTAGGAATGTAAAATAAAAGCTATCACAAGTGTAAAATGCCTAGAATCACCCACAACCAATTCTCAGATAGTGATTAAGCCAATATATCTGTACAACTTATGTCACATTACATATATCTTGTTGCAGAGAAAACTTTCATGCTTGAGTAAACAACTTCACTGACTTTTATGTGTCAGAGGCCCCAAGAGCAAACAAGAAACATTTTTTAAAAAGATATTTGGCTTAAATTAATAATGTATAATGTACTTCATAATGTACTTCTACTTAATGTTTCAAAAGTGCCCTGCAATTCTGACAGCTTTTCGAGAACAAAACTCCTGTTTTGTTTGTGCTTTTCTTGTACAAAGTTACAGGCACTGTATTTCATAGTCATACTTAATCTTTAAAAACAGTTTTGCCACTACTTCTATTTTTGCAAATTTACCCATCATGTTTGTAAACAACACAGGTCATTTTGATACAGTTTTTTTTTCTCAATGGAATCTGATGGTGGCAATAATGAGTGCCTTAAAATTGTCAAGAATATTTTTTTTCTAAAGCAGATTTTTGACTGATAAAATATTCATGTAGAATACAGACTTGTTTTCAACTAAAAACTAAACTAGAAACTTATTTGGATTATCAGTAAGGATCATTAGGAGTTTTAGGACTAAAGTTTGGTTGGTGCCCCACATATTTTAACAACTGCACCATATTTCATAAAATGCCTCAGAATTTTGTCTCATACATCAATGTCTATATATTTAGCCAAGGTCAATGAACATACACACTGCCTAGAGAGACAGACATTGCCAATCATAAGAGTGACAACATTATGAGATTTTTCTCCTTAACAACAGCTCTGCTGATAACATTTCCAACTATCCTATTTATACATCATGCCTGCTAACTATGTCAAGGAGGAAAGCATCACTGCTGAAGATATATACTGCTTATATCAAACCTATAGTCACAGTCCAAATCAGAGTCTTTTTCATTCTGTATTCTCTCACTTTCACATTTTACACTATATTATATATTGCTTTTCATACATGTAATGATGTAATGCTCTCTTTCCTAGGGTTATGTATGCAATGTCACACATGGTAAGTTACTGCAGCTCTCAATACAAATGCTAATTCTTTTGGTTTGCAAGTTTGTGGGATGTGTAACACATACAGTGTTTTCAGGCAGAGATTTTATATAACACCCCCCACCCAATCTTCATAACAAATTAAGTGCATTAACTAGTCAAGCATACTTTACTTACTGCATACTTCAGGTTTTGTCATTTATCAAATATAACAACAGTGGCATATGAAGATGTAAAATAAATTTGTGTTCCCATGCATATTATTACAAGCAAAGCTTAATGGAAGTTCCAACCAGAGGAATAAGTTATTTGGTTCAATATTCTTCCTATTTATTCCTTGTTATTAAACTCTCCTGACTAAAAAACTAGAAGAAATTTAAAGTGCTTTGAGCTTACTGCTGAAAATGTTCTTAATGTGACTTCTTTCAATAATAAACTGAAATGAAAATAAATGCAACTGTAACTGTGACTCAATGACAACAAGAACTGTCACTGTAAGATGACAATGCCCCCGAAAGTGGTGCTTTGACCTTTGAGCTGAGAACCAGTCATTCAGGGGTCAAGGTCAAATAAATAAAGGTCAGCGGGAAGGTCTTATTCAAAGAGGTGTTGTGTCCATGTATGAAGTAAATCCACTTACTACTAAGGAAGTAATGGGTAATGTTAAAGTTTTTGGACAATTGGATCTTCAAGGCGAAGGTCTTTCAGGGGTCAAGGTAAAACTAGAAATGTGTCCATAGGACACAGATGCCCCCACTCAACCTAGCTACTAATATAGCTAGCAATATGGCCACGAGATAGTCATACACGCTGAATCATTAATAAGATTGGTTTAACAAAATGACAACTATAAGAAACCTGTTGTGGTGTGAAGACTCAAATTACTGTCTCCAATACTGTGACCAATGGATGAATATTTTCCTTCACAATTCTGTATGCACAGTTGGACATTCTTGAAGTTTGCAGATGGTAAACAGGTGTTTTCATGTCTAATTTGTACTAAGTTCCTAAGTTATATGTTCTGTAAGTCAGGCTGTTTACAACGCAGCAAAAATTCCTTCCTTTACTTTCATCTACACATTAAGGTTGTTCATCCCTGGAAGTTTAAGCAAAATCTGCCATCCGGTTTAAGAGGAGTTGCGTTCACAAAATTTCTATATGGTATATAGTGAAAAAATCAACAAAGGGCCATAATTCTGTTAAATTTGGTCGCAGCAAAAATTCCTTCCTTTACTACCATCTACACATTAAGGTTGTTCATCCCTGGAAGTTTAAGCAAAATCTGCCATCCGGTTTAAGAGGAGTTGCTTTCACAAGATTACGGGACGTACGGACAGACGTACAAACGGACGGACGGACATACAGATGGACGGACAAGTGCAACGCTATATGCTCCCCACTTTGTGGGGGCATAAAAATATTGGTCAGTGGGAAGGCCTTGTCCAAAGGGGTGTTGTGTCCAAGTATGAGGTAATTCCACTTACTAATAATGAAGTTATGGCCAATGTAAAAGTTTTTGGACAATTGGATCTTCAAGCTGATGGTCATTCAGGGGTCAAGGTAAAAAAAATATAGGTCAGTGAAAAGGTCTTGTCCAAAGAGTGTTGTGTTTAAGTATGAAGTATATCCACTTACTTATTAGGAAGTTATGGCCAAATATTAGTTTTTGGACAATTGGATATTCAGGGGTCAAGGTCAAATAATTAAAGGTCAGTGGGAAGGTCTTGTCCAAAGGGGTGTTAAGTCCAAGTATTCCACTTACTAATAAGGAAGTTATGGGCAAAGTTAAAGTTTTTGGACAATTGGATCTTCAAGGTAAAGGTCATTCAGGGGTCAAGGTTAAACAAATATAGGTCAGTGAGAAGGCCTTGTCCAAAGGGGTCTTGTGTCCAAGTATGAAGTAAATCCACTTACTAATAAAGAAGTTCTTGCCAATGTTAAAAGTTTTTGGACAACTGGATCTTCAAGGTAAAGGTCAATCAGGGGTCAAGGTCAAATAAATATAGGTGAGTGGAAAGGTCTTGTTTAAAGGGGTGTTGTGTCCAAGTATGAAGTAAATCCACTTAATAATAAGAAAGTTATTGCCAATGTTAAAGTTTTTTGGACAGACTGATGGACGGACTGACTGAAGGACTGACAGACGGACAGTTCAAAAACTGTATGCATATAAAAATATGTACATTGAATGGCCTCCTTAAATCATCCTTCCTTAATAGCACTGAGCTATGAAAATGATTCACTAATATCTGACTATGGTACCGAGGTTCAAATTACCAGACCTTTCCTTTTTTTGACCCCTAGCTGGTACAAAAACATCATTGTGAATAGCCGATTTTAGAATCAATTTGCATGCTACAAGCCATGACAATCATTAACTTCTAGCCACAGCTCAGTGCCATACAACTTTACAAGTTAAGCAGAATTTGAAACAGGGATGAGCTCTTTAGCTAATGAGGCTCATCATGAGGAGTATTTCTTCAGAAGGTACAGGTATCTGAAATGGGTAACATATTACACATATCTACAGTGACAGGTAAGGTATATGCGTGTGCCAGTACCAACCTTCGGCCACATCAAATCCCTGAAATTTGACTGGCTGAGCATAGTTGACGAGAGCTGACAGAGCAGGATGGATATTTGTTGTAGCTCCAGTATAGTGGTAGTTTGACATCAAGGCAATTATTTCTTCATCAGCAGTTAAAGTACCCTGAAATATAAAGAGACTCCAGTTAATGTACCTTTTATCTTCTGACCCACCTGCTAGCTATTACCATTTTAGTTGCTGGTACATAATACATGGTTTATCAAACCATGGGTAGAAATGAATTTATTTTTCATGAATATTAATATTATACATGCTTACTATAAACAAGAGGGCCATGATAACCCTATATCACTCACCTGAGTACTCTTTTGCCTAATAACCTACTGTATGAAAATAAGAAAAAAACACACTAAGTTTATGCAAATTCTCAGAAGTTTCAGCCAGTCATGTTCTAGAATGGAAACTTAATTTTCTTACACTGTGTGACCCAATTTTGAACATGACCTAGATATCATCAAGGCAAACATAATTCCGACAAAAATTCAGGAAGAAAATATGGCCTCTACCAAGTGACCTCTTATTTACCAAATCTGACAGAGTTTTAACATGACTACAAATAGTCTGACAAATTTTTACGATGATCAGGTTGAAAATATGGCCATTAGCATGATGACCCACTTTTTTTATCCTGTATGACTCAAAATTACATGGACAATCATTGTGACAAATTTAGATTATGTAGAATCTGCTGACCTACACTTCTGACTGCTCCCTCCCCCATACCAACCCTCAGAGACCCACTTCTAAACAAGACATAGATATCATCAAGACAAACATTCTTACTAAGGTTTATCAGGCTTGGGTAGAAAATATGGCCTCTAGCATGGTGACTCACTTTCAAACAGGAACTTCATATATCAAAACAAACATTCTGATAAATTTTCAGAGACTGTTTAGAAAATATTGTCTCTGAAGTGCCAACAAAAAGGTTTTCATTTAATTTAGCCTAATGATTTTAGTTTCTGATCCAACATGACCCAGTTTTTAATTCTTTCCAACAATAATCAAGGTTGACATTCACAGAAATCTAAATTAAAACTTGATAAAAAATGGGGTCTCTAGACAGCTAACGGGGTTTTCCATTAATTTGGAGCACCAGGTAATCCTGGGGTTCCGAGTCTGATCCCCATAAGGGTTGGAAAATTTTCTCTGTGATAAATGATCTCAGACAATGCATCTATTAGTCATTTTTGTCCCTCACCTCTGAATCAAGTAAGGCAGAAGTCAGTTGCTTGCAGAGAAATTGGTTAGTAAATTGGTTGGATACCTTGGAACACTGGTTAGGTGGACTGACCACATGGATATGACCCTAGCTGTTAAAACTGGTGTTAAACCCCAATAAACCAAAACCAACCTTTGATTTGGCCTGGTGACCTAGATTTTTACCCTACACAACCCTGTTTAGAGTCTGTTAACATGTTAAATGTAGATAGACAACACACATCCAGTGATCACAATAGCTCACCCTGAGTATGTGCTAGGGTGAGCTTAAAACAGATTTCCCTTTATCTGATGCTAGAAGACAACCTGATGTTATATTCAATCCTCTAGTTTCAATCCTAAGTGCAAATTTAGTCAATACTTCTGTCTAGACAAAGAAACAGAGTTTCCATACTAACAAGAGGGAAATTTTGATGATCAATTAACAAACATTTTAAAACTTGAATATGAAAAGCAAAATCTGGATTTCATGATTATATTGTAAAATGTTTTTGACCTTGACATTTTCTAATCTTTACAACATTAAAATTTCTTTATTTACATTTTCTATTCCACCTTGGCACTTTTATCACTACATAGTTCTGCCTCTAATTTACAGAGAACTGCCAGCAATTATTACCGCTCAAATTAATTCCTGATTTAATTCTCTGTTTATCATATTACTTAAAGGCTTGTCCTGGCACTAATAAAGCACTGCCTGGTACCAAATGAAACTTTGCTCGGCACTAATAAAGCACAGTCTGGTACCAAATGAAACTTTGCTCTGCATTAATAAAGCACTGCCTGGTACCCAAGAAACTTTGCTTGGCATTAATAAAGCACTGTTTGGTACCAAAGAAATTTGCTTAGCACTAATAGAGCACAGCCTGGTGCCAAAGCAACTTTGCTTGGCATTAAAAAAGCACTGCCTGGTACCAAAGAAATTTGCTTGGCACTAATAAAGAACACCTGGTACCCAAGAAACTTTGCTTGGCACTAATAAAGCACAGTCTGGTACCAAAAGAAACTTTGCTCAGCATTAATAAAGCACTCCCAGGTACCCAAGAAACTTTGCTTGGCATTAATAAAGCACTGCCTGGTACGAAAGAAATTTGCTTAGCACTAATAAGCACAGCCTGGTGCCAAAGCAACTTTGCTTGGCATTAATAAAGCACTGCCGGGTACCTTAGGACCTCTTTTTGCATACTAACCTTCACTTTCATATTTATATCATCTTCTTCTATAGAATCAGGAGACTTGGGAATCATAAACTCAGGGTGAGGGTCAGTATCTGTGCTTGCGGGGGTTGGATTCAGGTCTGAAAAAAGAAGTTAATTTCAGATTTATTTAAATACTGTATTATTATAATTACATTAATCAATTATTCCTTTCAGCCTCCACAATTTTTTGTTTAACTCTTATTAAATCTTGTATTTCTATTTATATGGTAAGAGTACATTTGTACCACTAAATGCAAAAAAGCTGCTATGGGTAAAATAACATTTGAAGCTAATTTTTCATTTTTCTCTTGTACTTTCTCTAGTTGCCTCAGATTTTTCATGATATGCTTTAATTTTTATTAATCATGTTTCAACAAATGCACCATTGCTGCTTCTAGTATTTCATAAAATCACTCTCTCCTCCTAAAAAAGTTTCAAACTAAACTGCATTGTAACATTAATCATTACAAGAATAATGTAAGAAGACTGAAAAATACATATCTCCTATGCATCTTAACATATCTATAAACATGATATGATATATTCAAAAACTCACACAAGTAACTTCATTACATATTCTATGCAGTTTGTAAGAAAGTATATCAATTAACTGAAAAAGATTCTGACCTATAACATTTTTAAGTACTGAACAATGAAGTTAAGAACCTGAACAACTCGGGTATTTTATGGCTGAATTTACAAAATATTATAATGATTTTACAACTGATTGTTTCAACTGGTCAATCATCATGCAACTATCATGATATATTTTACATAGAATAAAGTAAAATTTGTATACTTTTTGCTCTAACGTGCATTCTTCATAAAACCCCAAAAATATAATTTTATATGTATTTGTATCTTTCTTTCTTATAAAACATATCTATCATGCTAAAATCTATTTATAATCATCAGCATACAAACTCGTTCAACTGCAATACTTTATTGTACCAGTATACTGTAATTTCATTAGCTGAAAGATATTTATCTGGCAACCAATTTAAACTGCATTTACAACAACAATTCTTTATTTAATATTCAAGGATCAAGCATGATACTCGGCAAGAAGCAATTTTATAAAAAGTTTTTCATCAAGCCAGCAAAAGGCTTTCATATCATTCAGCAGTCCACTATTTAAGTAGTACACAATGAGCAATCTGGGCAAACATACATAACTAGAAATGAGTCCAGAGGACATGTGTGACCCAAGCAGGGGTGTCACCTCCCTAGGCAAGGGGTGGCGTGGGGTTTGTCAAGGAATTTGTAAATTAACTGAAAAAACCCAGGTAGGCAACCTTACTTGCTGGTATAATATCCATATAAAGTTTTATGACTCTGGGTACAATGGTGTTGGCTTAAAGTTTACAAAGTTTTTAGTAGCAATTTTTCACTAAATCAAGGGCCATAACTCTGTTCCACCTAGAGGAACTTCACTTGTTGAGATATATGTCTCTGTAAAATTCTATTACCCTGGGTGCAACAATGTTGGCTGAGCACATGCCACAAACTTTCTGGTAGCTATTTTGACTAAACTAGATGCCATAACTCTGCTTTCCCCACATGAAGGGAGAAGAAAAACCACAGGTGGGCAACTTCACTCACTAATCTATACCCCTATGAAGTTTCATGACCCTTAGTGTAGAAATGCTGGCTGAGGGCAAGACACAAATTTTGCAGACAGATGGATGAACAGATGGACAAGAGCAGATCTAAATGCCCCCTGAGGATAAAAAATTTAGTCTTGCGTTAATACATTACATTGTCAAGTTTTCCAGGTCCAAAATTATGTTGAAATGAATATTATTATTTTGCAAATGGTGTAACTGCTAACACAATTATCAACCAATGAACTGACAACAGACAAATACGGGATTATTTTCTGGATGCTCTATAAGTGGCTTTGATGCACAAAAATGAATGTACAATACATTTCTTCACATCTCAATGCACTGACATTTACACTGTATATTTTACACATATTTACAAGAGTACAACATTGGCATACCAAACAAACCTGGAAATAAAACATTCTTACACTGCCTACCCTATCAAAATAAGAGCTAAAAACAAAAGAAGATCAAATGATGGAACACTTCTTAAATCAAAGTGCACCAAAAAATGGACACTTGCACTCATCTTTAATCAAAGCCTAGCAATGAGTCTTAGTAATTAACCCTTACCAAGGTCAAAAGGTTAACATTAAATATGGAAATTTGACCTTGACAAAAGTGACAATTACAAGATAAGATCACATGCAATGACCTTCCATTGATACTGAAGAACCAAGCACAGGGTATAGAAGTGTTGGTCCACAATTAGGTAAAAGGTTATAATAAAGGTCAAGGTCATCAATCACATCAGTTGTTCCCATCACTGTTTTATATATGTCATAACAGGAATTCTATTATAAATTCAAATGATCTGGCAACATAAAAATTTTCACATGCAAAGTCATAGGTGACTTAGTTTTAGTTAAAACTCCCTGAAAAGACAAATGCACTTGTAAAATTTGCCAGACTGATTTCTTACAATTACTCAGACACTCACATATAAATCTGTAACATTTTCTTGGTTTTATTCTGAAAACATAAATGAAATCTTAACCTACACTGTTTCGTTGCATAATTTAGGTTTTACTGTCATGCTAGCAGCATTAAGTATAATCAATCAAAGCACTGAAAATGCTTCTGTCCAAGTACTGAAATACAGCAAAATATTTCATTTGCAAGAACATTCAATTTTTCAGACATTTCACAAAAGACAAAATAAGAATGTTCAGACATTGCATGTTTATTTCTTTTTTTTAAGATGTAAGATTTTCTTGTTTAAGAGTTTCTATGATTTGTTTTAGATGAGAAGATTATTTTTTATTTTGATAAAAAAAAGTAAAGCTGATGACCTAAATTTTACATTGTAATACAGAAGCTAAAAGATGATGATTAATCATCTAAAGGCACAGGCCAATGGTTAAACAATTACTAAGCATGTCTGGCAAATCTTACACTGAAATGAGTATAAAATTAACATCTTACATTGAAATGAGTATAAAATTAACTAAGTATAAAAAAATAAAAAATAAATGAATGAAAGAAAGAAAGAAAAAAAAGTGAGTATTTCTACAGAAACATGTATAGCAGTAAGTATGAAACGGCACATCGGATTTACAACATGATTTATGTACCCCTGTCTCTTTCTGGTAAAACTGGTGGGAGCTCCGTTATCGGGGAATCCGAACTTGAACTACTGCTATCATCTAAAGGAAACATTAAAGCAGAGTTAGCTCCCTTTTCATGTTATTTTTTTTCAATTTGTGAAGTAAATGTGTTTAGTTGTCAGTAAGTGTACGTTGATGACAACAGTGACAAACAAATACTGGGTTATGCATACAGAAATGGTATTTACAGATATATCTGTTATTGTATTTACATAAGCAGTTATGTCATTATTATACACTACACAAAGAAGGGAAAAGTTTAAAAGGTTTAATGGCGGAGGAATGTTGTGCAATAAATGCTACCATAATCAGGTTGTTTTTCTGGTGTGTTTTATTTTTAGATTCAATATTCTATAAAACGTGTTCACTGATCTATCTGCAACTGTTTCATTTCAACCATTTTACTAATAAACTGACCAGTAACATTCTTCCAAGATTAAGTAAAACATCTTAACAAAGTTCTGTGTATAACCGTTACACGTAAAGCTTACAGTGTTTGTAGCTGTGGCACTTAGTTTCAGCTTTTACATTTAAAACTGTTTTTCAAAAAAAAGTTCTTGAAACTTGAGTAAACCACTCAAATGACTGTTACCTGGAGTTTCAACAAGCTGAAAGGTGAGAAGGGACAGAGACAATCAAATTATGCTTAAAAAGGATTTTAACAGGAAATTTCCTGGTTAGGAGTTTGATTCTTAACCTCTACAGTTGACATGTCCTCTGTGAAAAGGCTTAATATCCCTAACTTTATTTTCAACTGATATACAAAATTAATGGCAGAAATATTTATAAAATTCAAACATAGGCCTATATAATACTAAAAGAAAAAGTAACTGTATTTTGTTATCTATGTATGTGTTTTGTTTTTTCTATAAATTATGTGAGACAGGAAAAGGCTGCAAATTCTCAGTGGAAAAGGACTGGGAAAACTAGTATCTGCATGTTATATTTATTGTAGTTGGCCTTCCAACAGTAAACAAACTAAAACCAACCAATTCATTGTAAACAATGTAAACCAAACAACAGAAATGTGAAGATAATGAACAACAGTAGTTATTATTTTCTGTATTTGTTCTATAACACCACCAGCTGTTAAATTTCAGCCCCACAACATTTCAAGCATATGTAAAATACTTCCAACTTCATGAACACAAAAAATTACAAAATGCAGTTGCATTCTGGACTCCATATCACATGACCATATGCATAACCTCACAGTAATATATTAACTGTATAAAAACAGATGTTATCAACAATAGAAAAAAAACAAGCAAACACAGATATGTTCACACAACCAAAGAAAACATTTTTGTTTTGTTTTACAATATTGTTGTTTTTATATTCTTAAAGAAAACTACCCTTTAAATCTCTGCTTCTCAAATGTAAAATCTTGTAAGAAATGTTGAGAAAATTAATGTCATTAAAGAAATGAAGTTGAGAAAACATCTAACAAAAATGCTCAGCAAAGGAAACTTTAAGAAAATGATTTTTATAATCACTGAGATGATTGTATGACAGTTTCACTATCACACTTCAGATTAAACAAAGAGAAAAAGAAAGTTATTTTGAACATTTACCAAGGACCTTTATAAACATTGACAGTCAACATAAACTAATCAATAGAAAGATATACAGTACAAGTTATCTAAGTTTCGAACCAAAGATCATTATGATATATCTCTCTGTAAAGACTTGTGAAGTTTTAAAGTGTGTCTATTTCAAAAGCTGCATTTTTATGCCCTATGTACTAAATGTGTTTTAAAAAATAATTACAATATAAATTCTGATTAAAACAACAACAGCAATCCATTTACAGAAAACAAGAAAAACAATTTGCAACAGATTTCAGAGAGATAAACAGATAGCTGTAATCCATCTGTATTACAAACAAGAGATGTTTGTAAAACATATATGCCCCCCTAGCACCTTATCCCTAGAGGCAGCCATGAAGTTTTGAGGAGCTGGGACCAAGCATTCTATGGTTATTGATCGGAGACCATTTTGCTATTCAAGGACACTGTGACCATGGCCTTTGACCTGATGATCTGAAAAACTAAAGTCACAAACAACTTATAGAGGAACATGGGCCCAAACATTCTACACTTATTCATCGGAAATCATTTTGCTTTTCAAGGTCACTGTGACCCTTGGCCTTTGACCCAATGACATGAAAAATGATATTTGTGATCTACTGATCATGACAAACCAACATACTTAGTCTGACCAACCTGGGCCCAAGGATTCCCTAGATATTCAGCAGAAACTGTTTTGTTTTCCAAGGTTACTGTGTCCTTAACCTTTGACCTAATAACCCTAAAAACTACAGGGGTCTTTCAATTGTCATGTAAAACTTACATATGAAGTTTTGAGGAGATATGCCCAAGCATTCTATAGCTATTGATCAGACACTATTTTGCTATAGAAGGTCACTGTGACCTTGACCTTTGACCTGAAAAGCTACAGTGGTCATCTACTGGTCATGGCCAACCTATGTACCAAGTTTGAGGAACCTGTGCCCAAGCGTTCTATAGATATTAATTGGAAACCATTTTGCTTTTCAAGACCACTGTGACCTTGGCCTTTAACCTTGTAATCTGAAAAACTATCGAGGTCATCTACTTGTGTGTTGACCAACCTACACACTAAGTTTTAGGAACCTGGGACCAAGGGTTCTATAGTTATTGATTGGAAACCGTTTTGCTGTTCAAGGTCACTCTGACCTTGACCTGGTGACCTGAAAAACTATAGGGTTCATCTACTTGTCATGACCAACCTACACACTAAGTTTCAACAACCTGGGACAAAGGGTTCTATAGTTATTGATCTGAAACTGTTTTGCTCTTCAAGACACTGTGACCTTGACCTTTTATCTAGTGACCTGAGAAACTTTATGAGTCACCTACTAATCATGACCAATCTACACACAAAGTCTGTGGAAAGTGGGTCCAAGGGTTCTCTAGATATTGATCGGAAACCAAAGTGTTGACCGAGAGACCGGCCTACACACTAAGTTTCAACAACCTGGGACAAAGGATTCTATAGTTATTGATCTGAAACTGTTTTGCTCTTCCAGACACTGTGACCTTGACCTTTGATCTAGTGACCTGAAAAACTTTAAGAGTCACCTACTAATCATGACCAATCTACACACAAAGTCTGTGGAAAGTGGGTCCAAGGGTTCTCTAGATATTGATCGGAAACCAAAGTGTTGACCGAGTGACCGGCCTACATTTGCAAAACTATATGCCCCCTCATCTTTGATGGTGGGCATTTTAAAAGACTGTTGCAATCCATTTTACAAAAAAGATTTAAAAAATCTGTGTTTAACAAGTAGTTGCAATCAATATCTGTATAAAGGTCCATGATAGAATTAAAACTCTGAGATAAATAAGAGAAAGTGCCATGAGTATAATTTATGTAACATGAGCAAGGATGTACAAACCATTAAGAGGTCCTGCCTCTCCATCAATGGCCTCTGCAACAACTTCGGGGTCTTCACCTGGCAAGTCATCATTGATAGCATCCTGACCTTTCAAAAATAATTCCATCTGACCTGAAAGTAAATACAGACAAATCAAGTATCATGTGGGCTGCGTGTGTTTTGATGCTAGGCAACATATTCTGCCATGGAAAATTTATATAATTACATTCCTGGGATGGACCATAACCAACCAGTTTAGAAAAATTTCTGAAAGAGAACAGACACAGCTGGTACCTGCGCTCAATCCTTCTACCTTCTAACAGCAGGATGTAACAGTTATTTAAGGTCAGCAACTATAACTAAGAAACCCAATTAAATCAATGAGGAAAACAAATTATTTTACCTTAAACAAAGAAAGATAATGAGAAATTGAATTTCACAGAGGTTTCATGTTATATCATCTTCTTTTAACTCTGAATCAGATACAAAATTTTAAAATGTTTCCAGTTTACTGGCTATTCACTGCCATTTATTTACTTTACATGAATATTCTGAGGTTTTATTTGTTGCAGTCTATGTTTCTGTACTATTTCTTTGAACATATTTTGTAATAAACACCCATTACATCTTCAGAATAGAAAGAGGATTTCAGGAAATGGACTGACATGTATACTAATTAAGAAATAAAAGAAAAATGGAAAGCATCAACTGGTATGCTAGTACATGTTAAAATACATGTAAAATCACTGCAGCCTATGGCAACAAACTTACGTTTCTCTACTTCAGGCTTCAATCTCTTATTCTTTATAAGGATTTTCCGTTTTAACTGATTTGGGGCTGGTAATACCACACCTGGCTCTAGCTGAAATTAAAGACAAAAACAAAACTGCATAAACAGTATTTATCTGAGTTGCAAAGACATACTGGTGTAAAAATACGGTTACCTCATGATACCGTACATATCAAGATTCCCTTGTCCACATTTGATACCTGTCACAGTACCTTTCTTTTTTTCTAATGACAATGTCTGAAGATATTTTTATTTCCAGAATGTCACTTAAACAAATGCAAAAATCTGAAATATCAAGGAAGAGCATTCAAAACAGAGTGAACTACAGTAAAAACTTGTCTTCTGACCAACTTGAAAATGCAGGCAACTCAATACTTTGACTAACTCCCTCTTTAATTTAAACTGTTCCTCTTACTCAGAAATGTGGGCATTTCACTAACGTGATATATGACCAATGATTATGTTCCTTTTGTCACTCAATCATACAGATGAGCCAAACAGAACTGATAATTAGGACATGAACAAGTGAACTAACTAGCTGACTGGTTTACATTCTTCCTCTATAAATATTTTAATCTGGACAAAGCATCATTAACACTTAGATCTAAGCATTTAAATTATCTTATCTACTATTAGGCCAATACACAACTTAGTTACATATGTTTTGTAAATGGTAAGGCTAATGGCCTCTAATAGAAGCCACTGACTGTCAATTCAAGGTCATTATGAGATAATTGTTTTCTATATAAATCCTGATAATTAAAGTAACAAAAGTAGAGTGTTAGGCTTTTAACAAGAGGCAAGACATTAACCTGAAGAAAATGTAATCACAATTAAATTTTATTTTCTCACATTTAATCTCTTTACTTTTATCAGTTCATGAAGAGGAAACAGGTCTATTAATTATTTATTTGTCATTGTTTAAGATATATATGATTAATTATCTGTGTGTTCCTATTTATGTTCTTCCTTGTTCTATCACACTACAATCTATCCTAAATAAAGTAAAGCAATAATGTTTTTATTGCTTTTAATTAGAAACAAAATTTATTACAAAATAAATAATTGGTATGAAATGACAAAAAGTAATAATCAAATGTTTTAAAGTTAAAAAAAACAAGAACTGTCACTGTAAGATGACAATGCCCCCAAACGTGGTGCTTTGACCTTTGAACTGAGAACCAGTCATTCAGTGGTCAAGGTCAAATAAATATAGGTCAGTGGGAAGGTCTTATCCAAAGGGAGTTGTGTCCAAGTATGAAGTAATTCCATTTACTTATAAGGAAGTTATGGGCAATGTTAAAGTTTTTGGACAATTGGATCTTCAAGGTGAAGGTCATTCAGGGGTCAAGGTCAAACAAATATAAGTCAGTGGGAAGGCCTTGTCCAAAGGGGTGTTGTGTTTAAGTATGAAGTGTATCCACTTACCAATTTGAAAGTTATGGCCAAATATTAGTTTTTGGACAACTGGATATTCAGGGGTCAAGGTCAGATAATTAAAGGTCAGTGGGAAGGTCCTGCCCAAAGGGGTGTTGTGTCAAGGTATGAAGTAAATCCATTCACTAATAGGCACATTGACTGATGACATCACAAACACCTGTTACCAAAATATAGCTGAACTACTGGTTGGCAAAGAGAACCAATATTTATATACATTTGATAGCAGCAGAATTTTTAACTTTAGATAACTTTTTTCTTTGTCAGCCGAATTTTAAGATTCTTATATCATTTGAAAGCTCTTTGAATTCATATTTTGAAAATATAAGCAGATTTTGAATTTTTGCTTTTAAAGAAGAAAACTAAGCTAATTTATACCTGTCATTTCAGCATTTTTCTAGCAGCTCAGATGCACTATGTTAACCATTTACAAACAAAAAAGTAAACAGTTTTGACAATCATTTTTTTAGATTTGTAAAATATGAGTTCACAGACCTTTTAAATGATATAAAATATTGAATTATTTGATGAAAAATGACTTTGTAACTGTAATTACAAAATTACTATGTTTTGCATTTATATCAACCGCCATGTTTTTGCCAACCTTCAAAAAGTTACATGTATCTCTTATCAGTTACTTGTTACTATTAATAGATTTCAAAGCAATAACATTCAACGTTCCTATAAGGAAGTTATAGGCAATGTTGAGTTTTTGGACAATTGAATATTCAAGGTAAAGGTCATTCAGGGGTCAAGGTCAAACAAATATAGGTCAGTGGGAAGGTCTTGTCCAAAGGGGTGCTGTGTCCAAGTATGAAGTAAATCCACTTACTAATAAGAAAGTTATTGCCAATGTTAAAGTTTTCGGACGGACTGACCGACTGACGGATAGATGGACAGTTCGAAAACTATATGCCTCCCTTCGGGGGCATAAAAATCATGTCAGACAAAACACATGATTGTCCGTAAAGAATAGACACTGGTAACTTGAAAATGAGACCAACTCTAAACTATGATTAGAACACCTCGTCCCTTATCTGGTCCTAATATTGACTTTTCATTAATAAACTTTCAGATGCTTTAAATTAAAAGGCTTCTGCTTCAAATTTGTCACTGTTGACTGAAGCTCATAGAATTACTCATTAATTCCCATTACATGAGAGCCTTACTTAAAGTTGTGTGCAGCATATTATGAAATGAACTGACCTGCTGTAATGCTTTTTAGTCTTCCCATGGTATACTGTGTTACTCATTTAACATAGATTATGTTTACTTCTTGGTCATATTTAACTTTATATACCTTAATAAGTTCTATGTGTAACTTGTCCAAGCACAAGATTGAATGTACAGAAATAAATAGAGCCTAACTTATTTCCTGAATGGCAGTGCTGCATACTAATGCAAAGAAATAGCTGCCAACAGCATAAATATTTCATTTTCTGAGGCCATGTAGGTGTTTGTTAGTCTCCTAGGAGATTTCCTTGGCTCACACATTTAAACTGAATAAATCTTCAATCACAGATCTTTTAATATGATTATATTTGATGTATGTTCAAATATTTGGAAAACAAATGTCTCCCTGGAGATAAACACCTTACAAATTTTGGATGAGTACATTTAATGTGTCAAGAATTAAGTGAAATTTACAGCATCTTAATGTGTTGTTTTTAAAGAAAATACAGGGCAACCTATATAAAATGACCACTAACTACCTGCTATGTATATGTCATAAAAATCTAACTACTGCAAAAACATGTATCCAAACTATAGCTTTCACTTATTTTCATTATAAAAATAATTAAATTGTTTTAGTTGTTATCTTGAACTTCTATATCTAAGTCTAAGCACAGTATTCCACAGTCTTAATGAAAAGTTCTAGAAGAGTTTAAAAATTTTCATTTGGGTGACCTTAGGACAGATAGCTATTTTTTCATTTTTAACTTTAAGACTAGTTAAGTTAATCAATTAATTTAAAATCATTATTAATATTTTTTTAAGACACAAATTCTTGCAACCATTATAATACTGTTAGATGATGGTTCCTGGATTCAAACCAGTACTCAAGTCTGAGGTATGGATTACAAAAAGTCACTTGATAATTAAAATACTGATGGGATTCTAACAGCATCCTCAGGCTCAATGCCCTAGATCACTGCTCCTCCATAAATGACTTTATTCTTCCTTTTTGATATTTTGAAGTTTGTACCTTAAATCTGTCAAAGATGTTTTGGTTCGTATCTTCATGTTTTGAAAATAACAAGAGGGCCACGATGGCCTTGGATCACTCACCTGAGTACTTTGGCTGTGGGTTTGCTGTTAAGCAAACATAAGAAGCAGTATCTCATTTTGTAATTGAAGATTTGTATGTGCCTACATACCAAATATGTAAAATATCAGTCAATAAAGGCTCTATGACAGAAAGTAGAAATATCTATTATAGGCTATGGTGACCTTGACCTTTAACCAGTGACCTCGAGCCCTACCGATGGGTAGAAGTTTATGCAAGGAACAGATATACTGTTCACCAAACATATTGTTCTATAAATGAAGGCTCTATGAGGTAAAGTAGATAAATCTATTTTTAGCCTTGGTGACCTTTAACCTAATCTAATAATTTGAACAAGAACTGTCACTGTAAGATGACAATGCCCCCGAAAGTGGTGCTTTGACCTTTGAGCTGAGAACCAGTCATTCAGGGGTCAAGGTCAAATAAATACAGATCAGTGGGAAGGTTTTATTCAAAGGGGGTTGTGTCCAAGTATAAAGTAAATCCACTTACTAATAAGGAAGTTATGGGCAATGTTATATTTTGGACAATTGGATCTTGAAGGTGAAGGTCATTCAAGGGTCAAGGTCAAATAAAAATAGGTCAGTGGGAAGGCCTTGTCCAAAGGGGGTTGTGTCTAAGTATGAAGTAATTCCACTTAGTAATAAGGAAGTTATGGGCAATGTTAAAGTTTTTGGACAATTGGATCTTCAAGGTGAAGGTCATTCAGGGGTCAAGGTCAAAGAAATATAGGTCAGTGGGAAGGTCTTGTCCAAAGGGGTGTTGTGTTTAAGTATGAAGTATACAGTCTAACCTGCCGATACGACCACCTTTCACAAGCGACTCCCTGCCTTATACGACCTTTGCAAATTCCTCCAGAGCGTTTTTATTCATTAATTTAACTTAGTTCAACGACCCCCTGCGAAACGCGACTACCGACCTTAATATTGCACCACCTTAACGTTGCTATGCGACCGGTAAATGATCAAACAATTTTATTGGCTAATCAGTCAGCTGGAAACTTGTCGTCTTTAGTAGGCAGTGATGATAAAGGCGATAATGATAATGATGATGATGATGATAATAATAATGAAAATACAGAAACGAATGCCATTTCATGTGCAGAGGCAAATGAATTTGCTCTCTCTAAAGGTAGCTCTGAAATTCTACAACATCTTGCAGAAATAGTGGAACACTTTATTTCTTTGTAGATGGAATGTAAACAAGTCAAAATATCAGACATTTTTATGACTGTTTAAAGCCATACATGGACTGTCAAGTTCTTTTTACAATTTTATTGCACAAGAAACATTTTAATGTACTGTACTGTACAGGGTTGAATTTTATTTGTGGAATATTGGCATAAAAAGTCAATGTTATAATTTCCTGTAGCTTTATTCGTATAAAATCATTTTAATGTGCATACATGCAGTATTTACATGTTTCGTAATGTACATTAACATTTTAAAAAGTACAAAATTAAATGTATTGAAAAGAATATGGTGTGATTCAGATTGTAACGTTTCCATCACAAATCCTTAGTTAAGAGACCACCTGTCTTAAGAGACCAAATTTCCTTTCTCCCCTGTGTGGTCTCTAAGACAGGATAGACTGTATCCACTTACTCATTTGGAAGTTATGGCCAGATATTAGTTATTGGACAATTGGATATTCAGGGGTCAAGGTCAAATAATTTAAGGTCAGTGGGAAGGTCTTCTTCAAAGGGATTTGTGTCCAAGTATTAAGTAACTCCACTTACTAATAAGGAAGTTATGGGCAATGTTAAAGTTTTTGGACAATTGGATCTTCAAGGTAAAGGTCAATCAGGGGTCAAGGTAAAAAAAAAAATAGGTCAGTGGAAAGGTCTTGTCCAAAGGGGTGTTGTGTCCAAGTATGAAGTAAATTCACTTACTAATATGGAAGTTACTGCCAATGTTAAAGCTTTTGGATGGTCTGATGGACGGACGGACAGTTCAAAAACTATATGCCTGCCTTCGGAGACATAAAAAGCTCAATAAAGGTCCACAAGACAATGCTTTATGCCAAATTTTAAAAATTCTAGGCCTTGTGGTGGTGTCAGACAAGAAGATTTTTAAAGATTTTATTTTATATAGCTATGTAAAAATTGTGACTCATTGGGCAGGGCCAATAGTGACCCCAGGGACATTATTTGAACAACCTTGGTAGAGGTCCACTAGACAATGCTTCATGCCAAATTTTAAAACTCTAGGCCTTGTGGTTTCAGACAAGAAGATTTTAAAAAGTTTTTCTTCTACATAGCTAAGTAAATTTTGAGACCCCTTGGGCGGGGCCAATAGTGCAAATTTCAGACCTCTGGGCTAAGCAGTTTATGATAAGAAGATTTTTTAAGTTTTTCATTCCTGTTGCCATAGCAACCAGAGTTCTTCATGGAATGGAATTCTTTTAACAACTTTGGAAAAGTTTCATGCAAGGAACTTTCCTGTAAAGTTTTATCATCTTTCACCTTATGGTTAAGGAGAAGATGTTGTTTAAAGTGAAAAGTTGACGAGGCACGACAGACACAGGGCGATCACAAAAGCTCACATTGAGCACAACGTGCTCAGGTGAGCAAGAAAAACAAACCTGTTCTGACCCCTTTAATATAACCCTGTTAAAACACCTGTTTATTAAGAGATAATCTTTTTTTGGTCTTGTATGTGGTGTCAGAATACAAGCTAACTGCACCAGACCACTGCCGGATACTTAGCTGTTCATGATAAGACAAATACATGTATAGTGTATTATAAAGATTGTTCAACCTAGAATTCTAGAAAACTTTATAAAACTTTGACCAAGAGCAACTATTTAGGTAGTTTTAAGATTACTTACAGGGTTTTCAGGTAGAGGTTGTTTTAACAGCAGGTCACCCAAGATTTCTTCACAGTACCTGGACATTTTGTATTGCTGAAACTTACTGCAAATGTAGCATTATAATATCTATTATACATCATACATAATGTTGTTTATAAAACAAATTTATATTGGCCTAGTAATAGTCATCTGTACCAGACTGAGTATGTAATAGGTTCATACAAATATATTATTATCATTCATTCTGGTTTTACCCTTACCATCCTAAATATCTATAATGGACTTGTCCATCTTTCAATCTGAACAGATCTATTAATTGTTTATGGGGGTGCTTACTGAAAATTTACTCAATGAATGGCGAATAGTGCAGACCATGATCTGACTGCAAGGACAAAATTACTTTCATCCCAATGACACTGAACTATAAAATTTCTTTATGTTTCAAAATAAATTGCCTTCTTAGTTTGAAGAGTTTGAAAACAGAATAAATCAATAAGAGATAGACAAGCAGAATTACAAACTAAAGTTATCATAATCTTTAATTTACATAATACAAATAACTATACAATATATAACAACAGAAGTACTGTTTTGTTTGATTAGAAAATGATCATTAAATTTAGAATCAAGAAAATTAAAGAATTTGTTGGTAATAAAGAAGACATGTCCTACCAAAATCATAGCAAAGAAAGGAAAGTATAGCACATCCCTGACTTACCTACAATGATTTTCAAATGATAAAATGACAGGATATTCTGATGTGACAAATGCTGTTTCTTGAATGGCTTGGATAACATCCTGCAAATGTATAACAATGTAGTTGGCAAAAAAAGAGGGCCATAATGGCCCTAAGTTACTCATCTGAGTACAGCTGCTTAAAATGACAAGTGAAATGTATAAGATAGAGTCTAAAAAATATGCTGTAAATATAACTGACAATATGAAATTTAGCAGGAAAATACCTGGCAGTTTTAACAGTTTAACTAATACTCAACTAATCAATGCTATTCTTTCTAAGATGACTGACTCCTGGTTAATGGGGTATATCTCTGAGCAAAGGTAAGCCAAAATGACTTACTTTAAAGAGTATATCAGTGCACATAGCCTTGCCATGTGTTATGATTGGCTCCTGGTCTTCATTTCTACCATCCCAACAGTCCAACTCCACACATCTGGAAAGAAAAACATGAATATGGTCGTTTGCAGTCTAAATGTTTATGTTTTCCCATGGAGTAATATAATGCAAGGTGACTTCAGGATGTGAAAGCTGTCACTATTAATTTACAAATCGGTTTTCAAATTTGTTCAGACTAGTAATAAAGAAAATATAAAAAATCACTCAAAGAGCAGAGTTGATCTTAAAGGTCAAATTAAAAATCTGCCAATTTTAAGAACCTTTGAATTTTAAATTTCATGTCCATCCCAGCTATGAATAGACAGATAATGTGTGGTTATTTTTACTATGTGCTGTTGTAAGTGCTTTTACCCAAGCATACTTAAAGAAAACTGATTGATTTTTTCTCTGATACATAATACCATTAATATTTTTGTTCTCTTGTAAATTGCAACTCAAAAGTTATATTTTTTCTTTATGTTACACTTGATAATTTAATATTTGCTGTTGAACAGCACGGAATGTTTTCCCATTCTCACTAAAGGAAGACCTGTCTAGACAAGACCACATTAATAATCCTGGCAAGTTCTGCAAATAAAAACTCCCACCAATTCAATACTACGTGAAGAGACAACAGACTTGTAATATCTTAGCCCTCTGTCTACAAAACTATCAGACAGTAAATATCCAAATATGCAAATACACTTAAATGTGATGTAAATTTCAATTTGACATTCCTGGCATGCATTATGTATCACGACCTTTGCTACTCAACTGGTGACTTTCTTAGGGGTCAAACCATAAAATTCAGACATAATACAGAGTAACATCATAATAACTGAGGGTAATGAATTTTTTTTCTTGTTAATTCTTATAGACCTGATACTTTTGAGGAAAAGTTAGTGCCTTTTTTTAAAGAGGAAAAAGACTTTAGTACTGATAATGTCTAGGGTCTGAAATATAAGAGACTTTTAAACCTATTAGCAGCACTCATGATCAAGACAATTAAATGCATATTCTGGGACAATCGATCCACCAGTTTTTTCTATACTTTGCTTTTACCATACCTGTGCAACAACCTTAGTAAACTGTTCAGACTTCGTTTACTATTCTCTCACTTCCGTTCTTGGAAAGAGCTTAACAATTACTATGCTTAGATGGAACAAACCAAGAAGCACATTCAATCAGGTTGATCAATATTAGACAGAATGATGTTGTATCTAGATGGTATAATCCCATATTAGGTCATAATTATTCCTGTTCAGAAAATGAATCTTTGCATCACCAAGGGACCTTAGAATTTTCCCATAGAATTACATTTTTCATTGCATCTTGTCATTTGTTCCTCTATTCAAGTACTGAAAGGAACGGAAAATGTTATCACAGGGGACGGTAATTTTGTACTACAGCAGTATGTTCAATCACATTTCAACGGCAGTTGTCAAATACCCATGGTGAGACATGACAAAAATACTTTAATACATCTTTAAACATCAGGCTGATGTCAACTGAGCTGCAATGTGCTGAAAGGAACAGATAAATTTAAAGAGAAAAGGATCTTATAACAACAGAGATTCAACTGACTTAGTAAAACAAAGTTGTACATATTGTTCATGCAACATGTAGTGTACCTGCCTTCAAAATATAACCTAACTGCAGAAAAAAAGAACTTTGTGCTGGATGTAAATAACAGCTGACATATTGTCCTGTTATTCTGCTGAGCAAGACAGCCTTTAGTTCATTTTGAGCAAGGGATGTTAAAAGTAATAGAGGTATGCATTTAAAAGAGCATATAGTAAAATATACAAGTCAAAAAGACATATTCTGGTGAAGTACACAAATTATTGGATGACCAATTACCAATCAGACTGTCTCTTCCATATGATGAGCAGCTGATATACAGCAATAAAACAAACTCTTACATACCGGCATCCAGCTAGAAGGACCTGTCTGTACATTTCCACAGATGATCGACCACCAAACTGACGGCCCGTCAGATATGTGTTATGAGATGAATTAATGTAATAGTGTGACAATGGCTGTTCCATGTCCTGATATATGTCTAATCTGTCAAGGAATACTGGTGCGTTATCATCTGACATCAAATATCGACAAAATCCATCTAAACTTAACCAATCTGAAAAAAAAAAAATCCTCAAACATTATCCAGTAATTGTAAATCAGCTTATAGTAAATATTGTATAAAAGCTTACCAAGGGAAAAAAATGATGCATCAATATTGCAAAATTACAGCATAGGGTGAGAAATAATATGACAGTCTGGCTTTGTTCACTGCAAACATTTTAACCAAGTTTACTTGAGATGGGTAAGATATCAGAGCTTTCAGCATAGTCATTTCAGAAAGATTTTCCTATATAATTCTGAACAAGAGCCATGTTACACATGGTTAATCCCCTCGCCGGGAAGAAGCTACCTGAAGGTTGTACTTTCAAACAGTCAATGTAATAATGTTTGAAGAAAATCCCACAAAAAATAGGCAAGGTAGAGTTATTGTTCTTGCAAACTGCACTTCCTACCAATGTGCTATGTCAGTGTATTAAGTTTGAAGAAAATCGCTCAAGCACTTTTTGAGTTATGCTTCGGACAAAGTTTTTCAATTAAATCTGATAAAGGGGAATAATTCTAAAAGTAGGCAAGGTAGAGTTATTATTCTTACACACTGCACCTCCTCCAAATGTGCTCTTTCAGTATATGAAGTTTGAAGAAAATCACTCAAGTACTTTTGGAGTTATGATCCCGACAAAACTGGAATGGACGCACGCATGGACGGACAGAGACCATTTCTAATATCCCCTCCTCCTTTCGCGGGGATAATAAGTTCAAGAATTCAAGAATTAGATAAACATGTATATGCTGGGATTTTTAAAATGTAAACAAGTAAATCTGATAAAGGGGAATAACTCTAAAAAATAGGCAAGGTAGAGTTATTGGACATGCACACTGCACTACCTACCAATGTGCTCTGTCAGTGTATGAAATTTGAATAAAATCCCTCAAGTAGTTTTGGAGTTATGCTCCGGACAAAATTTATTAAGTAATTATGATAAAGGGGAATAACTCTAAAAATAGGCAAGGTAGAGTTATTGTTCTTGCACACTGCACTACCTACCAATGTGCTCTGTCAGTGTATGAAGTTTGAATAAAATCCCTCAAGTAGTTTTGGAGTTATGCTCTGGACAAAATTTATCAAGTAATTCTGATAAAGGGGAATAACTCTAAAAATAGGCAAGGTAGAGTTATTGGACTTGCACACTGCACTACCTACCAATGTGCTCTGTCAGTGTACTGAGTTTGAATAAAATCCCTCAAGTAGTTTTGGAGTTATGCTCCGGACAAAATTTATCAAGTAATTCTGATAAAAAGGAATAACTCTAAAAATAGGCAAGGTAGAGTTATTGGACTTGCACACTGCACTACCTACCAATGTGCTATGTCAGTGTATTAAGTTTGAAGAAAATCCCTCTTGCACTTTTTGAGTTATGCTTCGGACAAAGTTTTTCAATTAAATCTGATAAAGGGGAATAATTCTAAAAGTAGGCAAGGTAGAGTTATTATTCTTACACACTGCACCTCCTCCAAATGTGCTCTTTCAGTATATGAAGTTTGAAGAAAATCACTCAAGTACTTTTGGAGTTATGATCCCGACAAAACTGGAATGGACGCACACATGGACGGACAGAGACCATTTCTAATATCCCCTCCTCCTTTCGCGGGGATAATAAGTTCAAGAATTCAAGAATTAGATAAACATGTATATGCTGGGATTTTTAAAATGTAAACAAGTAAATCTGATAAAGGGGAATAACTCTAAAAAATAGGCAAGGTAGAGTTATTGGACATGCACACTGCACTACCTACCAATGTGCTCTGTCAGTGTATGAAATTTGAATAAAATCCCTCAAGTAGTTTTGGAGTTATGCTCCGGACAAAATTTATTAAGTAATTATGATAAAGGGGAATAACTCTAAAAATAGGCAAGGTAGAGTTATTGTTCTTGCACACTGCACTACCTACCAATGTGCTCTGTCAGTGTATGAAGTTTGAATAAAATCCCTCAAGTAGTTTTAGAGTTATGCTCTGGACAAAATTTATCAAGTAATTCTGATAAAGGGGAATAACTCTAAAAATAGGCAAGGTAGAGTTATTGGACTTGCACACTGCACTACCTACCAATGTGCTCTGTCAGTGTACTGAGTTTGAATAAAATCCCTCAAGTAGTTTTGGAGTTATGCTCCGGACAAAATTTATCAAGTAATTCTGATAAAAAGGAATAACTCTAAAAATAGGCAAGGTAGAGTTATTGGACTTGCACACTGCACTACCTACCAATGTGCTCTGTCAGTGTATGAAGTTTGAATAAAATCCCTCTTGCAGTTTTGGAGTTATGCTCTGGACAAAATTTATCAAGTAAATTTGATAAAGCGGTATAACTCTAAAAAAAAGGCAAGGTAGAGTTATTGGACTTGCACACTGCACTACCTACCAATGTGCTCTGTCAGTGTATGAAGTTTGAATAAAATCCCTCCAGTAGTTTTGGAGTTATGCTCCGGACAAAATTGTTTCGGACGGACGCACGGACACACGGACGGAAGAAGGGCATTCCTAATATCCCCTCCACCTTTGGCGGGGGGATAAATAATGTTTGAAGAAAATCCCACAAAAAATAGGCAAGGTAGAGTTATTGTTCTTGCAAACTGCACTTCCTACCAATGTGCTATGTCAGTGTATTAAGTTTGAAGAAAATCGCTCAAGCACTTTTTGAGTTATGCTTCGGACAAAGTTTTTCAATTAAATCTGATAAAGGGGAATAATTCTAAAAGTAGGCAAGTTAGAGTTATTATTCTTACACACTGCATCTCCTCCAAATGTGCTCTTTCAGTATATCAAGTTTGAAGAAAATCACTCAAGTACTTTTGGAGTTATGCTCCCGACAAAACTGGAATGGACGCACGCATGGACGGACAGAGACCATTTCTTATATCCCCTCCTCCTTTCGCGGGGATAATAAGTTCAAGAATTCAAGAATTAGATAAACATGTATATGCTGGGATTTTTAAAATGTAAACAAGTAAATCTGATAAAGGGGAATAACTCTAAAAAATAGGCAAGGTAGAGTTATTGGACTTGCACACTGCACTACCTACCAATGTGCTCTGTCAGTGTATGAAATTTGAATAAAATCCCTCAAGTAGTTTTGGAGTTATGCTCCGGACAAAATTTATTAAGTAATTCTGATAAAGGGAAATAACTCTAAAAATAGGCAAGGTAGAGTTATTGTTCTTGCACACTGCACTACCTACCAATGTGCTCTGTCAGTGTATGAAGTTTGAATAAAATCCCTCAAGTAGTTTTAGAGTTATGCTCTGGACAAAATTTATCAAGTAATTCTGATAAAGGGGAATAACTCTAAAAATAAGCAAGGTACAGACCGTACAGTTATTGGACTTGCACACTGCACTACCTACCAATGTGCTCTGTCAGTGTACTGAGTTTGAATAAAGTCCCTCAAGTAGTTTTGGAGTTATGCTCCGGACAAAATTTATCAAGTAATTCTGATAAAGGGGAATAACTCTAAAAATAGGCAAGGTAGAGTTATTGGACTTGCACACTGCACTACCTACCAATGTGCTCTGTCAGTGTACTGAGTTTGAATAAAATCCCTCAAGTAGTTTTGGAGTTATGCTCCGGACAAAATTTATCAAGTAATTCTGATAAAAAGGAATAACTCTAAAAATAGGCAAGGTAGAGTTATTAGACTTGCACACTGCACTACCTACCAATGTGCTCTGTCAGTGTATGAAGTTTGAATAAAATCCCTCTTGCAGTTTTGGAGTTATGCTCTGGACAAAATTTATCAAGTAAATTTGATAAAGCGGTATAACTCTAAAAAAAGGCAAGGTAGAGTTATTGGACTTGCACACTGCACTACCTACCAATGTGCTCTGTCAGTGTATGAAGTTTGAATAAAATCCCTCCAGTAGTTTTGGAGTTATGCTCCGGACAAAATTGTTTCGGACGGACGCACGGACACACGGACGGAAGAAGGGCATTCCTAATATCCCCTCCACCTTTGGCGGGGGGATAAATAATGTTTGAAGAAAATCCCACAAAAAATAGGCAAGGTAGAGTTATTGTTCTTGCAAACTGCACTTCCTACCAATGTGCTATGTCAGTGTATTAAGTTTGAAGAAAATCGCTCAAGCACTTTTTGAGTTATGCTTCGGACAAAGTTTTTCAATTAAATCTGATAAAGGGGAATAATTCTAAAAGTAGGCAAGGTAGAGTTATTATTCTTACACACTGCATCTCCTCCAAATGTGCTCTTTCAGTATATCAAGTTTGAAGAAAATCACTCAAGTACTTTTGGAGTTATGCTCCCGACAAAACTGGAATGGACGCACGCATGGACGGACAGAGACCATTTCTTATATCCCCTCCTCCTTTCGCGGGGATAATAAGTTCAAGAATTCAAGAATTAGATAAACATGTATATGCTGGGATTTTTAAAATGTAAACAAGTAAATCTGATAAAGGGGAATAACTCTAAAAAATAGGCAAGGTAGAGTTATTGGACTTGCACACTGCACTACCTACCAATGTGCTCTGTCAGTGTATGAAATTTGAATAAAATCCCTCAAGTAGTTTTGGAGTTATGCTCCGGACAAAATTTATTAAGTAATTCTGATAAAGGGAAATCACTCTAAAAATAGGCAAGGTAGAGTTATTGTTCTTGCACACTGCACTACCTACCAATGTGCTCTGTCAGTGTATGAAGTTTGAATAAAATCCCTCAAGTAGTTTTAGAGTTATGCTCTGGACAAAATTTATCAAGTAATTCTGATAAAGGGGAATAACTCTAAAAATAAGCAAGGTAGAGTTATTGGACTTGCACACTGCACTACCTACCAATGTGCTCTGTCAGTGTACTGAGTTTGAATAAAATCCCTCAAGTAGTTTTGGAGTTATGCTCCGGACAAAATTTATCAAGTAATTCTGATAAAAAGGAATAACTCTAAAAAAAAGGCAAGGTTGAGTTATTGTTCTTGCACACTGCACTACCTACCAATGTGCTCTGTCAGTGTATGAAGTTTGAATAAAATCCCTCTAGCAGTTTTGGAGTTATGCTCCAGACAAAATTTATCAAGTAAATTTGATAAAGCGGAATAACTCTAAAAAAAGGCAAGGTAGAGTTATTGGACTTGCACATTGCACTACCTACCAATGTGCTCTGTCAGTGTATGAAGTTTGAATAAAATCCCTCAAGTAGTTTTGGAGTTATGCTCCGGACAAAATTTATCAAGTAAATTTGATAAAGCAGAATAACTCTAAAAAAAGGCAAGGTAGAAGTATTGGACTTGCACACTGCACTACCTACCAATGTGCTCTGTCAGTGTATGAAGTTTGAATAAAATCCCTCAAGTTTTGGAGTTATGCTCCGGACAAAATTGTTTCGGATGGACGCACAGACGCACGGATGCACGGACACACGGACGCACGGACACACGGACGTACGGACGGACGAAGGGCATTCCTTATATCCCCTCCGCCTTTGGCGGGGGGATAAATAAACATGTAACCCCTTGTGCAGGCAAACAATGACCGTCTGAAACAATCTGAATAAACTTCATAGAGGTATACAGACAATGCTACAAATACCAAATTCAGGAGTTCTGGCCTAATCATTTTGGAAATTTAAAGATTATTGAGGCATTTCTTCTTTTAGTTACAGCAACCAGAGATTTTTTTTAATGGATTTTTTTTAAATGATTGAAGTTCACACTGTGGACAAAGTGCTCAGGCTATATTAATATTTAGACTACTATCTACATCTGTTGTTACTATGAATCAATTAAGAGTTATTGAAATAAGATGAAATTTTCAAGTTAAACAGAATAGGAAATTGAACATTTCATGGAAAACTTCATACTTACTTTTAATTTTGTATTCTGAGTCAAGCTCATATGTATGTATTATTTTTGTGACACTTTTTCTGTTATACTCTGGAAACAGGATTTCATTCAATCTGGGATCTCTTTGTTTCTGAAATAATTAAAATAAAATGTCAAGTCAGTAGGTAATTTATTTTTCCTTTTATAGATTTTATAATGTTTTAATATATTCAGTCCTTAAACTATATTTTTCTAATGACAGGGTGACCTTGACAATAACACTTAATATTGACGTCTGGTTATAGGTTTCATTCTAGAAAACAACCTTCATGTCGAGTTTTCTGTCATTACCACTAGGTACATCCTCGCAGGTATACTGTCAATGACCTGAATTCATTTAATATGACCTTGACCTCAACAATATTCATCAAACTGCTGTATCAGCTATTCAAAATAGCTTGAACCATATAAATTATGACAAATTCTATAATTCCCGAGTCTCCAATTTCCATGTAACGAGCTGTTTCTCTTTAAACTGATTATTAATACATTATGTCATTAAGTTCCGTATTCAGTTTTTCAAATTGAAAAAAAAGAACCTGTCTGCATTTGACTGCATTTTAATTAAAATCTTTCTATTTATATCAATTTTATTCTCAGTGTGTAAATTGTATTACTTTTATAAAAGTGGAAAAAACTAAGTTATAAATACAATGACGATGACAACTGTTCTATTTTTCAAACCTGACATTTAACAGGTACCTTCTGACAGACAGATCTACTTCCAAAACACTCAGAAAATTTCTCACAGATTTCATATGTGAAATATCTGGAATCCAAATATTTGTTTGTTTGTCTGTTTGTTTGTTTGGCTGGTAGACTGAAGTCAGGTGAAAGATAACAAAAACAGCATTTCACTACTTTTTAGTAATTACTGCACCAAAGTTTTAAAACTGTAAGCTACAAAAAAACTAACTTCTAATAGAAATAAACAAGAGATGTTTGTGAATCATATAAACCCCACTTGCCTCTCTGACTTCAACATCGGCTCCTGTTAGTTTGACCTTTTACCAAAAGGGTGTTAAATCTTTCATCTACCTACCACGTCTAGCCATCATGTGAAACTTGAGGTTTCTAGATTCAGTTGTTCTTGGTTTACTCATCAAAAACAGTTTTTGAAGTGAGGCCCCTAACAGCTTCACACAGTGAGCCCAAAACAAAGTGTATATTTACTACCCATGTTAAATCATTCTGTATTTTCTGAGGGTCCTGTATTAAGTTGTTCTAGAGCTATTGATCAGAAATTAATTTTGAAGAACAAGCCCCTGAGATGAACATGACCTTTGAGCCAGTGGGCCAAAAAAACCACATGGGTCTTCTACTCAACATGTCTAATGTACCTACCAAGTAAAAAATTATTGATCAGAAACCATTTGTTCTACAAACCAACCTACCGACAGACATGAACCCAGCTTTTTCAAAGGGGGAACCATTTGGTTAGAACTTATAAACCCTGCACCATTAGTTTAGAGTGTTACCACTTTACCACATATCTCTGAATTCATCTGTCCTACATACATTAAAGATAAATCAAATCAATGCTTTCACATGATCATTTTACATGTACTAATAGCTTACCTCATTCAGGAATTTAATCATTGTTTCATCTGTCAAATATGGTCTGTTACAGCTCCTGTAAACAATGTAATACATTAGAACAGTGATATAAATAGAACGTAAGTGACAAAGACTGAAGACAGATCACTTCTCATCAGATTTTTTGTTCTCCATTTCTATCCAGTCCATATTCATCCAGTTTTATCCAGTTTTATCATCTGTTAAAAATAACTGGAAAACTGGGACTTATTTTTTTACCGGATCTGGATACTAAAACATTTTCTTTTTCAATTGCATCCATCAAGTCTAGACTTTTCACTATAAATTTACTTTCAGTAATCCAACAATTAAAAGTCTCAAATGCATTTTGTTTTGTAACTATTCATGTGAACAGTATCATTTTTTTAGAGGTAACTTGACAGTATTAAAAAAGTCAGGAAATAATGCATAAAATTCCTTCTGAAGAACTTATTTATCTAATTAGAACAGGTTACTTAACATCTTTCTTGATAGGACCAGAAATGAATAACAAAGCAACAACTGAAAAAGTGTTATAATTCTGTGTTAAAAGTAACCACAAACCTACTAGTACTAAAGAAAGCGAGCCAACATTAACCCCTAAATAGGTGGTCACTTTGCTTAAGCAGCCAAATTTACCGCTTCCTTGACTGGCTGCTTAAGTATGGTTGGACTGTATTTCAACCTGTATTTGGCATGGTTCAGTTATTAATGAATTAAATCTCATAAAATGTATAAAAATAGACTTGAAAACCTATTTAAAGTATTTTTAAGCACCTTGACTAATAAATTTCATTTGAGGTATTTCTGATAATGTAATTCTTACACAAACTTAGAGGGCAACTACAACTGAAGAGAATTACAACAATACCTAATGCCTTAAAAACTTTTTTCCCATGATATTACGCAATTGAAAAACCAAAAAGTTACACCAAAAAGCCTTAAAATTAAAATTCTCGAAAGAAATTTAAGCAGACAATGACATAAAGTGTTCTTTCCAACTTTAATTCTGTAGCTCTGAAACTTCTCTCAAGCAGAAATTAATGACAAGACTTGGGAGACAAGCAATTTGTTTCCTTCAATGGATAGTTTCCTATGCCACAGGAGTCGAGAAAACTGAAGTGATATGAATGTCAATGTCCCAGTTTCAGTCATTGCTTGCTAGCTTTAATGCACAGGGTATTGCCTGGACATTAATTCCAACTTACAAATCAACACAAGACAAAATATTGATGCATGACTCAAGGACACTGCCAAATGCTTTTTCGTAATTTAGTAAGTTTTTAAGGTGGTCAAAATGAAACATATTTTTAGTATCATAATTTTCATATGTCATACATTTTCTTCTATCAAAAATGTTTTTGAAATATTCTTGTAATTCAAAACAATTGCAGGCTACATTAGTACTCCATTAAGATAAGGAAAACAGAAAGAAGTTAACATACAAATATTTCATCTTCAAAGTAAATAAGGTTATCAAAAGTCATGTGAAATTATTCCTGAATTGAAGTCATGCTAAATTTTTGGAATGGAATTGGCCAGCTTTGAATTTGGAACAGTCCATTCAAAGTTTAAGGAATTTCAATATCAAAATAAAAAAAATTGAGCTACCAACACTACAGAGCCTGGTCAGACTGCACAGATGTGCAGGCTGGCCTGGCTCTATACTGGTGGCAAAGGCTAATCACTTTCGGTTCCAGCAGGTTAAGGGTTAAGTACTGCTACCAGAAAAAATGAGTGACCAGGAGAAAGACTAAAATCTTCATATTTCAAAACAATGGATTTTTAAAAATTATTTTCTCCACTTAAGCAGTTATCAATTTCTCTACTTAAAGTAAAATGCTTTAAGAATGGAAATTTTACAAGATTTGTCCATGAAAGATGACAGTGGTGCTTTGACTTTTGAGCCGAGGACACGATGAAGAAAAATTGTAGAGCCTTCAAAAGAAGTGGGGTTTTTTTTTGACAATTTGACCTTCAGGTCAAGGTCATTTAAGGGTCAAGGTAAAAAAAATATGTGGTGAGATAAAGATAACTTGAAAATCCTTCAGAAGAAGTGGTTGTGTTTGACAATATGAGATAAAGATTAAGGTCGTTTAGGAGCCAAGGTAAAAAAATTAGTCAGTTGAGAAAATTTCTCCAAAAAGGTTTGTGCAAACATGAACTAAATCTGGTTAGTTATACAGGAGTTATGGCCAATTTTAAGTGTTTTTGACAACTGAACCTTCAAGATCAAGGTCATTCAGGGGACAAGGTTGCTCAAATATAAGTCAGTGTGAAGGTCATGTCTAAAGTATGCAGTGAATCCATTTCCTAATAATGGGCAATGCTAAAGTTTTTTGATAACTGGATCTTTGAGTTCAAGGTCATTCAAGGGTCAGTCAAAAAATATAAACATCAGTGGGAAAGTCTTGTCCAAAGGGGTATTGTGTTCAAATATGAAATAAATCCATTTATTAATAACAAGAAACAGGCAATGTTAAAGTTTTCAGATGGAACTAGAAATGGGTTTTTGATTGAACAAAAACATATGTCTCCCCCCAGCCAGTTGCTGCAGGTAGTACTGAGTCAGACGATTGTAAAATTTGACATTTAACCTCCAAGTGTGACCTTGACCTTGAGACAACACACCCGCAAACAGGGTTCTGCACGTCACCTTGATGAGGTGAACATCTGACCCAAGTTTCATAAAAATCCTTCAAGGGCTTTTGAAGATACAGAGCGGACACGATTTTGTGGCATTTGACATTTAACCTCCAAGTGTGACCTTGACCTTGAGACACCACACCCGCAAAGTGGGTTCTGCACGTCCCCTTGATGAGGTGAACATCTGACCCAAGTTTCATAAAAATCCTTCAAGGGCTTTTGAAGATACAGACCGGACACGATTTTGTTGCATTTGACATTTAACCTCCAAGTGTGACCTTGACCTTGAGACACCACACCCGCAAAGTGGGTTCTGCATGTCGCCTTGATGAGGTGAACATCTGACCCAAGTTTCATAAAAATCCTTCAAGGGCTTTGGAAGATACAGAGCGGACACGATTTTGTGACGGACAGACAGACGGACGGACGGACGGACAACCGGGGGAAAAACAATATGTCTCCCCCATTTTTGGGGGGAGACATAATAATGGACTGACAGACAGACAGTTCAAAAACTATATGCCCTCCTTTAGGTGGACAAAAATGTATTAAATATGATATATAAACAGGACTGCATTTAGGGTGAGGTCAGGCGATAGCTTTGCCTAAAATCTTATCACTCTGTCCTAACTGAACAGAAAAACGAAGTTCTAGTCGCTGAAAATTTTTGTAATAATCTGACATATACAAATCTCTGCTTGATAAAAACATCTGGGGGTAGATTAAACTAAATAAGACTGCTGATTCACAAGCCCACTGAAGAGTGTCTTTAGAGACATTGCCAATGATCACTTGGTAACAGTCTGACACTCCTAGATATCATAAAGTCTGGTAAAACTCAGCTGAATGCCGGACTTGCTGTCTGCTAAATTTTCTGGTTTCCCAACTATTCTAAAATTAGAATTGTTCTACTTTCACTTTACATATAACTCACATACAGTGTTAGCCAAACACATCTGAATAAGTACACTGGTACCCCACTTACTGCATTTACTATACATTAGAGCCAAGGTAACATGATGCAATCACTGAGTAAAATCTACTCATTACTTTCTGATTTCATTTTGTTTATTTTAATTTGTTTTTTAAATAAATTGAACTGTTATTCTTTTGCCCTAACATAATAAGGTAAAAAACCTGGGGCCTGAACAATTTCACTCAAACAACAATGCCCACGGCTAAAAATTCCTTTACTCATTCACATATTAATTAATTACCAAAGTTCTGATGCAAAGATGACAATGATATTACTCTTTTGACAGCATTCACAAACTAAGAAGAAAAACTTTAAAAATGAAAAACAAATGTAAAGAAAATGTTTCATTTAAACTGGCCTTGGAAATCAAAGCATGCCAATATGTTAGAGTTTCCAATTAAGCTCAGTAGAAACAAGAGCCACCGCAAGCGGGGGCCACGCTCGACTTTTTTCTATTTCCAAAGGCAAACACATCAGAGGAAGCACATTGTGGTGAAGGTATTTCAAATGAAACATCATTTGGAAATATAATTATACATAACAAAGTTATGGCAAATTTTAGCAACATTCAGAAATTTGACCTTAAAGGTCTAGGTCATGTTCAGTTTAACCTTCTCTGGAGGTATTGTCTAAAAAGTAGTTATGTCCAAGTATGAAGACACTACATCCATTAACAACAAAGATATAGCCAAGTTAAGTAATGTCAAGGTCATTTAAAGGTCAAGGTAATGCTTGAATTGTTTAACACGTTTCTTTTATTCTCAGTGTTGTTTTGTCCCTGTATAGATCTAATCTGTCCATAAAACCAGAAGTTTGGCTATTTTAGCAAAATGCAATAATTAGAAATTTGACTGTAAAGGTCATTTAAAGGTTAAGGTCATACTTTAATAATTTAACATGTAGGTTTCTCATAAGCCTTGTTTTGTCCAAGTATTAATAAACAGAAGGGCCAATGGCCCTAAAGCACTAACATGGGTTCAAAGATGAAAGAAATTTTTATGAATGTAATGATGCATATCACAGAAATGGACCAATGCAATTTCATTGCCATAGCTCCAAAAACAAAAAGGAGGTCAGTAGGTCAAAATATAGATCATGAGATGACATTTTTTGAAATCCGAACGAAAAGCTGTACACACAGTCCAAATCTCATTGCCGTAGCTTTAAAACAAAAAAGTAGGTCAGTAGGTCAAAAATATAGGTCATGCTATGACATTTTTAAAATCTTAACAAAAACTGTATACATGGTCCAAATTTCATTGCTATAGCTCCAAAAACAAAAAGTAGGTCAGTAGGTCAAAAATATAGGTGATGTGATGACATTTTTGAAATCGGAACGAAAAACTGTACATGGTCCAAATTACATTGCTGTAGCTAAAAAACAAAAAAGTAGGTCAGTAGGTCAAAAATATAGGTAATGCGGTGACATTTTTGAAATCGGAAAGAAAAACTGTGCGCACAGTCCAAATTCCATTGCTGTAGCTAAAAAACAAAAAAGTAGGTCAGTAGGTCAAAAATATAGGTCATGCGGTGACATTTTTGAAATCGGAAAGAAAAACTGTGCGCACGGTCCAAATTTCATTGCAGTAGCTAAAAAAACAAAAAAGTAGGTCAGTAGGTCAAAAATATAGGTCATGCTATGACGTTTTTGAATTCGAAACGAAAAACTGTGCATACGGTCCAAATTTCATTGCCACAGTTCCAAAAACAAAAAGTAGGTCAGTAGGTCAAAAATATAGGTCATGCTATGACATTTCTGAAATTGAAACGAAAAACTGTGCACACAGTCCAAATTTCATTGCAGTAGCTAAAAAACAAAAAAGTAGGTCAGTAGGTCAAAAAATATAGGTCATGCTATGACGTTTTTGAAATCGGAAGAAAAAACTGTATACAAGGTACAAATTTCATTGCCATAGCTCCAAAACCAAGAAGTCAGTAGGTCAAAAATATAGGTCATGCCATGACATTTTTGAAATTGAAATAAAAAACTGTGCACACAGTCCAAATTTCATTGCTGTAGCTCAAAACCAGAAAGTAGGTCAGTAGGTCAAAAATAAAGGTCATTCGATGACATTTTTGAAATTGAAACGAAAAGGTGTTGTTTTGTCTAAGTCTGATTCAAATCCAACCATAAATTACATAATTATGGCCAGTTTTAACAAAATTCAATGATTTGACCTTGACCGTCAAGGTCATTGAAAGGTCAAGGTCAAACTTGAAATAATCATAATGTCGGATTTCTCACAACTGTTGTTTAGTCCAAGTTTGAATTAAATCTATAAATAAATGAGAAAGTTATGACAATTTAAGCAAAATTCTTGATGGTCAAGGTAATTTTAAGGTCATAGTCAAATCTGAGTTATTCAACATGTCGGTTTTGTCATAAGTGTTGTTTTGTCCAAGTATAAATCAAATCCAACCAAAAATACTAATGTTATGATCAATTTTAGCAAAATTCAATAATTTGACCTTGAAGGTAAAGGTCATTTATGAGTCAATGTCAAGTTTAGTCTGGTCAGCTTGAAGGTCTTGTCCAAAGGGTTGTTGTGTCCAAGCATAAAGAGAATCCACCTATTAATAATAAAGTTATGGCCAATTTTAGCAAAATTCAATATTTTGACCTTGAGTATGAAGGTCATTTATGAGTCAAGGTCAAGTTTAGTCTGGTCAGCTTGAAGGTCTTCTCCAAAGGGTTGTTGTGTCCAAGAATTAAGAGAAACCACCTACTTATAATAAAGTTATGGCCAATTTTAGCAAAATTCAATATTTTGACCTTGAATATGAAGGTCATTTAAGAGTCAAGGTCAAGTTTAGTCTGGTCATCTTGAAGGTCTTGTCCAAAGGGTTGTTGTGTCCAAGTATGAAGATAATCCATCAAGGAATAAAAAAATTATGATCAATGTTCAAGTTTTCGGACGGGAACGGCAACGGCAATGGCAACGGCAACGACACCATGACTATGACAATAACTCGATTTTTTTTTCAAAAAAAGTTGAGCTAAAAAATCAATGGCTAAATGTTATAGGTGAGGGGCAAAATAATATGTATATACTTTGGATATGTACTAAATTTGTTATTTATGTTGTTATTTTAAAATATTTTGTCTTTAAAAGTGAAACTGGGCTTTTAAATCAAACTATCATTTTGTACAATTCTTTTCTGATTTATGCTTTTAGGTAGAATTCCAATTAACCAGAAAGCAATTCTACTTAGCTTATCTTCTGATTTATACATTTAAGCAGAATCTGAATCATTCAGGTGGCAATATTTCTCATTCCTGATAAAGACAACAGACACATCCCATTCTTATGCTTACAAACATTGCAGTTTCAGAGTCTGAATTGAAACCTAAGTGTGAGACTTGAACAGTAACTTCCAAACAAAGAAAATCTTCATTCTGTCCATAGGAGAGCTTTATCAGCTTTATTTTTTGGCAGATCAGTTGTTTGGTAGTAACACACAAGATTTGTAATCCAGGGCTTGTGTCTGTTTGATCTCCTGTTCTGCCACTAACACTGTCACGAGATTTTATAAACGGTTTTACATCGAGTAAGAAAGAGAACTAGGGGTATCTGAAACAGAGATCTTTAATATATGTTGGACTGTCCCACACAACTGCTTCTAAGGGCAAAAGGTGCCAACAATAAATTCACTCAGAGAGAGAAGGTGAAGTAAGTGCACCTCCAGAGGTGGACTAATAGCAGACTGTTTTGAAGAATATTTACAATTACAGACAGAGGATGGAAAACTCAATTTAGAGACTAAAATCCATACACATTATTTCCTTTTCTTATTTATAGAGAAATAATTTGCTGCTATTTAAGTTTTATTGGACTGAACAGGAAATATTTCATTTCCAGTATGACTGATGATCTGATATGAACAGACTTGACACTAGGTCAATAATGCAGTGACTCAGAGGAACTCTGTTTAAACATACTCCTGGGAGAACTGCTGCCGATTAGCCTGGAACCTGTCAGTAACACGGGACTTCCCTAAAGCAATTTGTTAACAATCTATGTGCAAGGATTTTTTTCCTGGCAGTAAAAGTAAAAACAACAATGAGTGTGTTTTGAGAAACAGAAACTGAATGCAACAAGAGCTTGTCACAGACAAAGCAACAGTCCCCTACCGGCGCAATGTCCATCTCCCTAACTCCAACCCATATGTGGAAATTGAATAAAGAATTTGTCTGAGACATGCATAATCTCCATATGATCCTCGTTCCATGTACAAAGTATCATCAAAGAAGAAAATGTCATAGGTCAAGGTCATTTAGAGGTCAAGGTCACAGAAATATATGTTGTTGAAAAGGTCTTATCGAAGGGGTTGTTGTGACCAAGTTTGAAGTAATTCTGTTCAGAAATAAGGAAATTATGGCCAAACTTATAGTTTTTGGACAAGAAAACTTTAAAGGTCAAGGTCATTTAGAGGTCAAGGTCACAGAAATGTACTTCATTGGAATGGTCTTGTCCAAGGTATTGTTGTGGCCAAGTTTGAAGTAATTCCATTCAGTAGTAAGGAAAATATGGCCAATGGTAAAGTTTTCGGAGGAAATGACTGATAAACGGACGAACAGTTCCTCCTTTAGGTTCATAAAAAAATGAGGTGGATATTCTCCATACTGCCATTTATCCATATTTCACTGGATACAGTTGTTAGGGAAAGACAAATGTACCAAATTTTTCAACATAGGAAGAAAAAATTCAAAGTTCAAGGATGATAATTCTGACAATTTAGGTGCTAGAATTATGAACCTTGTCACATATGATGTGGGTGATGATAAGAAACCAATATTTAAAGTCTGAAGTAGATACATTAAGAAATAATGAAGTTATATACAAAAAACCACATTTTTTTATGAAAATTCTAAGTTCAAGGGGGATAAATCTAATAATTTTGGAGCTAGAGTTGTGAACCTATCCATACTTCATGTTTCCAAAAAATATTTTCAGTACTTTTTGAGTTTTACACAAAAAAAAACACAAATTTTTCATGAAAATTCTAAGTTCAAGGGGGGATAAATCTAATAATTTTGGTGCTTGCTTTGTGAACCTTGAGGTGCATTATTTCCATACTATCACCTATCCATATTTTAGCGTTATCATGGGATCCAGTTTTTGTGACAAATGGACAGACTGACGGACAGATGGATGGACGGACAGATGGTAAACCTATAGTCCACTCCAGTTAAACTGGTAGGGGACTAATAAAGTTATTAATATGAAATTTTGTAACAACTGATGACTTGGAAGTCCAGAACCTGCCAAAATTTGCTGTAGCATTTGCTTTCTATCAATGTCAGATCTACAGGTATCTTTTATTAATCTTAATGGAAATACTGACCTCTTTCTTTGAAATGTATGAATATCTACATTTGTAAATATACACTTTATGTCCTTTGAATATTTTCCCTTTACACCAGTGACTTATATCAGTATGAAACTGTAATATTTCAATATGGTCTTCATGGCCAATTTGTAAACAACAAACTCTCCTAAGAATCATAATTGACCAATTAAGTAGTCAAGTAGTCTTGTAAAACTTCAAACATGGTCTGCATATTGTAAAACACCTATCTAAACAGTCTTTTTGATATTTAACAGATAGACATTTTTCCAAATAGACATTTTTCCAAGAAAGTGCTAGCACTAGGTTCCTAACCTGAAAGACAGTGCCAGTTTATCACACAAAGGGATATGAAACTAGAGAAGGAAAGGTGAATGTGACCTAGAGTCAAGGAACTTATCCACTTGTTATATTGTCTTGAAAGATCACTGACCTCTCAAATCCTAATACAGAAATGACCATGAAACCATCCCTTCAGTCTGGTCATTCTGTGCTCAATGAGTAGTCCAGAATTCAGACCAACAAATAATATAAAGTAATACGACACTGTCTGAACTTTTAGTATTTCAGCCAGACAATATCATAACATTAATTGTTTAAGTTTTGTTAACATTGCACAAAAAATTAAACTCTGGAGTATTAAAGTTTATTGTCAAAAGATTAAAAGCAATTAAATCGTGAGGCATCTGTGACAGAATGAAATTTAATCAAATGATAAAAATCAAAATTAATGATAATATCATTGATTGTTTGATGGCAAGATCTTAATTTACAGACAAGAACATTCAGCAGTCTACACAGAGAATTCTTGGCATTTACAGACACTTGAGAAATACTGAAGTTGAAATTTACTGTACTGTTTCATGCTATTCAACACTATTTCAGTGGCCCCTGCGAAAACGGGTTATGAAGTCATGCACCTTTCAAATAACTCATAATTATTTCTGAACTATGCTTCAATGGTTCCTGACTGGAATTCATGGATTTTCAGGATGAACTCATCCTTGTGATTCTGTTCATGAACAATTCATGAACTGATGAAGAATCCATTTAAGTTTTTAAACTGTTGATAATATGGACATGAACTATTAAGAATGGATCATGAATCCTTTCAGTTACTGAACTGTTCATAATCAAATAAAGAATCCACCACAGTTTTTTATTTATCCTTAAAAATATCCTTCATGCACATCAAATCAAGGATATTTCTTTAATCATGAATTACTTAAAAACTGTGATATTTGAGAATATTATAGTTAACTGTTCACCATGGTAACCATAAATTTCGAGGTTTTTGGTGTCCAACAACAAAATAACTGCTTTCATCACAAGAGCATCTCATTTTACAGAGCAGCATTTCTTATTTTGAGATATCTGAGTGGTTATTTTTTAGTTACTGATCCAAAACCATTACCATAATGCAGCCACCTGTAAACTAGACTTCTGACCAAGTGGGTCCCAAAACAACAAGTATGTCCAACATGCCTACTGTTAGTATCAAGTCACTGTGTCTGTGCAGTCTAAAATTTTCCATCAGAAACCACTTGATCTGAAACTTGTTGTAGTTTAGTGCAGGCTCCTGTATTTGACTTCTGATCCAGAAATCAAAACTACTTATCATGCACAATCTTCCTGTAAGACTTGAAGTTCCTGGGAGCAGTTATTTTAGTTACTGACCAAGTGAAGGTCCCTGTGAGCTTGGCCTTAACCCTGTGGACTCTAAAATAATAGAGATCATCTACATACCTTGACCAACCATCAGGCTCTGGGTAATTAATCCTTAACAATTTCAAAATGCTGGTCCCTGTGAGTTTGTCCTTTAACCCTGTTAGCTAAAGGACAATATGGTCCATCTATTCATCATGCTTATCTTTAAGTTGTAAGGTCCTGGTGCAGTTGTTCTCGAATTATTGATCAAAAACTGTTTTTAGAGTGCAGGCCCTTACTAAAGCTTCACCTTTGGCCAAGTTGGCCTACAGACTACAGAGATCTTCTACTCATCATGACCAACACTCTTGTAAAGTTTTAAGGTCCCAGATGCAAACATTTTTTAATAATTGACTGGAAACCATTTTCAAAGTGCAATATCTCTGATCCAGAGAGCCCAAAAACAATTGGGGTCATCTACCCATCATGTTTTATTACCCCGTAAAGTTTGAGACTCCTTGGTTCAGTTCCTCTTGAGTTGTTGATTAGAAACCATTTTTAGCCTGAAGACCAACGTGAGCTTTACCTTTGACCTAACTGGTCTAAAAACTATACAGTTCATCTGAACAAGATGCCTGACCTGTCTACCAAATCTCAAGTCTCCAAGATTATGTGTTCTGAATATACTGATTGAAAACCACTTGGTCTACTGACAGATTGATGGACACATAGAATGACAGACATGAGCAAAGCAAACTAACTATTCCTATTTCTAACTGTTCATTCATACCAGTACTAAACCTTGAACCTTAGTAAGAAACTTCAAGGTATCTCAGTATGGATCTCAAAAGATCAATGCTTATGGTGTTTATCTCTGGTTTAGAGAGTTCAAGGTTCCAATCCCATCAGGAATGCAGGATGTGTTTTTGGGCAGCCACGCAGAATCCAAACATGCCTATATTCACTTAAGATAAGAACAGGTACTTCAAAACTAATTTACATACCCTAAAACAGCTTTCTTCTGAATTTAGTTAAATTACTGAGTACTTTTAAACTTCCAGACATAAAGCATCAGGTGATCAAGAGGCATGCTTAGTTTAACCATTTATTTCATGTTTTTCAATGCCTGAAGACTAAGTTTCTTAAAACTTATGGTTACTACTCCATTTGACTGTTTCCACACCAGGACTTACATCCAGGCCCCTGTTCCATTGAGAGGATACTGCTGTTTTTTATGTCAGTGACCTTGACTTGTCTCAAAACGATGATCTGGAGGAACTGGGTGTTATCTTCTACAGACTTTTACAATCCAGCAAGTGGATATGAAACAGTACAGAATTATGACAAATAGCTATTGATTATTGAATTTCTGCACTTTTTAATTTGGCTCTGCAGTTATTCTGTCTGACAGTGGAAATATTTGAGGGAATTATTTGACCTTATCACTGCCATGTGATCAACAGCTGCTTTACTTTCACTGCTAGACTTTACAATTTTACATAAACTGATTAAAATCACCTCCACCACTATGGAATCTGCTTTTTGCACACATAAAAGTTCACTCACACTGTCTTCTGAAAGGAAATTACTTTTTTTTTCTATATGAGAAGCACACAAAAACAGACAGATTTATGATCTCCCAAGTGACGTTGATGTTGAACTGGTTGACACATGCACTCTCTATATTACCCTGAAACACTGGTGCTTAGTAACTTCAAAAGACTCAAAAGTGATTCAAAAGATACTTTAAAGTGTTACCTGACCCTTTCACTGTGCTCATTTAAACTTCTGTTTAAAACATCAATTATTCATGCCATTTTGTTTCAATTTCAGGTCAAAGGATTCAAAGAAGATAACAAGAGGGCTATGATGGCCCTAAATCGCTCACCTGAGTCTCATTACTCATGTTACAAATATCGTTATTGGTTTTTATGGGTGCAAGTTTGAATAAGTTTGCAATAAGTTTGTAGACTCTGGGTGTAATGGTACTCAAATTTTTTAGCAGAAATAGTTTTACTCTACAGGTCCCAGTGACTTCGACCTACAGACCCCAAAAACAATAGGGTTCTTCTAATATAACTACCCGATATTGAAGGTTCTGGGTGTAATGATACTCCAGTTACTGAGAAGAAATAGTTTTGACTCTACAGGTTCCTGTGACCTTGACTTTTGACCTACTGACCCCAAAAATAATTGGGTTCTTTTACCGAGTAAAGAAAATCATCCTATGAAGTTTGAAGGCTCTTGGTAAAATGGTACTCCAGTTACTGAGCAGAAACAGTTTTCCCTCTACAGGTCCCTGCGAACTTAACCTTTGAACTATGGACCCTAAAAACAATAGGGTTCTTCTAATACAATTATCCTATACAAGAAATGTTTGTAAAACATAAATGCCCCCTGGCAGCACCTAATTGCTTGTGGTTGGGCCAAAGCGTTCTCTAGTTATGATCAGAAACAGTTTTTAGGATCAAGGTCCCTGTGGCCTTGACCTTTGACCTAATGATCTCAAAATCAATAGGGGTCATTTACTGGTCATGACCAACCAGCATACCAAGTTTGGTGAACCTAGGTCAAAGCATTCTCTAGTTATTGATCGGAAACCGTTTTTAGAGTCAAAGTCTCTGTGGGCTTGACCTTTGACCAAATGATCTCAAAATCAATAGGGGGTCATCTACTGGTAATGACCTACCAGCAAACCAAGTTTGGTGAACCTAGGTCAAAGCATTCTCAATTTATTGATCGGAAACCGTTTTTAAGATGAAAGTCTCTGTGATCTTGACCTTTGACCTAATGACCTCAAAATCAATAGGGGTCATCTACTGGTGATGACCAACCAGCATACCAAGTTTGGTGAACCTAGGTCAAAGTGTTCTCTAGTTATTGATCAGAAACCGTTTTTAGGATGAAGGTCCCTGTGAGCTTGACCTTTGACCTAATGACCTCAAAATCAATAGGGGTCATCTACTGGTGATGACCAACCAAAATACTTAGTTTTTTGAACCAAGGTCAAAGCGTTCTCTAGTTATTGATCGGAAACAGTTTTAAGGATGAAAGTCTCTGTGATCTTGACCTTTGACCTAATGACCTCAAAGTCTGGTGAACCTAGGTCAAAGCGTTCTCTAGTTATTGATCGGAAACCGTTTCTACCTACAAGGTCAATGTGACCTTGACCTTTGACCCCTTGACCCCAAAATCAATAGGGGTCATCTACTGGTGATGGACAATCATCCTACCAAGTTTGAAGTTCCTAGGCCTAAGCGTTCTTTAGTTATTGGTCGGAAACCGTTTCTACCTACAAGGTCAATGTAACCTTGACCTTCGACCCCTTGACCCCAAAATCAATAGGGGTCATCTACTGGTGATGGACAATCATCCTACCAAGTTTGAAGTTCCTAGGCTTAAGCATTCTTTAGTTTTTGGTCGGAAACCATTTGGTCTACGGACCGACCGACAGACAGACAAATGCAAAGCAATATACCCCCACTTCTTTGAAGGGGGGGCATAAAAATTTGAAGGCTTTGGGTGTAATGGTACTACAGTTACTCTGCAGAAGTAGTTTTCACTCTACAGGTCCCTGTGACCCTGACCTTTGACATACTAGCGCCAAAAACAACATGGTTCTTCTATTTAGTAAAAGCAATCATCCTATGAAGTTTGGAGGCATTGGGTGAAATGGTAATACTGTTATTGAGTCGAAACGGTTTAAACTCTAGAGGTCCCTCTGACCTTGACCTTTTGGGATTTTTTGTACTCAATAAGGGCAATAACCCTGTGAAGTTTGAAGGCTTTGGGTCAACTGGTAATCAAGTTATTGAAAGGAAACGAAGTGTGAAAAACAGACAGACAAACAGACACCCGTGGACAAGGCAAAAACAATATGTCTCCATCAGAAGGGTGGGGTTGGGGGGAGACATAACAATGAACAATTGAAGGTATAGCCCTTGGTGTTTCAAAACAGCAGATTTTTAAAGTTTTCCCTATATAAATCCTTGCGTAAAATCAAATGACCCCTGGGTGGGGCCAGTTTTGACCCCAGGGTCATGATTTGAACAAACTTGGTAGAGGTCCACTAGACAATGCTGCAAACCAAATATCTAAACTCTAGTCCTTGTGGTTTCTGACAAAAAGATTTTTAAAACTTTTCCTATATAACTCTATGTAAAACATGTGACCCCTGGGGCTGGGCCATTTTTGACCCAGGAGCCATGATTTGTACAAACTTGGTAAAGGTCCACTGGACAATGCTGCATACCAAATATCTAAACTCTAGGCCTTGTGGTTTCTGACAAGAAGATTTTTTAAAAGTTTTTCCTATATAACTCTATTAAAAATATGTGACCCCTGGGGCTGAGCCATTTTTGACCCAGGAGCCATGATTTGAACAAACTTGGTAAAGGTCCACTGGACAATGTTGCACACTAAATTTCTAAACTCTAGGCCTTGTGGTTTCTGACAAGAAGATTTTTAAGTTTTCCCTATAATTAAATTCATGCAAAGGAACATCCCAGGCAAGTTTCATTTAATTTGGCCCTTTGGTTTCAGAGGAGATGTCATTTGAATGAAAAGTTGACGATGGACGGACGGACGACGGACAAAGACTGATCAGAAAAGCTGACCCTGGGCACTTTGTGCTCAGGTGAGCTAAAAAAATAAAGCTCCAGGATTCTGATTCTTCATCACTGTGGCATATAACTGTAATGGCCACACAGTCTTGTACATTCCTGCAAATTAATTTTAAAATCCCTCAAGGGTTTTGAAAGGTACTTAATGTATGGAAAAAAACCTAACAACCAAAGATGTTTGACCCTAAATGTGACCCTGACCTAGTGGAATGTAGAGGGCAAGCTGATATAAAGGGCAGGGTATATATTACAATTTTACCTACCATTCTTTGAAGAGATCCTCAATGTCAGTTCTTGGACAGATTTTGTGATACAGTTCATAAAACTTCTCAAATGTGAATGCTGATATTTCTATTTCTTCACTCTGAAATTACAAAAGAAGTAAGATGATTTTTGTTTTGACACATAAAAACCTGCCCACATCACATATTCTTGCAGACTTGATCAGGCCATCCTGTTACCCATGTATCAGACAGACAATATGTAAGACTGCATAATCTAACATAGCCATCCCTCCCCAATATAAGACACAAGCTCGACTGATGGCCGGTCATATGCCTGAAACAAGCTATTGGCACTGAATGACCTTTGTCACAATGAATATATAACTTTATTTACCGCAAAATTAAATAAGCGCATACAATCATGTAATTTCAGCATGTTCTGCTTGTTATTTTAATGTGGTAATGTTTGTTTTTACTAACTAAAGTTTCATGAATATTCTTAAAGAGAAAGGAAGAATGAAATTTGTCTGAAACATGCATTATCTGAAAATCATGCAAGTTAAGAGCACTAGCAATGCTGGTTCTACATGTTACCTAAATAAGACTTAAATTCCTTATTATACAGGAAGGAAGGGGTTTAGGAGATAAGAAGCAGACAGGTATTCTATGGCTCAAGTCTTTGAAATCTGACCTTGCACTGTGGAAAGTGGTGCTTCTGAAATTTGGATTCTGCACGTCGCCTCAATGAGATAAACATTTCACCAAATTTTCATGAATGTCCTTAAAGTGGTTCAAAAGATATTTGTCCATAACATGTATTTTGAAATTGTGCAACTTCAACCAGGCTGGAATGTTAGTTCTGGATGTTGCCTTGGTGATATAAACATCTGACCAAATTTTCATGAATATCCTGCAAGGCATTTAGGAGGTATGGACAGGAATTCTATTGCTCAAATCTCTGACCTTGAATAGTGACTTAGACCTTTAGGTGGTGTTTCTGAAATGTGAGCTCTGCACATATTCTCAATGAGATAAACAATTGACCCATGTTTCATGAAAATTCTTCAAGCATTTCAAGAGATACAGAGTGGACACAAATTGCTAATGGATGGACAGATGGATGACCAGGGGCATAACATAGTAAGATTCTTGGGGTGTATAATTAGTAATGATACCCCTAAGACATTTATGCTATAAGATATTCAATGAATGAATCTGCTTAGCAAGAAAAAGTATCATTCATTACCTCACAAAGGTTTTACTGTTTACCATCTATTTAACCCTCTAGTCTACTACAATCTTACCTTTCCCCCTGGAAGCCCTAAATCTTTCAAACACTGCATAATCATCTTCTCTGTTCTGCCTGATGCAAAAGTCCGAGTTATACTGAAATGAAGAAAACACAAAACTCAGAAATTAAAACTTATATCTGAAAGCTCGAATACCATCTCTAACAAGAGATATGGGCAGGTATACAACTCTAACTATATCTCTGAAAAATGCAACTACTATCATTAATCACGGTTGAAAAATCCTTTCTGCCAAGTAGTAAAATGAAATCAAAATCAGATATTTTTTTTACTTTAATTTCAAGACTCTTTTGTATTAAATTTTATCACTCAAACCTTTTTCCTATTTGTGCTCTAGCTACAATATCTAACACCTCTCTTGCTACAATACCAATCTTTCACATCTGTATTTACTATATTGTCCTACAACTCTCCATCAGCTACACTTTAACTACATTGTCTTACGTCTCTATTTCACCTATGCATTCAATGTATTATCTAAACCATTCTTTCACCTAAGCTTTTACTACACAGTCTTACACCACTCTTTTGCCCAAGCTTTTACTACATTTACTCAATACACTCTTTTATCTCTGCTTTAACTCCATTGTCTTACACTTCTCTTTTACTTAAAAGCTTACCTTTGCTTTTACAACACTGTCTCAGACCACTCTTTTACCTATGTTTTTAATATATTGTCTTACACCACTCTTTCAATTTTGCTTATACTTCATTGTCTTTCACCATTTTATCACCTATGTGTTCACTAAATTGTTTTACACCACTCTTTCACCAAAGCTTTTACTACCTTGTCTTATACCACTCTTTAACCTGTGCATTCACTATGTCTTACACCAATCTATCACCTATGCATTTACTACACTTTCTTATATGATTTTTCTGCCTAATCTATTACTACATTGTCTTACACCACTCTTTTACATATGCAATTGCTACATTGTCTTACACTACTTTTTCACCTTAGCTTCTACTATATAGCCTTACACCACTCTTTGACAAAAGTCTTTACTTCATTGTCTTAAACCATTCTTTCACGTATGTTTTACTACACTGTTATACACCATTCTTTCACCTAAGCTTTTACTTCATTGTCTTACACTACTCTTCACCTCTTTCAAAAGTGTGCTCTTGCTTCAATGTATTTCACCTCTTTCATATGTATGCTCTTGCTTCAATGCATTCACCTCTTTCATATGTATTCCCTTGCTTCAATGTATTGCACCTTTTTCATATGTATTCCCTTGCTTCAATGTATTCACCTCTTTCATATGTATCCTCTTGCTTCAATGTATTTCACCTCTTTCATATGTATGCTCTTGCTTCAATGTATTCACCTCTTTCATATGTATTCCCTTGCTTCAATGTATTACCTCTTCCATATGTATGCTCTTGCTTCAATGTATTTCACCTCTTTCATATGTATGCTCTTGCTTCAATGTATTCACCTCTTTCATATGTATTCCCTTGCTTCAATGTATTCACCTCTTTCATATGTATGCTCTTGCTTCAATGTATTACCTCTTTCATATGTATGCTCTTGCTTCAATGTATTGCACCTTTTTCATATGTATTCCCTTGCTTCAATGTATTGCACCTCTTTCATATGTGTACTCTTGCCACAGTCTTGCACCTCTTTCATATGTGTACTCTTGCCACACTGTCTTACACCTCTTTCATATGTGCATTCTTGCCACAGTCTTGCACCTCTTTCATATGTGTACTCTTGCCACAGTCTTGCACCTCTTTCATATGTGCACTCTTGCCACATTGTCTTACACATCTTTCATATGTGCACTCTTGCCACACTGTCTTACACCTCTTTCATATGTGCACTCTTGCCACACTGTCTTACACCTCTTTCATATGTGCACTCTTGCCACACTGTCTTGCACCTCTTTCATATGTGCACTCTTGCCACACTGTCTTACACCTCTTTCATATGTGCACTCTTGCCACACTGTCTTGCACCTCTTTCATATGTGCACTCTTGCCACACTGTCTTGCACCTCTTTCATATGTGCACTCTTGCCCCACTGTATTGCACCTCTTTCATAGGTGCACTCTTGCCACACTGTCTTGCACCTCTTTCATATGTGCACTCTTGCCACACTGTCTTACACCTCTTTCATATGTGCACTCTTGCCACACTGTCTTACACCTCTTTCATATGTGCACTCTTGCTACACTGTCTTACACCTCTTTCATATGTGAACACTTGCCACACTGTCTTACACCTCTTTCATATGTGCACTCTTGCCACACTGTCTTGCACCTCTTTCATATGTGCACTCTTGCCACACTGTCTTGCACCTCTTTCATATGTGCACTCTTGCCCCACTGTATTGGACCTCTTTCATATGTGCACTCTTGCCACACTGTCTTGCACCTCTTTCATATGTGCACTCTTGCCCCACTGTATTGCACCTCTTTCATATGTGCACTCTTGCCACACTGTCTTGCACCTCTTTCATATGTGCACTCTTGCCACACTGTCTTACACCTCTTTCATATGTGCACTCTTGCCACACTGTCTTACACCTCTTTCATATGTGCACTCTTGCTACACTGTCTTCCAACTCTTTCATATCTGAACACTTGCCACACTGTCTTACACTTCTTTCAAAGGTGCACTCTTGCCACACTGTCTTACACCTCTTTCATAGGTGCACTCTTGCCCCACTGTATTGCACCTCTTTCATATGTGAACACTTGCCACACTGTCTTACACCTCTTTCAAAGGTGCACTCTTGCCACACTGTCTTGCACCTCTTTCATATGTGCACTCTTGCCACACTGTCTTACACCTCTTTCAAAGGTGCACTCTTGCCACACTGTCTTACACCTCTTTCATAGGTGCACTCTTGCCACACTGTCTTACACCTCTTTCATATGTGCACTCTTGCCACACTGTCTTACACCTCTTTCATAGGTGCACTCTTGCCACACTGTCTTACACCTCTTTCATATGTGAACACTTGCCACACTGTTTTACACCTCTTTCATAGGTGAACACTTGCCACACTGTCTTACACCTCTTTCATATGTGCACTCTTGCCACACTGTCTTGCACCTCTTTCATATGTGCACTCTTGTCACACTGTCTTACACCTCTTTCATAGGTGCACTCTTGCCACACTGTTATACACCTCTTTCATATGTGCACTCTTGCCACACTGTCTTACACCTCTTTCATATGTGAACACTTGCCACACTGTCTTACACCTCTTTCATAGGTGCACTCTTGCCACACTGTCTTGCACCTCTTTCATATGTGCACTCTTGCCACACTGTATTGCACCTCTTTATTGTTTCCTTTTGCTACATTGTATTGCACCTACTTATTAGTGGTATTGCTACATCATCTTATTCATATCTTTTTTATACAGTATATGCCCTTGATGCAATGTTTTACACCTCTTTTTAATGAGTGTTCTTGTTACATTGTTATCAATCTCTTTATCAAATAAGGTATTGCTTCATTCTATAACATCTCTTTCATGTGTATTCCTATTGTATTATTATTCTTTCTTGTATGTAGTACTGTTACATTATCTTGCATCTCTCTATTATGTTTGTCTTGCTGCACTGTTATACTCTTTCTTATGTTTGTCTTGCTGCACTGTAATACACTTTCTTATGTTTGTCTTGCTGCACTGTAATACACTTTCTTATGTTTGTCTTGCTGCACTGTATTACACTTTCTTATGTTTGTCTTGCTGCACTGTAATACACTTTCTTATGGGTGATTCTGCTACACTGTCTTTTACTTCTTTCTTATGTATGCTCTTACTACATTGCATTAATTTGTTGTCTTGCTATATTGTGTTGCATCTCTTTTTTTAAATGTGCTCTGTCCACATTTTATTCAACCCTATTCATCTGTGTGGTCTTGCCAAATTGTATAACACCATTTTCTTATGTGTGGTCTTGGTAAATGGCCTTTTACTTTTTCTTATGTGCGGTCCTGTTTATTTCAAACATCTCTTTCTTTGCAGTTGTGCAAACATTTCTCTGTACCTATTGCGTTTGTTTTGTCCTTCTCAGAAAAGATTTTGCTAAATTGTATAAGACCTCTTCCTACCCAAGCTTCATACATCTTTCTCATGTGTGGTATTGCTAAACTGACTACATTTCTTTCTCATGTGTGGGATTGCTACATTGACTACATTTCTTTCTCATGTGTGGTATTGCTACATTGACTACATTTCTTTCTCATGTGTGGTATTAATACATTGTATAACATCATTCTCTTATCTGCGATCTAGCTGGAAGTCTGACACCTCTTTCTAATCCGCAGGGTAATCATAATGCATGACAGTATTTTTCTAAGTAAGCTGAAAGCTCCTATCCATTTAACAGCATTAAAAGCAATTCATCTATGCACACTGAATCAGGATGTATGTTTAATGTTCAAGACAGATAACCTGATCAGCCTGTCAGGAATTTTCTCAAACGGAAATGAAACTCTGCAACATCCATCACCCAGGTCTGATAAATATGGTCAATGCTTCTTTCAAGCAATTTACATTGTTTCTGTGCACAGAAATACAATGCTCTTTTGGGATGGCTAGCACAACTAGGTGCCTGCTAGTTTTTAGTTTCTTGAACCAGTTTCATCTGTCATTCAAGAACTCTGCCATTATGCAACACTATTTTGCTTCACACAAAAAATCCTATTAGCAAACAGAGCTTTACTCTTGAACATTTGAAATATGCTTTAAACTGCAGACTATCCAGTTCTACCTTTCTCACCTGGTTAGTTCTTTAATAGCATTTACATTTTACTCATCCTACTACATAGCCTGTCAATCACAACATTCCCCGGGGAAATACTTCTAACTAAGAAATCTAATTTACATTAATCAAACAAAGTTGTGTCAATTAACAAACAAACTCTCAATTTTAATTGGAATTCTATTGAATATACACAAAGACTGGTTTGCATCAAGTTGCTTAATTCAATTCTCATTTCCAGCTTTGCTAATAACAGTCTGCTGATCAATGGAAATTGGATTTACACACACACTGAACAGCAGAAAATTTGCTGAATTACTAGAAAATGTTTGTTTTGTTTTGCTTTTATTCTCATGGATGAATCTAGATCAAACAAAAAGTTCAATTCTTTTTGTTCCAATTCTGGCAGCATCCCTATGAACCCCAAACATGATGACTATCTCATGCTTGCATCAATGAAAGAGTATAATCTAAAGGCATACAATCAACATTAAGTTTTTTTATTTAAAATAAAATAATTTTGTATAAACAAGAAACATTATAGCCACTGGAATGTTGTCAATAAAAAAACAAAAATATTTAAGCATTTTCTTTCAAATTTGACCCCAGAGGTACAAACTTGGTAGAGGTCCACTAGACAATGCTACATACCAAATCTTAAGGCTCAGGGCTTTGTGGTTTCAAACAAGAAGATTTTCAAAGTTTTCCCTGTATAAGCCTATGTGAAATCAATTGACCCCTGGGCATTATTTGAACAAACTTGGTAGAGGTCCACTAGACAATGCTACATACCATATCTTAGGGCTCAGGGCCCTGTGCTTTCAGATAGGAAGATTTTTAAGTTTTCCCTTTCTGTTGCCCTGGCAACCAGAGTTTTTGATGGAATTCAATTCTTTGAACAATTTTGGTAGAGCTTTGTGCAAGGAATATCCCAGGCATGTTTTGTCAAAGTTGACTCAGCGGTATAGGAGGAGAAGTCGTTAAAGTCAAATTGTTGATGACGCACAATAGACACTGAGGGACACCGGACAATCAATGATCCCAAAAGCTCACCCTTGAGCACTGTGTGCTCAGGGGAGCTAAAAATCATACCCATATCAAATGCATAGCTAATCAAGGGAAAGACGAATGGTTTTGTGAGAACATTAAAAAAATGTTTATAAAGCTATATTCAAAGACTTCAAAATGACCAAGCTACATTACAGTCAAAATAATTGCTGAAAATACAGATTCATAAATTATATAAACTTAAGCAACAAAGACTTCTTTCAGTTTTAAGATGGACAAAAATTACTACTCGACGTGTAGTTCATTAAAATTTTGAATAGGCCAGTCATGAAAGATTTTTACCATATATCTAACATTAGTTAACAGTAATACTTTTTTTTTTCTTCCACACTAATTAATTTAAAAAAATCTTTTTCTACATTCTTTCAGACTAATTAAATAAAAAATGTTTGTTTTACTACACACATCAGTGCAAACCTATTTTCAAGGTCACTTAAACAATTATATAACATTAACATCACTTGTATTCTTTTTTCTTAGAATGGCTTCTGTAAGACCAATATTAAGACTTGATTTCTAGGTAGCACACCTATCACTAACAAACACTGACTTGATCAGGCAAAACATCTCCTGTAACTGACAGCTAACTGAACACAGTGGTCACTATTACAACACATTACAGATGATAGAATATCAAAATACTGTATGTTGTTTGGTAAAGATTAGTAAAACCACATTCTGTTTCTAAACACAAACCCCTACTCTACTAATAGTGTTTGTCATATCATGATCAGTTTGCAAGGACATTTAGACTGCATAAGATCATGTTCCATGTTGTTTGCTCAATCAGCATCACTACAAATCCCCCTATATAATTATGTATTTGTACAAACTGAAAGATGTGTAAGTCCATTTAAGAATTCAGTTAGGTTTTTAGTTGTTTTAGCTAAGTTTCTAGGAGTTGTTTTTATCTTACCTTCGGACTGGTATTTTTCCACTAGGATTCACCATGAAACATAACTTCATCCAACTGAAACAGAACAATACAACCACACTGAAGAATTTTGCGTGAATTTCTATTCAATATACAAATTCATTAAATATTTGCAAAGCATAGATGTAAGCAATGAAAAAGGTTAATATATAAGAAAAATGTTATCTCAGAAAACACTAATCTGTTGTTTTTCATCAGCTTATGAAAAAGACCAGGGCATTTTTTGTCAAAATTGTGAAGGGGCCTTGGCCTGTTCATTTTGTGAAAAAAAGCGCGATATGTCATGAAATTGTGAAAAAAATTAGGCGCTCGCGTCATATTGAAACTGGAAACGGTGTGCGATGAACGCTTTATTATAATTTCTGACCTGTGTAAATTCTGTTTCGAGTCGGTACTTTAACCCGGTAAACATGCCCAAATACCATTTAACTCGATTAAAACTATTTACGTGTTTGAAATTGGCGAAAATCAAGTTTTACCGGAAGGTAAAACATTGAAGTCCCCGATATTTTGTGAAATCTCTTTTGTAATTGTGAATTTTTTTTCGCTGCTGTGTGAAAAAAAAAGTGCAATTTTGAATTGGGAATGGGGCCAAACATTGGCCCCTGTTATAGAAGGAAAAAATGCCCTGAAGACTTTCATCTGAGTTCTAGTTCAGTATATTATGGGTGCAATTTCCAGTCCCTAAAATGTTCTACATTACAAGATCAAAGACTTTTGAATGCAAACCTTCATAAAACAGCACTTGATAAAATTACAAATTTGGTTCAGCCCATGCAAACCATTACAGACAAAAATTTAGAACAGTTTCATGGAGATACTAAAGTTTTATCAATACAAGTAGAACTGCCTTCTTGTGTGAACTCAACAAGCAAGCAGGAGTCATACTCAAGAAATCTGCCTTATTAATACTGAAATACACTTCAAAAGTGTTAATAAATTTTTAGGATTAATCTCACAGAAAGAAGTTCAATTTCAAAGCCTTATGACTGCCTCCTACCATTCATGATTTAAAACAGATGAACAAAATCAGTACATTTCCTGTATGTCTAATTATATAAAGAGCAACATTTAATCAATACCATTTTAAGACAAGCTCTTGTACATTTTTCCTATCAATAAACAGCTGTGTTTCATTAATACCACCTTATGATCTTAGATAGTTAATTGTCTCCTTCAATTTTCCCCAATAAGAACAGGACAGAGGGAGATTTCTCTCTGTCACTGAATAGCACAGTCATCCCAGGCATCCTGCAAATCTAATTTTACCTCAACATCAATATTGTATATGCTATGATGCTCAGTGAAGAAATGGTGACTTAATGAAAATGAACTGTTACAAAATGTGATGTAAAACCCTCCATCAAACATTTTTATAAGTGAAGAAGACTTTCCCAACACAACAGTCAAAAAGAACAATACTTCCTACCATGCATGTCAAATCAAGTTATCTTGACCCTTATGAAGTCACAGGTTATTTCTTAATCCATAACTACAGAACATTAAAAACAATTATGAAGAGTGTTTTAAAGATACCTAAATAACAAGTTTACATAAATGATTAAAAGATGATCTTAGGATACTGTACTAGTTAAGACTGCGAAAATGCTGTCTACAATACTATTACTTTCTCACCACATGGAATGACAATGTATGTGCACAAAATGTTAGAGGATCTCGATGTGTAGTTCCTCAATTGCACTCCATACTGATTTTGTATTCTGGCCTTTTATTTGAGAACAATTATCTCTAAATGCATATAAAAAGCTTGATCAACGTGCTAAGCTATTTATCTGATCATCAGATTGTCTGCTTACAGCTGGTATTTTCCCAGGAAATAAAAACTGTACTGAAGAATAATCTTGTTACATGTGGAACCAGTGAAAGCCGAAAATTGTCAACAAATTACTTTTTTACAGTTCCAGAGAGAGTACAGAGTTTCCAGGGATACGAATAAACTATTAAATTAATGATATAAGATTATCTCCCTGTGACAGTAACTATTTCAATATCTAGTGTGTAATTTTTATGCACTGCCTGCCATATACTTGCTTCTTTTCTGTCTAGACCATGAAATAGAACTTACTGGCAACTTCAATGCTAAAGACTCATTTGTAGGTTTTCTTTTTGCTGTGAAGGAGAAATAACTAAAATATCTGAGAAATGCTGCTATTTATATGAAAATCTCATTTTAAATATTGATGGCTGTAAAATCCTCTTTTCCATAACAATTTGAAGAAAGGTCAAGGTTGCATAGACAAGATGACAATTCTTACACATAATGAAGGTTAAGGACTTTGTCCAGAAGAAATACAGGTAACTAGAACTATCGCTGAATGCGATTCATACCCCCACCAATGTCCTTGACAGAAGAAGACATGGAAAGGTGGTTAAGGGAATAACTTTAGTGGCACAAATACATATACATAAAAAGAAATTATCTCTGGTGAAAAAAACAAACAAATTGTACAGGTAATAGTATATATATATATATTGTCAAATCATGTTCGAAACAGTTACAAATAACCTTTCATTTTCCCAATGTACTCAAACAAACAAAAGCAGTGAAGTTAAGAAAATAGCATAATTATGTCAAAATGTAATTAAGAGTGGAAAAACTTTGCATACTGAGCTTACTTGTTCTAGTTTTAGAAATATTCAAGTACATGGTAAAATTTCAGAACATTTTCTAAGTCAATTTTTGACCTTCAAGTGTGGCCTTGACCTTAAGCTGGCACAAGGATAAGATGGGTTCTGCACATTGCCCAGTTGGGGTGAACATTTGAGTCAAGTTTGAAGAAAATCCTTCCATTAGTATAGAATTTATAGAGCTGACACGACATATTGTCTAGTATTGATTGTAAGTAAATTAAAAGACTTAAAAAGGGGCATAACTTTGTCAAAATGCAATACAGAGTTATGAAACTTGACCTGCATATCTTACTTGTGATATCTCATATATCTTTTAAGTTTAAAGCAAATACCTGTGCTAGTTTCAGAAATATTCAAGTACATGTTAAAATTTAAGAACATTTTCTAAGTCAATTTTGACCTTCAAGTGTGACCTTGACCTTAAGCCGGCATAAAGGTAACATGGGTTCTGCACATAACTTTGTTGAGTTGAACATTTGAGTAAAGTTTGAAGAAATTTCTTCCATTAGTATAGGATTTATAGAGCGGACATGACATATTGTCTTATATTTGATTATATGTAAATTTGAAGACTTAAAAAGGGGCATAACTTTGTCAAAATGCAATACAGAGTTTTGAAACTTCACCTGCATATCCTAATTGTGACACTTCATATATATTTTAAGTTTCAAGCAAATACGTTTTCTAGTTTCAGAAATATTCAAATACATGTTAAAATTTAAGAATATTTTCTAAGTCAATTTTTGACCTTCAAGTGTGACCTTGACCTTAAGCCGGCAAAAGGGTAACATAGGTTCTGCACATCTCCTTGTTGAGGAGAACATTTGAGCCAAGATTAAAGAAAATCTTTCAATTAGTGTAGGACTTACAGAGCGGACACGACATAATGTCTAATATTTGATTGTTTGATATTTGACCTTCAATTGTGACCTTGACCTTGAGCTGACACATGGGCAACATGGATTCTGCACATCCCCTTGTTGAGGTGAACATTTCAGCCAAGTTTGAAGAAAATCCTTCAATTGGTATAGGATTTATAGAGCGGACACGATAATGGAGACGGACGGACGGACCGATCGACCGACCGACCGACGGACACGACAAAGCGAATCTATTATAGCCCCCCCCCCCCATTTTGTGGTGGGGGTATAATAATGTAGAAAAATTTCAGTAATGTATCTAAACCATAATCTATAGATTTCTTTTGAGAAAATCAGTGGATAAGAACAACCTGATCTCTGCTAGACATGAATATTTGCTTGAAGTAAAAATGATAGATGAATATAAAATTATCAAAAGTTAATATTCTAATTGTTCCTTAAAAGAAGTATTCATGCTGAAAACTTCTAACACGCACACCATGTTATAAAACAATGCCAACGAGAAGTTTAAATGAGGAAAAAACAATTGCTTTATCTCACAAACCACAGCATGTTCAACAAAGCCAGAAGAATTCCAAGTTCTATTTGAACAGCTAAAGACACTAAGGTTTTCTGGTGTTGAACAGCACTAATATTTCATATGTCTGAGCTTATTTGAGATGCCCCACTTACTAACACTAAAATACTCCGTATTTCTTCCAGAAATAGAACAGTATTTCCAGGATTGGGAACAAAAGAGCTAAGGGCTTGTAAAAATTGCCATTTCATCTAAGAGACAGATTAAATAGCCCTGTAATAAAGTAAATGGATATTCTATAAAAGTCACTCGGCCAGAAGCTTCTTTGAGTGGTTTTTTCACACAAGAGGACAAAGATGTAATTTTGCTTTACCAGTTGGGTCATGAAGTCATTCTCACAGTGTGACCTATTTCTGTAAGACCTATCCACTCACAATTAATTAGGTGGTTCTTTGTTTTAAAACAATCCCTAGTTTTCAAAATCCTTATGTTAAAATTGAGCTCAATAATACAGTTAGATAATTTTTTCCGTCCACTATTGATAATCTTTTGCTTTTCGAAAGTTTAAAGATCTTGTACTGAAAACAACTGAGAGAATATCAGGGCAACATCTGTCCTTCAAATCAGTCTCAGAATATTCAAACTAAATTCTTATATTGAACTGGTAATAAAATTAGCATTTTCCAATGAGAAAACAAATGGGGGGGAACAGTTTTCCAAATACCAGATTGTTTACTTGATATCAATGTCACTAAGAATGTCTTTTTGTCTAAGCAATGTTTCTTGAGGATTAAAAATCAGAATAAAAACTTTCCAATTCTCTTTCCCTGCACTCTGAAGGTCTCTATCACTTCAAACCCTTCATTTAGATAACTTAAAAAAAAATCAAAACCTTCATTTAGATAACTTAAAAAAGATTTGAAATTTAACAAACAGGTTCATAGAAATTATAGCAACCTTCCTACTCCTTAGGTACATGCCAGATCTCATCTTTTTTTCTCTGTAAGACAATGAAATACCTTAGAATCCCACTACTAATATCAACTGATATCTTGAGTTAATTATTTTAGAGGATCCAGTTTTATATTATCTTTTTATTATGCAATAATTCACTTACTGTTTCTTAAGTGATGACATAGGACATATGTTGTTGGCCTTTGTGTTTGGTGTCAGCTGCCGCAGACCTTGGAACCATGCCTGAAAAAAAAGAAAATGAAAATCTTTAGAAAATTCTGTATCACTTTGGTGATTCTAGTATATTTTTGATATTGAATATTTAAATCCTGTTCCTGATGGTGACACATCAGTATGACCATTTATTCATTCATTGAATAACTCGCTCATGTTGACAGGTTACAGGATAATGTTACATTAAGTGATACCTTAGATTCCAGATATGCCAAGAAAATCCATTTTCTATTCAGGATATTAGAACTTTCCCTGTACCTGCACCTTCCCCACTGTAACATGGACTAGACCTTAATAGGCTCCTGCAAGTGCAGATCAGTGGTACAGTAGTTCTGTGCTGGACTGGATGCCCGGAGGTTGCTAGTTTGATCACCCACTCCTCCACTATCACAACTGTCTATCAGATAAGACATTAAACCAAGGTTCCCTGAATCGAAAGCTACACACCGAGCATGCAGAAGGATCACTAGAAGTATCTCTGGAATGGGATGCTTTCTGTATTTTTCATAATCCCCCATAACCTAAAATAACTAAATTCTTCAGGGGGCTTCAGTCATATGAGAAACTGGAACCAACTACTGAAAAACCCAAACAGAGAGAAAAAATACACCCCTGCAAGCAAATGAGATTACCAGCCCATCAAGTAGCCTTGAAATCAATGTAGATCTCAATCTCATATGCAAGAACATCTTGAACAGCAGCCTCTAGTTCTTACAGATCTCGATAACAGTTTATGTTCTAATTCATTGTTACAAATAGAATATCAAAGAAACCAATCAATAGTCATAAAACAGTAGAGAAATGCAGAAAGGCAATAAACAAGACAATTCAATCACTCTAATACTGTTTACCTTTTATTCCTATGTTAAAACTGTTTTACAATCTGAGAAGATTATTTGCTACTACATAAACCAGAAATTCTTTGAAAGCGTAACCTTAAATAAAGGCTTGTTTATGTGGGTTTTAGTCTATTAGAACCTTTAAATGTTGAAAAAGTGAATCAATGCTTCTGTACTATTTCATCAGGTAACTCACTCATTCTGTGAAAGTCTCTAGTGACATTCCAAACTTTAACAAAGTTCTAATCTGAACCCAGGAAGCAATGTTCTTGCATGTTCTTGATAAGTAAGTTTCAAGACATGTTTCTCAACTGAATTAAAAGTTTAAATTAACCCATCTGTTTCTATTTAAATTGTAACTGCAGTTTTCATAAACCTTCCTTGCTTATTTACTGAAGTAAACAAACAAGAGGGCCATGATGGCCCTGTATCGCTCACCTGAATATGACTGCTTTTAACAAAGTTGCTATGGACCTGGTTAATTGACCCCAGATGACCCATATTCGAATTGACCTAGAAATTATTGAAACAATCTCTTTGACAAATTTCCAAGATATCTGGACTGAAAAAGTAGCATCTAGAGTGTTAACAAGGTTTCTCGATATTTAGGTTCTGTGACCTAGTTTTTGACCCCAGATAACCCATATCCAAACTTGAACTACAAATCATCAAAAAAACCTGTCTGACAAATTTCCAGGATATTTGGACTGAAAATGTAACCTCTGGAGTGTTAAAAAGTTTTTTTTACATATTTGTACCATGTGACCTAGTTTTTGATCCCAGATGACGCATATCCAAATTTGAGCTAGAAATCATCCATAGAATCTTTCTGACAAATTTCAAGGACATTTGGACTAAAAATGTAACCTCTAGAGCTTTTACAAGGTTTTTTCTACCTTCGGGCTCTGTGACCTAGTTTTTGAACCCAGAGAACCTATATTCAAAACTGAGCTAGAAATCATCCATAGAATCTTTCTGACAAATTTCCAGGTTATCTGGACTGAAAATGCTACCTTTAGAATATTAACAAGGTTTTTCCATATTTGGACTCTGTGACCTAGTTTTTGACCCCAGATGACCCATACTCAAACTTGATCTAGAAATCCTCAAGGCAATTTTTCTGACAAATTTCCAGATTATTTGGGCTGAAAACGTAACCTCTAGAGTGTTAACAAGATTTTTCTATTTTTGGGCTCTGTGACCTAGTTTTTGAACCAAGATGACCCATATTTGAACTAGTGCTAGAAATCTTTGAAGCAACCTTTCTGACAAATTTCCAGATTATTTGGGCTGAAAATGTAATCTCTAGAGTGTTAACAAGATGTTTCTATTTTTGGGCTCCGTGACCTAGTTTTTGAACCAAGATGACCCATATTTGAACTTGAGCTAGAAATCATAGAAGCAACCTTCCTGACAGATTTGCAGATTATTTGGTCTAAAAATGTTACCTCTAGAGTGTTAACAAGGTTTTTCAATATTTGGGCTCTGTGACCTAGTTTTTGACCCCAGATGACCTATATTTGAACCTGACCTAGAAATCATCAAAGCAATTTTTCTGACAAATTTCAAGATTATTTGGGCTGAAAATGTAACCTCTAGAGTGTTAACAAGATTTTTCTATTTTTGGGCTCCATGACCTAGTTTTTGAACCCAGATGACCCATATTTGAACTTGAGCTAGAAATCATCATTAGAACATTTCTGACAAATTTCCAGGATATTTGGACTGAAAAAGTGGCCTCTAGAGTGTTAACAAGGTTTTTCTACATTTGGGCTCTGTGACCTAGTTTTCCAACCCTGATAACCCATGTTCGAACTCGTCTAAGATATTAATGAGACAAACATCCTGACCAAGTTTCATGACAATTGAGGCAAAAATGTGACCACTAGAGTGTTAACAAACCAATTGTTAACGGACGGACGGACGGACGACGGACGAAGGACAAAATGTGATCAGAAAAGCTCACTCTGTCACTACGTGACAGGTGAGCTAACAAAAACAATCACAATGATAGGGCAGAAGTGAAGTACTGGTAGGCTCAGTTCAACAGATTAGGTCTGGACTGTTCATTGTTTAGTCAACAAAACATCTAATAACAGATCAACACTGTATATGGAATTTTAGAAAATCTGAAATCAAATATTCTGACCTATTTAGTAAACGCATCAAATGACAATAAAATGGGAAACAGGGAAATAGTGAACATTCCATCCTGAACATAAGACTTCATGAATACATAATATATATGATTAGGGCAGATTGCATGACATGAAATACTTCAGGAAATACAAATACAATATTATTTATTATCTTAATAATGCCTCTAGAGATTTCTCTCCCATTTTTTTCTCTTGGTTTTGTCTTATCAGTTTCAGTAACCTTTTCCTGATCATTGTTTATCCCCTAGCTATCAGATAGCTTGTAATTAAGGATATATGCTGAGTAACAAGAAACAGGCCATAATACAAGTGTCAAAAACTGGATCTCTTAGTGTTAATTCACTGAATCCTTCCTACAAAAAATACACTTACCAATATAAACATCAGAGAAGAAAAATCCCATTTCAACTAAGGCACAAAAGCCGTAGAGTCAAGGTCACTGCATTTTTTACCTTGCTGGACATTTTTTTTCTTAAAAGAGAAGATGGCTTTTATATAAACCCGAAGAAAAAAATTACAAAATGAAGTCCATCACACAGATGGAAAGCATCGTCGGTGACCCCCGGTACATATTCCGCACAACTACATTATGTACCGTGGGATAATTGACTGCTGATTATTCGTTTTCATGAATATTTATTAGCAAAGGGATGTAACTCTTCGTCGAATGAGATGCCGCATTACAAATAGACACTCTTCAGTGTGGAGAGTAGGCATAATGACAAGTTACTTAAAATAGACGTATTTCCCAGGATTTAAACATAGGCGCGGAAGGCAAATTGTAACAAGTAATTTCACTGGCTGAGATTCCGCAAGGGAAATCTTACGGAAACCAATGAAAGTAGGTAATGAATTATTCATGAGTACGAAATTTTACCAGCCAATTGTCCCACGGTAGATAAATAGAGTGAAACCGAATGGATCGAATGGGTTTCCGACGATGATGGAAAGAAGAGAAGGTCCATTTTAGCATCTTTCTTTGATAATGATGGTCATATTGGCAAAACTGGACTCAGAATCTTTAACTCCAATATGCATCAGATGCTATCTACCCACCCACTAGACTTCCTTGGCCAATAATACTAAATTAAATTGAAATATGCATAAACCCTAAGTAAAATTGGCCACTTTGGCATATTCCTTAGAGTTCTGCATTTACTTTACTTACAAAAAATCATAAAACAAAAACTTATGTAATAAAATCCCCATTTACAAAACTGCTTCTTTCTGGAGCCAGAGTAGATTTATTCTTTGATAACATTATTCCTACCTTCAAACATTTCTCTATACTTGCATATTTTTCACTTCATGAATTTCCAATACTAAAAATTCGTAAAATAAATGATAGAAGTTTGTTAAGTACCTCTCAAACATTCTGCTTTAGTGCTAATTCTAACATCTTTTAATGCATTGTTTGTTCTTTTGATAATACATAAAACTTGCCTTTTATGAGGTATGTTCATGCTGTTGAACTATTTGCCAGTGATTCGTGTAAAGAAAAGAATTTTTCCAAAGTATTTGTTGGTTCAGTGACAGAATTTGGTCAAATGTTAAGAATTTTAAGTTGGTGAAAAAATATTCCTCTAACTTTCCTTGAAAATATTGATGATGATCACAGGTCTTTGGTTCAAGTTATCTAAGTTCAAATACCCATATTGCTCTCTTGGGCTAAAAGAAGAGCTAACAGGATAAAGCTTAATGGAACACTATTTGAAGTTATCTGGTACATGACACAATACCTTTGTCTATATTGTAAATAACAAGAGTAAACAGAACAGATTCCCAGACAATCTGAGCATCTACTTAATGGGTGACATGAATAGAACATCATCCCCGATCATGCTCAAATGTTGACATAAGATCATAAACAAATGAATAGAACATCATCCCCGATCATGCTCAAATGTTGACATAAGATCATAAACAAATGGTTAAACATCAGAAGAGGCAGGTGGAATGTGAAAGCAGTACAACAAAATGTCACCCCATACTCATTTCAAAGCAAGAATTCCATACAACCTAATTACAGACAGGTTTATTGCAATACTACATTCAGAACTGAAACTGTTTTCTATTTTCAGTAACAGTGACCTTGACATTGAATCCTGACATCCTACCACAATCTCAAGTGTAAACTGCACAATTATAAGCTACTTACATACCTAGTTTCAATGCATGTGAAGTAATTGATCCAAAACTATTTTTTCTAGATTTTGACCTAATTTCAGGTTTCAATTCATTCTTAGTTTGTACTTGACCTAATTTCAGGTTTCAATTCATTCTTAGTTTGTACTTGACCTAATTTCAGGTTTCAATTCATTCTTAGTTTGTACTTGACCTAATTTCAGGTTTCAATTCATTCTTAGTTTGAACTTGAGCTTGCTATTTAAGGTTCTTCTAGCTCAATTTGTTAGGGCGAATTTCTACTTGAGCTTCTTTTTAAGTTGAGTTTCTACTTGAGATGTTTACTACAGATGAGTTTGTTCTTTAATTATTTTCTTGAAATGACCTTCTTCATGTTAAATGTAAAAGTCACATTAGCATTTTATTCAAGGCCTGGATGATCTTGAGTTAGTTTCTTAAACATTACGATGAAGTTTATCTTTGCAGTTGTGTTTGCCTTTGTAACCGTTCCAGACCAACACCAGCCTGCACATCCACGCTATCTGACTATGGTCTGTTTAGTTCACTTTACAGTCAATCAGTTTTTCAATGATATCCTTATAAATAATATGTCCAGTTTTACAATTTAGCAAGGTGAGTGTTAACCTTCCAGTTAGACATGCTCAGCACAGGAAAATTTTGTAGGGAAAAAAAAATCAAGAAAATCTTCGTATTCATCATAAAATTCATTTTCCAGACCAAAAGCAAAGCAAGTGGGTGGAAATATAATCTCTGTATGTCCATATTAATACCTTAATTACTCATCATTGTTGTCTAATGACAAGCCCCTATGGGAATTCTCATATAATATTGTATAACCACCATAACTATATAGCATTTATAATCTTTTGCAAAATATAGACAATAACTTATCTTATAACTGTTCTTACCAAAATACCCTTGAGGAAAAAGTGATCTGTTATAATTAGCATCATGTATTCATAAAGGTACATTTCCTGGAATATCTGGGAAGAAAGAGTGGTAAACAGAAAACAGTTGGTATGTTATAAAATCTGGAGATCCAAAAGTTTTCTTCAAAACATACAGCAGACAACAGAGCAAAAATCTCTGTCAACATCCTAAATATCAGATTCATGGGATTTCATAACCAGATGAAAATTCCTGAACATGTAAAAACTTGGTCTCACAAACATATTTGGTTAGTTGAGAGATGTCAGAATTGTTTTTTTATTTTATTATCTTTCTGACATGGGACAAAATTGACTGAGCTTTTTCTAGACAGTGATGTGGAAGAGAACAGTGTAACATACTAAACAGAACATTTTGCACTTATAGTGTCACTATGACAAAAAGCAAAGATAATGCAATGAAATGCCATAACATCACTGAATACGTGTAACACTGGCCCTCTGTAAGATTTCTTATTAACTGTTATCCTGACTTCTTATATATTACAAATGGCTTCTACCTGCTGTGTTATATTATAGTTAATACATCTATAATTAAATGCCATTACCCAGTAGCTTACACAATGATAGACTTACCTAACAGACAGTTATAAAGCTAAGTGCAAGAGACCAGGCTATAACTTACTTATGACCATCGTAATTGAAATTTTGATAGTTAGCAATTGTTAGACATTCTTTGTTCTGTAACCAACTGTAAACTACATAACTTTCTATTATTTGGATTTGAATCATTCTAACCCTAAGGAATGAATAGTTAGACTTGTAGCAAGTTATGAGCAATATTCCCTTTGATATTTAATTATAGCAGTCAGCAATATAGTAGGTAAAGAGACTCTCAGGTCTTCATTAAAACTATTTTACTATATTTAAGCAATGTCAAATGAAGATAACAACTTATAATTTCTGTGGTGGAGAGTTCCTATCATTCTACATAAACCTAACACAGAATCACAGTCATATAATAATCATGACTCTTTACCCTCTGTATGGTCATATGACTGAACAGAAATGAGATCTATTTGGGAGTTAAAATATTTTACATCTCTACAACTTTTTCACTAAGAGCAATTTAACCTTGACTTGTTCATCACCTCTAAAAAATGTGATAAATTCAACAGGAACTATGCCATTTACTTAGTGCATTCTTGAGAATCTAACATAAATCAAATAGTAACACTGAACTCAATATATAATCAAGTTTGCAAGGTAAGTTAGGTGGGGGGGGGGGGGGGAATCAATCAACACTGCCACCTGTTTACAACTATTCCTGTTTTACTATGTAATTGAGAACCCAGCTACAGACATAACACATAAACCTACAAACTGATTATAATAGCCAACAGTTCTCCTGCCAAAATTTACAGATTTTTTTCCAGCCAGGCAGCATGTGAAAATATTTAGTAACTTAACTTACTATCCACTGAAATTATTTACATTGGGAATTACCAATTGAAATTATTTATGCTGGAAATTACCCCTATCTAGCAAGATGTTATATCACGGATTTTGTACACTGATTCATACATAATATAATACAGCATAGTTCGTGCTGGCTTCATTGTAAAGGATGTGTACATCAACCTGTAGACTGGTTTCAGACCCAGCAATTAATGCTATTCCTTAGTAATGTTAAGCTTAATGAATATTAGTCCCTTTCTAAATACAGATTTATCTTTTCTTGACTGGAATTGCATATGATTGCCAGAAGAGGAAAAATGTTGCTATTAGAGAGGTAAAAACATTTAATATATCAATGCATAACATAACTAGAACTGTGTCCATAGGACACAGATGCCCCCATTATGCATAAGTGCTCATAAACAAGAGCATGTATATTTTGTATGTAAGATTTAGGTGGGGAACAATTTTTTTCTGTAGTTGCAAATGAATTGAGATGTTTTGTATATTATTAATGCTGTCCTTTTATTTCAAAATTAGATATTTTATACTGAAACAAGGGCTGTCGGAGGGACAGCACGCTTGACTATTCTTAGTGCTTGAAGGTATAATAAAAGCCTGAAATTAAAGATTTTTTAAAAGTCTTAAAAGGGGAATAACTAATAAAAATGCTTAACAGAGTTATGGGCCTTGATGGAATGACACAGTCTACGGCCAAGTTTGAACCAAATATCTGCAGTAGAAAGGGAAGAAATAGTGAAAATGAGAAGCTTGCCCTAAAACTTTAACCCGATTGCCACGCCTTAAGTACAATAGCCCTCCTTATTCTTTGAATAGTCGACATAAAAATATTGTAAATATTTATGGACTATGAGGAATCACAGTAGCGAAGACGAAGAAAGAGACACACAAGTAATTACATGTTGCTGATATTAAAGTAAGCAGGTAAAATTTAAAAAATGTTACACATGAAAGTTAACTACAGATTAAAGTATAGAAACCCCAGGTGTGTCAGGTCCCGTAAAAACATTACCCTTCCTTTACTATCATCTACACATTAAGGTTGTTCATCCCTGAAAAGTTAAGCAAAATCTGCCATCCGGTTTATGAGGAGTTGCGTTCACAAATTTATTTCACTTTATGGTATATAGTGAAAAAATTAACAAAGGGCCATAATTCCGTTAAATTTGGTCGCAGCAAAAATTCCTTCCTTTACTATCATCTACACATTAAGATTGTTCATTCCTGAAAGTTTAAGCAAATCTGCCATCCGGTTTATGAGGAGTTGCATTCACAAATTTATTTGGCTATATGGTATATTGTGAAAAAATCAACAAAGGGCCATAATTCTGTTAAATTTGGTCGAAGCAAAATTCCTTCCTTTACTATCATCTACACATTAAGGTTGTTCATTCCTGAAAGTTTAAGCAAAATCTGCCATCCGGTTTATGAGGAGTTGCGTTCACAAATTTATTTGGCTATATGGTATATTGTGAAAAAATCAACAAAGGGCCATAATTCTGTTAAATTTGGTCGAAGCAAAATTCCTTCCTTTACTATCATCTACACATTAAGGTTGTTCATCCCTGAAAGTTTAAGCAAAATCTGCCATCCGGTTTAAGAGGAGTTGCGTTCACAAAATTTCGGGACGTACGTACAGACGTACAATCAACAAAGGGCCATTATTTTGTTAAATTTGGTCGAAGCAAAAATTCCTTCCTTTACTATCATCTACACATTAAGGTTGTTCATCCCTGAAAGTTTAAGCAAAATCTGCCATCAGGTTTAAGAGGAGTTGCGTTCACAAAGTTTCGGGACGTACGTACAGACGTACGGTCGTATTATCGTACGGTCGTACGGACTGACGGACAAGTGCAACGCTATATGCTCCCACTTTGTGGGGGCATAAAAAGGAAAATATCATATAGCTTGCAGCCAGGCTAATTAACTGATTCCCTGGTTATAATGCATTTGCTTCACTGGCTCCTATCTTTACTTCAGGCTGGCTCCCTTCAGATCCTTTAACATTTGCTTAGGAAAAATAGCTAGATATTTACTGACTCAAAAGATAGCGATGCCATTAATTACAAAGGGCATTCCAACCATCTACACCAGGATATGCTTTCATTTCAAAGCCTTTAAATATTACAAGAATTTGAATTAACAAAAAATAAATTTCCAAATTCTGGAAAAGGTAACTTTCCCCTAAGCTAAAGAAATTTTAAGACTGGAATTTTTCAAATCCTCCAAACATCCAACTGTTTGATGCAAGACATAAACAGGCAAGGAAATGAAAGAAAACAAGTTCATAGTTTAGGCATTAAATAGTGTCATTCTATAAAATTAGAAATAAAAATAAAGCAGACAGTGGTGACTAAAGTCACCATCCAAACAGGATAGGCTCAATGTTAACTATTGTTTGTAAGTAAAAATCCTATCCATTTTATCTGTTCAGTCTGATCATGATCTGCACTGTTTCCTTATTAGTCAGCTAAGTCTATTGAATCATCTCTTAGAATGACTGATGGGACAGTCCAAGCTGAATTATAGACAGTTCCATTTAAGTAATTTAGCATGGTAAATGTTTAATATCATCTCTCATTTCCCTTACAACATTAATACAAGCAATTTTGCTGGAGGACATTGACACAAGGAAATCTATTAGCAGATGGTAAAGCAATTTATCCTGACAATCTTTTTAGATTAGATATTTATTTGATGTTTATTATAAATGTAAGCAAAAGGATGATAGGTATAAAAATGAAGCATGATCTCCCACTGAAGCCTTATAATTTTCCACTTCTTGGATGCAGGTGAAGTTTGGAATTGGCCACTCTTTTGTCCTTTCTGAAAAACTCTGAATGTCTGCTTACCCCAAACCTTACCCTTCAAACCACTGACTTCTGAGAAGTCTCTTGCAATCAGTTATGTGTATATTGTACTGACAGTGCAAGCCTCCGGTCCACCTACATCATTGTTCTTATAGTAGTAAGCCCTAGCCCCTCCCTACTTACCATTGCACTAGAAGTGTCTCTTACTATAAAATGATGTATATACTACATTGACAAAGTCAAACCTCAACTCTGCCTTTCCACTTTTGTTCCTTGTCTATTATTGCCTGTCAACATCTCAATCTCAACCCCACACCTCCAGCTTACCTTTGCAGTATCTGGGTCTCTAGCTATCATGGGCGTGTAGTTTATGTTGACAAAGTCAAGTCCACTACATATTGTGACAGTACGAGCCTCCAGCCCACCTACACCCTTCTGTTCCAGGTCTATTATCACCTTTGGATCCTGCAATAAAGACAGTCATTTTGAACTTTGAAGCTTATTTAGGCTGAGGACATCACCTGTTAACAGCTTATCAAATTTTCTTCAGCTCTATACTCAGGTAAACCAGGCTCAGGTCCTGTTGATTAAAAGTGATAACTTGTAACTCTAACTTGCTTAAGAATAGAACTAGTGTTGGATCATTGGTAATCACTATTCTCTGTATCTTGTTAGCAATAAGACATTGTATTTGATTATCATCCTAAACCTATAATCTCAGCTCTCCCAGTACTTCCATTTTTGCATCATCCACTTCAATAGCCTATCATGCCCGTCAATGACACTGGTCATTACAAAAATAAACGACTTCTTTTCACAGGAATTTCAAGTTGCAATTTACGTTGCAATATACGTGTTCAGCAAAAAACTTTTCCTAGCACAGACTGCAATTTTTTACTAAGTGAATAATTGTAGGATTATATTCAGGATTATTATCTCATTATCAGCAAAAAATTTGATCAGTATAGCAAGCAGGTTAAAAGTTGTGTCAGATGGCTACGAAAAATCAGAAAGAACTGGCTATAGGTTCTTCCCAAAATAAGAGCCTGGTCTAATAAGTAAGGTCAACCAATAGCAATAAATACACCACAACCACAAGACTGTATAACAGATACATAAGCTTGAAGTTCTTTGCTAAGTACCTATTACTAAGCAATTACACATTGTCTTCATGCTTCATCAGAATAAACAGATGTCCTTTATTAAATTGTTTCATGGCCGGAGAAAAACATCATTAAGTAAATTAGCCATAAGCATTTCCTATCCAACCCTTTCCTAATTCAGAAAACTATTGATGATCTACATAACAAGAGGGCCATGATGGCCCTGGATCGCTTACCTGAGTACTGAGGTTTGCTGTTAAGCAGTATTTCATTTTTTAATTGAAAATATGTAAGTGCCTACAAACCAAATATGTAAAATATCAGTCAATAAATAAAGGCTCTATGACAGAAAGTAGAAATATCTATTATAAGCTATGGTGACCTTGACCTTGACCCAGTGACCTCAAACCCTACCCATGCAAGGAACCTCTATACTGAATATCAAAGATATTGGTCTATAAATGAAGGCTCTATGAGGTACAGTAGATAAATCTACTTTTAGCCTCCGTGACCTTTAACCTAATCCAATAATTTGAAAAAGCTTGATAAAGCTTGCTTCATGCCAAATTTAAAAATTCTAGGTCTTGTGGTTTCAGACAAGAAGATCTTTAAAGATTTTCTTCTATATTGTTATTTAAAACTTGTGACCCCTCGGGCGGGGCCAATAGTGACCCTAGAAACATTTTTCTAACAAACTTGGTAGAGGTCCACTAGACAATGCTACACACCAAATATCTAAGCTCTATAACTAACTGTTTCTGACAAGAAGATTTTTTTAGATTTTCTTATATAACTCTATGTAAAACTAGTGGCCCCTGGGGCGGGGCCATTTTTGACCAAGAGGCCAGGATTTGAACAAACTTGGTAGAGGTCCACTAGACAATGCTACACACCAAATATCTAAGCTCTATAACTTACGGTTTCTGATAAGAAGATTTTTTAAAGATTTTCCTATATAACTCTATGTAAAACAAGTGACCCCCGGGGCGGGGCCATTTTTGACCCAGAGGCCAGGATTTGAACAAACTTGGTAGAGGTCCACTAGACAATGCTACATACCAAATATCTTAACTGTAGGCCTTCTTGTTTCTGACAAGAAGATTTTTTAGTTTTTCCTATATAACTCTATGTAAAACAAGTGACCCCCGGGGCGGGGCCATTTTTGACCCAGAGGCCAGGATTTGAACAAACTTGGTAGAGGTCCCCTAGACAATGCTTCACACCAAATATCTAAGCTCTATAACTTACGGTTTCTGACAAGAAGAGTTTTTAAGATTTTCCTATATAACTCTATGTAAAACTAGTGGCCCCTGGGGCGGGGTCATTTTTGACCCAGAGGCCAGGATTTGAACAAACTTGGTAGAGGTCCACTAGACAATGCTTCACACCAAATATCTAAGCTCTATAACTTACGGTTTCTGACAAGAAGATTTTTTAAGATTTTCCTATATAACTCTTTGTAAAACTAGTGGCCCCTGGGGCGGGGCCATTTTTGACCCAGAGGACAGGATTTGAACAAACTTTGTAGAGGTTCACTAGACAATGCTACACACCAAATATCTAAGCTCTATAACTTACGGTTTCTGACAAGAAGATTTTTTAAGATTTTCCTATATAACTCTATGTAAAACTAGTGGCCCCTGGGGCGGGGCCATTTTTGACTCAGAGGCCAGGATTTGAACAAACTTGGTAGAGGTTCACTAGACAATGCTACACACCAAATATCTAAGCTCTATAACTTACGGTTTCTGACAAGAAGATTTTTTTTAGATTTTCTTATATAACTCTATGTAAAACTAGTGGCCCCTGGGGCGGGGCCATTTTTGACCCAGAGGACAGGATTTGAACAAACTTGGTAGAGGTCCACTAGACAATGCTACACACCAAATATCTAAGCTCTATAACTTACGGTTTCTGACAAGAAGATTTTTTTAAGATTTTCCTATATAACTCTATGTAAAACAAGAGACCCCCGGGGCGGGGCCATTTTTGACCCAGAGGATATGATTTGAACAAACTTGGTAGAGGTCCACTAGACAATGCTACATACCAAATATCTTAACTCTAGGCCTTGTGGTTTCTGACAAGAAGATTTTCAAGTTTTCCCTATATAACTCTATGTAAACTCAACTGACCCCTGGGGTGGGGTCAGTTTTGTCCCCAGGGACATTATTTGAACAAACTTGGTAGAGGTCCACTAGATGATGCTTCATACCAAATATCAAAGCTCCAGGCCTTGTGGTTTCGGAGAAGAAGATTTTTAAAGATCCAACTTATAAAATCTATTTTTAGCTCCAGTGAACCAGAAATGCAATGGACCAGAACCATTTGAACAATCTTGGTAGAGCTTCATGCAAGGAACATCCCAGGCAAGTTTCATTAAATTTGCCCCATTGGTTTCAGAGGAGATGTCGTTTGAATGAAAAGTTGACGACGGACGGACGGACGGACGACGGACAAAGACCGATCAGAAAAGCTCACCCTGAGCACTTTGTGCTCAGATGAGCTAAAAACGTAGTAATTTATAATGTCTATTAATAAATATATATACATTGTACATGTATATGAAACAAGGAACTAGTCTGCATCTAGTGACTGATTCCATCCACATACAAATAATTTCTAAGAATGGACATCAGAATGTACAGTCAAGACTGCCTTAACGACTCCCTGCTTTTAGTGAGACTCTGTCATATGCAACCGTATTTTTCGCCCCCGAATGTTTTTACTTTATAAAAAGACTGAACTGAACGACTCCTTGCGTTATGTGACAAGTGACCTTAAAATTTGTCACCCAAATCGGTAATTAGTCTGTTTTTAGCGACTCTGAGATGCCCCCCGCTGTTTAAGTCGGCTAGAGTTACCGTTCATAGTCACGGTTGAACGCACGAGACCAGCTGATTTCTTTGTTTGTTTACAAAAAATGCCGACCGATAAATGCAAGAAAAGAACAGTTCTCACATTGGAACAGAAAATTAAAGCACTTGCTAAATCTTAGTATTGTACAGAGTCTTGTGTACAGTATGTCTTTCAAAACTTATTGTAAGTACATGTATTTGTAAGTTGTTTCATTAAAGGCATAAAAGTGACTGTATTGTTAGAATGTACTTTACTTATCAACAGTCCTTCTGCCGGGACTTTATTAAGAGACTCCCTGTCATATGTGACCTTATTTACTGATTCCGGAAGAAGGTCTCTTAAAACAGTCTTGACTGTACCTCTACAGTCACAAAGTGTTCATTCAGCCACCGAGGTAACACACAAACAACTCTATCATCCATAAGATAAATATAAAATTTCTTGTTCATTTTAAAAGTTTCAAATATTAGGTCAGTCAGAAACAGCTCAAAAAAGGAATAGCACTGTAGTTTACTGTCTTCTGGATCAAGCATCTTTCTACCTACATGTAATTCGCCTGCTAGTTTTAATGAATGCAGTAAATATTTCCTAAGAAAACAGCTTGGACAAAGATGGTAAGATGGGCAGATTGATGAACTAAAAACACAGCACTTCAGGGAGGATTATTGTTTTTTTTTCAAAAAGAATGCAGGATGATGTAACAAAGATTAAAAGTTTCAGCTTCTTTCCTCAGTTTCTCAATCAACAACTCTTAAAGAAAAAAATCAATAGACTTAAGGAAGATATTAACTTGGTACAAGAAGAATGATCGGTAACATATATCAAATTGATTTGTTTCCAAGTGAGTGCATATCTAGCTAGAAATTATGAGAAAAATATCAGAGAAAGACTGAAATGCCAGTGAGAAAGTCATTCTGTAAAAATCCATTACAGATTCTCCCTTTAATCATTAACAAGCAAAAGAAAATGAATATGCAGGGATTTATTGAGGCACACTTCTCTTGGAGTGTGGATCATTTACCTAGTTCTGACAGTCTGAAATATACAGAAAAGTAGAGAAAAGACTTGTTTAAAAATTAGGAACTTGTGCTGTGCTTTTTCATTATCTTCCTAACTAATATTGCAGTTTCTGGACCAGACATTTAGATAGCATAGAAAGATATTTCCCCAAGGTGTAACTTCACATGTACAATTACATTTATTGCAGACCACTTCACCAGTTTCAGATTTCAGAACCCCTGAGATAAATATAATCAAATATTGAAATTCCAGTACAATGTTGAAGCTGAATTCAGCAACCAAAAAAATTTAAGTAAAACAACAGTTCCTTCACAAAATAATCAGACCTTCATCTAAATAATGGTATCTCTCTAAAACCTTTATGATATCATATAAATTCAACAAGTTTAAATTTACAAAGAAGAGAAAACTTCATCTGTGGCAACAGAATGAGCTGCCATGACAATAAAATAGGGATGGCAACGAATACCAAAATCAATACTCGAGTACTCGGTCATTTTTCCGATCGAGTACTCGGTTACTCGGATGATTTCCAATGATCTTCAAAGTTTTATGGCACACAATATCAACACCGTCTGCAAGCTACTTTCGTTTTCTATTTAAATTCATAGAATTCGTAACTATAAATAGGACTGCAAGGGAGATAACTTAGAATTAACCAATAAACAAATTAAATCAACAACATTATATTTTATAACGTTTTAATTAATGCAATATCAAGTTTAAAACATGTTTAACAGTTCATATATCTTTTTTCTTCTTGAAATAATATAGACTAATCGGCGGCAATGGATATAGCTAGCAAATACATAATAAACATAAACATAAGAGATCGTCAATGACAGCATATATATATATGTTTTATAATTATAAATAAAGGTTTAACAGTTCAAGAACAATATTCTTGTATTTTTCTCTAAGTACAGTGTCTTTATTCGAAGAAAATTAAACACTTTTCTATGAGTTCATCTTAACATCTTTTACACAGGTGATAATTTAGCGTTCATGCAAGCATACGTATTACAGCACTACGCTGTACCTTATTGTTTTCAAAACAGTTACCTTAAAACAAGTTTCGGCTACAAACTGTTACACAATTAAAGGTAATTAAATATCATAAGAGGCCGAGGAACGTAAGCGACACAGGTGTTCAATCCCATGCGTGTGTCAAACTGTTGATCGCCTCGTTAAATTTACCATATCATTTTCGCACCTCTGCAAGGATGTTTTGATTGCATTTAACAGCTTTTTATGAAGATACATGTATTATCTGAATTTCTGAACTAATTGCATACACCAATCTTTCTAAATCGCAAACAAAAATAGAAATTATTTTTTTCGAGTAATCGAATATCAATTTTGTTAACCGATATTCGGACGTTCGATCGAGTACTCGGTTAACCGGTTACTCGTTGCCATCCCTACAATAAAAGGACAGACAGACAAACCTTCACCAATGATTATGAAACTTCTTTGGTCATAAAACTAGAAGCCCTCAGACAACATGTACCTGACAATCTTTCAGTTTTGAATAGACAAAACATTCATATTTTCTATCAGAAGAAACAGTAATTTAAACCATTACTTCTATCAAAGTTTGGTAATAAATGTCACAGACTAACAAGGCAACTGACACTTTCCATTTACCTTATCACCAAACACTTGGCAGGCAGTCAGTATGCACAGGTAATGTGCTACAAATGTTCCAATCTGTTTTCTCAACTTTTAAATCAATTGGAGACAAATTTCAGGGACAAAAGAAAGAATTAAGAAGTGTGGCCATGGCAAAATACTGCTCACCACAGACAACAGAAAATTTTTATTTTGGCTTAGGGCTGGCTGAACAATTCCATTACATGCAAACAATATGTATCAGCCATTAACTTACAATCCATGTCTGATTAAAACTAGAACTATCACTAAAGGTGATTAATACCCCCACATGGGTGCTTGATACTGGAACTGGAAAGCTTAGAATCAATGGTATAAAGTGACATAAGAAACATGGAAATATGTATATATTTTAAATTTCATAGTATTGTATATAGAGACAAGAAGCGCCGCAATGCGACGAAAACCAGGTTTTCAACGACCAAGTATTAATGTGACAGGAAGTAGGAAGAAATATGGCAGTGAAGTAAAAATGGTGCTGTTATTTTGGTACCAACACAGAAAGTTGGTTTCAATAGTTCAAAATAAAAATAAATCAGATACCTGAGTAGCAATGCCAGGCTGTATTTTCATGTAAGCTACAGACATGCCAAGTTGAGTATCAATAGGTCAAAGTGTGCTGAAGTTATTGAGTAGAAGCTGAAAATTCTATTGTAAGCAAGTGACCTTGACCTTGCTCCCAGATATCATAATAGCAATCCCAAGCTGCATCTTAATATAAGCTACACACATAGCAAGTTTGGTGTCAACAGGTCAACGCAAACTCAAGTTATTACTACGCACTGAATTTCTTTTTTAAAGCAACAGTGACCTTGACCTTGTTCACAGACACCTGGGTAGCAATGCCAAGTTGCATCTTGATATCAGCTACCCAAATACTAAATTTTGTTTCAATAGACCAAAGCAAACTCAAGTTATTGAGCAGAAACTGAATTTCTATTTTTAGCAACAGTGACCTTGACCTTGATCACAGACACCTGGGTAGCAATGCCAAGCTGCCCCTTGATATAAGCTACCCATACACCAAGTTTAGCATCAATAGACCAAAGCAAACTAAAGTTATTGAGCAGAAACTGAATTTCTATTTTTAGCAACAGTGACCTTGACCTTGATCAGACACCTGGGTAGCAATGCCAAGCTGCCCCCTGATATAAGCTACCCATACACATAGTTTGGGGTCAATAGGTCAAAGCAAACTCAAGTTATTGAGCTGAAACTGAATTTCTATTTTTAGCAACAGTGACCTTGACCTTGATCACAGACACCTGAGTATCAATCCCAAGCTGCCTCTTAATATAAGCTACCCATATACCAAGTTTGGGGTCATTAGGTCAAAGCAAACTCAAGTTATTGAGCGGAAACTGAATTTCTATTTTTAGCAACAGTGACCTTGACCTTGATCACAGACACCTGGGTAGCAATCCCAAGCTGCCTCTTGATATAAGCTACTCATACACCAAGTTTGGGGTCAATAGGTCAAAGCAAACTCAAGTTATTGATCGGAAACTGAATTTCTATTTTTAGCAACAGTGACCTTGACCTTGATCACAGACACCTGGGTAGCAATCCCAAGCTGCCTCTTGATATAAGGTACCCATACACCAAGTTTGTCGTCAATAGGCCAAAGTAAACTCAAGTTATTGAGTGGAAACCAAAAGTTGACGCCCGCCTGCCGACTTCAGCATTACAATAACCAGATTTTCGTTGAAAACCTGGTTAAAAACAATTACCAGTAGACCACTGAACTGTATATTTTCTAGTAGAACTAGCTGATGCTGTAGCTGATCTCTTCTGGAATAAGACATCTAGAGCATTCACGAGCTGTACTTCAAACACGACCATCATCAAATTTTACAAGTACATATTTGGGCTTGAATGCATCCTTATCCATCTGGGAATAAATCCCAGACTGTTCCTGTAACTCATGAGGTATCATCCAGAACCTGTTTTTCTATTCTAAGTTAAAGTGTACATTGACCTTGATCCAACTTGCCCAATTTCAATCCAAAGCGTCGTCTTTATAGAAACTATCTTCAAAGAAAGTTTCATCACAATATCTCATTCGTAACTCAAGTTATTGAGCAGAAAGCTTTTTTTTATTTTAATAACAGTGACCTTGACATTGAACTTAGCAGCCCCAAAGTCGAACTTGACCTGTATTTTATGATGTTACATATGTGTACCAAAAATGGTTTAAATCTGTCAAGCCTTTCCTGAGTTATTATCCAGAAACAAATTTCTATTTTTAGTTTACGGGAACAGTGACCTTGACCCAACTGGCAAAATTTTCAATCCCAAGTGTCGTCTTCATAGAAGCTACCTTTACAGCAAATTTCATCACAATATCTCATTCCTAACTCAAGTTATTGAGCAGAAATCAAATCATTTATTTTTTATTTTTAGTAACAGTGACCTTGACCATGGCCCCACCAGCCCCAATATCAAACTTGACCTGTATCCTGTGATGTTACACCTGTGTATCGATAATTTTTTAAATCTGACAAGATTTTCAACCATTTTATTATTTCTAGTAACACTGACCTTGACCTTGACCCAACCAGTCCCAATATTAAACTTGACCTGTATCTAATGATGTTACAGCTGTGTACCAAAAAGTGTTTAATTCTGTCAAGCCATTCATGAGTTATTGTCCATAAACCGTTTATCTATTTTTAGTAACAGTGACCTTGACCTTTCCCACTAGCCCCAATATCGATGTTACACCTGTGTACCAAATATTTTTTTAATCTGTCTAGCCTTTCTTGAGTTATTGTCTGGAAATAATTTTTCTTTTTTTAGTAACAGTAACTTGACCTTGGCCCCACAAGCCCCTATATCGAACTTGACCTGTATCTTGTGTTGTTACAACTGTGTACCAAATATTTTTTTAATCTGTCTAGCCTTTCTTGAGTTATTGTCCGGAAACCGTTTTCTACTTTTTGTTAGTGACGTTGACCTTAGCCCCTACAGCCCCAATATCAAACTTGACCTGTATCTTATGATGTTACAGCTGTGTACCAAAAATTGTTTAAATCTGTCTGGCCTTTCATGAGTTATAGTCTGGAAACCATGACGGACCGACAGACGGACCGACTGACCGACTGACGAGCTCACTCCTATATACCCCCTCAAACTTTGTTTGTGGGGGTATAATTACACTTAAAATTTGGATCCTGCTGAAGCTTGACATCCAAAAGGCAACATTTTGTGCCATTCATGTTGCTAAAACATTATTTCATGCCCTTTATTCCAAATGAATTATTACACCTCTTACTGGCCTATTAATGGTAGCATCAAAGCAAGATGGAAATTACAAGTAATCTTCTACAAGTCAGATGGAACATTCCTTATCATAATTCCATCATCATGGTAGTGCAACAATGTTTGTGATAATCAAGTAATATCAAACTAGACTGGAGATCTATTATTTCACAGATTTATTCTCATTATAAAATCATTACCATTTATGGAGGCAACACTGTGATTACTAGTATGCAAATTTATGCAGATCTGGTTTGAAAAGCCGACCTGCAATATGTTTGTGCCCAGCATGTACAAAGTGAGCACTTAATACAGCCCAGAAATATCTGACAGTCTTTCAGAAATTTTCTTTTCTTTTTAAGTCTTCCAGAAAATTTTTCTTTTTTAATGTATAAAAAACCTTCTTGTCAGCTGTCAATAACAAGAGGCCCATAAGCCAAAGCAATCAACCCCAATCAAAGGGTGTACATGTTAATGGGAAATGATTGAAAAACTTGTATGTCAATTTTTTTTCTATTTTGATATTTAAAAAATGTAGTTTATTGAATACTGAATAATGGTTTAAAACTGTAGTTTACAGCAAAATGTTCAGTTTCTTTCTATATGGATATTTCATATGCAAGGGCACATAACTCCTAAAAGCATCATTCAACACTCATAAAAATATGCTGCACACATATAAATAATGTGACAAAATAACGAAAAAATTGATACACAAGGGCAGATAACTGCAAAAAGTATGTCTTGTAGATAATGTCTGGCATGTTTCAATTCAATCAGATGAAAATTGTAAAAAGAATAAACAAAACAGACATTACTTATGGATCTATCAAAGGGCAGATAACTCCATAATGTACAAATTCACTTTCATGATACTTATGTCAAGAAAATTTTTTCTTCATCTAGATTATGTGTAGCAAGTTGATGAAAACTGTCGGAAAGGTTATTCACACCAGAAATTGCTAACAGATCACTTAACAATGCATATGATGGACCTCATGAAAAAAATATCATGCAGACCTACTATTCTTATAGATGTCATGTAGCAAGTTTCATCTCAATCGCATGAAAACTGTAGAAATAACTGAACAAGAAATTGCTAACAACTATATTCAAAGGCAGATAACTTAGATGTGCAACTGACCCTAAATTCATTTTGATTATGTTTACCAGGTTTCATTTTGATCAGATTGAAATCTGTAAGAAACTGCACAAGAAATTGCTAAAGATCTGACAAACTGATGGATGATATCTAAACACTTCAGGCATATACAAGGGAACATGCTCTCTGCAGGCTCTTAGTATCAGCTATGCTGATTTTTTTGTAGCTAGATGCCTTTAGCATGTATAATTAAGACTTAAATGTACCAGTCCAGAACATTCTATGCATTCAATTTTATAACAAATTCATATGACATATGGGCCTTAACTGATTAGGTAAAGTAAATAAAACTTTACTGTGTGCTATGCTCTTAGAGCACAAAAAATCATTATACTTATAAGTACCAAGTAAATTTATGTAACTTTTTCAGGATGCTATTTTAGTCAAAGATCTACCTCTTTCTGTTTTACTACAACAAGCCACTATTACTACATTTAAGCATAATTATAGATGTACTCAGTCTCACTTGGGTGTGTTTGGGGGGCGGGATTGTTGCACTCACCCTAATCCACTGATGACTGCCCAAAGCACTTGCATTTGGCAAACTGTGTTTGTACATTTCAAAGGCAAATCTTTTTTTTCATGTTTTTTTTTTTTCCAGTACAACACAAATGTAAGTAATTCAGGAATTCAAAACTGTTTACTTACATTGATTTTGGGTGGCAGGCCTAATCTGATATCATTCACCTGAGAGATCTCAAGAACCTGACCTTCCTGAAAAGTAAAACAATACTTGTATAAACAAAGACACACCTCTTGAAATTTATCTAAATATAAATCTGTAACTGACATTTAAGAGAGAACAAACTGCATTCAATGACAGGGAAAAAAAAGAAACATTTATAAACTTCTTAGCTGCAGAAGTTTCTAGTTTGTTTTATTGCAAAAATACTGACAAAGTCTTTCTGCCAGTGCTTCAAATTCTTCTAAATCATTTACCTGACAAAGTAAAGAAGACAAATTTTTTTCTGATGAAGTGTCTTTTAGTTTTGTTTTCAGTTTAAATCTGTTTAACTGCAGTAATTGTTGCCAAACTAAACCTGAAGTTTAGATTTGAAATGGACAGTTACTTGAAACTGTCAGCTATTCTAAACTGACAGTCTTTGGTACCGCAAATCAAAATCATATATCGAGCGATACTTTCATCTTAGTATTCTGATTGTGCACATCTCAATCTATGCACAGTTTTGCACATGAACGAAATACCTTTTCACCTATAATACCGCACACACTGAACTGATTCACCTGACTGTAACAAGACGGCCATGATGGCCCTGGATTGCTCACCTGAATACTCTGGCTTTGGATCTGCTGTTGAGTAAACAAGAAGCAAAATTACAGTTTCTGAACTGAAAGTTTTCAAAGATCTTATATTTCATACAAATAGGACCCCTGAGGCAGGGCCAATTTTGACACCGGGGACATTATCTGAACTATACAATTCTACATCCAAAGATATCTAATCTTTAGGGAATACAGTTTCAGACAAGCATCTTTATTTTAAAAGTCTTCCCTGTATGGAAAAGTTATAGCCCAGACAAGGTCTATAAACAAAATTTCTTACCCTTTAGCCAGTGACTGTGACCTTAACTTTTGAGCTATGGTCTGGGGTCATACACCAGACATATTGTCTCATCAAGATAAACAAATCTGTCACTATCTTTGAAAATCCTTCCATCCTTCCATGCATGGAGAAGCTATGGCCCGGACAAGGTCTATAATCAACTTTTTAACCTTTAACCAGTTGACCTTGACCTTTGAACTATGGACATGGGTCCTGTACGCCACACACCATCTCATCAAGGTTAACAAATATGTCAAGGTATTTTAAAATCCTTCCATGCATAGAGAAGTTATGGCCGAAACAAGGTCTAAAATCAACATTTTTTACTTTTAATCCTTTACTGTGACCTTGACCTTTGAGCTTTGGACCTGGGTCCAGCATACAACAAACCACCTCATCAAGGTGAACAAATATGCCAAGGTCTTTTACTATCAAGAAGTTATGGTCCAGACAAGAAACGGGACAGACAGATGAACAGACGGATTGGGGGTTAAAAAGTGAATCCAATATAGCCCCCACACACTTTGTGTGGGGTGGTATAATAATTACAACAATATTTGTACACGTTAACTATAAAATGCTACTTACTAAATATCTAAGGTCTAGAGCAGTTTCTCAGAAGAAGATTTTCAAAGATTCAGTATTTTACACTTATAGGACCCTTGGTCTAGGGTGGGGCTAATTTGACCCCAGGGACATAATTTTAACAAACTTGGTAGAGGACCTCTAGGTGATGCTCAGTTCAAAACATCTAAGCTCTAAGTCTAGAAGATGTTTTATGTCTTCTGTATTTAAGCCTATGTAAAATCAAGTGACAGGTGAGCTAAAAATGCATTATTTTCTCTCTTAAAAAAACAATCAACTGCATTAAACTGAATTTAATAGCAAATGTTGTAAAGTAACAGATATGACATTATTAATTTTTCATAAAATTTCTCGAAAGATGAATTACATCTGAGTATCTTTTTTCTGCCAATGTTTTTTCTGACATTCTTTGCTAAATCAATGCAACCTAAGAAAGTGAATTCACATGAATTTGTCATATAAAATTACAAACATTACTTATTAATGACATCTGCAAAAACATTCTGCAAATGACAAAGAACACCAAAATGCACAATAACTGATTTGTTGTTTTTTTTCTTACAAAAAAAATGCCTTTCTGGAGCTGCCACAGAAATTCTTTCAGTCATAAACTGTTTTCACAACAAACAGAGCAGGCTGGCTAAAAGGTGATTAAATAAATTCCTCTATGGAGGCAACTGGATCCAGAGAATATTTTTCTCACATATGTGAAGTGCCCATCAAAGCCTCAAACATTTGATAAAACAGCACAGAAAACATCTGAAAAGCTACCAAAAAACCTTTCAACTTGTACCCAGAGATAATAGGAGGGATTAATTAATAGAATACCTAGGTGTATAATGACCAAAGGTTGCCCTTTTGAACCTAATTACTGAATGAAATTACCAATAGTAGGAGTCTTCCATACAATGAATCAACTGTCTGTTTATTCACTGAAATATCTACAGCCGGACTACTTAAAACTGGGCCTGTTTTTTCATCTTCTATAACAATTAAACCAGAGGACTGTCACTGAATTTCATTCCCTATTGGGAATTCACTGTGACATACCGGTAGTATGGATATGATGTCTGTCTGAGGAAGATGTTTTCTGAGCTGGCAGGTTTTTTTGACTCTTCTTGTTTTTTTTCTAAAGAATTTTTTTAACTTCTATCACATTTGAATTCTGCCTTTACTGAATAATTGGCAACATTTTTAAGATGGTTGAATTCTTAAGGAAGGAAGCCTGCTTAGTGGTGGTCGAGGGGTTAGAGCACTGGACTCCCGATCCGGAGGCTGCTGGTTCAAATCCCACCAAAGGTGAGAGTTTCCAGTGACATTCCACATTCCTCTCTTTCGACACGAATACTGGTATGAACCCAGCAAGCAGTCATCATATAAGTTGCAAGAACTTGCCTGCCTAGTATAGTCAGAATTGACTGTTGGCAGTAATAAGTTGAACAATAACTACATGTATATAAACACAATATCCATTCAAGCTCCAGCTAAAGAAACAGAGTTGAGAAAAGCTGACCAAAGATTTTCACCAAAGATTTTCATAAAAGTATATTTTTGACTTATCTTTAACTTTAAAGAAAAGTATTTTTAAGCCAGCAGTTTTATCAGAATACTACAAAAGCTAACCAGATTTGAAAAGGTGAGATGATACTCTTCTTTTCCCACAAAATAATTCAGATTACTGTTTTGGTCTGAAAGAATTGCAATAACAGCACCATACAGAACTGAAATGTCGATGTTAATCAATTTTTGTATTGAAGAGGTTCTATTCTGCTACTTAATCACCCTGAAGAACAACAATTCATAGTACTGGGTTATTAAAGTCATATTGGCTGTATTTTCATATCCAACACAGAATTTCACTTTGCACAGTTGTGTAAAGGTTAGCCCTTTATTGAATATCAAATGACTTTGGAACAAATTGTTTACAGCCAATCTCTGACATTTCTTCATTCTCATAATTATGTACCTGAACATGTTTTTTTCCAGAAAACTATGTTTAACAAATTAAGTGATGATAATAACAGACAGATAAAGGACTTAGAAATACACATGCAAAAGCTGACAGTCTAAGTTATATTCCACCTCTTAGTAGACTTGTTTCAGACCCAGCAATTAATGTTATTCCTTAGTGATGTCAGCTAAATAACAATTAAGTCCCTTTCTAACTACAAATTTATCTTTTCTTGGCTGGAATTGCATATGATTGCCAGCAGAGGAAAAAATGTTGCTATTAGTAAGATAAAAAAAATTAAATATATCAATGCAATAACATAAAAAGAAAAGGATCATAATTATAGCCTGCAGCCAGGCTAACCTCATAGTATCAATGCAAAATTCTATCTAATATGAAGTTACAGTAGATTTGCCCCTACCCTTTGACTCTTTTTTCAAATACTGGACAATGATGAATGAAAGAACACTGAACTCATTTTGTGACACATACTAATGAGGTAAAAACACTTGTTGTCAGAGTCAAGTCAGACTTCAAAGTAATCTGTATGGACTTATTCAACTACTGATTATACTGAGCAGGAAAACACTGATATATTATAACAGAATTTGAATGACAGAGGATTTCCTGAATTCCTCTATAATATGATAATTCTTAGGACACCACTCAAAGCCTGAATGGACCAGAAACATCTGGATTTCCACTTAACTGCAATTTTACTATGTCTGACTGGATTCCTAGCATAACTGCATTTAGTTATCTCTTAATAAAATGTCGTCCATTGCAATTTCACTAGATTTCTGCATTTTTCACTTGCTGTTATACAGTAAAACTGTAAACTACACAAATTAAAGCTCCATACTTCATAAAGAATGTAAAGAAAGACCAATAATATTTAACCCTTAACATGCTAAATATCTCAAATGGACCCATCTTTCAATTTGGACAGATCAATTGTTTAATGGGGTGCTTACTGAAAATTGACTGACTGGATGGCAAATAGTGAAGACCATGATCAGACCGCACAGATAAGAGTTAAACAAATGACAGATGGCAGAAGATGGTCAACAGACTGATCATAAAAGCTCATCTTGAGCATCATTCAGAGCTATAAGTCTGTTTGCTTGAACAAGCTATACATGACCTTTTTTGCTTTTATTAACAATTAATTATCAAATTCCCTATAGAAACAATATTTCCATGGTAATCAATTAAACAATGAAAATAACATTATGCCAGGTTACTGGAAGCAAATTAACACTTCCAAGTCTCACATTACTGCATTTCTGAGCATCATTTTACACATACATTTTCATGGCAGGGAAAAATTTAATTAGAGACACATCATTATGTAAACTGAAACAAAAAAAGGGACTTTATCCAGGAAAAAAACAGACTGGTTATACTGAAAGATAAGCATGTCTCCTTGACATTGTGTCAGTCACACCAATAAACAGACAAGTGTTCACAATGAATCCCATACAATTCCTCTCCTGGACAATTCCCTCCTCGTTCATTATGGAAGATTTGACCGCCTCTAAAAATCAATACTCCCGTAACTTCAACAAGGGAGACAATTCCCCTATTGTGAAAAATCCTTAGTCATCATAAAAATTAATGTTTCATAAATAAATTTGAAAATTATCATGGTTTTCACTCCATTTAATCAACGGCAGCTACTTTTAGCAGATTTTATAGGTAAAGAGGTTTGTAACATTACAACTGCAGGATGGGAATTTTCCGCTATGATAAAATTAAGGAAAGGGAATGGTGTCAACAGTGGTCCAAATTTGTCAAAATGCATATGATGACGGGAATCGTCTGGATACAGTTAGAAACAAGTCCCCTCGACATGAAGACAGGGAATCTGAAAAATTCTTGCATGCGATACAACGGAAGTACTGACTGCTCTATAGCACCTGCAGAGAAAAGACAAGCAGATTTTTTTTCCTATTAGAATCACAGGAGCCAGGAACCTAGCTTAGAATTAACTGGTAAACAGTCATGTTCTAGGGTCTAAGCAAAGGTGCAGAAATGTTTGAAGATCAATCAGTCTGACTGCCCGACGATTACCCCTTTTCCCCCACCCCCCCACCCCACGACCACCTTCCCCGAAGTCAATTCTCAACACCTTTTGTGAAAAAAAAGAATGTTATTACACATCATGATAATTGCACTAAAAACATACAAACCTGTGGTTTGATAAGACTAAAAAAGACTTGTGATTGTAAAATATACAATCATTTTCAATTTCAAAATTCAAACAGTATGGAGCACAAGAAACACATCACTAACTAGAAGTTTTTTGTGAAAAACGCATGTCTCCCCCTGCACCCGATTGAAGGAAGGCCAAGGAAAAAATATTACCTTTCTGAAACAGATGCTTTTGTCATTTATTATGGTATAAGTAAGAACATTATATATATACATATCATTACATCATTATATATATACTATGAAGTTTGAAGGCTCTGGGTGAAATAGAATGAACAGCTTCCAATTGTGTTTGATCATTTCCACGTGATCAAGTTGTAAGTTTCTACAACTTTTTCAGATTTTTTTTATTTCAACAAAGTTTCAAGAAATAGTGTCTTTAACAAGTATTTGTTAAAGCTTGTACTATATAACTGCATACACTATGTCTTAACAAACAAGTTTCATAAAAATCCTTCAAGGGCTTTTGAAGATACAGAGCAGACACGATTTTGTGGCATTTGACATTTTACCTCCAAGTGTGACCTTGACCTCGAGACACCACACCCGCAAAGTGGGTTCTGCACGTCGCCTTGATGAGGTGAACATCTGACCCAAGTTTCATAAAAATCCTTCAAGGGCTTTGGAAGATACAGAGCGGACACGATTTTGTGACAGACAGATGGACGGATAGACAGACAGACAGACGGACAGATGGACAAACAGACAACCGGGGGAAAAACAATATGTCTTCCCAGATGAGGTGAACATCTGACCCAAGTTTCATAAAAATCCTTCAAGGGCTTTGGAAGATACAGAGCGGAAACGATTTTGTGGCATTTGACATTTTACCTCCAAGTGTGACCTTGACCTTGAGACACCACACCCACAAAGTGGGTTCTGCACGTCGCCTTGATGAGGTGAACATCTGACCCAAGTTTCATAAAAATCCTTCAAGGGCTTTGGAAGATACAGAGCGGACACGATTTTGTGACGGACAGATGGACGGATAGACAGACAGACGGACAGACAGACAACCGGAGGAAAAACAATGTCTCCCCCATTTTTGGGGGGAGACATAATTAAGCTCAAAAGTTACTGTATAAAGGACATTTATCTTTTGACTTCAAATGAGACGTCTTCTATGAACACATGGGCTGACATAGTGCTAGCTGCAAACACATTACGCTAAAAGATTTCATTTATTGATCTGAAGGCACCAACAGGAGCTATTAATTATCAGACTTTTTGTCAGAGTCAGCTGGTTTTTGACAAGTTCATTAGGGTGTAATTGGGACGGATTAGTGAGGTGTGATATACACAAACGGTCAGGGACTTATGTTGTGTATTCATTTTTGGCAGATTTTGTGATTTTTATACTGGCTGGATTTACAGTAGGAATAGAAAATGGTCAATTTCTGGACTGGGTTTTGAAGGTTCAAACTGGTCTAAGAAATTCTGAATCGGTCTGGACCGATTTGTAGGATTTCTGTAAGCCTGGGTCTAGTGTATGTTCCAAGCACATGTAACTTATTTTGCATATTCAGTTTTTAAATTTGATACTGATACTCTGGTTTTTCTTGACTCTTGCCTTGACTTGTAGAACAGATTTATCTATACAGTTGAATTTCCTTCTAATGTTTTTAGTTATCACTATTTATTGTGTAATTTGTTGATAAATATAGGGTATGACCTGAGCTTTTCACCATACAAAGTTCACTGTACTAAGACTGTAGATAATTTTGGTTTATGTTTTCCAAATGTAAAATGTGTTCGAAACGTGCATTTACAAGATTTGTCTGTTTTACACATAAATTACATGCATATAATATTTGAATGACAGTCTCGTACATCTATACCGAATGTATCCAGTTTTCACAAACTTCGTAAACAATATACTGTTTCATACTCTGACATTTTAGAACTTAGATTTTGATTGTATTTGATAGAGAAACCAAAGATATGTAATTAGGTCAAATGAATTTACCTTATTCAAAGTTTAACACTTCCATTTTGATGTTTTTTGTTTAAAAGCACCTGTGTATTGGATACATTGTTTACCCATGGCGAGGAGTCACATAGCAACTGTGGATGCTGTGGATCCTGTGGCTGACATGGGACAATTATTTTAATATCATTTTAATAATGTACCTATATTGCATCCTGAAAACATAAATTTGAGGTTTGTTTTATACCTTTAAATAGTTGGGAATCAAGCCAAAAATAAGCTAGCCCTCTCACAAGCACTTGACAGTCAAGGAGAGCAGACTACCAGGGTAACTGTGGCTTACAAGAGAAAAAGCCGACCATGATACTGCAGTCTAGCAGAGCCGAAAAGAAATGAGCGTAAGCACCACAGAAGATATCAGGGGCATCAACCATTGGTCCAGTACCTTAGCCAAGCAAGTCATCGATGTCCTTGGTTTCATAAAGTCGAACCTCGGAACCCTTATAAGGCCCTAATCAGCATAATACATATTGCCAAAAAAGTATACCAAGCACAGGAGCGTAACAATACCTCCTATATTATTTTTCTAGTGATGGGAAATCCCAGTCCTATAAAGTGGGCTGAGAAAGATGCTTTGCAAAAAAGTTATGAAATCTTCCTTCAGATGAGAATAATAAGAATAGTTTTATACCTTGCCCTCACTCTTCCAGTAGATGAAGAAGCCATTCTCATCAACCTTCACCAGGCAACCAGACTCTAGTGCTGAACATTCCTAAAAATAAGAGAGAAAAATCTAAACATAGTTAAAACATAGTGTACTATGAACAAAAGATTTGTTCCCGACAGAACTGTTTAATAGTAATGAAAGATGTGATACAATGAAAAATGCCTCAAATTTGATGAATCTTGTATCGACAATATTATATATTCATCTAATTTGTAAAAAAGGCTGAGTAAGGCCTAATAAAAACATCAAAGCAAGACTAAGGAACAAGCTATGTCAAAAGCTACTTTCAAATGATGGGACTCAATTCTAAATGAGGCCATATACTCAGCCAAGAGCCTAAATAACCACAGATCATTTTAAAAACAAAAACCGGTCTATTTCTACATAAGATATGTCCATTTTCTTTTATTTGTGTACTCCCCTAATGTCCGCCTGACCTCTCCTTTTCATCTGTTACATTTCCGGAATAAACCAAACATAATTATATTTGTTCACAAACAATTTGTTTTTCATTCTGATATAGATCTTCAGAATCATATCGCAACCACACAAAATTAAGTTATCGTCTGGGATTCGGTTCATTGACTTGGAAACTGGACAGACTCATGTCTAGAGATTGTATATATGAAGTTATTGTTGTTTAAATTTCTGAATCGAGAGAAAAGATGGCTGCCGTTTGAGAATGAGTGTCCAATCGGATGTTGAGGAAGTGTCATGGCTCTTTAGCCAAAACCATTGCTCACTGTGACTATGGGTTTTCCTCACAGTATATATCGCTTCGTATATGGATGGTCTTTACCAATCAGATGTTGTCAATTTTATCTGTGGTATTATAAATATACACATCTCCTATCTGAGATCTGATTACACCAAATCATGTTAAAAAACATGCTTCTTAAAACTGAGAATTTTTGTTCCTGCACAATTTGTTTTTTTACTAATGATTTGAAATCACTATGCGCTGTTTTAAGTAATTCCCATTTACATTTCTCAAGTAATTCTTGTTAACAAAGGTTACATACAGCAGATATAACAAATGTGGCATAACAATTTGCAAAGCTCACAAAATAGGTATGAAACAGACCTGGTATAACAAAGGTTGCGTATCTCACAATAGTATCAAAATTATTGTGAAGTAACAATGCAACAAAGATTACGTACCTCATCCCAGCGTTCAAATATATCCCCCTTCTGCAGTCGCTCTGGTACAAGAATACGCCACTGGAAGTCAAAGGTTTTGGCCATACCAAAACACTATACATCACAATATTTCCTGAAAAACACAAATTGCACCCAATTGGTTTGGCACCTCAACTGAGTGATGATGACAGTTAACAAAGCTGAAAGCAGATAAAAACAATTTGTCCTGAGCAAAACCAAGCTCTTTTGGCTTTAGGATCAAAGGCAAACTTGGACGGCTAAAAAGTAAATGTGATGCTATAACTCTTGAATATATATTGACAAACTAGCAGAATTTTTTTTAAAAAGATTGCATCTGGTGTTAGAACTTATTATTGTATCTGTTAATGTTCTTGTTACTATGTTTATTGCCAACAAAAACATGCAGCTACAGTCATTCTTCGTTGATTTGAGGATGCTTTGTTTGATTTCCTCGATGGCTCAAAGTTATGGTTCAGTCCCAATTTTTTCTCCTTATATTTCTATATCGAAATAATTAAACCAAGCGTGTGAATTATTCCCAGGTTCAAGGTGTTTTTATGGTCCCAACAGTTTTCAAGGGTCGAAGTCCTCATGAAGGTGAGAATTGTTTTACAGGATTTGTAACTGTGAAATGGCATTTGATTTTTCAGCTGAAATCATTTAAATGTACTGTATAAAATGTTTAGAAAATAAATCTTTTGAAAATCTGCAGCAAGAACCAACATTTTACTACAGTTTTAATACAAAATGGCATAATCTGGGCAGCTTTTGTCTTCTGAAAGAGAAAATAACTTAAAAGCAATTCATGATGCTTTAGTATACCTTCTCCCTGCAAGATATTAACTGATGCAACACAAAAAGACTACTTAAAAAAGTGATGTTTGTTAAAAAATTTATGCTCCCCAATGCCAATCGATTGGTCATATAACTAAAAATAACCTTGACCTTTGACCTACTGACCTCAAAATCAATATGGTTCAGCTGACCAAAAACACCACATCAGAAGACTGTAGACCAGCTTTAGTGGTGAAGGTCACTGCAAGCTTGACCTTTGACCTACTGACCTCAAAATAAATGGGGGTCATCTACCGGTAAAGGCCAACCTCCCCACCAAATCTGATGACTGTAGGCCAAGGCCTTCTCTAGTTATTGATCGGATTAATGTCACTGTGACCTTGACCTTTGATCTACTGACCTTAAAATTCATAGGTTCATCTACTGGTCATGACCACCCTTCCAATCAAATCTGAAGACTGAAGGCCAAAGTCCCCTTTGGTTATTGATCAGACAAGCTTTTTGTTGTCAAGGTCAGTGGCCTTGACCTTTCACCTAAACCTCTGACCTAATGACCTCAAAATCAATAGGGATCATCTACAGGTCATGACAAACCCCCTCCCCACAAAATCTGAGGACTGTAGGTCAAAGGATTCTCTAGTTATTGATCAAACACATTTGTTTTGGTCGAGGTCATAGTGACCAGAACAGTCACAGTGGTCATGACCAACCTCGCCAACAATTCTGAGGACTTCAGGCTAAAGCGTTCTAAGTTATTGATCAGAAAAGCTTTTTGCTGTCAAGTTCAGTGACCTTGACCTTTGATATACTGACCTCAAAATAAACAGGGGTCATGTAACGATCATGTCCAACTTCCCTACCAAATCTGAGGACTGTAGGCCAAATGTTCTTTAGTTATTGGTCGGCATACATGCCGTTTAGGGTTGGATCATTAACGGGAGATTTGTGGAAAATCGCCGGGTTTTTGGACATCACAACGGGGTAAAAAAAAAAAAAAAAAAAGAAACGTTCGCTCGTATCAGAACGAGTATATCTGATCGCTTGACCTGCAATACGCTGTCAAAACGAAACCGGAAGCGTAAGTAAGGGGGAGCACTGCGCCTTTTTAACCGCACCGTACTGTTGATCTTTTTTCTCCTACCGGTATGTCTCTAGGACTGGTGATGGTGATGTAGGACGAGTAGAAATTTTGGTCACTCGTCGTCGTCACTGAATGAAAAATTTGTTCCCTGGATTGATACGTATAAAAGACTTGCGAATACAAAATAATTGCCTACCGCCTTCTGTTTTATTTACACATTGATGCAGTGTGTAACTGCATGTAATAAAAAATACACTTTTAAATGGTGTATTTCGAAAAATATCTCGCTTTGTTACTCAATTTCCAAACATCAAACAGTATGGAGCACAAAAAACGCACCGCTTATTCAGCTCAAAAGTAACTGTGTAGAGGTCGTTCATCTTTCAACAGACTTCAAAGGAGCCGACTTCTACGAACACGTGGGCTGACGTAGTGCTAGCTGCAAACATTAGGCTAAAGGATTTCATTTCGTAATTCGAAGGCACCGACAGAAGCTATTAATTATCGAACTTGTTTTTCACGGTCATTTGGTCTTTGACAAGTTTATTAGGGTGTCATTGCAACGGATTAGCGAGGTGTGATATACACAGACGGTCCGGGACTTATGTTGTGGATTCGTTTTTGGCAGATTTTTATACTGTCTGGATTCAACGAATTTTATGGATTTTTTTCTTTCAAGGCAAAATGTTGATTTATCGGGAGATTTTGGTGCTTCGCCGGGGCGCCGGGGTAAGGGTCTAAATATCGGGAGAACCCGGCGAGTAACGGGAGAACGGCATGTATGTTGGTCGGAGAAGTTCTGGTCAACTGATAAACGGATGGACTGACCGCCATGTGCAAAGCAATATACAGTACACGCCAGGAGTAACTCTTGTTGTCCTCAAGGTTGTCGTGGACTACACATCTACACATTCGGTAAAATGTGACCACGACATATCACGGATCCCTGCCGCAGACATTGTCACCAAAGGTAGCGGCAGACATCTGCGTAATGGTTCATCGAATTTTTTAACAGGTAATGACTGATATTGAGGCTCACATATTTTCAGATAACATGCATTCCGTTGAATTTTACGCTTTAAAAAATATCAAATAACATATAAAACTCTCCATTCTGATAAGTTTGTTTATGAATGCTCCTATTTATTTAAGCAAAGGAATGAAAATCCTTAGCAATTGCTTCAAGAAACACCTGATCATATTTTCATGAAATGAATTGACTGGTTTCCAATCAACATGAGCTTAACTGCTTTCCTATTTTAAAGGGATATACAGGCAAAATTTTTATGCTTTCTTTCTCATTTCTTCAATCAATATTCTATAAATGTGATCGAAATAAATACAATGATCAGTCTCAGTAACAAAGATTTCCTCTTTTTAAATGAAAAACCGGGTGGTTTCCTAACTTGACCCACGTGGGTCTAGATAGAAAATTTAGATTTCGCGCTAAATTCCGCAGTGAATGATTGGATGGTTGAAGTACCTGTCACGTGATCTACGTCAAAAAGCAACCCAAGAGAAACGACAATTGGTTGTTTTTGTCACGTGACCTATTTGAAAATAACTCGGTGATTTCGTTTACGTTTTACTTTCTGTTTAAAAACATTCAAATATTTACGTTCAAGCCTGCATTTCACTACAAACATACTGGGAATTTAAAGTTCTTCATACTGAGCGTGATTTTAGCAAACGATATCAGTTTTAATTTTTGGGGCATTCATTTGCCTGTGTATCCCTTTAAGAAACCATAAACCATTCTGCAACATCTGTATCGTCGAGACGCTTGGCAAAAATTATTGATCAATTTTGCTATATAATAACAAGCATTTTCACATATTCAACAAGAACACCGCAAGGCAGAGCAAAATACCCCCGTCAATGGAGCATTTTGTTTCAATAACATATATCCCCCTACAAAGTTTCAAGTCAATAGCTTTGATAATGTAGGAGTACAGTACGCGCCAGGAGAAACTCACATTTTCTGCTGTTTTTGCACGGACGAAGAAAAAGAAATATCAACCCCGACAACGAGGAAAAAGACGGACGGTCCTTGATGTCTCAACATCGCGAAATATCTCAGCGATATTTGACGACCAGCGCAAAATTAATTTGGGTCATAACATCTGGATCAGCTGAACATTTAATGAAATGACCGTAATGAAACTGTGCATTTTATGTCTACACATTATGTGACTTTTGGTAATATTTAAACCAAATTTCAAATACATTTGCTGTGTACTTTCGTTGTTGAAATTTTGAAAACGCTTGTTATTGTATAGCAGAATCAATCAATATTTTTCAAAGCACCTAGACGATACAGATGTCACAGCAGGGTTTATGTTTTCTTTAAATAGGAAAGCAGTTTTAACATATCTCAATCCGAAACCAGTCAATTTATTTTCTGAACAAGGGGCCATTGGCCCAAAAGCACTCACCTGAGGACAGACTGTTATTTGTGTGGAAGCTATCATTATTTCTTGTAAATCTAACCTCTAGCCTTTGAAGCTTCAAAGGATAATTTCTTATAAGTTTTTACAATATGCAAATAATGAATATCTATGACTCCCGGGCAGGCCCAATTTTTACTCCGGCTATAATTTGTACAAACTGGGAACAGGTTCACTAGACAATATTTCATGCCAAATAATTAAGCTTAAGGCTTTGTCATTTCAGAGAAGAAGATTTTTTAAGTTTTTACTATATACATATATGGAAAACCTACGACCCCCTGGGACGGGGCCAATTTTGGCACTAGGGGCATAATTTGAACAACTTTGGTAGAGGACCTATAGTTGATGTCATATACCAAATATCAAAGCTCTAGCCTTTGTCATTTCAGAGGAGAAGATTTTTTAAGTTTTTACTCTATACATATAAGGAAAACCTATGACCCCCTGGGGCGGGGCCAATTTTGGCACTAGGGGCATAATTTGAACAACTTTGGTAGAGGACCTATAGATGATATCAAATACCAAATATCAAATCTCTAGCATTTGTCATTTCAGAGGAGAAGATTTTTTAAGTTTTTACTATATAGTTTACATAAAAGGAAAACCTGACCCCCTGGGGCGGGGTCAATTTTGGCACTAGGGGCATACATTTGTAATTTGAACAACTTTCGTTGAGGACCTATAGATGATGTCATATACATGTACCAAATATCAAAGCTCTAGCCTTTGTCATTTCAGAGGAGAAGATTTTTTAAGTTTTTACTATATACATATAAGGAAAACCTATGACCCCTTGGGCGGGACCAATTTTGAGACTAGGGGCATAATTTGAAAAACTTTCGTAGAGGACCCTTAGATGATGTCATATACCAAATATCAAATCTCTAGCCTTTGTCATTTCAGAGGAGAAGATTTTTGATGGTTTTACTATATACATATAAGGAAAACAACTTTGGTAGAGGACTTATAGATGATCTCATATACCAAATATCAAAGCTCTTGGCCTTGTACTTTCTGACAAGAAGATTTTTTTAATTTGCATTTTTGAAACTTCTTTTTTGGCCCTGTGACCTACTTATGCAACAGACCAAAACCATTTGAACACTTTTGAAAGGGGACCACCCAAGGATCATTCCTGTGTAGTTTGGTTATGTGCAGTCATTGGTTTCAGAGGAGATGTTGTTTTTATGAAATTGTTGATGACGGACGACGCACGTCAACGGACGCCGGACACAGGGGGATCACAAAAGCTCACCATGAGCATGTTGTGGTCAGGTGAGCTAAAAATGGTCAGCTGTTTCGAGAAGAAACAGCTTTGAATTGTCATTCTTTGCATCAACGAAATAGGAATGTTCGTTGACAAATGCATCAGAATGAGAGTTTTATAAATTTAATATTTGATATTTTAAAAGTGTAAAATTCACCGAAATGCATGTAATCAGGAACTATGTGAGCCTCGATATCAATAATTACCTGTGAAAAAGTTCGTGGAACCAATTAGCGGACGTCTGCCATGATATTTGGTGACCATGTCCGCGGCGGGGATCCTGGAAATGCGGTGGATTTGGTTCCGTTTTATGGAATGGGTAGGCCGCAACAACCTCGAGGAGAACAAGAGTTCCTCCTGGCGTGAACTGTATGGTCCAGACAAACATCAAGTACGAAAACAGAACTAAGAGGAATAACTCCAACAGTAACAGTTCTTGTGCAGTGCACTCTGTCTCAATGAGATCTATCCACCTATGAAGTTTCAAGTCAATAGCTTTGATAGTGTAGGAGTTATGCAATCATCAGGACGTTGCCTGTCCGCCCGCCTACCATTGGTGATCCCATAATACATCTCGTCTTCGATGGGGGTATATAAATGAAAGTACACAATAAACTTACACTGGAAATGTATGTGAAATTTTACCAAAAGTCACATAATTGGTAGATGTAAAATGTACAGTTTCATTAAGGTCATTTCATTAAATGCTTAGCTAATCCAGGTGAGTTATGACCCTAATTAATTTTGCGCAGGTCTTCAAATTTTGCCAAGATATTCGTGATGTTGTGACATCGAGGAAGTCTGTCTTTTTCTTCGTTGCCACTGCAGATATTTTTTTCCTCATCCACGCAAAAAAGCGGACAATGAGTTCCTCCTGGCACTTACTGTACCCAACTTCTTTGAAAAGAGGCATAAAAATGTTCATCCGGCAAAACTCAGAGAAATCTCTGTGCTGCAGAACCAAAACAATATTTTGGTGTATATTTTCTTGTAGCTGTGTATCTATTTCATAATCTATCATTTCATTTCTCACTTATCTTCATTTTGCCAACTGTCATGTTCTGTTTTCCAACAAAGAAAAACCTCCTCTGTGCATTATAATGTATATCCTTTATAATATAAAGAAAATTAGAATTATGAAATATTTAAGAAATTCAGGAAAGTTTAAAAAATGTCAACAGGTAAGAAAAAATAACTGATTTCTAAGCTATATAGTTAATAATAACAAGCCAGATTTATCTGAAAAACTGCTAAAATTTTCCAAGCCTCAAAGAATTTGTTGTGGTCCTGATGGCTTCATCTAGCCATAGCAGAATGACTATCTGCCACGTATTGTAGTATTCTAGTCACTCACTCATCCTGTAACAATAACTTCAGATTCTAAATGTAACTAGTAAAAGTCATTTGAAGTCACACTATGACACAAATTTAGTAAAGAACAATGCTGCACATGTGACATAAAGTCCAAAGCATGATAAAAAGAGGACAAAGATAGTCTGTTTCAAAATACACATTGAAAAATTGTCTGATCTCTTTCTCTGCTGGAATATCTATGATAATGTGACGAGCAAGATCAAAGTGAGTGGAAAATGTGTAATAGTTATGACAGCTTTAAAACAAAGAAGCAGATAGCACTCTTACATTGTACACGTTCAACCCTAGAACTAGACATTTGATTTCATACTGCAGTGGATACTGTCATTTACACTTTAAATTGAGCTTTTCCAATACTGTTAACAGTCTATAAAAATGTAAAAAAAAGTGCGAGTTTTTCTTTCGTAAGAAGCTGTATTATTTTCTTCACCTTTACTGAATTCCTTGAAATTTCTGGTGCTAACCTTAATTTTGTTACTAAAGTAGACCTTACTCAATGTACATTTTTCTCTTTAACTTTGCCAACATAAGGAGGAAAATCAAAAAGAAACTCTAAGAAACTCGCTAAGTCATGGAGGAATTGCAGATATACATTTTGTCTGATAAAGGACCATATTTCCTGTTAAACTGCATTGAATCAATCCTCAGCTAATCTCCGTGACTTGTTTTTTTCACTTTCAGTAAACCGAAAAAGTTAATTTGTCCAGTGATATACTGTCTGTTATCAGACAAAATTCACCTCTGCAATTCAGGGAGTTTCTCAGAGTTCCTCCACGATTTTCCTCCTTCTCCATTTTCCTCGGAGTTAAAGAGAAAAATGTACATTATATTACTACATATCGCAGGAGCTGTACAGCATCAGGGGCATCTCTGAAGTGGGATACTTTCTGTAAATTGCACTTTCCACAACAACCTAATATAACTAACTCTGCAGTGGGCAACTGATATCTCCAATAAATAAACTCTAAAGATAGATAATGTAGAGACTTTGATATTGCTTTAATTTGTAAAACTGGCAAAGAAAAATCCACAAGAAAGATTTGTTTGCCCAAAGTTGAGTTTTACCAGGAGTTTTTCAACTTGTCAAACCGTGAAGTGGAGCAAATTTCTGTGAGTCCTGACCTTCCACTGGGAGATGTGGCATGTATGGATCTGGTACAAATGATAATATATAGACAAATTATTGAGTCTATTAACAGGACAATTTTCTGGTTCTTGTCCAAAACATGCAACTTTTTTTCTAACAAGGTCACTAGAAACCTAATAGGACCAGAGACTGACATTACTGTTCATGTTTCTAGGGCACTGAACTAAACAAAACCCACAATGAAACAAATATCTCTACCTCAATCCTTCAAAAGCATTACATTGCTGAAATTGCATACAACTGTTCAGAGATTAAAGCTTGTTTACTGCTCGTTTTATAACAAGCCTATCAATATGCAAATAACCATCAACTGATCTAAGTTAAATACACACACAAACTTAACAATGAAATATCAATGAACAAAGCAGGTTTTCTGAAGTTCACTTGAAACCAATAAATCAGAACTACTACATGAAATGCAATATTGAGATCTGTGTTGACAATGTACTTCAGGCAAAATCACGTTTTCTCTTAGAATGCTCCTTCCATGATATGTTAAAGTTCAAGTGTCAAAATTAAGTCTTAGAATAATGGATGACTAAATTCAATCTAAAAAACATCCCTCTTTAAAGAAAATCCTTTCCAGTACACACTGATTGATGAAAACATGCAGCAGACAGACACTAGATGAATGAATACAACATATCTAGGAAATCAGAATATTCAGAATATGCTTGAATCAGTAACCGCCGTTTTCTCTGTGATGGGTTTCCCATAACACAGTGTAAACATTACATGTATCAGTTTTACTAGTACCCAAAACAGCCACAAAAAGTTAAAAATTATTTAAGCAAGAAACATACTTAACATTTCTTGGAAAATTACTGATAAAATGGAAAATCTGGCTACAAAGTTTTATTGGCCAGTCTAGGACCAAGGTATATTTATGTAAAGAAACTTTATGAATTTAAAATGCTTTTTCTTTCATGTTTGCTAACAGTTTAAATACCAGGGCATTCCCCAGGCCGTTTTAGCGCCCCGGCAGCGGGGCGCTTGATTTTTCATGATCCAAGTTACCGGGGCGCTTGAATTTCGGCTTGCACGTTGATTTTAGAGGCGGGGCGCTTGAATTTTTAGAGCAGCAGACGACTGCGTATCACTGAATTGTTACTTAATATACACAGCAGCCATCGATCAATAAATCCCGTGTAATGAAAGGATGTATGGATAAACATGTGACTGCTAATAATGGGCTATATTTTGAAGAAGTAATTTAAAGAAATATTTTTTACGATCACGTGGCATTATTTGCTCTTGATTGAAAATTGGTTGTTTGAGCTATTATAAGTTATATAGTCCGACGCTGGGGACAATTTTTCTCGGACATGCAACCGACTGTAAACAAAATTTTTGCCCTGGACAACTCTCATTTTGACAGTCAGAAATATAGGTCAACTGTCCAAAAACACAGCCCACTCTAATAAACAGTCGATTTCTAACGATGTTGAAATTAATTCTGACATTCCATAGGCACCATGTAAGTGAAAATATCTCGGATAGTCCGTTTGTCACCTGTTTTCGCGACCCCGTCGTATTTTTACTTTTTGTTTAGAGAAAACTGTGTCCTGGAGACACAGCAACCTTACAAAATTTAATTTATTGATTAAGATGAATGGTCAAGATTTGATCATTTGTACCAGTTATTTTTCTTTGTCACTGAGAAAGTTTCTTTTCCTCTTGAAAATTGCTGCCATTCATTGCCTTCAAAAGATGTACACAATTCAACTTCAACTTATTACTGCTAAAAGTCCATACTGACTATACTAGGCAGTTTCTGTTGAAAGTTTTTATAAGACCATAAAGGTTTCCTTCCTTCTAAATACATGTATCTGTATATCTTTTGTTTCTTTTTTTTTTAAAAATATGATGACAGAAAAAACTATTTATTTATAATTCTCACTCAAAAACTGATTTTGGGACAACTCTGTTTTGCCATGATCAGTTGTCCCAAACTCATACTCAGAAAAATTTGTAGACCCTTTGATTATATAATTATGCACCTATTTATGATTATTTATTAAAGATGGTGAAAGATATAAAAAATATGTTAATACTGAACACCTTTTGTTTGTTTAAATTTCCATTAAACTTACCCCAAAATTATTCATTTCATTGTAAGGATTAAAAAAATTTCGACTTGCGGGAGGGGGATTACCCCCTCCCGCATCCACCCCCTCACAGTTGCGCTTGAAAAATTCTCTGGGGAAGGCCCTGAAATACTTACATTAAATTTATACTGATAAAAATAGTTCAAATCTATATTTTTGGTTACATGGAGTTTTCAAACCCCAACTTAGACCTTTGATTACACAGATTAGATCTAGTAATATTCATCTTATATGTGTGATGTCATATATAAAGAGGCTATATGGGTGATTTTAATCGCAACTAGATGTGTCACAAGTTAAGGGGTAATCTGGATGATTTGAATCGAAACTTGACTTTTAACAGAATCAGACATATCAATCTTTTCTGTTACTGAATAAATATACTACAATGTATGTATATGATGAACAGACCTTGTATCATTGTAAAAAAAATCCTGTATTCATTTTCTGTTGTTAGCCTTGCAGAATAAATCCCATATGCCCGTAGATTATAAAATAAATGAAGGCACAAAGCTAATGTTCTGAAATATTGGACTTTCTTTTCAAATCTAGATGCGTGTGCACTAACTTCCAAGCAAAACTGTAATACTGCACAGTAGTTAATGCATGGTTAGGCATAAAAATTAAATTGATTTTTTGGTTTTTATGCCCCTACAGATAGGGTAGGTCAGAAAAAAAAACATTACAGAATCATGAAAATAGATACGGTATATGTCAGCAATTTTTACTGCAACAAACGACCCTCTTCTCAGCCAAATACCGAAATACTGTATGTAAGACAACCAACAGTCTACTCTCCTGCACATCGATTAAAATCCTTGGCTAAAATTTAATTATCAGAATGATATCTCTATTTTTAGACAGGGAAATCCACAGTTAATTTTCAGCCAATCAGTGACTAGCCTACAACGAATCACCCATACATACATTTTGACAACCCAAAATGTAAAACAAACAATGCATGTTTGCATGTTAATTTTGTATTTTACTAATCAAAGTGTTTTTAATATGTATACATGAATAGACAATTAAATATAACAAAAAGCTTAAAATCACGATGGTATGATTGTTTGCGGACGTTTTATCGTTGTCATAAAATGTTAGAGTAAACACGTAGTTCAACAGTGTTAACAATTTGAGAGAAAACACAGGTCTGTCTATTTATAATTTTTTCAGTCACATGATTGTTTCAACCAATGAAAATTGATGTTAAGATTTTTGGTCATGGGGATATTGGTACACTTTCATTGGTCATTTTTAGTTTGTGGTAAAGGTCAGTATCATAAATCTAAAACTGATAAAGGAGCGGGGTAAAGTATTCACATAGCTGCTAAGGGAGCTTACAGTACACGCCAGGAGGAACTCTTGTTTTCCTCGAGGTTGTCGCAGACTACCCAGGGCTCTACAAATTCTATAGTCCGACGTCCGAGACAACTCTAAACTTGCTCTCGGACACCTGACTGTGTACAAAAGTTTTGTCCCGGACAACTCTAATTTTTACAGTCATAAATCTCGGATAACCCACTTGAATAAACAACATTATGCAATCGATTTCTAACCTATTAGCATTCGATAAGCTCCGCCCTAATAGGCAGGTGACAGCAGTGAGCTGAAAGGTCAACCAATCACGATTCTAGTCACAATTTACTATGGATATTGATTTTGTTTGTAAATCTTTGTCGGTATTGCATGACTTTAAAATAAGTCAAGCAAATAAATGTCTTAACAAATACATTGAATGCTTAATTCCAAAGACAAAAGGTTGAACATCAAAGCTTTGCCAATGTTCGTGTAAGCTTATAGAAAACGAACTACAAAAAAACTAGCATTTTTGTTTTAAAAATCGGGTTTCTATATAAGAAAAAAATGAAGTAGATTTAAGACAAGCTTTACAAAATGAAGGAAACCAATTCCAGCTAATATTTAGTTCATTAAACATGAAGCAGCGAGTGAAAATCTTGGAAAAATTCCGTATGTCATATATTTCCGCAACCCCGCCGTACTTTAATATTGATAGAAAACAGCACCTTGGAGACTTTTTACAAAGCAAACTTACAACATTCAACTGAGTGATTAAAAAATATAGCGTCATGATTTTATTAAAATTACAAGTTTTCCATTTTCTCTAAGACATGAATATTTCTGTAGCATTTTACTTTAGAAAGCAGCAATTATAATGAAAAATACTTCACATTTTAAAAATTGTTTGTAACTTGTTCAAATAAAATTCTTGTGAAACTGGAAACACAACACCTAGGTAACCAGACATTCCGCCAAAAAGTCACTTAATTTTGATGTCAGAATTACACTAGTTTAAAACAATAAGATGAATAACAACTAATCCACATATATTTACTGTCTGTCATTGTCTTTTTAAGTTGGACTCAATTTCTGTTGTTTTTTAAATTGACTCTCTAAAATGAAAAGCCCATTTAACAAATAATGCTTATCAAAAATGTAATACTTTTCCCTCGGACGTCTGACTTTGTTTTTGGGACAACTCTGTTTTGCCATAGTCAGTTGTCCTGGACAACTCAATCTCAAAGAAATTTGTAGAGCCCTGCTACCCATTCTGTAAAATGAGACCAAATCCAATGCATTTCGAGAATCCCTGCCGCGGACATGGTCACCAAATATCGTGGCGGACGTCTGTTAAATGGTTCCGTGAAATTTTTCACAGGTAATAATTGACATCGAGGCTCACATAGTTTCTGATTACATGCATTTTGACAAATTTTACGCTTTAAAAATATCAAATAAAAGTATAAAACTCTCCTTAAGATGCATTTGTTTACGAATGCTCCTATTTGTTAAGGCAAAGAATGACAATTCAAAGCAATTGCTTCTCGAAACAGCTGATCATATTTTCAGAAAATAAACTGACTGGTTTCTGACTGAGACGTGTTAAAACTGCTTTCCTATTTAAAGAAAACATATAACATGTAAACCCTGCTGCGAGATCTGTATCGTCTAGGCGTTTGGAAAAAATTATTGATCGATTTTGCTATATAATAACAAACATTTTCAAAATTTCAACGATGGAAGTAAACAATGAACCTACACAGCAAATGTATTGGAAATCTGGTTTAAATTTTACCAAATGTCACGTAATTGGTAGACGTAAAATGCACAGTTTCATTACGGTCGTTTCATTAAATGTTCAGTTTCTCCAGGTGAGTTACTTCCCTAATAAATTTTGCGCTTGTCGTCAAATATTGTCGAGATATTTCACATGTCGAGATAGCAAGGATGTCCGATTTTTTCCTTGTTGTCGCGGCGGATATTTCTTTTCCCTCGTCCGCGCAAAAAAGCGGAAAATTCATGAGTTCCTCCCGGTGCATACTGTATCAACAGTCTTATCCACAAAAATAATCCAGACCAACAGCTTAAAATGACTGTTTAATATATCATCACAGCTGAGTGCTTAAAAAACATAAAACTCAACAGAATAATTAATAATGATAATTCCAGTGAATTGTTTCGACTTTGATATAATTATAAAACATATATAGCATTTCAGCACCTGGTACTGAACTTAACCTGCTCTGCCCACTTGACGTTGACATGTCTCATCACTGTGCAGGTTAAATCCAATACCTTGAGCTGCATGTAGATATCTACATGTATATATGTATATGTATATAATACTTAATATCAATTAGGCTGTTGTTGCAAAAAGGCAATGTCATTTATCAATATGATGTCCAACAATAGTCGAAGATACTTATCCACATTACTTTGATGCTAAGGTCATGAACACCTGTGAGGTCCCTTTTGTCAATATGCAACACATATAAGTAATGTCTGTCAATCTGAGTACTTCAACTAATTGTAATTTGGATGTAAAAACAAAAAAAAAAAAATCAAAATGTGCTTATGATAAAAAAAAAAGTAAAGGACAAAAAGCTTTGTTGCAAAACTCTGAATAATGTCCAGTTTTTCAATTTAAAAGAAACTACTCTTAGCAAACTGAGCTTTGTGTTTTATGTAATATTTAATTCAGTATATGCAGATCTCAATTAAAGTACCCTGAATACATACATGTAAATCACACTGACACTAGTTGCAAGGTAGTCCATGGGTCTTTTTATTTCATAACATCAAATTCAGTTTGCACACAACACAATTTCAGTTTCAATCACAGGAACGCTGAGTGTTATTCTATGATGAACTTGCCACAAATTTCTACCAAAGTAATAAATTTACTGTAAATTTAAGTGTAAGTTGTAACTCTGGCATGGGTCGAATTTTTCAACCCTTTAGAAAATATACCCTGAAGTCAAAAAATAATCTCAAATGCTTGCTAAATGGGGAATATGAACAATTAAGCGCAACTCAGACAAAACAATAATGATGAAGATAACGAAATTACGATCGCTACCGATGAAGAGCCTCTGGATTATCACACCGGTAGCCTCTGAGGAAAAAAATCGCCTGTTGCATGGCTTATAATTCTGCGTTTTGTGAAGATTTACGTATTACAACATGTTATGCATACCTATACAACTTTACTCCATTATCAACTGATGTCAATATAATCCAATCATGCTGAAAACTTTTAGAAAATATCAATACACTACATACAATTCAATCTCCTGCAGCCATTTTCACTAATGCATCATTACAATGTTGACATAGCTGTCCAATCGTATTAGTGTATGAAGTCACGTGACTGAAATTTCCCGCGATCTGCCAATCGGCATTCCCAGCTGCTGAATCAATCGACAGGTGCCCTAATTTGACCCTAATTGGAATAGTAAGATATAGGAACGTTGAAAGTTATTGTTTTGAAATCTATTAATAGTAACAAATAACTGATAAGAGATACAAGTAACTTTTTGATGGTTGGCAAAAATATGGCGGTTGATAAAAATGCAAAACACAGTAATTTTGTAATTACAGTTACAAAGTCATTTTTCATCAAATAATTCAATATTTTATATCATTTAAAAGGTCTGTAAACTCATATTTTAGATGAAAAGTATTTCTGTATAATATAAATGAACACAAATTAAGTAATATTCTAAACAAAATATAGTATAAACATAGTTTTTAACTTAAATATAAAGGATGAGGATTTTTGTTAACTTCATACCACTTTGCACTTAGAGATTGACACAGTTCATTATATTCTTATTAGAATGTACTTAGTACAGGCAGGGCCTTAAGGCCCTGACCAGTACGGGGCACGAGTTAGCTAAGTGGTTTTAATTATTTTTGTGTAATGACTAAACTCAGTCGCGGGTATAAACGCCCCATGCACAGTTTAATCACTGAATGTTGCGGCAAGATACAGAAAGCAGTTCCAGAGCCTGACACCAGGACTGGTAATCCAGAGGTCGCGAGTTCGATCCCCCGCTCCTCCACTACCAATACTGATTGTTTTTCGGGTGATTACTTGGGACCTTGGTTCAGCGTCTCACCCGAAAGACAATTAGTAATGTACATGGAGTAGCAAAAGATAGAACTAGCGCCCCTGGATCATAGGCGACTAGTCCAGCATATTACCACTGGATATCTGATCTGCTCCTCTTAAGGTCTTTGCGCTGATTGGGCTATAAAAAGTGTCATGAAATAATGCGACTGGACAAAGTACAACTTCAACAGCTCTATTGCGAATTTAATATGACTCAGTGGTTGAGGGCATATTTTGTCCAATCACTTTGCAGTATTTTTCAACTTAATTGACAGCAGGGCCTTAATCAAGGCCCAGTTGACAGTCAGCATACGCCGCTGTCTCAGTCAATCGATCGCTCTCATGAAATTACATTGGTTTCGCGGCAGTACACTAACCTAAACACTCAAGACACCAGTCTTGACCGCCGAACACTAACTTGGAAAAGAAGCCATGAACTTTCATTCGCGGTACTATTTACAGCTGGATGGACTGAGGCACGTGTGGCTTAAGTGTGTTTGACCATTGACACACCTCATACTTCGGTTGAGATTCGAAGCCAGAATCTTTCGAACTTAGATCAAATGTTTTAACCACCAAGCTATCGGACCAGGGGCTGATACATACTTGGTTCGTTTGTGAGATCGTTTTGGTGAACCATTTGTCGAAAAATACAGTTTGTACATGTACAAAATTATTGGAAATATAAGACATAAATGCACATTTGATTGACTTTCAACGGGCACAAAATACAACAGTATGAGACTGCGTCATTTCGCAACTACTTTTGCTCCCACGCTGACAGTGTTTTTGTCAACAATCCGTCGCAAGAAATCAGTAGAGTTACAAAATATTATGCTGTGCACTGAAGATTGGCTTCTGTGCTTTGTATATATTTAAACAATTTATAGTTTAAAATTCTAGTTTAGACCTGAAAACGGATGAAAGTTTTATTTCTGGATGCACCCAGGCAAGCGCTGTAAATCAAGTAGAAACTTAATTATAAAGCATTGTTCATACAACAAAAGTAAAACTGATTGATGTTTAGATTATTCACTGTCTTGTAGTATATATAAAGCACACAAGCCTGTCTTCGGTGCACAACAGAATTTTTTATAATTCTACATATTTCTGATAGAAAAAGACCAGCCTACATTCAAGCGACGGAATGTTGATAAAAAACACGGTCCGCGTGAGAGGGAAAGGCAAGCCATGATGACGTAGTCATGATCCTAGTATTGAAAATAAAAGCTAGTGAATATCCCAGAAATCTGCTTCCAAGCCGGGTAACAAATAAAAAAGCGTGAGAATAATTCAAAAACTATTTTCAAGCATCAATTCAAGGAAAGTTTTTCGTAATTTTCTCGTTGTTCGGCGGACGAATAGGGGGACTTTATTTTGCCAGCAAAGAGTCCTCGATGTAGCGACAACCGTCCGACGTAGTTACTTTTTTGGCGTCGAATTTAACTTAGTAGTACCTAAAATAAGAGTTTATTCCACATTTCAGTGGACAATTTAAAGTCCCCCTTTTTTTTTTCTATAAACAGACAAGTTTAGCTTTAAGTATATAGACACTTAGGTTATGTGTTTAACATGGCCATGATGCCCTGACGCTCAAGATAGAAATTACAGAAATTATGTAAATTAGAAATAACAAAGACTTCTTTCCTTCCTTTGAGCTATAATAATAAATATATGCATTCTAGTGTAGTTCCAAATTTACTGGGCAAATTAGAAAAGAAGTTTCAACTTAATAAGAGTTATTTTTTTCTCTCCCAGTGAATATGTGAAAAGATAAGTAATAAGATTGGTGATGTTTGTTTTAAGGCTTAAAATCAGTGCAATATGAATTATTTAAAATATTAAGAGTCAGTGTGACCTTTAATATAACTGAAACCATGTCATAAAATAACAGAAACTGACAAGCGAAAAAGCATAGATTTCTGACAAACTTTAATGTAAAAATAATAGGCCTAGTGCACGATAACAGTCATAGATAGTCAAACAGTATTACTGTTTTGCGTCGTGGGCAACTATATATCCAGAATCACTCTTATCGTGAGTTATCAGGTGTTCACTGTATAACATTTTGTTTGAATCCAAACCAAAAGCAGAATTGTTCATAAAAGATAAGCATTAAAAAATCCCATTTTCTCCAATGCGTTCAGTTTAGATTAAATTTATAAAACCTCCCAAAATAATTTTTCGCACCCACTGTGTAGTCCAAAAGACTTAAAGTTTTATTAAGTCTTTAATCATACCCTTTTACATGTTTTAGGGCATGTTTTAATTCGGAAATTAGATATTGGTACACATGGAAGTGATGCCGTCAATTCCATTTTCTTGGTCAGTAAGAACGCATCCGTTTAAATGAAAAGCACAGTACTTAGATCTGAAATGACACATAAAATATCAAACAAACAATAAACAATAAAAAAATACAGATTGTGTTTGAGAAAAGCATATGTCCCCCTCCCCCACAGGTCATTTACCATGAAGAATATAAAAATCGTCCGACAGGGACACGCTGATAATATGCATAACTACACTTAGTCCCGATCATTGCTGTAAAGTTTCATCTTCAAAACCCAATCAGTGGTTATGGAGATATGCCAAACTGTATTCAAATTGGATAAATCAAGGGCCGCAACTCTGTTAAAAAATATACGACCAGTATGGTTTAAACATACTTTATTGCATTCTTGAAAAGCAAAAGGTTTGGGCCACAAGTGCTTACCACTTATAAATCGGCCCTCCCCAAATACAATACAATTACAGTTTCACATAGGTCAGAGGACAATTTTAACATATTTTTTAAATTTTAACTACAAAAAAGACGATAAGCAGACATATAATATATATAGAGAAATAGTTCTAGTGCTGCACGTACAAAGATGTGGTGTGCTGCGCCCAGATCCCCCCCCCCCCCCCCCCCCCAACTTTATCGTCACTGAACAAACACGTACAAATTAGAAGACACTAATAACTAATAAATCTGCCGGTTTCGTGTATATATTTTTGTACTTCTCTAAAAATGCTCGTGTTGTCTACATCTGAAAGTTCTTCTTTACCACATAGTAATGTTTGAACATTTAAAGGATGAAATTTGTGTGTGCCCCTAAATAAGGATATTCTCTGTTGTAAGAACAATGGACATTTAAATAGGAAGTGTTCAACATTTTCAATACCTGTATTGCAAGTACAAAGTGCATCATTTCTTAAGTTGTTCTTACATAGATCATAATTTAAGTTACTACATCCATTTCGCAAGCGTGCATGTATAACTGACAGTTTCCTTTCCCCATCTAAATAAAAGGGAGGCACATTCTTTGTTTTAAAAAAATAAGCCTTAAGGTTCTGTTTGAAATTCATTAGTGTTGGCAGCTCTTTCATATGAACTGGTAAACTGTTCCATAAATCAACACTAGATGGCACGAAGGATTTTGAAAACAGTGTAGTTCTTCTTGGCATGACGGTATAATTTTGTGAATTTCGTAAATTATAAGTGCTATTTTCATTCACATTTCTTGGAAATATTGTTGAAAATTCATTGGGTAATAACCCGTTTTCAAGTTTGAACATTATGACCAACTTCTGAAACTGTCGCCGATCATTTAATGATAACCAACCTATTTCACCAATTAAGTTATTTATAGAGACAGAACGGGTTAACCCTGTCACGACACGTGCTACTTCATACTGTAATTTTTCTAACCTATCTTTATCAAGTTCTGTACAACTATCCCATACTACTGCTGCATATTCCAATAATGGTCGCATGTATGACAAATAAATTTGGTTTAACGTTTTCCTGTTTAATTTAAATTTCAAAACTTTCATCAAATTTAGAACCTTAGAAGCTGATTTATAAATGTTATCGATGTGTTCTTGCCATTTACCATTATTACTAAACGTAATTCCTAAATGTTTATGGTGTTCACAAAACTGAAGCTGGACTCCCTCAAAGAAAAGTACCGGAGGAGTTTGGTCCCTGGATTTAGTAAAAAACAGAGCTTCCGTTTTGTTAGGATTAAATTTAACAAGCCATTGTTTAGACCATTTTGATATAATATGTAGATCATATTGCATAATACCTTCTAGGTCTTGGATATTAGATGTTGTTTGAGCTATTGAAGTGTCATCTGCAAATAATCTTGTTATACTTAGCAAATTTTCTGCTATGTCATTAACGTACACTAGAAAAAATAGAGGTCCTAATATAGAGCCTTGTGGAACACCAGCATTTGTATAACACAATTGTGATTGACTCGATCCGATTGTAACGGTTTGTGTTCGAGAGGTTAAGTAATTTTCTACCCAATTTAACAGTTTCCCGTCAATCCCATTTTGTTTTAATTTAAATAGCAAACCTTTGTGCCAGACACGGTCAAATGCTTTAGAGATGTCACAGAATATCATACACATGTGTTGTTTAGAATCTAACGCTTGACAAATTTGGTGATATATTTCTATTAACTGATATACACTAGAATAATTAGGCCTGAACCCGGATTGGTTTTTAAAGATAAGGTTATTAGAATGCAAGTGATTATATATATGTTTGTAAATAACCCTTTCCAGAATCTTTCCTAAACAACATAAAAGAGAAATTGGTCTATAATTACTCGGTTTGTCGGATTCACCTTTCTTGAACATAGGAATAACGCTCGCTTTTTTCCAAACTTTAGAAAACACCTTCTTGTAACGATCGGTTAAATATAATTGAGAATGGTTTAGCAATAGTACTGGAGGTAGCCTTTAACATTTTATGACTAATGCCATCAGGACCACTGGCTTTGTTAACAAATAAATTGTTAATAACATCTAAATTTTCGGTTTCGAACATTTCAATATTTTCTAGTTTAGCTTCACTCTTCCTTTCAAAAGTAGGCAATGTTGCGTTAGAATCATCAATATTAGAGATCGAAGAGAAATATGTATTCAAACAATTTGCTTTTTCTGTGTCTGTAACTGCATAATTTACATTACCATCTGATAGTGTAGTAACTAACGGTGGTATTGATGCATCTTGTTTATTTCTTTTGACAAAATACTTTACAAGTTTCCAACATTTACGTTTATCTGTTTGTTCAGCATCTATCAGAGATTCTTCAATATTATTGTGAAATTTAATTTTTGCTTGCTTAATGTAATTGTTAGCTTTGTTTCGAATTTTTTTAAACTCTTTCAAATCTTCTAAAATATTCGAATTTAATGCCCGTTTCCTTACTTTATCTCTTTTTTTAATGAGTCTTCTACACTCCGAATCAAACCATGGTTTATCGTTAGGACGTATTAAGACCTTTTTATTGGGTATACACTGTTTAACAATATTTATAAATTTATTTGAAAACTCCAAACATCGATCGTCTAGATTTTCTGTATGTAAAAAAATTCCAATCTTTTCTGCTTATTTCTGCATTTAATAGTTCATAATTTCCTTTATTATATAGCCAGACTTCTCGTTCGTAACAATCACTTGTATTATAAGAAAACGGTAAAATAGCATAAGTAGCACAGTGGTCACTTATTTCTGGGGGTAATGATATTACTCCGGAACTGATGGAGTCGAAGTCATCAGACACCACAACAGGGTCTAACAAAGTTGATGAATATTCAGTAACACGCGTCGGTTCATTTATTTTGTTACTCAAATTGTTAAGAATAAGGATATCTTTTAATTTATGATTTAAAGGATTCATCTGATCTTCATTTATATCACCGAGTAAGAGGAAATTTTTTACTCATTTCATTAGCACGTTCTATTCCTGTACTCAAGTTTTCCCAGAACTTTACATTGGAATTTGGTCGTCTTTATACGACACAAAGTATAAAATCGTGACTATTATTTTTAACTTTTATCCATATAGAATCTGGAATAAGGACTTCAAATTCTGGTAAGCGATTAGTGAGTATTTTTGAGGTCGTATATATTAGGATGCCTCCAGAGTGTGACGAAATATCATTTCGATACAGGTTTGGATGTGTATCTAAATGAAGAGATTCGTTAGGAAAAATATTATCTAAGTGAGTCTCAGTGAAGCACAAAACATCAAAGTCATAAAAATTATCCTGAGTATACTCTAATTTGTTTCGTATACTACGTACGTTTAAGTGAAGTATACTTAAGTTATGATTTTGACTTTGTGGTCCTGGGTTTTGTTCAATATCTCCATTAATCAATAGCAAAAATTTAGATGGGGAACGAGGTATGGTACATATTCAAAGAGAATACATCGTGAGAGTGAAGGGCGACATAGAGGAAACGGGCACAGAGCACAGCACACGAACACCAAAGTTGAACAGCAAGCATTTTACAAATAATCGCTAAAATAAAATACGACCAGTATAAGCCAATAACATGCGTAACTACACTTGCTAATGATGATTGCTGTGAAGTTTAGTCAAAAGCTGACCAGCAGTGATGGAGATATGCCCAACTGTATTCAAATTTGGACAAATAAAGGCCCATAACTTCGCTAAAAATCATCCGACTGGATCTCGAAAATATACGTAACTACTCTCGCTTACAATCATTCCTGTGAAGATTAGAATCTGATCAGCGAATATGGAGATATGCCTAAATCACGGTATTCAAATTTGGGCAAATCAAGGGCCACAACTCCGTTTACAATCAGCCGACCGGAACACATCAATTATACCGTAACAACATCTGCTATCGATAATTTCTGTGAAGTTTCGACAAAATCCAACAAGAAGTTATGGAGATATGCCCATATGTGTCCAAATTTGGACAAATCAAGGCCCATAACTTCGCTGACATCACTGAACCGCAAAATGCTGACGATATCCTCAACTACACTTGGTTCCAATAAATCATAGCAATTCCATTGAAATCAAACCAGTGGTTATGGAGACGAAGCTCAGACAAACTTTGTGACAAACATACAGACAGGCAGACATACATACAGACAGATAGACAGACAGAAAGTAAAAAAAATATGTCTCCCACCCACTTTGTGTGGAGAGACATAATAACACACAGTCTGTGTCTTGCTCTATTCATCTCATCCCACGCTGGAAAAAAAATTGTCCGCGGTGTTGCTATTGACCACAGCACCCCGCCACCTCTTTCGTACAAAACAATATTGTCACTAAGAAAGAAAGAGAGAAAAACAGTGCCTTTACAAACAATACTATAATCTAGATCTTGCGGTAGGAGTATTTTAAGCTGCAAGAATGAATAATGTAAATGTCTTTCAATGGATTTTGCCAAGTACCGCCACTGAAGTTGAAGTTTGAAATGTATTTAGGTGACAAAATCGAAATCAAAGAGTTTTGTTGTCGTGATCTTTAAAATATTCTAGCTTCTTTTTAAGGAGGCCATCTTAAGTTAAGAATGGTAACAGTAGTTCTGGTTGCCAAAATTTTAAATGGCCTTTTTTATATTTATCATTTCACTAGATGGTATTTAAACATATATAACCCGGTGGGCTGAAGTTTTTTTTTTTTCATTTTTGGACCATTCGACAACGCAGTTCTAGTTCTCCCAGCGCTTTAATTTCTTTGGGAGACGAGTTGCGTCCCTGTTTTGTTCTTCATAAAAATTCGCGGGGAATCTCTTTGTCACAGTTAACGAGGGAACAGAAAGAGAAAATGGGTGTAAGAAAATTGTATTGCTTATTTACACTTACTTTACTTTTAATTTATTTAGTACAGGAATAATCGAAATATTGCTCTGTCCATATTCGTTTGTCATACATTTACGCGATAGTAAATCCCGTGAAAATCAGCGCGTGAGCAAATTTGCACCGATTTAGCCTTTTAGTTTTAGTTTAAAAACAATGAGTGTTTCCTGTATATGTATTTTAAATATCCAGTATTTTAGTCTTCTGTGGACTTGGTCGCGTTTAACAGAATGGGTAGTCCGCGACGACCTCGAGGAAAATGAGAGTTCCTCGATCCTGGCGTGTACTGTAGAGTGGTCAGACCAATGCTCGGCGTAAAATCAAAGGAATTTCTTTGAAAAGACTAAACAAATTACTCATTTCATCTTATGAACTAATTATATTCAAGAGTAAAGGTTGCTAAATCCTTACGAAGTTTCCCCATGTGAAACAACCGTGACGTAAACAACAGGGCAGTCTGTAAATAGACCAAGTAAAACATGTGCGGTTTGTACAAAATTGTACCAATGCTTGGCGTACCGTAGATGACCTGATCGGCGACCTTCCAAAAAGAAATCTTTTGTAATTATGCAAAGAGCCTTTCTTGAACACAAAATGAATAAAGTATTAAATAGATTGTTTCTATTCATTGCGTATAAAACAGCGGAAGTACATGATCTCGTGTAGAAAACAATGCGTTTTGTCTGTTTTATACAATGGGATCCCCTTCCAACTGCTATGCTTAAGTCACGTGATGATACTGGAAGTTCAGGTAACCGTGAAAAGATAGACGAAATGACACTTAACTCGAATTAAAGAAGAGTTTTAAATCACTTCTAAGAAAAAATATAAATTCCGTGAAAAAATAGATTTACGCCGAGCGTTGGTATACGCCGAGCGTTGGTTCAAGCACTCTATATATCAGATATAACATAGCATATAGCAATAAATCTACCAAATCCAAAGATGATACAGATGTCACTGTAGACAAGAATACAGTATCTTAAAATAGGAAAGCAGTTTTAGCAGATGTTGATCAGAAAATAATATAGTCAATTTGTTTGCGGAAGTTATGATCAGTGATTTCAAGAAGCAACTGCTTTGATTTTTCATGCTTTGTGTAATTAAATAGCAGCGTATGTAAACATATGCATCAAAATGATAGTCCTATACTTTCCTTGTTAATTTTAAAGTGTAAAATGTGTAAAAATGTAAGTCTGCGAGCCTCTTTACAGATCACTTACCTATGAAAAAAATTGTGTAACCATTGCGTGGATGTCCACCAAGATATTTGGTGACCATGTCTGTGGCAGGGATCCTCAATAATGTGGACTTAGTTGCGTTTTAAAGAATAGATAGTCATCGATGACCAAACTGGTAGAAATCCTAGAATGTTGTTACTGAATTTTCAATACACACACTAGATTGGCACTAAGAAATAAAATTTAGTAGCTAAATTTTCATTTAATAGGAAATACATGCCATTTTGAAATTATTTGAGCAGATATTGTAAAAAAAGGGGTTATTTTCAAGTAACTTAAGAAAGGTTTAGTAGCCATTGGCTATTTTGGCTACTGGTAATACTGTTGTAGCACACAGAAAGTAAAGAAAGTATTTGAATTTCTACTTTCCGACTATTTTTAAATCACCAGGTAATGAATAAGTTCCAATACTTCAATGAGAGTTTTACATATTTGAAAGATAATTTACTTCACTTTTGATCCACAAATGTTTTATCCAGCTTTGTTCATAAGCTATTTATCATAGCATATGGACAAAAATCCAGTAGTCCTTCATTATTTTGGTCTTTTGAATGGCTAATGTCAGTGGATATACTGTATTGCTAAATCAAAATAGATCAGTATTTTTGAAATTTGACTATACAGATAAATTTCAAATTATTTTTCAGTGCTAGGAGATAAGAAAATTGTTAGTTGGAACACATATTACTTTTGCTCAAAGGTCAAACATTAATGCATACCAAACATATTACTGATTAGTAAAACAATGTAGTAAAACTTCAGTTTAAATTATGCAAACAACAAACCACAGCAGTTTGTTAATCTTTTCAGAGGAAATCTGCAAAGGGAAAGGAAAGGAAGCAAAAGAGAAAGGAGGTAATTTTACTTTCACTCTTATACAGTAGATCTCTTCATTTGTCCCAAGTACTACTAGTATTTATGGTGACACATTTATGGTGGAGCATTTCTTACAGAGTTTGATACTTATTTTATTGTTAATAAGGAGGGTTTCAATCCATGGTTTCGTAGCTAGAAAAAAATACAGATGTAAACATTTTGCCAATGATAGATAATTACACTTGTGATATTATTTCATATTCGTTTTAAAATTGCAGGAGAATGCCAAGTTGGCAGTGTCAATAGCAAAGTTGGAAGCTGCCAATAAGGTCAGTAATGGAGTACTGTACACATAAGGCTTTAAACAAGCATTAATCTTTTATGTAACTGACCTCTTGACTTCAATCGTTACGGTCTAGTGCATACCTTCCTATAATTGTATAAATACAAGCTCTGACAACTGCGTCAGGGAATCGATTCTTTGGCTCGGTGGTTCGAGTGTTGGTCTTCAATGTGCTAAGATCGGAGTTCGAATCCCACTCTGGGTTGTGTATTCTAAGATGGATTGCATCTTTCTGTTATGGACTTTCATGTTTGTAAGATTATTTGTAAACTAATTTGACTGCAGAAAAAAGACCGTTGATATCAGTTACTCATAACCTGACACAAAAGAAAAGTACATGACAGTACTTTAGTCAATGGAATAGCTCTGAAGTACCATCATTCTCTGTATCATATTTGGTGTTATTATGTTATGCATAGAATAGCACTTGAAACAATTTTTATCATTTTTTAGAATAGTAAATACATAATAGGTAATAAGTTACTGTACAAAACATAATTAATTAATGAGAGTCATAGTTGTGAATGCTGCTTGTATTTATAATTCATTAATACATGTAGCATATATAATTCTCTGGGAAATTTGTTTTTCTGTAATTTAATTTCTCTTTTCAAATGTAAGATTGAGGATCCCATGTCCATGCTCGAGCCATTCAAAAAGTTTGACAGGAATGGGTGAGTTTTCAGTTGTGTTTAAAGGTTGTTTTTTTTTTCACAAGCCAAGTCAGAATTAGTTACATGTAAATGTAGGTTTGGTTATGTGCTAAACAATTTGAAGAAGAAAGTTTTTCTTGTACATTATTAGGAATCAGTCTGTCAGTTGATTTATGGTAGTAAAAAAGTGAGAAACAGCCTAAAGCAAGCAATGCATCAGTAAAAAAGCAAGAACATAAAGCAGTATGGTATTTGATAGTATTAACAATTTAAATGAAAATAGAAAATGATGTTTTTCTTCATGTTTGCTACTTGAAACTAAGAACAGTGAAAAGTATGGATGCCAAAGCTGTTCTGGGATAAAAACTAGATTGTAAAAATTAAGATTCTCTAAGAAGTCTGTTATATTCATGTTGTAAAAATCTTTTGTAGAATGTTTTGTGTGACTCAGTATTACTCCATTCATTTTTCAGAGTGTCTTTGACAATAGAGTTTAAACGTTCAGCTGATTTAGATGCAGAAACAAAAGAGTTCGTCTTTCAACTGTGCAAGAAAAATATGCAGACTTTGTAAGTACGTGAGAAGGTTAATAGAAATTGTATGTGGTATCAAAAAAATATGTGGTGGTTGTGAAAATTACCTCTTTCACAAAGTGCTTAATCAGTGGGAACTGTTGATCTGACATTGTGTTAGGGTGTTTTAATAGCATATGAAATTATGTGTTGTCATATATGCACAAGTGTTCCAGGGTCTCAGTATATATAGCTTGAATCTATCGTATTTTGATTTTAAAGGTTTTGAGAAGTCTTTGCAGATGACATGGTTTAATTGGATTGTTTTGGTATCTTTAGCAAATTTAGAATTTGAAGACAAAGATTGCATATTTATATCTTTTTAACATCCCCATGGTTTAAAGTGGTTTGATAGGAGTTTACTATATTGTGTGGTAGATGAGTTGGAGCAAGCAGCTTGTTTTGAATGGTATTAATTTTTATCTTGGTCTCCCTTAGGTTGTTGCAGAGTTATATGCCCTTATAAATTGAGGTTAGGAGGGGGCACTTATCAATTTCAGTGATGTATATTTTATGAATGGTTTTTACAGGTATGAAAAGAGTGGTACACATGGCTGGAAGGATAGAGAGAAGCGTGAGGAGATGATGGAAGACAAGGCCTTGTACCTTATTGTCCGAAATGCTGAACAGGAACCTGTCGCATTTGTACATTTCAGATTTGATATGGAGTTTGATGAAGAAGTATTATATTGGTAAGAAAAATGATTTACCAACAATATGTTATGGGAAGTATAAGTCAGCTGATAGAAGTATTTTGTAACTGTTAAAAGGATTAACGCTTCACTGGTCTTACAGGAAACAGGTTTTAAGATTAATTTTAGTGCAGGGAGTGTAAACTCTGTTATACTTGTGATATATGAGTATATTGATTGTACCTAAGAAAACTGTAATTTCAGCTTAATTAGCTCGACTTTTTTTGAGTTATTGTCATAGTCATGGTGTCGTTGCCGTTGCCGTTCCCGTCCGAAAACTTTAACATTGATCATAATTTTTTTATTCCTTGATGGATTATCTTCATACTTGGACACAACAACCCTTTGGACAAGACCTTCAAGATGACCAGACTAAACTTGACCTTGACTCTTAAATGACCTTCATATTCAAGGTCAAAATATTGAATTTAGCCAAAATTGGCTATAACTTTATTTTAAGTAGGTGGTTTCTCTTAATTCTTGGACACAACAACCCTTTGGAGAAGACCTTCAAGCTGATCAGACTAAACTTGACCTTGACTCATAAATGACCTTCATATTCAAGGTCAAAATATTGAATTTTGCTAAAATTGACCATAACTTTATTATTAATAGGTGGATTCGCTTTATGCTTGGACACAACAACCCTTTGGACAAGACCTTCAAGCTGACCAGACTAAACTTGACCTTGACTCATAAATGACCTTCACCTTCAAGGTCAAATTATTGAATTTTGCTAAAATTGACCATAACATTAGTATTTATGGTTGGATTTGATTTATACTTGGACAAAACAACACTTATGACAAAACCGACATGTTGAATTACTCAGATTTGACCATGACCTTAAAATTACCTTGACCGTCAAGGTCAGATGATTGAATTTTGCTTAAATTGTCATAACTTTCTCATTTATTTATAGATTCAATTCAAACTTGGATTAAACAACAGTTGTGACAAAACCGACATTATGATTATTTCAAGTTTGACCTTGACCTTTAAATAACCTTGACGGTCAAGGTCAAATCATTGAATTTTGTTAAAAATGGCCATAATTATGTAATTTATGGTTGGATTTGAATCAGACTTAGACAAAACAACACTTTTTCATTTTGATTTCAAAAATGTCATCACATGACCTATATTTTTGACCTGCTGACCTACTTTCTGGTTTTGAGCTACAGCAATGAAATTTGGACTGTATTTCGATTTCAAAAATGTCATGGCATGACATATATTTTTGACCTACTGACCTACATTTTGTTTTTGGAGCTATGGCAATGAAATTTGGACCTTACATACAGTTTTTTCTTCTGATTTCAAAAACGTCATGGCATGACCTATATTTTTGACCCACTGACCTACTTTTTTTGTTTTTTAGCTACAGCAATGAAATTTGGACTGTGTGCACAGTTTTTCGTTTCAATTTCAGAAATATCATAGCATGACCTATATTTTTGACCTACTGACCTACTTTTTGTTTTTGGAGCTGTGGCAATGAAATTTGGACCTTGTATACAGTTTTTTCTTCTGATTTCAAAAACGTCATGGCATGACCTATATTTTTGACCCACTGACCTACTTTTTTTTGTTTTTTAGCTACAGCAATGAAATTTGGACCATGTGCACAGTTTTTCATTTCAAATTCTAAAACGTCATGGCATGACCTATATTTTTGACCTACTGACCTACTTTTTCGTTTTTTAGCTACAGCAATGAAATTTGGACCGTGTGCACAGTTTCTTGTTTCAAATTCAAAAATGTCATGGCATGACCTATATTTTTGACCTACTGACCTAATTTTTTGTTTTTTAGCTACAGCTATGGAATTTGGACTGTGTGCACAGTTTTTCTTTCTGATTTCAAAAATGTCATCGCATGACCTACTTTTTTTACCTACTGACCTACTTTTTGTTTTTGGAGCTATGGCAATGAAATTTGGACCATGTACACAGTTTTTTGTTCCAATTTCAAAAACGTCACAGCATGACCTATATTTTTGACCTACTGACCTACTTTTTTGTTTTTTAGCTACAGCAATGAAATTTGGACCATGTGCACAGTTTTTCGTTCCGATTTCAAAAATGTCATTGCATGACCTATATTTTTGACTTACTGACCTACTTTTTATTTTTGGAGCTATGGCAATGAAATTTGGACCATGTATACAGTTTTTGTTCAGATTTCAAAAATGTCATAGCCTGACCTATATTTTTGACCTTATGACCTACTTTTTTGTTTTAAAGCTACGGCAATGAAATTGGACTGTGTGTACAGCTTTTTGTTCGGATTTCAAAAATGTCATCTCATGACCTATATTTTGACCTACTGACCTCCTTTTTGTTTTTGGAGCTATGGCAATGAAATTGCATTGGCCCATTTCTGTGATATGCATCATTACATTCATAAAAATTTCTTTCATCTTTGAACCCAGGTTAGTGCTTTAGGGCCATTGGCCCTCTTGTTTATTAATACTTGGACAAAACAAGGCTTATGACAAAACCTACATGTTAAATTATTCAAGTATGACCTTAACCTTTAAATGACCTTTACAGTCAAATTTCTAATTAATGCATTTTGCTAAAATAGCCAAACTTCTGGTTTTATGGACGGATTTGATCTATACAGGGACAAAACAACACTGAGAATAAAAGAAATGTGTTAAACAATTCAAGCATTACCTTGACCTTTAAATGACCTTGACATTACTTAACTTGGCTATATCTTTGTTGTTAATGGATGTAGTGTCTTCATGCTTGGACATAACTACTTTTTAGACAATACCTCCAGAGAAGGTTAAACTGAACTTGACCTAGACCTTTAAGGTCAAATTTCTGAATGTTGCTAAAATTGGCCATAACTTTGTTATGTATAATTATATTTCCAAATGATGTTTCATTTGAAATCCCTTCACCACTATGTGCTTCCTCTGATGTGTTTGCCTTTGGAAATAGAAAAAAGTCGAGCGTGGCCCCCGCTTGCGGTGGCTCTTGTTTTATTTTTTTGTAGAACTTCTTCATTTAGAAATACCAAGTGTAAAAATTTATATCTGACTTTGTTGTGTGTATACTTTTTTCCAGTTATGAGATTCAACTGACAGAACCTTTGAGAAGAAAAGGCTTGGGAAAATTTCTAATGCAGATTTTAGAGCTGATAGCTTACAAGTAAGTATCAAATGTGACTTGAGTCTTTTTGTTTCACTTAGTTTTAAAAAAAAAAAAAAAAAAAGATTTTTTTTTCAAGTGGTAGTAATAAACATCTGGTTTGCAGGCATTTCTCAACATTTACAAAGTTTGTTTTTCTCTCTCCCGTAATGAGATTTGAAATAGAAGTTACTTAAATGAATACCCCAGCCACCAATTTGATATGAAACATTTACAGGAAACCATGTAAATATTATAATGAGTTGAAACATAATTTCAAATGGTGGTATATGTTAACTTTTCAGGACATATCCTAAATAGTTGTGCCTTTTAGTGTTTTCTGAGTTGTACATAAAAGGTGACAAGGAATTTGATATGAGAGCAAACTTAGTAAAACTGTTATGTTAATCCAGTTGATAGTAAAATGCATGGAGGAAAGCTAGTGTCAGGGTACAGTGATGTATTGCTCTCCAAAAGGTCACAGGTTAAATAATGTTACTAGATTTTGATTGTGTCTTTTACTTCCCTGCTTTAAGCAGGATGACAAGGAAGACATTCCGGGAGCAACATTGAAGGTAGAAAACTGAAATTGCAAGAACAATCTCTCTAAACTTATATAAAATGAATAAGTTTAAATCCAAATCAATCTTATAACTTGTCTGTCATTGATGACCAAACACTGCGCAAATTTGAAGTGCAAGTCATGTAGAGCCCTCTAAATGAGTGACTCCAGACCTGCACGATGTCAGAACAGTGTCTCTGAGACATTTACCAGGATATATACTGCTGTTTTACATTGATTTATCTAAGAATAAATAAAATGGGTATGGTTTGGAACACTCTTGATGCTATTAATGATACATGTACTTTAAAGTCACACTTATTCTTTTGAAAATAGTACCTTTATTGTTGATATGATAAAATGTAACTATCTGCAGAAACTGACCGAAACATGCAGTTTTTTCATTTCATAATTTAAAAATACTCCCTATGGTTAAAAATAAATAATTGAAGTCTTTAGATTGTATGAGTAAAATATCATATTGCTTGAAGGTTATGGGTTGAATTCAGCAACAAAATGAGTAAGTTTTGTGATTGAGAGGTCATTTGTTGAATTCTGTCATCGAAATTTCACATTGAGTTCTCTCCCTTTCTTATGCAGGAGAAATGGGAAAACTTGCAGGAAGCATTGTTTTAAACTGGTGAAGTGTTGTCTCTGAACTGATGTGAAATGTTAATTGAAGATAAATATAGGATATATCTTTAAAACAGGACCTGTCTGTCTGTGATGACCAATCACTGCGCAAAATTTAAGTGCAAGTCATGTAGAGCCCTCAGAATGAGTGACTCCAGGCTTTCACAATGTCAAAACAGTGTCTCTGAGACATTTGGGTCAATACTGTATGCAAAGTTGGCTTTAACTTGTGTAAGAAAAAGTAATGTGGGTTTGGTTGTTAATGCTTATAATGATACAAAAAAAAAACATTCATAATTTTTCTTTCTTATAAAAGTAGAACCGTTATTCAATGGGATGTTCAGAATGTATTTTGTTCTGTATGGTGGTGTATAAACTTGCAAGACTGATTGAAAGGTGGAGATTTCCATTTTGTATCCTGAAGTACATCTCATGGCTGAAATTGCCAAATTTCAGTGTATGGATCCATAAACAGTATAAACAAAGGTGATGTTACTTCGGAAATTTCATTTGAAGAATATTTTCATTTCATTTTTTTTTCAGAACAGAGATGTTAAAGGTGATGTTGACGGTTTTCAAATCAAATCACTCAGCAGTTTCCTTCTTTATGGATGGTCTCAAGTGAGATTTTAACACTTTCACAGTCAATTGAAAGGGACATAAATGTATTATCTGCGTATTAATAGTGTAGTGTAAGAAGAAAATATGAATTTTAAGCAGTGTTTATTTTTATTATCAGTGATAATTAACTTTAATTTACTTAAAAGACAAATTGTTAAGCCTTTTTAATTAAAAGCACAGCATTCTTGTCTGCTTTGGTGCGAGGAAAACACTAATCAAACAAAATAGCCAATAAACAGCACTCATACCAATCTTTGGGATAGGACACTTCCCCGCCCATTTTGTAGCTCACAGCTCGGTTATGATGATGTATGAAAGCCAAAACTGACAGTTTGTTTGAAACCTGCCTTTTACATCTTCTGTATCTTTATTTCAGATATGAAGTAGATGACATATCACCTGAAGATGGGATGTATGAGGAGGAAGCACGTTACTGGATTCTCAGCAAGCCAATCAAACAGAAAACTCCCGCACAGAAACCGTTAACTAAAGCATATGGTGTGGACAAAAAAGTTAATGGACATTCACATGCTCACACAAATGGCTGTTGTCATTGATAACGAATGAATAATAGCCAAGTGATTGTTGCTTCTAAATGTAACTATTAATTTGATAGGGCATGCATGAAAAGGTACAGCATATGTTTGAAGATAACTGAGCCTAAGTGATGTACATGTATCCATGAACACAACATCTCTTGACTGGATCAGAAGAAGTCATCAACCACTGAAGAACAGTTTTTATCACATGACGTTAAAAAGTAGCATTAATGTGTTTGTTTTGTTTTGAAGATTCCTATGGCTTTTGCGGTCACTTCTGCTTATAAAAGTGATTATTCGTGTCAAATGTGATTGTAGAAAAATCTTATCACACTGCACAGGCCGGCAGTTTTGATGGAAAGAATTTATTCATTCATTCATTCTTGTTTTGCTTAAATTGTATGACCAAAAAACAGTAACAGTTCAGAGTTAGATTCATTATTTCGGAATGAAAGATCTCTTGCATGTTTACACATTTATGTGCTAATTCATGTGCAATGATTGAATCGTAGATCTAAAAATTACTTTTAGATTAAATATAAACATGTACATGCTTTTTATGCTTCTTTTCATTTTGTGACTAGGATATTAACTGTTTCTATAGTAAGAGGACTAATCTCTTGCTTTACTACCTCTAAAACATCAAGAGATGGATTTACACTATGATTTGAATTAAGTGAAAAGTTGGCAGTTTTTTGTTGAGGAAAAGGCTATAGATTAAGCAATTTCAAGAACCTAAGTTAGTTGGAAATACTGCCAGCCTAGGCTGAAATACAGGCTTGAATCCATATAAGAAACTAGAGCTATCACTAAATGTGATTAATACCCCCAAAACACCGATACAGAACAGAGGAAGTTATCAATTTAGTAATGGAATACTTCGTAAAAAAAAATTGAAAAAGAGTTATGGTTGTGGGCAATTAAAGATAGTTGTAGTTCTTCTACATTGCATTTCCTCTCATTGCACTTGACCATTGTATGTATTGAATTCCAAAAAAATAGTTTTCAAGTTATTTTTCGGCAAAGAAAACTAACAAAGGGCAATAACTGTGCAAACAGTGAAGACAGTTATAGCTCTTGTACATTGCACATCCACTCAATGTGCTTGACCATTGTATGAAGTTGCATTGAATTCCAACCACGAGTTTCCAAATTATATTCTGGAAAAGGAAATCCAAGGAAGGGCAATTACTCTGCAAATACTGAAGATGGAGTTTCAGCTCTTATACAGTGCACTTTCTCTCATTGTGCTTGATCATTGTATGAAGTTGCATTGAATTCCAACCAGTAGTTTTCAAGTTATGCTCCAAATAAAGAAAACAAACAAAGGGTAATAACTGCAAATAGAGAAGACGGACTTATGATTCTTGGACATTGCACTTCCTCTAATTGTGCTTGACCATTGTATGAAGTTGCATTGAAATCTAACCAGGATTCAAGTTATGCTCCATACAAAGGAAAACTAACAAGTAAATTTGTGAGCTAATGCTCACTAGTGATACCCCCGCTATCAGAAATTTGACTTTCATAATGTAATTTGCATTTGTCATATGTATAAAGAGTTGCTTATAGTTGCTTTGAAAACTGTGACGGAAATTGAGAATGTATGTCAACTATGTGTAAAAATCTAAGTATTCGGTAAACAGGAAGTAGTTGAGCAAGGAGCATAAAATCGCTTTACACCATATAGGACAATAGGATAAAGCAATATGCAAAATATCAGGTGGCTGCATGCTTAGAAGTTGCTTAGAAAACTGCAACGGAAAATAAAGATGTCGTTTGGTTGATGTAATGCACCTATATAGTGACAAAATCTAAAAATATTCGGTAAACAGGAAGTAGATGAGCAAGGAGCATAAAATCGCTTTACACCACATGGGACTATAGGGTGTAGCAATATGTGAAATATCAGGCTTCTGCATGTTATAGTTGCTGAGAAAACTGCAACGGAAATTTGTTATGGACGGACGGACACACGGACAAGGGTAAAACAGTATACCCCCCACTTCTTCGAAGCGGGGCTATAACAAAGGGCAATAACTGCAAATAGTAAAGAAGTAGTTATGATTCTTGGACACTGCGCTTCCTCTCATTGTGCTTGACCATTGTATGAAGTTGCATTGAATTCCAACCAGTAGTTTTCAAGTTATGCTCCGAATAAAGAAAACCAATAAAGGGCAATAACTCTGCAAATAGAGAATTTGGAGTTATGATTCTTAAACACTGCACTTCCTCTCATTGTGCTTGACCATTGTATGACGTTGCACTGAATTCCAACCAGTAGTTTTCAAGTTTTGCTCCCTGCAAAGGTAAACCAACAAAAGGCAATAACTCTGAAAATAGTGAAGATGGAGTTATGATTCTTGGACACTGCACTTCCTCTCATTGTGCTTGACCATTGTATATAGTTACACTGAATTCCAACCAGCAGTTTTTAGCTCGACTTTTTTGAAAAAAAAATCGAGTTATTGTCATAGCCATGGTGTCGTTGCCATTGCCGTTGCCGTCCGAAAACTTTAACATTGATCATAATTTTTTTATTCCTTGATAGATTATCTTCATACTCGGACACAACCACCCTTTGGACAAGACCTTCAAGATGACCAGACTAAACTTGACCTTGACTCTTAAATGACCTTCATATTCAAGGTCAAAATATTGAATTTTGCTAAAATTGGCCATATGTTTATTATAAGTAGGTGGTTTCTCTTAATTTTTGGACACAACAACCCTTTGGAGAAGACCTTCAAGCTGACCAGACTAAACTTGACCTTGACTCATAAATGACCTTCATATTCAAGGTCAAAATATTGAATTTTGCTAAAATTGGCCATAACTTTATTATTAATAGGTGGATTCTCTTTATGCTAGGACACAACAACCCTTTGGACAAGACCTTCAAGCTGACCGGACTAAACTTGACCTTGACTTATAAATGACCTTCACCTTCAGGGTCAAATTATTGAATTTTGCTAAAATTGACCATAACAGTAGTATTTATGGTTGGATTTGATTTATACTTGGACAAAACAACACTTATGACAAAACCGACATGTTGAATAACTCAGATTTGACCATGACCTTAAAATTACCTTGACCGTCAAGGTCAGATGATTGAATTTTGCTTAAATTGTCATAATTTTCTCAATTATTTATAGATTTAATTCAAACTTGGACTAAACAACAGTTGTGACAAATCCGACATTATAATTATTTCAAATTTGACCTTGACCTTTAAATGACCTTGACGGTCAAGATCAAATCATTGAATTTTGTTAAAACTGGCCATAATTATGTAATTTATGGTTGGATTTGAATCAGACTTAGACAAAACAACACTTTTACGTTTAAACTTCAAAAAGGTCATCGCATGACCTATATTTTTGACCTACTGACCTACTTTCTGGTTTTGAGCTACAGCATTGAAATTTGGACTGTGTGCACAGTTTTTTATTTCGATTTCAAAAATGTCATGGCATGACCTATATTTTTGACCTACTGACCAACTTTTTGTTTTTGGAGCTATGGCAATGAAATTTGGACCTTGTATACAGGTTTTCCTTCCGATTTCAAAAACGTCATTTCATGACTTATAATTTTGACCTACTGACCTACTTTTTAGCTCACCTGAGCACAAAGTGCACAGGGTGAGCTTTTCTGATCGGTCTTTGTCCGTCGTCCGTCAGTCCGTCCGTCCGTCCGTCGTCAACTTTTCATTCAAACGACATCTCCTCTGAAACCAATGGGGCAAATTTAATGAAACTTGCCTGGGATGATCCTTGCATGAAGCTCTACCAAGATTGTTCAAATGGTTCTGGTCCATTGCATTTCTGGTTCACTGGAGCTAAAAATAGATTTTATAAGTTGGATCTTTAAAAATCTTCTTCTCCGAAACCACAAGGCCTGGAGCTTTGATATTTGGTATGAAGCATCATCTAGTGGACCTCTACCAAGTTTGTTCAAATTATGTCCCTGGGGACAAAACTGACCCCACCCCAGGGGTCAGTTGATTTTACATAGAGTTATATAGGGAAAACTTGAAAATCTTCTTGTCAGAAACCACAACGCCTAGAGTTAAGATATTTGGTATGTAGCATTGTCTAGTGGACCTCTACCAAGTTTGTTCAAATCATGGCCTCTGGGTCAAAAATGGCCCCGCCCCGGGGGTCACTTGTTTTACATAGAGTTATATAGGAAAATCTTAAAAAAATCTTCTTGTCAGAAACCGTAAGTTATAGAGCTTAGATATTTGGTGAATAGCATTGTCTAGTGGACCTCTACCAAGTTTGTTCAAATCCTGTCCTCTGGGTCAAAAATGGCCCCGCCCCAGGGGCCACTAGTTTTACATAGAGTTATATAAGAAAATCTTAAAAAATCTTCTTGTCAGAAACCGTAAGTTATAGAGCTTAGATATTTGGTGTGTAGCATTGTCTAGTGGACCTCTACCAGGTTTGTTCAAATCCTGGCCTCTGGGTCAAAAATGACCCCGCCCCAGGGGTCACTAGTTTTACATAGAGTTATATAGGAAAATCTTAAAAAATCTTCTTGTCAGAAACCGTAAGTTATAGAGCTAAGATATTTGGTGTGTAGCATTGTCTAGTGGACCTCTACCAAGTTTGTTCAAATCCTGGCCTCTGGGTCAAAAATGGCCCCGCCCCAGGGGCCACTAGTTTTACATAGAGTTATATAGGAAAATCTTTAAAAATCTTCTTGTCAGAAACCGTAAGTTATAGAGCTTAGATATTTGGTGTGTAGCATTGTCTAGTGGACCTCTACCAAGTTTGTTCAAATCCTGTCCTCTGGGTCAAAAATGGCCCCGCCCCAGGGGCCACTAGTTTTACATAGAGTTATATAGGAAAATCTTAAAAAATCTTCTTGTCAGAAACCGTATGTTATAGAGCTTAGATATTTGTATTTGGTGTGTAGCATTGTCTAGTGGACCTCTACCAAGTTTGTTCAAATCCTGGCCTCTGGGTCAAAAATGGCCCCGCCCAGGGGTCACTTGTTTTACATAGAGTTATATAGAAAAAACTAAAAAATCTTCATGTCAGAAACAAGAAGGCCTACAGTTAAGATATTTGGTATGTAGCATTGTCTAGTGGACCTCTACCAAGTTTGTTCAAATCCTGGCCTCTGGGTCAAAAATGGCCCCGCCCCGGGGGTCACTTGTTTCACATAAAGTTATATAGGAAAATCTTTAAAAAATCTTCTTATCAGAAACCGTAAGTTATAGAGCTTACATATTTGGTGTGTAGCATTGTCTAGTGGACCTCTACCAAGTTTGTTCAAATCCTGGCCTCTGGGTCAAAAATGGCCCCGCCCCAGGGGCCACTAGTTTTACATAGAGTTAAATAAGAAAATCTAAAAAAATCTTTTTGTCAGAAACTGTAAGTTATAGAGCTTAGATATTTGGTGTGTAGCATTGTCTAGTGGACCTCTACCAAGTTTGTTAAAAAGATGTCCCTGGGGTCACTATTGGCCGCGCTCAAGGGGTCACAAGTTTTAAATAACAATATAGAAGAAAATCTTTAAAAATCTTCTTGTCTGAAACCACAAGACCTAGAATTTTAAAATTTGGCATGAAGCAAGCTTTATCAAGCTTTTTCAAATTATTGGAATAGGTTAAAGGTCACGGAGGCTAAAAGTAGATTTATCTATTGTACCTCATAGAGCCTTCATTTATAGACCAATATCTTTGATATTCAGTATAGAGGTTCCTTGCATGGACCTCTACCCATGGGTAGGGTTTGAGGTCACTGGGTCAAGGTCAAGGTCACCATAGCTTATAATAGATATTTATACTTTCTGTCATAGAGCCTTTATTTATTGACTGATATTTTACATATTTGGTTTGTAGGCACTTACATATTTTCAATTAAAAAATGAAATACTGCTTAACAGCAAACCTACAGCCAAAGTACTCAGGTGAGCGATCCAGGGCCATCATGGCCCTCTTGTTTGTTTTTTAGCTACAGCAATGAAATTTGGACTGTGTGCACAGTTTTTCGTTTCAAATTCAAAAACGTCATGGCATGACCTATATTTTTGATCTACTGACCTACTTTTTAGCTCACCTGTCACGTAGTGACAGAGCGAGCTTTTCTGATCACCTTTTGTCCGTCGTCCGTCCGTCCGTCCGTCTGTCCGTCCGTCCGTTAACAATTGGTTTGTTAACACTCTAGTGGTCACATTTTTGCCTCAATTGTCATGAAACTTGGTCAGGATGTTTGTCTCATTAATATCTCGGACGAGTTCGAACATGGGTTATCAGGGTTGGAGAACTAGGTCACAGAGCCCAAATATAGAAAAACCTTGTTAACACTCTAGAGGCTACTTTTTCAGTCCAAATATCCTGGAAATTTGTCAGAAATGTTCTAATGATGATTTCTAGCTCAAGTTCAAATATGGGTCATCTGGGTTCAAAAACTAGGTCACGGAGCCCAAACATAGAAAAATCTTGTTAACACTCTAGAGGTTACATTTTCAGCCCAAATAATCTTGAAATTTGTCAGAAAGGTTGCTTTGATGATTTCTAGCTCAAGTTCAAATATAGGTCATCTGGGGTCAAAAACTAGGTCACAGAGCCCAAATATTGAAAAACCTTGTTAACACTCTAGAGGTAACATTTTTAGACCAAACAATCTGGAAATCTGTCAGGAAGGTTGCTTCCATGATTTCTAGCTCAAGTTCAAATATGGGTCATCTTGTTTCAACAACTAGGTCACAGAGCCCAAAAATAGAAAAATCTTATTAACACTCTAGAGATTACATTTTCAGCCAAAATTATCTGGAAATTTGTCAGAAAAGTTGCTTCAAAGATTTCTAGCACAAATTCAAATATGGGTCATCTGGGTTCAAAAACTAGGTCACAGAGCCCAAAAATAGAAAAATCTTGTTAACACTCTAGAGGTTACATTTTCAGCCCAAATAATCTGGAAATTTGTCAGAAAAATTGCCTTGAGGATTTCTAGATCAAGTTCGAGTATGGGTCATCTGGGGTCAAAAACTAGGTCACAGAGTCCAAATATGGAAAAACCTTGTTAATATTCTAAAGGTAGCATTTTCAGTCCAAATAACCTGGAAATTTGTCAGAAAGATTCTATGGATGATTTCTAGCTCAGTTTTGAATATAGGTTCACTGGGGTCAAAAACTAGGACACAGAGCCCGAAAGTAGAAGAACCTTGTAAAAGCTCTAGAGGTTACATTTTTAGTCCAAATGTCCTTGAAATTTGTCAGAAAGGTTGTTTCAGTGATTTCTAGCTCAGATTTGGATATGGGTCATCTGGATCAAAAACTAGGTCACATGGTACAAATATGTAAAAAACTTTTTAACACTCCAGAGGTAACATTTTCAGCCCAAATATCCTGGAAATTTGTCAGACAGGTTTTTTTGATGATTTCTAGCTCAAGTTGGAGTATGGGTCATCTTGGGTCAAAAACTAGGTCACAGAGCCCAAATATGGAAAAACTTTGTAAACACTCTAGAGGCTACATTTTAAGTCCAGATGTCCTGGAAATTTGTCAGATAGCTTGTTTTGATGATTTGTAGCTGGATCTGGGTTATCTGGGGTCAAAAACTAGGTCACAGAGCCTAAATATCAAGAAACCTTGTTAACACTCTAGATGCTCTTTTTCAGTCCAAATATCCTGGAAATTTGTCAAAGAGATTGTTTCAATAATTTCTAGGTCAAGTTCAAATATGGGTCATCTGGGGTCAATTAACCAGGTCCATATCAACTTGGTTAAAAGCAGTCATACTCAGGTGAGCGATACAGGGCCATCATGGCCCTCTTGTTTGTTTTTTAGCTACAGCAATGAAATTTGGACCGTGTGCACAGTTTTTCGTTTCGAATTCAAATATGTCATGGCAGAAATATACAGAAACGGCGTCAAAAACGTTCGACTCAAGGGCGAAATCGACTTAAGGGCAAATTACCCTAGCCCTTTCAGTAAATGAACAAAAGGATTGTATATGCTTTATAAGGCATCTTTAAATTGTCATTGAATCTACATTCCAAATTTTATGGAAATGCCTTTGTAGTATGACCTTGACCTTAAATTGTGCTGGTAATACATGCATCTCCCAGTACTGAAGATCCCCATAATTACTTTTGGAATTCCAATAGAATTCTTAGAAACCAATAGAAGTACTATTGTATACTAATGTAGCAGAATACACCTATCCTAAGGTTATGGCATCAGACTGCAATTGGAAGCAAGTCTATTAATGGTTTTAAACCTAGTTAACCTCTCGTAAACCAACAGAAATGTACATATTTTAAGTTCTGATGAAAACCATTCAACCTGAAGTACAGACAAGGCTAACTTGGCCAATTCTGGATAATTCAAGTGCAATATGGTTGATACAAAATGGCTCAAACAAGAATGTGTGTTGGAAGATTAGATAGGCAACACTCAACCTCCTTCAATCTACTTTAACTGTCCATTTTTAAATTTGTGTTGCTTCTTGTTTCTTTGGATGTTCAGTACTTCTGATAAATTCCTTACTAATCAACTGGTAAATGACATCAGAAATTTAATAGCTAATCCTTTTAATGTTTTGTGTTGCTCAAGGTCAACCAAAAACATGAAATCTGTGCTATTTTGAATTCAGTTGTTAATCCAGAGTTCTACTACCAATGATTTGGCCCAATGTCTATGTATCTATAGTTCCCATAAGACTGATGTACCTATTTTAGGTTGTGTGGGAAAGCATAACATTCCAGAAACACTCCCTCTTCTTTTACATGCCCATTGTGTATCCCCAATATGTGGAGCCTCCATTTAAAGTCTCATCCAAAAAGACGGTTGTGTAAGTGGAAGAGTGAAGGATCAAACTCGCAACATTTGATTACCAGTCCAGCACATTACCACTGAACCTTAGATTCACACCTGTTTGCCAAATGATAACACAATGAAGTATTTATGAACAAATACACGTGATATTCAGTAATGAATCAAAACAGTTTTGTAAATTATAAACCTTTTATGAAACTACAGCAATACTAAATATGCCAAATGTAATGATGATGACACCAGAACATGCATCATTTCTTGTTTGGTTCAAAATGGATGTCAGCTGAAAAAAAAGATTTTACATTTTCACAAGGCAGTAACTTGGAGATGAATTGAAGAAAATTCATGATTACTTATTCGGAGTTTATACAGACGTAGCTGTATGATATAACAACATGTGCCTGGTGGGTCAGGGAATTTAAAGATGGGAGAAAGCTGCTTACTGGTAAGCCACGCCCAAGAGCACAAAAATTGAAGGTGAACAAGACCGGTCGCGAATGTGAAAAACCAGGTAGGCAATGATTCTAATGTGTCTGTTTTTGACCGACTTATGTTTCTGTTGGTACTGTCCATAATATGCTACATGAAGAATTTGGATTGAGAAAGATTTCGGCACAATGGGTACCCCATGTGTTGAATCCTGAACATAAGGAAAATGGACATGTTCGAGTCTTACAGTCCTAAAAGAATATTGGATATAGTCACTTGAGAAACTTGGATATACTTCAATGGGATACCCAACGAACGCTCTATCTTTATGTAGCTGACCCTTAACCCATGGTCTGTAAACCAGTTTTTCAGAGTCAGAAGTGGCTTTTTACAATTTTTTTTCAACCATGAAGGCCAGGTGGCTGTAGATGTTCTACCAGAAAAAACATCTATGACTGAAAGATATTACACAGAAAATGTACTCTCTCAGGTAATTACTGAATTGAATGACCGCTGCTCCATCATAGGTACCTCTAGAATTATGATTTTGCATGACAATTGCAGTGCCCATTAAACAGGAACAGTAACCCAGTACCTGTCAGAGAACTGGTTTGCAACACTTTCCCACCCTGCCTACAGTCCTGACCTAGCCCCATGGACTTCAGGTTATTTCCTTAACTGAAGGAACTGTTATCAGGAAACAAATATACCCATGTCCAAGACCTGTCAAAAGTGGTAAATGCAGTGTACATAAAGAGTACCGGGAAGCATTTGATAAATGGCGGTGAAGACTGCAACTATTATAGAGATACATGTAGGAGATTACTTTGATGGGCTGTAAACAGATAAATGAGATTGGACAATAAGCACCAGAGACAATAAGGTATTGTCTTACCTTACTACTTGATCGGGGTAATTTTGGGCCGAGACAGATCAAATTCATGGACTTGTTTCTAAGAATACTTTATATGAGAGATAAAAAAATGTTTTGCAATGGTAGAAATTAAACCTGCCGGAAGTGGTATAAAGCATCAATTAACCATGGTATTTTTCTTCAATAAGCTATAACTTTCAACATTATTTTTCCTCTGAAAATTTCTGTGATATTACACTGTTTCATCAGTACCAAGTGCTAAAGTCACAAATGGGTCAAAATGCTAATGAATGAATCCTTATTAACAAAACAGAACTAAATTTCTAAACATTTTACTTGAAAATGACTTTCAACTTTTATACAATGACAAAAAGTAATATAACAAAAATATTTTTTTTTCTAGGATTACTGCAGTTTTTGCATCAAACACTTCAAACTAGGCCAACTGAGAATTGATCTTTTAAATCTGTTATTTTCATTTTACAAACCAACTCGGACAAGAGGGATCTTGTGTCTTGTAGGACACATGACAAGTGACTTGAGATCTCACCTATATTGTCTTATATTATGAGGACACTAACTAGTGAGATTATCAAAATCTCACCAGGGTCTTGATAGGGCTGAAATACAGGAAGTCTTTTCACCATTAAAAGATTAGATAGCTTTCATTTTGTTTGATCAATTCTGAAATAGTTTTGTTTCTGATGGTTTTACCCAAAATAGCATATTTTCTGTAGCTTCTTGGAGTAAAAACATAGAAAGCAAGTTTGGCAATTTTGAGGGACACTGTCCTTCCTTTAATCACTGTGCAGCATTGCTCTCATGTATTCCATTTATGAATAATTCTGCACATGAAAACAATATAACAGTCTTACAAAAGGTGAATGTTTGAGTCAATAACTCGCAAGCACGTTAAAAAAATGGTAGATTTCATCATCATCGTAAACTGCGACAACTGTGTTACACTCAGTACATTTCACTGGGTGAAATTTATCATCACTGTTCTCTGAATCATCAACGTTATTCTGTTTTGACTTTTTCTTTCTTTTTGAGCGTTTGCTAGCTTTAGGATATTTAAGTATTTCAGAAGTGTCCACCTTACAGTTTGATACAAACATAGCTCTGTATTGGTTGTTGTAGACATCATGTCTGAAATGAGACAAAAATATATCTGTTGCAACTTTTTCCCAATAACCAACAATAACCCAGTCTCTTACTGAACTTTTCAAACAGCAGAAACTCTGACTACGGAAAATATATAAGCAATGAAGATGAATATTTTTTTTTCTAATTATGGAGACAGAGTGCTTTATACAAAAGGGAGGGACCATTAAGAACATGATGTGCCTGTGAATTCTTCAAAACTATCACCTGTAAATTTCTAGTGGATACAAGTATGGATCAATTTACAAAAAAATATTAGCAACTTAGAGAAGCATGTAAGACATGTTTCATGTTTACATCATTCTCCCCAACATCATATCCCTCTAGACAGTACACAAGCCCTGAATGCTGTACAATATGAAAAAACTTTATAACACTTTAAAAAGTATAATTTTAATAATTAAATGATACAGATACATTTTTATTAGCTGTGAAACAACTGTATGTCAAACTTACACTTTAACCCAGGACATGTGTACATTACCAACAGCTTACCAACGCTACCAATAGATATTAAAGATGTTAACCTTTGACAGTCTAGGCACAGTGTGGTCATACATGCTGGACAATCAAGGACAGCATCACTGGTAGGTAGACGTTTTTGTTTCTTTCTTGACGTACTAGGGCCTGCTGAGCCACGTGACAGATACGACCTCCTTCGATTTTCCATCCACTTCTCGTTGTCGTCATCAATATTTGGATCATAAAGCAGATCGTCATTACTAAACTCTTTCTGCTTTTTCTTGGCATCTCCTGTGATAACAACATGATTCAAAGTTTTCAATGATTGTAAAAGGTTTCCAATTAAGACTGATGGATGTCTTATACTTCACATTCAATTCTCAGTTTTAGAAAAAAACAAGAGCTCCGTGGAGCGGTCCCAATGCTCATCTGTTTTACATGTCGACAAAGGGGGCCAAAGTTTGGTTCTTGTGCACTACTTCTGAAGGAGCTCTATATACCTCTGACGTTTCATGTCAAGATGTTGATATTGTTCATATTGATACCTTTGATCATTCAACTTAATAAGCAATTTTGACAAAAATTGTAAGTTAAAAAGGACTCAACTCCAAAAATATAGCTTTCAGAATAATGCCCCTTGTGTTACATCTGCCTCTTGTCATGATAAGCAAGCAGTCTAAGTTTCATATTGATAGCTTTTATTGTTTTGAAATCATTCAACTTAATAAGCAATTTTGACAAAAACTGTAATTTAAAAAGGGACATTACTCCAGAAATATAGCTTTCAGAATAATGTCCTTGTGTTACAACTGCCTCTTGTCATGATAAGCAAGCAGTTTAAGTTTCAGGGCTCGCGCTGGCGTTCGCCAATGGTGCCAATGGCTCCAAATTGCGAAAATTGGCTCAAAAAAATCAAGATTGGCGAAAACACGCTAAAAGTATGACTTCCGACATTTTGGGAAATCCCCAAGTCAAAAAATAGAATGTTCAGCTCAGATCGAGGCGGTTGACTGGTTTTCCAATATCAATAGCGGTAAACTAGTAATAAATCAATAGACACAGTCCACGTTTCATATCGATACCTTTGATAGTTTTTAAATCATTCAACTTATTAAGCAATTTAAAAAAAAAATGTAAATTAAAAAGGGGCATTACTACAAAAATATAGCTTTCAGAATAATGTCCCTTGTGTTACAACTGCCTCTTGTTATGGTAAGCAAGTAGTCCAAGTTTCCTATTGATATCTTTGATTGTTTTGAAATCATTCAACTTAAGCAATTTTGACAAAAATTTAAATTTTAAAAGGGGCATAACTACAAAAATATAGCTTTCAGAATTATGTCCCTTGTGTTACAACTGCCTCTTGTTATGGTAAGCAAGTAGTCCAAGTTTCCTATTGATATCTTTGATTGTTTTGAAATCATTCAACTTAAGCAATTTTGACAAAAATTGTAAGTTAAAAAGGGGCATAACTCCAAAAATATAGCTTTCAGAATAATGTCCCTTGTGTTACAAATGCCTCGTGTCATGATAAGCAAGCACTCAAAGTTTCATATTGGTACCTTATAAATTGTTTTAGTAATGGCCTACATTAAAGTTTTCGCATGACGACGACGACAACCCAGCGATCATAATATACCTCAACTTTTTCTTCGAAACCGACTAGCTAAAAATAGACTTGAATGAAACTATTTTCTGACTTTATTTTGATTTCAAATCACTGTGAAAAAATTTGAATTACAACACAAAACAACTGTATATCAGTCTTCAAATAATCTTATTCTATATCTTGTTTCTTTGCTAGATAAATGACCAATCAGAAGTTTTGAAATTCCTCAGTGTTTTCAAAGTTAAGAAAATTTCAAACCTTGTGTAACCATATCCTCTTCATCCGAGTCACAGTATACATCATCATGGTATCTCTGAGGTTCTGTGCTCTCTGTTTCCATAGTGCCTGAACAACCAGCTTCTAAAGTAGCAAAAAAAACCCCTTCATATTAAAACTCAAAAAAAGATTTCCTCTTTTAAGTGCTGTGTTTGTTTAACAGTTTTTCAAATATTTACTGGTGGACAGATGTCCCCACCATCATAACTAGAAAAGGTGGACTTCTATCCTCTGAAACAAAATTGCCTTGTATAACATAAAGAGGCATCATGATAATTATTGATGAGGACCATTTAACCAATTGGAGAGAGAGATTACAAAGATTTTGACCAATCAGTGAGAGTCTGCCTTAACAACTAGAAAGACAAGTACTTCAAAATTAACAGGAACTGAGAATCATTTACCAAAATTAAGACACACACAGAATTGTGCGGAAACACATCCTGTCATCAATGAATGGTACGATTTTGACAAAAGAATCATTTTAAAATCAGCAAATGCAAGAATTGTGAATACTGACTGTCTCAATCATTTCCCCCTGATGTTATTCTTAACTGAAAGTCAAATGTCATCATTCCCTTAATTAAATTTACAGTACATGAAAACATGTATTCCAAAACCCTGCCATCTCAGAAACTATAATGGAGATTTCCTCTCAACCTGGATACATGAAACTGTTATGAGTAAAGTTCTTTGCGGATAAATATTAATGCAAAAATGAAAATTCAGTATTTTGCCAATTCTGACAAGACAAGCCTTCTAGTATTACCAGACACAGATCCTCTCCGGCGTTCCATGTCTTTCACTCTTCCATTTAATTCAGCATTCATTTCTTTTTCAAATTCATCTTCACTGGAAGACTCCTGGCTGTTACTTGTGTTGCGAAGGCACATCTTCCGTTTTTGTTCTGGAGTGCCATGCAGAAGAATATCTATGTCATCATCAGAACTGAGAATTCAAAGAGAACTAGTATATCAAACTGTTAACTGAAAAAGTCAAGTGAAATGGTACTAATTCACTGAAGTGTATGTCAATTAGAAAGTTAGAAACTAACAAATATTGGTGCCAGGAATCTGCCAAGTTCCTTACTGACATCTGACACGAAGAGAAAAGACAGATAGCGGGCAATAATAAATACAGGTTTATGTTTATTAGTACACATTAATAAAATCAAATTGGTCAGGCTTAGCAAAATAATATCATAATGTCATAAAGAAATAGGTTCCAAAATCAATATACTTGAACAGGTAATAACAAGTGTTAAGGAGTCTAAAGAGAGAATATATTTGTTTGTGTGACGCTGCTTTCACCTAAGTTGGAGCAGAAATGTTGCTGCCATTAAGTTCCTTTCATAGTTTTTTTAAATTCTTATCTCATTTCTAAATATCCATGAGATAAGATACCAAATGGTTACATAAAGCATCAAAGTATTGATGTAGACAAGTACCCTAATCATAACATAAACAATATCACTTTGAAACAAATAATGTATATCATTCCAGGTGAAATTTTTTTTATTATAATTAATTCATTTTTCATCCTTTACCATAGTTCTTATCAGTGCTTTGATTATCCTGTGTTTCGAGAATGAATGAAAGCTATTTCTTTCATTTCTGGGCAGGAAGTTGAAGAACTGCCAGCATGTACGAACAATACTTGATTAAATTAGATTGTGCAAAACCTATATTACATTTCTTTTGATATGTGACAACACATCTCTAAATGTACCAAAGTACCAGTTTTATGTAAAAAATGAAACAACCATGAAGTGTATTACAGTCTGTAATTGAAGTATGCTTTTTCTTGGTAGCAATACATGGCGCAGACAGGGTTATTGTTCCTTCAAGTGGGGACACATATCTACAAGCTGCAATGAACTAAGACATTAAATGATACATGCTGATTTTAAAAGAATAAACGGCCACTGCCATCTTACTTATGTCTAATTTGCCAGTGTTTTAATTGACAATATACATGTATATTCGTGTCTTTACTATCTTCTCTCTCTCAACTAAGCCAGGTCTATGGCCTGAACAAACACAAATGGCTACATCATTTGATTTACTCATATTATCATGCACATACAATTTTCATTTACAAGTTGGTATTAAGCAACATTTTAATGATTCAGAGATCTTAAGGGATTGACTGATTTTTTAAACTTTAGCAGTAATCACAGATATGTGGAGGGAGACTGAGGTTAAGTATGTGTTGCATGTTAACTACTGGTTCTCCTGCAATCAGATATTTTAAATGATGTTTGGAAGCTCAGAGTGACTTATAAGGATGATCAGTATCTCCTTTCAGGCAGATTCATTTGGCAATGGATAAAAGTTATGACTTAACACATGGAAACAAAGGTTTGTTATCATTTCCACTCAAATTCTCTTCATCAAACTTTGGTAACAAGTTTACCTTGTGCATGCAAGTATTTTCCTTTCAGCTGTTTATGCTTTACAGTAGTAAAATAAAAGCTGCAGACATCAGTTTCGGACACCCATCCAAGTACTAACCATGGATAACGTTGCTTAACTAGCAAACGTTTCAGACACTCTAATCTTGTCACATAAATGCTAGCCCAACAACTTCAACTTATTACTGCCAAAAGTCAATACTGACTATACTAGCAGGTGCATTTGGAAGTGCCTTTTTCTATCCTATGTCCATTAGGATGACACAGCGGTATACCTAACCTTGACATCTGCAAACCAATCAGTTACCCTCCAAAATCACCTCAAACTGCTCGAAAAGTGGGAGTTGGAGTGGGATGTGGAATTCAACCCCTCCAAATGTCAAGTTATCCACGTCACAAAAAGGAAACATCCTATTCCCACCCAGTATTACCTACATGGAGTCCATCTTGAATCAGTCAGCTCAGCTAAATACCTTGGCATGGATATCTCAAATAACCTTACATGGGATGAACACATCAATAGGTCAACTAAGAAAGCTAACCAAACCTTAGGATTTCTCCGGAGAAACATCAAGGTCAGATCAGAACCCATTAAGTCCATCGCTTACCAGACTCTAGTCAGACCCCAACTGGAATATGCCTCCGAGATATGGTCGCCCCACACCCAGATACAAATAGACCAAGTCGAAAGTGTCCAGCGTAGAGCCGCCCGCTGGATAAAATCTGATTATGGTCGAACATCCAGTGTAACAGATATGCTCCATTCCATTCAACTCCGGCAATTGGAATTAAGGCGTATAGATGCTAGGTTATCATTATTTTATAAGATTCATCATAATCTGGTTGCTATCCCAATCAATGACTATCTGACCCCAATGACCCGCTCTGCTCGCCACAGTCACACCCTCTGTTATAGATTAATCACTGCAACCAAGGATTATTTTAAGTTCTCATACTTTCCCAGAACAGTGTTTCATTGGAACCAACTTCCCCCTAATGTTGCCCACCTCCCCACCCTAGAGCAGTTCAATGCTGCAGTAAGTAGCATTGAACATGTCTCACCCTAGTTCCCTGCAAGTAAGACATTTTATATTTTTAACCAAAAAATTTTATCTTTACTTCTTTCATTTCTACATTTGTACTCACTATAATCTTTCTCTTTTGACCCCGACGCGCGAAACGTCTACGTCCCCGAAAGGGGTTCGACGTTGATGGAAGATAGATAGACAGATAGATAGACATTACAGGAGCATTCTACCTAAGTTGGCCTAGCTCCAGCAAAAAGGAAGTGCCTTTTGCTATCCTGTGTCCACTACAATAGCATTCTACCTAAGTTGGCCTAGTTCTAAACTTGAAAGAAAATGCAACATCACAGAAACAAATGAAGATTCAAGAATGTCATGAATGTAATGTACTGTACTTTTAACTGTTAATTCAGTAGATCTCTCATTAAAAAATATAGCAACACAGGTTTACCTATCTACTCCTTCATTATCACTGTCTGCGTCCAGATCAAGGTAATCAAGATCTCTATCTCTGTTCATTTTGAATGTTGTCAACTAAAAAAATCAGAAATTCAAAAAATATCGTTGAGACGTCAAGAAAACCATCATGGAAGTCGCCATATTGGGTCTATTCTAAAAGCCGGACTGGGTAAAAAGCGACGGTCTTCAGTTTTTAAGAACGATTAGTAATGAAAATGATACAATTTCGTCAACGACCATAGACTAGAATAGAAGTAAAATCAGATGTTTATTACAGTACAAGAATGTGAAAATAGCTTGGATTAAAACAACAACAACAAAAAGCAAACTATTAAGAGCAGGGCCTCAATTAGGCTTATTGCTTCAGTTAAGGGTCTGATTAGAAACATATCCTGAATGATTTTATTTTTTTTTAACTTCTTAGTTTGGTAAGAGCCAATATTTCTCATCTGATTAAAGCAGAACAAATTAAATACACAAATTCGTAGGTTAAATACATGTACTAGACGTATAACAATGTATTGGCCTTGTTTACAGTCGCAGAAAGCATTGATTTTGCGTGTAGCTAGCACGAGAAGCTCAGGAATTTCACAAACCTTTGATGCTTACGTCAGAGACGCTTAATTTATTGTAGCATAAAAATCTTTATGAGCAAACTAAATATAACCTCTGTCTATGGTTAGGAACAATGAAACATTTTACATATATATATATATATATATATATATATATATATATATATATATATATATATCAGTGCAATCTTGTTCGAATATGATGTTTGATACTAGAAAAATATACACAAAACAAACAAACAAGGACGCATAGACAGACTAATAAGTTTATAGTTCATATTCAGGTTCAAATACATATGCTTCCTTCATGACTTACAGATATCAACTAGAAAGTTTTTGTCTATTTGAGTTTACTTATCGAGAGTGCCGGTTGCCCACTTGACCGACACCACCTGCTAAGTTTAGTTATTTAGGTTTTTGGGTGTAACACTAAAGCACCCCATTCTAGCGATATCCCTGTTTTTCCCCCAGAGTATGACACTGATACAGAGGACCTAGGTTAAACGTCTGAACCTAAAGACAATTAGTAATGTTAGTGGAAGTGCGAGGTATCGAACTCGCCATACCGTTATTACAAGTCCAAAGGATTACCACTAGACGACTGATTCGATTACGATTACATCTTATATAATTCGGATAGGAGTCATCCTAATTAGCATCACAGCATTTAAAGTGATAAACCTTTTTAAAATAGAATGTGTGCTATTCTTAGCCGCTTTCAATTAGATATTTCTCAACCTCATAATCTAAATTATACAGAAATTTATATCCGTTGATATTTATTTGTAATATGTATGAATTCAGATAAACAAGCATGTGTTGAAAGACTTTACTTTGTGTGTTGTATGGATATTAATTTTCCATAGACTTATGACCACGCACATCGAATCGAATAAATTATCGAATCGAAAACTGAATCCTAAACAGGTGTTACATGTTGGGTTAGAAATATCTGCACAGGGATACCATGCATTTTGTTTACTCGACTGAAATTGATGGCGTAATAAAACAGATGAATAACTAAAATCAATTAAATTTTCAGATATGGATACGTTTAAAGGACTTTGTGGAAATATCTATTTCTGGGTAAAAATATCATTACACATTTGATCTAATAACATTATTTTATAACAGATATTTAATTTTAATAATGTTAAAATTACCAGCAAGGATAGGGGAAATCTAAGTTCTTAATTACAATAACTTTCTCCTGTCAAATTGTTTATAAGATCTGTTTTTCGTCGAACTATGCAGCTAAACAACTTAAATATATAACTTAACAGCAAAAAGTCGAAACAAAAGCCGGTGTTGATATTTGTGCAAGTCAGGATTTCGAGAGATGTATTGTTTCAATAACTGAAATTGTTTTGTATTCATGCAGAACACCGGAAGTGTAGTTCAAGAGGAGCCAGAGATAAGCCCATGTTTCGAAGACACAGTCCTCGTGTGGGTTCCATACGGGTATCTGTGGATCGTCTTGGTACCCTTTGTTGTCTATCTACGCAGACGAGAGCGGGAGCCAATATTGCCGTACCGCAAATTACTTATTCTGAAACAGGTTGTGTTATAAGTGCAGAAAGGTTGTGTGATATATATATTTAATAGAAGCACTTAATTGCAGCCTTTCTGCACGAGAGGTATCTTGAACAGAGGAAAATCGAAATCAAAGTCAGTAACTATATCAGCTTATGCACATCAGGTCGTAAATTGTGACTTCACTTTAAGCACGCCATGAATAAACTGATAACATTTTGATAATATTGAACAATTTTATCTATTCATGTAATATCTTTATCAAGGTATGCGATGCGCCATCCTTATGATTTAGTAACTGCTGCATTTAACTTAGTTTAAATTCTGTCTTTGTTGTTTGATGAAAGATTAAATTATATAGTTCACTTAGATATAGATCGTCCTTGAGAAGTTAGTTTCTCTACCACATTGTACTGAATCACAAAGAACCTTTTATAGAAAACACATTGACCATCTCTTTCTGGTCTAACATTGGCTGTATTCTCAAAAAATGCATATTGCACCAAACACAACCAATCCAGAAACAAAGCCAAGAAAACACGATACAATTATTCACTGATGGCCGTTCAAGGTTTTAATTGTTTATATGAAATGTATCACAAGTTTTGTGGAAACATGAGAAACGTAACAAATTTTAAAGTTCATAATATATTTGACCATATCTTGGACAGGTTTTGACTTTCTTGTTGATCTGCCATGTGGTTGCCGAGATTCTTCTGAGACGAAGAACAGGGTACAGATGTTCTGGTGATCAAGATCTCCCATCAGCGGCATATGTTGCAGCCGAAATTAAAGCCGCCTCGTTTGTGGGTGTCTTTTTGAATTACAGTAAAGTTCCGCTTATGTGACCAATTAAAAAGTGGTCTTACCAATTAATCGGCCTTAACTGTTGCTTCTTTCATTTTGCTATTTTTTGCACGATTAAAAATAATGCCTTATTAGTTGGTCTTAATTGCATTGAAATTAAAGAATTCAGAGAATAATTGTTTCACTTTTGCGTACTTAACATGTAAGAATAAATAAGTATTTTAAAAAAAAAAATGAAATAAAGTCAATTCCTATTTTACTTACTATACACACTCTTAACTAGGCAATATTCCAATTTATTCTTTCTGTCAGCGTTTGCCCTCGTTTTAACTGATTTGCAATGAAATTTTTAATATCAATACCGGGAACTAAAGATGTCAGTGCTTCCTACTATTGACTGCAAGTTTTACACATTTCTTTGCATCTCATTTTCAGATATTGATCTCGATTATAGAAGAAGCAATGCGAAATACTGGTTTGAAGTCATGTATTGTCACGTTTTCGTTTTGGCTTCTAGTGGCAGCAGCAGAAGTTATACCTGTATACTCATTACTTACAGCAAATGTTAGTATGCCTTACCATTGCTATTCTAGAGTATGTGATGACGTGGGGGAAAATATTGTTTTGCTCGAAAATTTTTCGCATGTGACTCAAACAAGCACACTATATGTCATATATCCTGCAAAATACACATGTACTTGGTTATTAAATAGCAACAGTCTTGTAATTTCTACATTGTTCACTGGTTGTAGAGTTGGTGCCCAGCAAGTACTGTCACCTGTATCAAACTTACAATAATCTGGATTCAGCTGATACTGCGTTGTTTCGCTGATCAGTATGGTAAGGACGAGATTCTTTCTGGAGACGTAAGTACACTGGGGACTTAAATAAGTATTGGCAAAGATTGTTTGAATCATGAATTACTCGTTAAGCTGACCTTTGATATAGTAAGATATTAGTATACGACTGTTTTGGCAAATGTTTGCATATGTATTGTACTGACCATACACAGACTTGCACAACTGATGTTGCTTTGCTGTCAGGACATTTAATAGATAAATGTATCTTCAAACAGCTGATCTAATACAATTTTCATCTTGGCATTTAACATCTTTAAATTTAGATTCATGAAAGAATTGATCCATTAAAGACTGATTACCAAGTAGTTTTTGTTCTAAGACGTGATATTCTCATTTGTTTTCTATTCTACAGGACTCTGGTATCCAATGTCCGCTTGAAAACGCGTCATTCATAAACAGATTGACATACTCCTGGATATGTCCGTAAGTTTTTAGTACTGAGAATTATATTTATCGCCCAGCGAAGGCGGAGGGATATAGATTTGGCGTTGTCCGTCCGGCTGTTCGTCCTTCCGCCCGTCCGTCCGTCAAACTTTGATTGAAACATAACTCTAAAACTATTTTAATTATAAACCTAAAACTTCATATATGGTTAAATCTCATTGAGTAGAAGTGCAGTGCATAGGAATTATAACTCTTCACTTCATATTTTTTAGTTATTCTCCTTCGCTATTTTTCCTACATAATTTTTTTTTGGACCATTACTCTAAAAGTATTTGAGGTATCAACTTAAACCTCAAAGGTGCATAGATGTCATTAAGGAGTCATGCAGTGCAAAGAAACTTTATAACTTTTGAGTTATTGTCCTTTGTTATTTTTTTAAACTTAATTTTGTTCGGAATGTAACTTAAAAGTACGTATGGTATCAACATGAAACTTCATAGTGCATAGATGTCTCTGAGTAGTGCAATGCGTATGAACAGTAACAATTTACTACATAATTTCGGAGATTTTAGGGATAGCTTTAAAGATTTTATGAAGACCAGGAAGCTTCAAGAACATGACAGGTAACATCGCTTTGTGTTATGAGCATTGCTTTGTGATATAACTGTAGTAGTAGTTCTACACTTTGAATTGTAGTGCATCTATAGCTAACTATTTGATGTAACCTAGTTAGCTCGTCTGTTTTCGAAGAAAAAAGTCAAGTTATTATGGTCACGGAGTCGTCGTCGTCGTCACCGTCATGCAAAAGCTTTAATATAGCTGGTTACTCATAAAACATAAGGTGTAGAGTTTTATATATTTACTGTGTAGCATTGTCTAGTGGACCTCTACCAAGTTGGTTCAAATCATGACCCCGGGTCAATATTGTCCCTGCTTTGGGGCTTATATATAGTTATAGAGGAAAAACTTTGAAAATCTTCTCTAAAAGTGCTTGACAAAGAACCGAAGGCGGCGGGATTTAGATTTGCCGTTTTCCGTGCTGTTGTTCGTCCCTCATCTGTCTGTCCGTCCGTCTGTCACTTTTTGTTTGAAACATGACTGAAAAAATATTTAAGTTATGAACCTTAAACTTTATATGTGATCAGATTTTATTGAGTAGAAGTGCAATGCACAGATACCGTTAATCTTCACTTCGTAATTTTTGAGTTAATCTGCTTGGTAATTTTTATTCATATTTAAGTTTTGTTTGGGCCATAACTTAAAAAAGTATTTGAGGTATCAACATCAAACCTCATAGATGCATAGGTGCATAGATGTCATTATAAGTACTCGTGCATTTCATAGGGACTGTAACTCTTCACTTGATAACTATTGAGGGATATAGATTTGGCGTTGTCCGTCCGGCTGTTTGTTCCTCCCTTTGTCCGACCGTCCGTCACACTTTTTATTTGGAACATAACTAAAAAACTTAAAAGTTATAAACCTCAAACTTTATATGTGGTCAGATTACCTCGAGTAAAAGTGCAGTGCATAGGAACTGTAACTGTTCACTTCATAACGTTAGAGTAATTACCCTTTGTTATTTTTTCATATTTTTTTAGACCATAACTCAAAAAGTATCTGAGGTATCAAAAACTTCGTAGGTGCATAGATGTCATTACGAATGCAGTGCAAAGAAACTTTACTCTTCACTTGTTTAGACCAAATATTGCTGTTTTTTTTTCGCTGCTTTTGAGGATATTTTGACATCATTTTTCTCAAAACGACGTCATTTACTATAAGGGATATTTCTGCTTGGCACAGCTCAATTTTATGGGCATTAATTCATAATAGATAAAGGTACCAGATTGATATTCCAAAATCAAAGATCTATGTAAACTTAACAGCCTCATTTCAGTGATTTGTGTTATTCGGCGGGGGATATCAATTCAACGCATTTGCTTGTTTCAAACAGAACTTTCTGCTTTTGTTAGATGCAATTTTTGATTATATTTGATAACAATGGGTGTGTTTATTTAAATATCTCGTCTGCAAAATCCAGTGTTCATGATAGTGTTTGGCTAAATTTTCTAACATTGTTCTTTGAGAGGCTTTTGAGTTAAACTGTAAAGTTTCATTTTTGTTTTCGTGCAGACACAACGCGAATTTGATAAAGTAATTCAGTTGTTTTGACTGACATCGATTTGCTGTTTCAGTGTTTAAATTTTATAGACAGATTTGTAAATTACAACATTAGGTCCCTTTATTTTGCAGTTTAGTTGTTAAAGCATACAAGAAACCTATATCAAAAAGTGGCATGTGGAGACAAACAAAAAGTCTGAAAAGTCAATATGTTGTTGGAAAGTTTCTAAAGAACTGGGATAAGGCGAAGGAGCAATATCAGTATGTTTTTTTTTTGTATGAATTATTTCCGCGTTTAATGTGGCACAATTGTTTGTAACTGGACATAGTCTTGAATCAAAGAAAAATCCAATAAGTCCCGAACAATTTTGATGAGCATTTATGAATAAATGTATAATTTCAAGAGGCGATTCACTTGTTATTTGCAACCTAATTTGAACAATAACTGAAGTAAAAAGAACGAATAAAGGCATCCACGTCAGATCAAGTCTTCATCTTCTTGTTATAGGCGAGTTGAGGTTTATTTTGTATTGCAACTTACTGATTTAGAAGTTGATAAAAACGCAAACCTCTTGTTTTCACCACTACAGAAAGAAGATACAAAAACTACCAAGGTTGTCAATTGATTTTGATTCTGAGTTATTAGGAGAGAAATCACCATTACTGTCAAAAACAAGAAACACGTCCATTCAGAAAGACGGGGTACATCTGTATGAAAACAAGAGACCAAAGCCTACAGAAGGACCGTCCATATTTTTGGTGATGTGGAGGACTCACCGTTGGAAGTGGGCTGAAGCTATTACTTACAAAATCATTGGAGATACTTTTGATCTCCTTCAACCAGTCATATTGAAGTAATAATGTAATATCATTACTAGCGTAACCTATCCACTTCCTACTTATAGGACATCCTTAATTTGTTAAGCACCATCTTCTTATTCAGCTTTATCCTGTCACTTATAAAAAATTCAAATTGATAACAATATGCCGTATTTTTTTCATTTATCTACGGCAGTTGGTCACGTGATCGTGATCAAGTGATCAGCCGGACTACTTTAAATCAAACTTTTATCGAAGTAGCGCTTGCATTTTGTTTTTTGTCGGTATAAAAAAGAGTATGACAGGATACATAGAATAATAGGTCGGTGTCGTGGATGCAAAAAGTTGAGTTTATCTGGCTCGACTCCGGAATTTATCGGGTTCGCCATCGGCTTACAAGATAAATTCCTACGCCATGCCATATAAACTTTCTTCATCCATGCCACCAACTTTTTTATTCTATGTAGGTATTTCTTTATGTATCTATTCTTATGTCAGTTAGTCCTTAACCATTAAACGTATAGTACAGTCTTTTTCTGCTAGTTTCCAATACTTTATACCGGTAGTGTAAACTGATATTATTAAATTTACCATATAGCATACATATGCTTCCCTAATTAGCTATTTATATGCAGTATGTTTTCACTTCGTGATAGAAACAAATACGTTAAGTTGGAATCCATATTTCAAATATGTACCATTTTCATGTAATGTAATTCATTGTTAACATTTCCATGCTTCAGTTTCATTATACAAATGATTGAAAACAAGGGACTCAGAAGTGCTAACCAGTATCCAAAATGGATAGGTTTTGCATGCTCAATGGCATTGTTTATCGCCAGCATGATGAAGTCTTTCTTCTGGAATTTTGCTCAGTACCATCAGCAGCGTATTGGACTGTCGATGAAAACAGCTGTAATAGGAGCGGTATACTGCAAAGTAAGTACCAGGTTCATCTGTAGAGCTAAGATGATTAGACAGTTGAACGCAGTTTTGACCCAGGTGTTTGACGATTTGACACAGGTGTTTGACGACAATCAAATACCGACATTATAACAGTTTGCGTTCTTTTGTGTCATAACAAACATTGAAAAAAAAATTGACTTGTTGTATGCAGATCAACTGACAAATTATCATAGCTCTATAGTAGTTGCTGAGATCTGATGACTGCGGTATACCGAGATTGGTAATCAACAGTGCTTATTTCCGAAAGAATGCGTAATGGAAATGACACAGAAAATCGGTTACTTGAACAAAATACTGCATACCTATTAACGTTAAACAGAACTACTATCTTCATCTAAAAATGCTACTAAGTTTAATTGTGCTTGCTTGCTTCAGTTTCATAATACGAATGATTGAAAACAGAGATACAGAGAATTCCAAACAATACCCTAAATGGATTGGCTTTGTGTGTTCAGTGGCACTGTTTGTTGCCAGTATGATGAAAACATTCTTTTGGAATTTTGCACGGTATAGCCAGAAGTGTATTGGACAGTCAATGAAAGCGCAGCTCATAGGGGCAGTTTATAGGAAAGTAAGTATTCAAATCACAACAACTGGATTTGTCCGTGTAATTGAATCAAATGGGATTGTCTGTAATCTTACATTTAGTTGATATGGTGCAAAGAGGCATATACATAGATTAAAATACGTTGTGGTATTGTTACAATTGCTTTTTATGAACCGGCTTTCAGTGGATAAGGTATTATTCTTGCCAAAGTATATTATTATCGAATTCAGTTTCGTCATTTTTCTCTCTCCTCAGACCCTAGTTTTATCAAACTCTGCCAGAAAGACATCAACTGTAGGAGAAATTGTTAACCTGATGGCAGTAGACTGTCAGAGAATACAGGACTCAATCACCTTGTCACACCATGTCATCTCGATACCTTTTGTCACATCAAGTAATTTTTTTATCTTAATTTTGTAGAACTTGTTATTCTGTCACTTAGAAATTTCAAGTTGTTTTCTATATATATGCATAACACTTTTATTTTCTGCATATTTACTGACATGGAAAATTATCAAATTGTAGCTATATCCACATTTTACAAAAAAGGGATGAAAATGGTTTTGCATTTCGGATCGAAATGCATTGATTTTTTGACCCTTTTGATGGCCAGTCTCTTAGTTAATACAAAGATCATTAAAAACATATACATGTATATATTTAGGCATCTTCTCTGTTACACGATGGATTGTATTTTCAGAAAAGAAAATACACAAAAGGCTAATATTGTTTATGGTTGGTACAACTATGTACACATTTTATTATTTTTTATTGATATATATTTGCAGTCGCAATGTTGCAGCTATGGTATCTGATAGGCCCCGCAACATTTAGTGGTATTGGTGTGATTCTCGTTATGATAATCCTAAACGGTATACTAGGGCGTTGGCAACAGGGTCTACAAGGTCTTGTTCTGGCGCACAAAAGCCAAAGAATCAAGATCTTAAATGAAATTATAAATGGAATAAAGGTAATGGTTGATGAAATAGCGTAGTACACTACCAAATGAACAATACTGTGATTAATTAATTGTTATAAATGTAAAACTGCAAAAACACATGCTTATGTAGTTAAGCAGATATCAAGAGAATGATATATGGGTGAGCACGGCTTCATTACCCAAGGAGTGAAATAATTATCCGAGAGCTTAAGACCAAGGATCATTATTTGTCACAGGGGCAAATATCGATAAAAGGCTCGGGTGACTTTAATATTAAATTCGATAGTATATGTTTAACAGTCAAAGTCGATCCTTATATCTGGGTGAGAAATGATTTACCTTACAAATTATGTAATTGAACTATTTTTGGGATATTAATTTTTTTACTTGTCTATTTGTGCGCTTCGTTCTATTCTGTTATATGAAGTATATGCTGACACATGCAAAATTATTATTTCCTGAGCAAATGATTTTCAGGTGCTGAAAATGTACACTTGGGAAATGCCATTCCAAAAGAAAGTTTCGGCGTTGCGAGATAGAGAAGTGTTCATACTTAGAAGAGTGGCCATAGTCATTGCTGTAGCGTTATTCCTGTCATTTTTCAGTCCATTTTTGGTTAGTATAATTGATGTTAAGAAGTCATTGATTTACATTATCGCTCTACCCCTCTCTCTCTCTATTTATATATAATGTTGTATCTCGCTTTGGTGAAGACAAACTACCTTGTTATTTGTTGAAGCTTTCCTGACAACAAATTGTAACCTTTAAACACTGCAATTCGCAGCCTTTCACCAGGGCGATAGGATGAATACATCCTATACCCGTAAATTAAACCATACATTTTATTTTGTTACAACCTAGATAAGCGGCTTATTCCGTAAATGTTGACAAAAACAACTTTCTTTTTGTGGCATTTTATTAATTTATTTTGTACATGGATTGGTTTAGGTAAGCTATGCATTCTATGTTGTCTACACGTTATCCCAGCCTATACACTTTTTGGACGCTCGTACAGCGTTTGTTGTTCTGGCACTGGTTAGCACGATACGTCATCCTGTTTCTCTCACATCAGAGTTGATAAATGGCTTCGTTCAGGTAGTTCATTTTTTATACAACATGTAAGATATTACTCTTACTTTAAGAATTCATATGTTTGTAAAATAGTCTTGATTTCTGTTTGTGAGCCATGAATGTTAGAATGTAAATAAGCAAGGTTCTGCCATCTAAATAATGATTGTCATAAATTAAAAACTTTTTAATCAGAAGTTATCAAATACTGACAAAAACATCAAAGGCATTGTTAAAAAAAATTCACTATTGTTTGCTTTGATCAGTAATTCTGTCACCTTGTAGTAACTTTGGTTTTACGTTGAATTGACTTAATTCGATATTCTGGTTTTATTAGGGCTACGTATCACTTTCAAGAATCCAAGAATTTCTCTGGAAGGATAACATGGACACAAATAATGTTATATTCACAGAAACGAGTGGTAACTTCTGTTAGAAATTATAGAAATTTGCTGATTCACTTGTCAAATTATATGACTCAACATACTCTTTTGAAAAATATGTTTCAACTTACGCCAGTCAGCTTACTTGTGAGGTCCTCTTAGAGTTTTGCAAAATGTGCCTGATTCCTTCGACTTTCAATTTGCAACTGAGATTGAAAAAAAAAACCAATTATTTAATTAAACCATTTGTAAATATATTGACATAATACGTTTGAAGTATCATGCATATGGTACGAAATGTCTTACCGGTCAATTTATCAATGCAATTTCAGATAATGCGGTGTGTATTGAAAACGGTTTATTTACCTGGAATAAGAATGAGATAAAACCGACACTAAGAGGGTAAACGCCATTGTTTTCGACCTTCAAATCAATAAATAGAGACTTAGGAGACATACTTAGATGTCAATCATGAATACACTTCTGGCAGAAAATCAAAAGTCTTCATTTGTAATGAAATCTATACGATCATGTTATGCTGAGCTGATATTTTTCTATTCTAATTAATTGAACAAAACAGGCTGAAAGTTTTTTTCTTCAAAATATTGGTCTTTTTTTGTATGAAAAATGTATGCAACAACCATATATTAAAACATCTTTTTATTATTGAAACCTCATCTAGAATCAATCTAAATATTCCGGAAGGACAACTGGTGGCTGTGGTTGGTCAGGTTGGAAACGGAAAGACATCATTGTTACATGCCATGCTTGGCGAAATGGAGAAAATTCACGGCAGGGTCATATTGAAAGTAATAGACATAAATGCCGTTTTTAATTATTCCGTTATATTTTCATTCTGTCATTACGCATATGTCATAAAATGATGTATACAGTAAACATCCTAGAGAATATGTTTTACTGTCAATCTCTTTTTCTGTTCTACCTTTTAGTTTAAAATGATTCTTTTTTTTTAAAAGAGGCATACCCTAAAATCCATTTTCTTTAAAATCGTGTAAATATGAATGATATTGAATGTATAATTACCAGGTGTCAAGGTTTCAAAGTACAACAGGTAATATGAAGGCATTAATATTAATAGTCTTTATATATAGAGTTGTTGTTGTACTATTTTGGGTGGATAGGCATATATTCCAAATGAACACTTTCTGTGTAAATACATGAAGGAAAAATTCTTTTGTGAATTGTCAGTTATATTTCATTGTATTGCAGAGGAACCACTAAAACAGATATGCAGTATATTATCTGATAGCTGTAGTCTGTATTATCTATGGTGATCTACGGTTCTTTTTAGATACCGCGAATTTCTTGGCATTTTCTAGGAATGCAGAAGCCTTTTTGACCAAATGTGAAAAAATAAGCGTTGCACTGATCCATTTAAGTTTTATGGAACCCAAAATTGTTTTGTTTACAAATGCTGAACACGTTTTTTTCATATTCTATAAATAAATCAAATCAATATTTGACAGGGCAACGTGGCTTATGTTCCACAAGAAGCTTGGATCCAGAATTTGACAGTTAGAGACAACATTGTGTTTGGTAATCCCTGGGATCAGAACAGATACAACAAAGTACTCGCAGGATGCGCTTTGCTTTCCGACATAGAAATACTGGCAGGCGGAGATCAGACAGAAATAGGGGAGAAAGTACAGCCGTCTTCATTTCTCTGTATTTGTTAACATGACGTTTCTGCGACTATATATCTTATGAAACCTTTAAATATAAGGGAATGCAATAGTTTTTATATGTTCTGAATTTATTTTGTGTTTATTGATGGTGTAATTCGTTTCCTTTTATTTTTCTTCTGTTAAGATTAAGTTGAAATATGGTGCATGTACTGAGTACAAGTCTTAAAAAAATTTACACAATTGTTTATCTCGAACTTCGTATTTTTGGATTTAGTATATTTTTTATGTCTGTGTGTTTGTGTTCTATCCACAGGGCATAAACTTAAGCGGTGGACAGAAGCAGCGAATAAGTTTAGCAAGAGCTGTTTACAGTGATGCAGATATCTATTTCCTGGATGATCCTCTTAGTGCCGTGGATTCACATGTTGGAAAGCATCTCTTTAAAAATGTTATCGGACCACAAGGACTTCTAAAACGCAAGGTTCATTATAATTGAATAGTATTTGTCATTTCGTTTTCAGTATTTTACCTGGTCAGTTTTAGGTGCGAATCTTGTAGTTACATGCTGGTGTCTTGGGCGATTTAACTGTAGCAAATAGGCAAATCTGAGCAAATACATTATTAAAATTGTGACTGCTGCTAAAAGTTAAGTTAGAGCAACTTACTTTTTCAGACTCGTGTCTTGGTGACGCATGGTATTCACTGGTTACCAATGGTTGACAACATAGTTGTTATGACAGGTGGTAAAATATCAGAGACAGGGACTTATCGAGAGCTTGTATCTAGAGATGGACCTTTTGCCAAGCTGTTGCATACTCTTGCACAAGAAGATACGTTTTCAGATAGTGACAGTGAAGGTAAGATTAAAAAATTTCATGCTTGCATGAGAGGTACCTTTATAGCTTTGAAAACGGTTTTGAAATTTTGATAATGATATAAGATACCATTTTCAAATATTCTTTTTATTTGCCATAATGGTGTATATTTTCTATATTAATATTTTATCTCATTGAGTAAATGCCGTATTCTGACAGGAAGCCTTTGCTGCCCAAAAATAGAAACAAGCGCGATGGAATGACGACGGATTTTTTGCATATATCTACATCTGGAGTAAACTTCAATTGAATATAAACCGATTCAGGTTTCAAGGAACTTACCGTCTTTTTCATTTCAGAAACTGAAGTCAGAAAACGTAAGGAAGAGATTAAGAAAAGGTAGACCTTTGTTCAGAAAACAGAAAAAAACTATCTCTCTCTTGAAATGCCATTCTATTTCATCTATATCTGATTAATTTTTGGGAGCAATATCTTCAAAAAATGTGAGTTCATTGAATTCCCTTTCGTTAGACTTTTAAGTTTTAATGTAGATCAGCTTTATTATAAATTGGTAACTTAAAAGCCCATTTTCTGTTTACACAGAAAACGGAGTGAGTCAACAGAAAAAGAAAAACGTTTTGGTATGTCATTTTCAAAGGACCATGAAATGGATTTTGATGAGACCGTTTACGAAGGCAGCTGCCGTCATCAACTGATTAATGATGAGACATCAAAAGAAGGAAAGGTTTGTGTTGATAAATTTAGTTTCAAAATGTATACAATATAAGATTCAATGATATTGAACTATTGTTCCTAAGAGCGGAGCAATGCTGTGACGCGTCCTTTTCATTAAGAAAAACATTTATTTTCCTAACAGATCATGTTAAAATTAACTTGAATGATATAAAAAGAACATGCGTGTAGGTACGTTTCATCAATGATTCTTAAATGTATTTGCAGTAAAGAGTGATGGATTTTTAAAAATATTTTCTATTTTATTTTTTAATCTGATGAAACAATCAGTAACTCAGTTATATCTGTATACGGTAGGTTAAACTCGATGTATTCAAATGCTACCTGAATGCCATGGGATACCCAGCAACAGCAATAGCCTTGGCGTTCATGGCAACATTTCAAGGGCTTAGTGTTTATGCAAACTTCTGGCTCACATACTGGACGGAAGATGGACTTCTAAAAAATCTAACACTTGGACATACAAAACAATACAACGATAAATTCACGTACTATTTAGTTGGCTATACCGTTATTGGTATATTGCAAGGTATTTGACTAAATGTACCTAAATAAGTACGTCAGTCTTATTGACAAAATATAAGGACTGCTTTCAATATAGATCTACCTTTGAATGCGACTGGTAAGTGCAATAAATCTTTATCTTCAAAAATGTTTAAATGAATAAATCATTCCTTCATTTAGTACATTTACCAGCTGTTTTGCAGAACAAGATTAAAATATACGCATTTTCTTGGAAATGCAAGTTATCTGGAAAGTAGATACGTATAGTCATTTTAGTTGATTAAAAATGTCTTGAATAAATAATGCACCATCTTCGAAACATTTTGTAATACAATTTTCAGGCGCTGCTATGCTTTTGTTTGGACTTGTGCTATCTATACGTATGGCCAGTGCCTCTGGTGCAATGCACAAAGCAATGTTAAAATCTATTCTACGATCACCAATGTCTTTCTTCGACACAACCCCGGTTGGCAGAATAATGAACAGGTAGGAACTGAAATATCAAGAAAGGGACGACTTTTACATCATCATAGGCTGTTGACATATTCTCAACATTTATACTTTAGCAACCAGACTATTTGTGTTCGCATGTTAGTCAGAATAAAATGGTGTAATTGAAATTATTTTGATAGTTTTTACTTACGTTTATAAGTATAACATACACATAAAGCATGAAAATACATCGAATTTTCGATTGCTTAAGACGAACTGTATAACTATACTTTAAGGACCATTCACAAACCGCGTACTGAGTGGTAACTTAATAGTAAACTTTTGTATTTCACATAGGTTTTCCAGTGATATAGACATCATGGATGTTAGAATTCCCTATGTTATACGATGGCTGTTCACCCAGATGTTCCAGTTAGCAGCAATTCTGATCGTTGTTTCTATCAACACCCCTATAATCATGACAGTCATAGTTCCAGTCTCTCTCAGCTATTACATGCTACTGGTACGTAGTTTGCAAGCCTTATAATTCTTTTTCAGCTAAGATCTCTGTGTTCAGAAGCTAATCTTTTTCATATATACCCACACTTGTTGTTTATGTTCAGAAGAATTCTTCAGATTATTCAATGAATCATAAAATACAGTAGTAAATAATAAATTCTTATTGTTTACTGTAAATTTTTAGTCGTTTAAAGCGTTTACAGCCTCTTTTTGTTCTGATGATGTGATAGATATTTTAATTGTGGTGTATGGATCTTACACCTGTTCCTCCTTTGCAAGTGATAAACTTCACTACATGCAACGCAGAAACACGACTTGAACACATTAATTGCAATTCTTGCGACCCAATAACTCGAAAATACAAGGTCTTTTAATTTATATTTTGCTATTTTTTTGCAGAGATTCTATCTGCCAACGGCACGGCAGGTTACAAGACTAGAGTCAGTGACAAGATCGCCAATATTCAATCACTTTAGTGAAACAATAAGTGGAGCTGAGGTGATAAGGGCATACAGGTGTACAGAAACGTTCATCAAAGAGCTTGACAAGAGAGTTGACGAAAATATCAAGTTTATGTTTGCTTCCATTTGCTCTTCCAAGTATATATGATAAAAAATTATTGGATTTCTTCTCATTTATTTTTCATCTCTTTATTTTTATTATTCGTAATACAAAATTTTAATAGCAAGTAGTACGTAAATTATTTTTGCAACTAATCATATGCGTACACACAAACACACACAGTAACATACATACATGGTCATTGTTTGTTTGCTTAGCTAGACATGGGAAAATTAATTGTGGATCTTGTAAAAACGATAAGAATGATTCCTTTTTCCTTTCAACTTGGCATTTTTTCTGTTTCAGGGCTGTACTATCCTGCACTCTTCAGGATATCCGAAATTATTTGATTAAAAAAATTTTAACTAAAAAAATCATATTTAGAGAAGACGTCTATTGTTTCTTTTGATTAAATGGCCATACAGTATTAATATGTAAAGTAAAATTGACAACCTTCGACTTCAGACGTTCAGATTGTTGTCTTGAATAATAAAAATAAGATGGATATTGTTTTGTGATGAAGTATGAAGCTTGGCGTTCTCACATATCTATTATCTATGCAAATACTGCCGCATATTCGTATTTTTGCACATTCATCAACATCAATACAGTTTAATCCCAGTTTAAAAAATCTACCACAGCTCTGCTTTAGTTAAAATAACCATAGATAGAAATGTTAACGTATTTAGAATCTTAGAAAATTGTGTAACTTTAGAAGTCTTTTTTTGTTTACAGATGGAATGCAATATGTCTTGAAAGCCTCGGCAATCTCCTCATATTGTCCACTTCCGTTTTTGCATTTAGTTCAGATGGCTTAAACGGTGCACAAATCGGTCTTTCCATCACATACGCTTTACAGGTACGTCTGCTGTTCTACTCAATCGTATTTCAAGATATTTCAAATGCCATAAAGCAGGAAAAATACCATTTACGAAATTATTCTTATAAAGTTTGAATGTAAACTCTTCAGCATTTTCTGAATTAACATCTCTGAAGTATTCATGTTAAGCTTCAAAAATTAGGAAAAAATAACACAATTTTATAAATCCCTACTTTCAGAAATATATTCGAAGTTTACTGATTTTTAAACATTTCAACATGTCTGTCGCCAGGTAACTTTGAGCTTGTTGCGTGGTGCACAGTTATTAGGCGAATTGGAAATGAGAGTTATCTCGATTGAAAGGGTGAAAGAGTATACTGAAGTGCCATCAGAAGTAAGTAGTTTTAAAAAATCGATATCGAACATGAAGACATTAAAACATATATAATGCCAAGTATATGTACCAATGTGTAAACACAAACAGAAATGCTATAGCAAAAATACACAATGTCCATTGTTTTTTCTATTTATTATGTATTTATTGCTTCAAATCTGTTATTACAGGATAAATGGTTTCAATTCTTTCTATACAGCATACAAACTTACAATTCGAATAGACACATAATGCTTAATTTTAAATGCTAACATATTCCAATTTCAGGCTCCTTGGAGGATAGATTCGAGTAGACCAAATTCAGATTGGCCAAAAAGTGGGTCAGTTGAATTTTTGTCTTACATGACAAGATACAGGGATGGTCTTGACTTGACCTTGAAAGGAATAACATGCCAAATCATTCCCATGGAGAAGGTATTCAATAAAGTTGTTTGCAATGTATCTATTTACTGATAACAATTAGAATAGCTCTCAAAACCTGAAGAGAAAATGATAACGAGAAAATAAAGTAAGCACAGATACAAACCGTTTTAAATGACATGAAAACATCGAGGTTTTCTGATAATATTTATCAACTGCCACAGCGAAAGAGGGCGTGGATCATCAGTTTAAGACGACACAAAACAGGGAGAGGCGATTTAATTGCCTTTTATTAACCTTCGATTTTGATCATGATCTGTATTAAGAAATTTTCTTATGACAGATGATAGACAACATGTAACACTTTTACGCAGAGTTAAAATGATATGACAGGTACAAACATCAAATCTCATAAGACAAATAGGCAAATATTCCGAAATTCACATTTATGTGATACTAACGACTGTTGACATAACGAAAATGATGGAAACTTCTGAAAAATTATTATAATCGTAGCAACAATTTACCAATGACACTTCGAATTAGCGTGCACTTTTCTTTTCTCGACATAAATTGTTCTGAATATTTAGGCATAAAAGAAATTGATTTGATATGGTGGTTAAGCAAAATTAATATTACGAGCGTTGATACCCAGTTTTAAATGATTTGCTTTGTAAAGTTAAGTTTTATTTCTTGAAAACTGCTATGCATGCTTTCAGATTGGTATTGTTGGACGAACAGGCGCAGGAAAGTCTTCCCTAGCTTTATCATTGTTTAGGCTTATAGAGTCTGCTGGGGGATCTATCACCATCGATGATGTAGATATAGCTGATATTGGGCTTCATGATCTCAGGGAGAAACTTACCATATTACCTCAGGTAGATATGTATCTTTTCCTGCAAAAATATTCATCTAGCTATTTGTTGGTTATAACTACATTATTTTTTATAAAATGTACAAAAGACCATTTTTTCCTTTAAAATCAAGATGCTGTTGAAAAGCATAAAATACTGTACTGTTCAGTTTTGGCAATTTTGTGTTTATATGATCTTAACATTCATAACATTTATTTTCACTCGTAAATATAGATTCTTTTGTGGTGTTTTTGTAGTATTTTCAGTGAGTTACCCTATTTCTTATCGACAGGATCCTATATTGTTCTCAGGAAGTTTAAGGGAAAACATTGACCCATTTGGCAGATTTGATGACACAAGTTTATGGAAGGCTCTAGAATCCGCTCATCTCAAACGAACTGTGCAGACATGGCATTCAGGACTTGAATATGAGTGCGGTGAGGGAGGTGGTAATCTCAGGTAAGTCAAATTGCACAATCAGTATCATTTACATTTGCTGAAAACAGTTTCACATTTATGTGCTTTCAAAAACGTGTTTTATGCAAAACGTTGTTTGTTGCAAAATCACAGGAGACACTCCAAACTAAAAATCCAATTCGTATTATGAAACACATTAAAGTCAATATTTACTAATGATATTTTGTGGGGTATTCGTAGTGTGTGTGTTTAAAGAAGTATTGAATGTTTTAGTGTTGGACAAAAACAGTTGGTATGTCTTGCACGTACGCTGCTTCACAAAACAAAGATATTGGTGTTGGATGAGGCTACTGCAGCAGTAGATTTAGAAACAGATGAACTTATACAAACAACTATACGGTCCGAGTTCAGCGATTGCACAATACTAACCATTGCCCATCGATTGAATACTGTCCTTGACTATGACAGGTATATTTTACTTCACTTTAAAAGTTTAACTAAATCTGACGTCATTAGGACAAGGATTATGTGTAACAGAAAACTACATGTATAACATACACATTTGAAAATCTCTAAAAGTCATGAATAAGTACATTTTTATATGATGTTTATTTTTTGTTATTGATGAAAACATAAAAAGGTAAATGAGATTTATATCATACTTGGCAAATGTTTTTGATTTACAGAATGAAATATTTATTAACTTATTTAATTTTGAATGATTGTTTATTCACAATTAAATGAAATGACTTCAAGAATACCATTTACTTTCAGATAATTCTTTCTGAGGAAAATTAGAAAAAAAAACAAAATAGCTGAAACAATTTTTTTTGTAACAACTGAGCTTCAGGCTCAGAAATATTTAGAATTATCATGTTCCTTGCAAAAAGAGACCTCTTTGCATTAAATGGCTATTATCATAGTTTAAATATTTCAGAGTGATGGTATTATCAGAAGGACAGATCGTGGAAATGGACTCACCTGGAAAACTCTTGAAAGACCCGAATAAAGTTTTCTTCAAAATGGCAAAAGATGCCGGGCTTATCACCTAAATAGAGACAACTACTATGACAACTCTATTAAGTTCTGTTTTCATGTACTTATTTGTGTAGTAATGGAAAACAGTATTTCATATCAATGTATTTATTCAGATAAGCTTATGTTTACTAAATTAATTTCGCATGGATGGCCAGACACAAGAACGAAATTACCTCTACCATAGTATATTATCATATACCACATAATTTATCGTCTGTTGGTAATATTTCTAAGTTATTTACACGAGTTCTTCCCTCGGAGTAATATACTCCGTGACTTCAGAAGCGTAATAAGTTATCACTCCACAGGAAGAGCGGTGCATATATCTCAGTGCAAAGCACATTGAAAACGTTTGAAATTTAAATAAAGAACATTGAGAAATCAAAAAGGAAAAGTTAAGTGCTTTTATGAATTTAATGAAGTAGGAGCACGACTTCTGCGTACTGAATAAAATGGAGTGTAGGTATTCACAACGGATACCGAATTTATTATATACATATATCGAATAAAATACTCCTCGAGATGAAATAAAATAAAGTAATAAGCAAATTAATTTGCATATGCAACAAATAACGTCATGTTATCTTCTACTGACATGTTTTCATCAAATTCAAGGAGAAAATCAAAGTAGTGTCAATACCCATTGATAATAAAACTTGATAGAAAACAAATGGGTACAAAAACTAATTTAGGTTTGACATATGGGCATATATATATATAAATTGAAATATTAAATATAAATAATTATTTTATGCCTACCAGTGAAATATAGGAAAATATCAGTGAGATAAAAGTGATAATCAACTGTTTTGAATCAGTGAAATTACCATTTTGATAATCCACTATTTGTGCCAGAACTACTTTTCCCCACCACGTAAATACAAGAGAATACGCTGTATTTCAGACAGTGACAGCGAGTGAAATTTATTTACCTTGTTAAATCCAGTTATAATATTGAATTCCTGAGCCTAACTAGTTGTAAACAATGATAAAATTCGCCATAAATTATTTAAAATGTCTGATTTGTTAACATAACTCACATGGACAATATCCAATATGGCCGACTTTCAATTCAATTGATTGAATATTACTCGGTATTAATCCGCTTTTATAATTAAAGTATGTATGGCTAAAATTCAATAAATATTGATAAACTGTGTAGAGAAAAATAAATGTTATTTGATGAAAGTGTATTCAGTTTATTTCAGCAGAAGTAAAGTTATCATATGTATTGGAGATTGTCTGCACTTTTTTTTGTGCGGAGTAACCAAAGTACACATTAACTGATTTGGGGCTCACCATGGGGAATTTATTGAAGGCCCTGAGTAAAAATGTCATAAAATACCCATTTTTGACGTGTTGGCATAAAATAAAAAGAAAATTTGTTTGTTTTTTAGTGGAAAATGGGAATTTATCTCATCTCGTGAACAACATATGTTTATATATATGGTGTTCACTCGATGAAATAAATTCTCATCTTCCACAAAAATAAACAAATATCCTCTATATAAATAAATAAATAAATAAATAAATATGGATCAGGGGGCTTGAACAAAACAACAACAACAACAAAACAAAACAGTGCGTCCCTCCTTGTTTGTCCTGTTTCACAATTTTTTGTCATGTGGCTATACTAGCGTAAACTTCGACTTTTCGTCGTATACTGGCTGATGAAACCTTATATGGATGTTCCTTCAAAAGTGCTCTAAGTTTTTCAAAGATTGAATTCGATGCAAAACTCTGGTTGCTATGGAAACAAAATTGAAAAGCTTAAAAAATCTTCCTGTCCAGAATCGCAAGTCTCAGACCTTAGATATTTTATATGTAGCATTGTCTAGTAAACTTCTACCAAAGTTATTCAAATTGTGGCCTCTGGGTCAAAATTTGCCCCGCCCCAGATGTCGCATGCAGAAATTGATTAATACAGCCAAAAATTTGAAAATATTTTTTTAAAGAACCGGTTGCCACAAAGTTAAGATATTTAGTATGCAGCATTGTCTAGTTGACCTCTACCAAAGTTGTTCAAATATTGACCCCTGCGTCAAAATCAGCCCCGTCCAAGGGGGCGCATGTTTTATAAAGAAAAAACTTTAAAGATCTTTTTGTCAAGGACCGCAAGTCATAGAGCTAAGATATTTAGTATATATCATTGTCTTGGAGGCTTTCACCAATGTGGTTTAAATAATGGCCCTACTCCAGGGATAACATGTTTTACATAGACTTATGAAGGAAAGACTGAAAATCTTCTTGTCAAAATCTACAAGTTACATAGCTAAGATACTTTGTATGTAGCATTGTCTAGTACACCTCTACCACGTTTGTTTAAAGTATGTCCCTCGGTGTTACAACTGGCCCCACCCTGAGGTTCCTATTTGTGAAAAATATTGTTGACAAAAACCATAAGCTCTAACCCTTGGATATGTGGTAAATGGCAATATGTAGCTGACACCTACTAAATTTTTCAACTTTTCCCCAAGGGTCAAAACTGACCCCGGGGTCACTTGTTTTACAAGTGTGTAGTTGTGTAGGAACGACTTTAAAATATTTTTGTCTGGAACTGTACGCGTCAGTGCTTGTTTTGCATTTTCTAGTAAATCTCTATTAATTTTGTTCAAATTATGTCCCTATGGTCTAAACAGGCCCCGCCCTAGGGGTCCTATTTGAAATTATGCTTGCTAAACAGCAGACCCTCAGCTTAAGTACTCGGGTAAGAGATCCAGAGCCATCATAGCCCTTTTGTTAAGTATATTCATGCAAATTTCAACTGCAGATGGAAAAGCTTTCTAAAAAAGATTTAAGCGATCAATATATATCTATTTACAGATAAAACTACATTGTATAATCATTCATTTATAACGCAAATATGCAAAACATTATGTCCAGGCCCACTTTCACTTTCACAGGTCAGTGTACTCAGTAATTGATTTTACCGTTTTTGCCACCTTTTCCAGTTTAAATGGTTCAAGGGCATTCAAACTTTAAGTTTGTAAAAAAATATCAATTCATTTTTGTAGAAACTTTTGTGTTTTGACAGGGAATTCATTTGAGTCACTACTCATATTTTTGCTAATATTCACAAACTTTCTTTCTTTTAAAACTGCACAAACTGCTATTGTTCACATAAATTGTTTTAACTTAGTTATGTTTAAGCTGGAGACCCTCTGTGCAAATGTGTGGCAAAAACTCATTTGCTTTATAGATAAAAAACCCCAACTCAGTTCAGTAAATACTTAGTATTTCCTAATATTATGCTATCAATTCATGCGAATCAAAGCACGGATGCACTCAACCGTAACATAGCATTTTGAGAAGAGATTTTAATGGACATTTTATTAACTGATAACAATCCCCTGTATACAAGTACCAACGCATTAACTGAATGAGTACCTTACAAAACATTCGGTAAATACTTGACAAATATTTTACAATTGATTTCATTATTTCACGAAAAAATGAAATATAGTGTTTGAATACCCGTCGATGTAATATACTTTTCGAAATGGAAAGTCGAAAGCCTTTTAATGACAGGCTGAAATCGTGAAAGTTCCTGTCACATTGATTGGATTATAAACTTTTATCAGGGTTTGGTAGAAAATGGGGAAAACTGCTCGCAAATGGATTGTTAAGAGGCGCTTGAGATTTTATCAAATGAAATCAGTGCTGTTATAGATAGATAGCATAGTTGTTTATGACAAGAGGTATAAACTGAATTGAATAAAATGTAGCATTATTTAAGTAATTTTGTGTTTTGTCGTATTTGCCATTATGCAATAAGCGGAAATGATAGTGCGTGAACTCTTTTGACCGCATGTAGACAGTAGAATATTGATTAAAGGCTTAACATACCTGTAAGGAGATAAGAACATGGACATGTACAGAAGTAAGCGTGCTCTGGAAAAGTAATGTCCTGAATGGTGAACCCCTTTATGTTCTTACATATGTTATAATATTCATTATATTATTCATATTATGCACATCTTGATAAGATAAGAAAGTATGCAAATTGGTAAGTATGGCGAACGCTTACGAAACCACATAGCTAACCGAACCATTTAATAAATAAATAATAAATAAATAAATAAAAATTGAAAATAACAAGATTAAACAACTAAAATCTTATCATCACTCTTCATAGGATTTTCCATGGAAAAGCTCAGATAAGCAATTTAAGGGGAACATGGAATTAAAGATACCATACAAACAGTATATTTTAAACAAGGGTGCCATTATCACAAAATACGCCCGTCTATGTGTGACCCTTGGTCGCAGGTGCCTGAAATTTGCGTGGAACACTAGGCCTAACAATGGTCAACATTTCTGCCAAGTTATATTAAAATCTCTCAATACATGTAGAAGTTTCGCTCCACACAAGCGTTTTCCACTGACCTCTAGGCGTGACCTTGACCTTTGACCTAGAGACGTGGTTCATGCGCGCAACACTACATTTCATGATGGTGAACTTTTGTATCATATAATACTAAAATACCTCCATGCATGTAGAAAAGATATGCTCCAAACAAAATCTGGAAATTTCATCATCTCTAGTGACCTTGACCCTGCATATATGGATTATGCGTGTTAAGTTAAGTCTCATGATTTCGAACATTTGTAATAGAATACCTCAATTCATGATGACCAAATGGTCCATACTCACATTTTCATATTTTTATCTGACTTTTGACCTCTGTGTGTCACCTTGACCTTGGCCACAGGGATCTGAATTTTGCACGCGACACTCCGACTCACAATGGTTAACACTTATGCCAAGTTAATTAAAATCCCTCAATGCATGTAGAAGTTTTCTCCCCTTAATTTTGCACGCGACACTCCAACTCACAATGGTGAACATTTATGCCAAGTTATATTAAAATCCCTCAATGCATGTAGAAGTTTTTCTCCGGACAAGCGTTTTTCTCTGACTTCTAAGTCTGACCTTGACCTTTGACTCAGAGACATGGTTCATGCGCGCGCCACTACTCCCCTATGATAGTAAACATTGGTACCAAGTATCATTAAAATCCATCTATGCACGTTGAAGATATGCTCCGGACGCCGACCACACGCCCGCCCACCATGGACATTCCCATACGTCCCGTTTTTCAAATGGGCGTAAATAAAAACAAAACAGTATTTTAAGATATAATTAACAGAAACATAAAGCGATGCCCAACAAAGATCCACAGGTACTAAGAACATAACTGTGACCTAAAAAAGTGTGTGTGAAAATAAAATCACAATTTTAAACTTATTACCATTCCTATTTTTTTCCCCAAAAACCTGCGCATTGATCAAACTGAAAGTAAATGGCAAAATAATAATCATATAATTGTTGAAGTCATATTCTTGATGGTGCACCTTGCGGTTGAGTCTTTATGGCAGACCTTAATGCCACTGGTATGTAATAGAACTCTACCCGGCTGCAAGGTATCAAGTATTTCTTTGACAAGTAATAGCTATAGGCAACAATGTTGTTGTAGTTTATTTGATTATAATAAACAAACTCATAAGAAGGAAGGAATGCATTATGTTGAATAACTTTGAGAGGTGAACTGGAAAATTATCTCATGGTAAGCGCAGTAACCAAAACAGATAACGAGAAACTCGCTATATAATTTTACGTAAAATGCCAAAAAAATAATAACTTAAGTTTTGATACTCACTGGTCCGGATGGTGTTGAATTTTCAAATCATATTAAAGGAGTAGTTCTTATCTACATTACTACCGTGGTGTCGGGTGAGATACACTATAGACGACGTATAATTTGTATAATTTGTTCTTATAAAAATCAAATATATCTAGTACAGTGTGTGACAAGTAGTAGAAGCATATATCTATCAGCTGGCTCGACCATGACGGACAATTAATTAGTTGTAAAATTATTCAAATGCATAAAAATAAAACCGGGACATAGTTGTCTGATGTAAGGAGTCATGAAACTGTGTTTAGTTAATGTAAAACTGGTCACTGACTTAACGAGAACTTATAAAAGAAACGTTCTATGTTTCAGTGTTTTATATGAAGATGCATTGTTGTTATAACTGAATTGAGTGACAATTTTATTTTAATTAGAAACTAGACACACACAAAAAAACTGACTGGGCTTTTTAAATCGTTATATTAGAACTGGAAATGTTTGAAAATATCTGTGGTAACTATTCCTTTTGGGTAAGTATGTTAAAATTTAAGCTTAACTTAATATCGTTGATAGCATTATTTTTCGGTTTCAAACTTATATATGATGTGTTAAAGATAAAAAAGAGAGAGGGGAAAAAAGAAGAAAACAACATCAACAACAACAACAAAAACAATAAAACCCCCAACAACAATGAAAAAAAAAAAAAAAAAACAAGCAATAAAAAACAAATATAAATATTTATAAGAAAAATTGCGAAACACTATAGCTACATAGATAGGTTTGTTATGACTTGAATTTTAAAACTTGAAATCAGGACAAAAAACAAAACAGCACATCATTGTTACCGTCGATGATTTTATCAATTTTGAAAAAGTTTGATTTCAAATGGTTAAATAAGACTGTATTCCATTGCAAAACAACCCATGCAAGTTTCAACATATATTTCATAGTTAATCATATCGTTCTGGTTCAATAGCAGCATTTTAAAGAGTCAATCTCAAATTATTTTTTTTCACTTTATAAAGCAAATAATATTATAAGCAAAATTAATATTCAAGCGAAACAATAATTAGAATCATTAACATATATGCTTCAAGTATTTGAAATGAAGTTACGATAACTGCTAAAGTTATATCATGAATGTTGTTTTTAAAAGAGTCCTTGATGTTCGTAAATACGAAATGATTCGTTTTCGCGAAATAATATTACTTTATTAGGTTTCTAATACGAATGGTAGTATTCCCTGTATAGTCATATAAGAAAAGCAGCTAAATTTTACTCATACACCCTTGTTATACATTAGATATATTTTATATTTATTGCATTTATGTGAACTTTATTTTGCCAAGATTCACTTTGTAACAACTGATGCAAATAGACCGCCGAAAATTATATAAAGTTTACCAAATGACATTTGTGTATTTTAATCTACAATGAAATGAATACGTAACTTGTAAAATATTTTTTTCTGTCATAAACCGTCTGATTTCACATTGACTCCCGGTTTACTGTAAAGCGAAAATAGGATCGCTAGTAAAATTTTATTGGTAGACGAAAAAATCGACATTCCATTGGTCACTTGCCATGAAAAAGAAAGGACTTTCGGAAACGCGCACATAGACTTTCTGACTCTGAGCCCAAATGAAATCTAAAAGGTGCATTTTTCAACTGCTTTACATTTAGCACATCCTATATTTGTGAAAGCAAGAGAACGATGGTAAATTATCGGCGAAAATGTCGTAGAGGTCGGATTCAACATTTTGTTTCTTGCCTTTCGGTCATTTAAAAACGTTTCAAGCGCGGGCATCTTTATTCCCTAAATGTCGTAGAGGTAGGATTTAAGATTTTGTTTCTTGCCTTTCAGTCATTTAGAAACGTTTTATGCATCTTTACCGCAAAATTATATTAAAAATCCAGTAACTCAACTAGTACTGCAGTACTTGTACTTATATTCAGTGGACACGTTCCCAATACATGTGTCTTTGGCCTTTTTTAAAGATACTTCTTGTTTAGAATATCTTGCACCACATTATCTGCCAAATCGTCACAGCATTTTTTTGCAAAAAAGATCACAAGAACAACAAAACAACAACAAAAGAACTAACATACCCTTTAAACTTTAATTTGTAAGTTGTTAGAAGAAATATTTAAACCCCCCCAAAAAAAAAACCCCAGGAACAACCATTATTAGAAAACTCTAATGATCGGTGGTAACATTTCATTTTCAAACTTCACAGTTCGAAGTTCATACTTTAGACTTCATACTTCAAACTTCACATTTTATACTTCACACTTAATACTTTAAACCGTACTTCACATGAAGTGAAGTATGAACTTTGAAATGTTAAAGCTGAAATGAATTCACTTCCGGTAAATTCCGAGTGTATTGTAACAGTCGAGTACAGAATGACACAGACTACTTCGACTAGTACAAACATTTGTGATATAAAACGTGGTTAGAAATAAAATAATAAATACGTTCGTGAAATCTTTCTGTGAATGATATATTGGCCGTCGTTTGGATGATAAAAATGAAGAAAATATTGTGTTGACAAAAATGATAATTGCAATAGTTATTCGTGAAATCGGAAAATTAATTTTCGTGTTGTTTATGAGACGGCCATTTTTATTAAAGAAATGTAATTCTTTATTTTACCAAATAACACATTCACGACTTAACTTACCATATTTTTTACAAAAAATATTAGCTAATATATATTTTATTTCGTGATATTTCTTAAGAAAATAAATTTTTCATAAGAAAGCAATAAGAAGTTTTTTGTACAAAAGAAATATAGCATATTGATACATTCATCTTTACGAAAGATTATTTCATGAAAATGAATGCAGTTTTAACGAAAACGTATACTGTAGAACATCTACGAAAAAAATAAAGCGTGAGCTAAATATTAAACATGATCGTGGTCACCTCTGAGCTTTCTTATTATATCGTATGACACTACTTATGCTGATTCATTCATAGAACTCTGATACGCTCCTTAAGGACTCACCTGAGATCAGCCCTTGCTTTGAAGAGACCGCCCTGGTGTGGATAGCATATGGATATCTCTGGGCGACACTTATACCATATCTGATCTACCTATCCAAAAGAGAAAGTGACCCACCGCTACCATGGTCTCGACTAGTGATCACGAAAACGGTAAAACTTCAAAGTTATAAGTTTCATGTTTTCTTTTTATTATAAATAATAAACAATGCATGCATTGTTCCATAGCATAAAACTATAGAATGCTTACTGCAGTTGGGTACAAAATCGCTGAAACACGGGTGTTTTATTATCCCCCCGCCAAAGGCGGAGGTGATATTAGGAATGCCCTTCGTCCGTCTGTGCAACCGTGCGTCCGTCCGAAACAATTTTGTCCGGAGCATAACTCCAAAACTACTTGAGGGATTTTATTCAAACTTCATACACTGACAGAGCACATTGGTAGGTAGAGCAGTGTGCAAGTACAATAACTCTACCTTGCCTATTTTTAGAGTTATTCCACTTTATCAAATTTACTTGATAAATTTTGTCCGGAGCATAACTCCACAACTGCTAGAGGGATTTTATTCAAACTTCATACACTGACAGAACACATTGGTAGGTAGTGCAGTGTGCAAGTCCAATAACTCTACCTTGCCCTTTCTTTAGAGTTATTCCACTTTATCAGAATTACTTGATACTTTTTTCCAGAGCATAACTCTAAAACTACTTGAGTGATTTTATTCAAACTTCATACACTGACAGAGCACATTGGTAGGTAGTGCAGAGTGCAAGAACAATAACTCTACCTTGCCTATTTTTAGAGTTATTCCCCTTTATCAGAATTACTTTATAAATTTTGTCCGGAGCATAACTCCAAAACTACTTGAGGGATTGTATTTAAATTTCATACACTGACAGAGCACATTGGTAGGTAGTGCAGTTTGCAAGAACAATAACTCTACCTTGCTTATTTTTTAGAGTAATTCCCCTTTATCAGATTTACTTGTTTACGTTTTAAAAATCCCAGCATATACATGTATATCTAATTCTTGAATTCTTGAACTTATTATCCCCCCGCCAAAGGCGGAGGGGATATTAGAAATGGTCTCTGTCCGTCCGTGCGTGCGTCCATTCAGTTTTGTCCGGGGCATAACTCCAAAAGTACTTGAGTGATTTTCTTCAAACTTCATATACTGAAAGAGCACATTTAGAGGAGGTGCAGTGTGCAAGAATAATAACTCTACCTTGCCTACTTTTAGAATTATTCCCCTTTATCAGATTTAATTGAAAAACTTTGTCCGAAGCATAACTCCAAAAGTGCTTGAGCGATTTTCTTCAAACTTAATACACTGACATAGCACATTGGTAGGAAGTGCAGTTTGCAAGAACAATAACTCTACCTTGCCTATTTTTTGTGGGTTTTTATTCAACATTATTACATTGAGTGTTTGAAAGTACAACCTTCAGGTAGCTTCTTCCCGGCGGGGGGATTAACCATGTTTAACATGGCTCTTGTTTTAATTATATTACAATAAATTTGTAACAAAAATTCACAAAATACTTCAGGAAATGGGAAAAGCACCAAACTTGACACAGATGTATATCAAAATAAAAGAAACATTTTGACTATGGGACCCAATTCTTTGTATGCCAAGATGGCCGCCATGGCGAATGGCCGCCATGACAAAATATTATCACCATAAGAATCAAGTAGAAGGTTCGTATAACTACAATTACACTTGAAATGCATTCGGTAATAAGTTTACATAGAAGACTATGCATTACTTAAAATAATAGACAGCAGTTAACTATTGTTATGTTGTTTATTGCTTCAGTTTCCATGGTAACAGCTGAAGTAAAAAGATAAGACAGTCTCTATAACAATGATACAGTTTAGTATTTTAACGTTTTTTTTCATAATATTTTGTTAATTAATTAATTTATGTTTACTCCTAAATAGACTATAATAACTGAAAATAATTGACAATAATTGAATAGTATTGTTTAAAATAGTTTTAAATTAAGATTACTATGACAGTCTTCATGAACATTCAGATCCTGTCCAGCAGTTTGGACCATTTCTGCATGATACATGAATTAATAAGTTTACATTGCAAGGGCATTGAATGTATCAAAACCTTTCTGGGCTAAACATAGTCTAAACCCCATATCTTAACTGTGTAAATAACACCACACAGAGTCAGTTTATAGCTGGCACAGAAGACAACAAGAGCTATCAGTAATGGTGATGAATACCCCAGGATACAGCATTTTCTACATTTATAGTTTATTTGCCATAATATAATAACCGACTGAAAATTTCAAAATCAAACTTCTGTGGAAAGTTAACTCGGCGGTATAAGTCAACCATATGGATAGACACACAAATCTTAACTACCTTGCAAAAAAAAAAAATCTGCAAAAATCAAAACAAACACTACATAATGAGGACATGCAAATCTGGGCTAAGTATTACAGAAAGTGTTATCATACTCCAATTAATAATTTCCTGAAAAAGCACAGACAAACTTACACTGGACAAACTTTTTATCTTTTATATGTAAAAAATTAAAGAGGCATAATTCAGTGAAAATTCATTGGACTGTAACAGAACAATAACATGCACTAGTAGGTTTAGTACTTATGATTCTTGCAAAGGATTATTATTGAAATGTGACCAATACTTGCTGAGAAATAGCTTTGATGAATTTATGTATCAAAAAAGAATCAAAGGCACTTAACTCAATGAAAAATCATGGCAGTGGAAGGCGGCAACAACATGCACAACTAGATTTAATAATTATGATTCTTGCAAAGTATTTTCAAAATCTGACAAACAGTTGCTGGGAAACAGTCCGGACAAATTGATGTGTAAAAAGATATCAAAGGTCCAGTGAAAAATCATCATAGTGGGCGTGACAACGATATGCACAACTAGGCTTAGTAATATGATTCTTGCAAAGTATCATCTATATCTGAAAAACAGTTGCAGAGAAAAAGTCCGGACAAAATTTGTCTACGGATTACCAACGCACGCGAATCCAACATAGCCCCCAGATATTCAATCTTATTTCAGTTTAGCACGAGATATCTGACTGCATGAACCATCAAAATGAAAAATATACATCATTTAACCTTTGTCGCAGTTTTCCCCACTCTTGCATAAAGCATTGCAAAACATTTCAGCTTTTGTCATTTACATCTTCCTCGACAGCCTATAACAGGATTGCATCAAGGCTTTAGAAGCTCTAAGCCTGAAAAGGCTCCTATTTAGAAGAGCTTAGAGCCCAGCCCGGTTCTGAAGGAACTGGAAGTTCTGAAGATTGCAATTATGCCTGGCACCTTATGTAACCAACTTGGTAAGCAACCCTATTAGTGTGTTCAATAGAAGCAGGAGAAGAAGAAGGAATACTCTATAAAGTAGCAAATCTCCTACCTTAATTACGAATGTTCTCTGTTATCCAGATTGTTTGTGCCATGTCAGATTTGCAATGGCAACCTTGACGAGTTATTTGTCCGTAAAAACTTCACATTCTGACCATCTCTGTCTTGTGTTGGTTTTTTGCATTTTGGAACAAGTCCAAGTCCGATCTTGTTTCTTGTCTTGCGTTTTATTCACAAGTCAAACTTGATGCCCCAGATGTTGATGCCGCAGCATTAAATGGCACTGTTATCGTTAACATGTTGAAACCGACAGGCTTTTAATCCTTCCAGGACTATGCAGAATTTGTGTTTAAACCATTCCTCGGTCGTCAACTCTCCAGTGTAGAGAGACTTGATATCGTGTATGTGTATAATCCCAATAGCCTAAAATCAACCGTAAGATCTCAAAGAGGAAAGGGCATGCGATGCAGAGTTCTACCTGACTCGAAAATCCCTGGTAACTGGGATTCATTCCTGAGGGTTGACGATAACAAAACTGAGTTGTTTCACTTCTTGGCTGAACAAGCAATTTACGATGGAAAGAAACTTTTTGTTTCTACTCAAGATCGTGAGGTAATATCTTCTTCTGAGTTGATTGACACAAGCCAAATCTCTCGATGTGTTCATAAAGAAGCTGGTGTGAGACTGGTGTCTCATCTAGCGAATATGTCAGCTCAAGGTTAAAAGCGAGCTATGGTAAGGATAGCTACTTTCTTGTTCTTGCAGTTGCAGCGTGTCTCTAGATTTCTTTAAATGAGCTGTAGGTAACATTTGGCGCTGGCAGAAATATTCGATATATTGCAGTTCATGATATAGTGAACAGTCTTGGGGAATCAAAGTCAAAGAGCCTGCCAGCTTTCCATGCATTTACAGGAAGTGGCCAGACATCTGCTATTTGTGGGCGTAATTAAAATCTGCTTGGGAAACTTGGAGTAGATTTGATGACATCACAGCCTAATTTTCAGTTCTAGATACTTCAAATTCGATAGAATTAGTCCTACATTAGATGCATTCAATAGAGCGTTTTATTATTTTCCGTTAAGACAAAACTTGTACAGGAACTAGTGTAAATGAGGCTTGCAAAGGGGTAGGTCTATAGAGTGTATCCCCCAATTTTTCTGCTGCTCTTCTTGAACACACTATGAGGGTTGCTTACCAAGCTGGTTACATATGGGACCACGCATTAACTGGCTATCTATAGAACTTCCAAGTCCTTCAGAATAGGGCTGGGCTCTAAACATTTCTAATAAATGGGTCCTTTTTGGTCGTGCCACAGGCGGAAGTTTCATGTCAAGAGCTTCTAAAAAATGAATGCAGTGTTGTAATAGGCTGTCGAGGAAGATGTTAATGTCTAAAATATGAAATGCTTTGCACTGTCTTAAGCAAAAGTGACGGGAGCTGCAGAGAGTAAGCGGTGCATATTTTTGCATTTTGATGTCGGGTATCTCATGCTAATGTGAAATGATATGTATTTTTGTCTTCTGTGTCAGCTAAATATTGATTCTGGTAGGTGTTATTTACACAGTTTAGATAAGGGGTTTAGTCTATGTTTTGGCCGGAAAGGTTTTGATACATTCAATGCCCTTGCGATGTAATCTTATTAATTCATGTATCATCCAGGAATGGTCCAAACTGCTGGACATGATCTAAATAAACATGAAGCCTGTCGTGATAATCTGAATTTAAATTCCTTTTTAAACAATACAATTCAATTATTATTTTTAACTGTTTTAAGTTATCATAGTCTATTCAGGACTAAATAAAATTAAATTAAATAGATTAAATATATTATGAAAAAAATTTAACCGAATCGTTTTTATAGTCAACAGATATTGTTTTATCTCTTTACTTTAGCTGTTACCATGGAAACATAAAGCAATAAACAACATTAAAATAGTTAACTGGTATCTATTACTTTAAGTGACGGAGAATCTTCTATGTAGAAATATAACTGGGTGCATTTCAAGTGTAATTATAGTGATACAAACCTTCTATTTGATTCTTATAGTGGTAATATCCTGTCATAGCGTCCGTGGCGGCAATCTTGGCATATAAAAATTCCATAGCCAAAATATTTCTCTTGTCTTGATATACATCTGTGCCAAGTTTGGAGTGTTCCCTTTTTCTGAATTTTCCTTTCACAAATTGACTAAACTATCAAAAGGATTTTTTCCAGTGCTGTTTCTTCTGTTGCATATAATATTTTATGTAAACAGAATAACAGTTGCCTTTGACAACAGAGTATTGTAATCTCACATAAAATGAAATACTTTTAGCTGTCAGCTTTTGTAAGACATTTAAATGTCTCTTTATAAATATTAGATTTTGACGGCTGTTTTGTTTTGTTTGGTTGTGGCCGACGCTTTGTTAACGAAAGAAATTGGATACCGATGTTCCAGCAATGTAGATGTGCCAATAGCTGTGTATATAGCAGACGGCATTAAAGCAGCAACTTTTGTAAGTTTCACATTTCTGCCTAATAAAAACCAAAACTTGTATAATAAAGAAATCGCACAATTTCATTTTTCCTAGTCCGAAACATAGGTACTTGTCTATTTACAGGGTTATCAGAAACCGAAATACCACTTGAAAAATGGTTAGATATCATTTAAACACCAGATCGTATTGCAATCAATCAAAATACCATTTTTTTCTATTTGTGTTTAATAATAACTACAAATAATTTTAAATACATTAAAAATCCTTTTAGGTTCTTGTATTGATATTGGAACAGTATATGCGTGTTCTTGGTGTGAAGTCATCAGGTGTACCTTTTGTGTTCTGGATACTGGCAACTGTCGCTGATATTGTACCACTGTACTCAAGCGCATCTTCAGGAGTAAGCTACACCACCATCGACCTGATTTTTCAAATATACACTTGATTAAACCTCTGAGTGTTGTCTTAGCTTTTTGTTCTCAACTTTTGTAATAAAACTTTCTGATAACATAAAGTCAAATTAAGGGAGCTTTTAACAAACTTCGATCATTTTATTTCATTATTTTGGTATCTGGCATACAGTATCAGCAAATAAAACAATATTTCAAACTACCAGCGTATCACCATCAGCTGCAAAAGGACATGTATGGTCAATATATGGAGTACTTAGCATTTTCGTTGAGCGCTAATATGTTTGATTTGATCGGCAGTTTTTTCGTCCTTTCTATTTTTTGTAACTATCCATTTCAATAAAATTCGAAATTTCAAAAGTTAAAACATAATTTAATCATTTCTTACTGCAAAACGACCGTCAATCTGCTATGGAAACGACTTTACTAAAGCAACTGTAAACTGCAACTACGCTTTTCTACATTTGTTCTTATGTTTATAGGTATGGTGTGTCACTAGCACTATATTTTGTATCAAGTTCGTATGTCTGTGTGTTCAGTTGGTTCTACGATGTTTTGCTGACCAGTACAAAAACCGTGGATACCACGGACTTGACGTAAATTTCATATTATTATTTTCATGCGATTTCTTTCGTCAAACATGTTTTTCATAAGCTACACTGTTCAGCTCCTATTTATTACAATATAGTTAAAGAAATTTTACCAGCGATATTTTAGAGTTTAATTGCTTAAACATTGTATGCTCTTAAATTCGTGCACATGACTTTTTCATCAAATTTTTATATCGGCCATGACTAAACATGGGGAATATTACAGATTTTTCAGTAAGGAAATACAAAAATGCAATGTAAACTGATATCAAAAAAAGTTATGAATATTCATAAATACAGAAATATATTTTAGAAGTTAATAATTTCTTTACATTCTTCATAATTTCATTTGACAATTGTACAGATGCTTTGCTTGTAATATTATGATCTAAACTTTCTTCAGTTTAAGGAATACATGCAATTCTTTTTATTTTACAGTCCGATCCATGTCCAGAAGAAAGAGCCTCTATCTTAAACAGAATTACATTCTCATGGATAACTTCGTAAGTTAATAATGAATACTCTTTGAAATACTTAGACTTGTATAAGCAAATCGGCATAAATCTAACTGTTATATGTGATTTAAAATTTGTTTTAATGCAATTGTGTTTGAAAATACACTTATTGTTAAATGTAAGTATATTTCGTACAGTTTAAAATTGCCTTGAGAATAGAATACTGACCTAGTGAACATTTACAAAGATAAGTCCATACTTATTTTAAGGTTGGTTATTAAAGCATACAAACAAACATTGACGAAAAATGATTTATGGACGCAAACCAGAAGACTTCAAAGCAAACGAGTTGTTGGACACTTTCTCCGTAACTGGAAACTTATTGACAATCAACTCACTCAGAGAAAACTGTAAGTACATGACGGCATTTCCTCCGCATCTGTGCAAGTCACTTAAGAAAAAGTTTACTTCGAATAGTTCAGAATTACTTTGTCATTGTGTCAATACACCATCAAACAATCTGAGTAAGTTACTTGACTACACCATGTTATTACTTAGTCATTGTGTAAATACACCATCAAATAGTTTGAATAGGTTGCTTAACTGCAACATAGTTATACCTTTGTTGTCAATAGACTCAATACGCCATCAAACAGTCTGAGTAAGTTGCTTGACTACACCATGTTATTAGTTTGTCATTGTGTCTATACACCATGAAAGTTTGAGTTATTTTCTTAATTGAAACATGTTACAATTACTTTGCAAATTCACCATCAAATAGTTTGAGTAGGTTGCTTAACTGCAACATAGAAATAACTTTCTCCTTGAGTCAATAGACTCAATACACCATCAAACAATTTGAGTAAGTTGCTTGACTACACCATGTTATTACTTTGTCATTGTGTCTATACACCATGACACAGTTTGAGTTATTTTCGTAACTGCAACATACTACCATTACTTCGTCATTGTGTAAATGCACCATCAAACAGTTTGAATAGGTTGCTTGACTGTGAGATGGTTATAACTTTGTCATTGAGTCAATAGACTCAATACACCATCAAACAGTCTGAGTAAGTTGCTTGACTACACCATGTTTTTACTTTGTCATTGTATCAATACACCTTGACACAGTTTGAATTATTTTCTTAACTGCAACATACTACCATTACTTCGTCATTGTGTAAATGCACCATCAAACAGTTTGAATAGGTTTCTTGACTGTGAGATGGTTATAACTTTGTCATTGAGTCAATAGACTCAACATACAATCAAACAGTCTGAGTAAGTTGCTTGACTACACCATGTTATTACTTTGTCATTGTATCAATACACCTTGACACAGTTTGAATTATTTTCTTAACTGCAACATACTACCATTACTTCGTCATTGTGTAAATGCACCATCAAACAGTTTGAATAGGTTGCTTGACTGCGAGATGGTTATAACTTTGTCATTGAGTCAATAGACTCAACATACCATCAAACAGTCTTAGTAAGTTGCTTGACTACACCATGTTATTACTTTGTCATTGTGTCATTACACCATGACACAGTTTTAGCTATTTTCCTAACTGCAACATACTACCATTACTTCGTCATAGTGTAAATGCACCATCAAACAGTTTGAATAGGTTGCTTGACTGTGAGATGGTTATAACTTTGTCATTGAGTCAATAGACTCAATACACCATCAAACAGTCTGAGTAAGTTGCTTGACTACACCATGTTTTTACTTTGTCATTGTATCAATACACCTTGACACAGTTTGAATTATTTTCGTAACTGCAACATACTACCATTACTTCGTCATTGTGTAAATGCACCATCAAACAGTTTGAATAGGTTGCTTGACTGTGAGATGGTTATAACTTTGTCATTGAGTCAATAGACTCAACATACAATCAAACAGTCTGAGTAAGTTGCTTGACTACACCATGTTATTACTTTGTCATTGTATCAATACACCTTGACACAGTTTGAATTATTTTCTTAACTGCAACATACTACCATTACTTCGTCATTGTGTAAATGCACCATCAAACAGTTTGAATAGGTTGCTTGACTGCGAGATGGTTATAACTTTGTCATTGAGTCAATAGACTCAACATACCATCAAACAGTCTTAGTAAGTTGCTTGACTACACCATGTTATTACTTTGTCATTGTGTCATTACACCATGACACAGTTTTAGCTATTTTCCTAACTGCAACATACTACCATTACTTCGTCATAGTGTAAATGCACCATCAAACAGTTTGAATAGGCTGCTTAAATGCAACATAGTTATAAATTTGTCATTGAGTCAACAGACTCGATACACAATCAAACAGTTTGATTAAGATGCCGAAATGTCAGTGTGCCAATATTCCATCAAACAGTTTAAATTAGTTGCTTTACTGCAATTTGCCATTACTTTGACATTGTATCAATACACCATCAAATAGTTTTAGTTGCCTGACTGGAACATGTTATTATTACTTTGATTTTGTGTCTGTACATAATCAAAAAATTTTAAATAAATTGCTTAACTGCAACATGCTGTTATTACTTTGTCATTCTATCAATACACCAATAACCGGTTTGAGGAAGTTGTTTACATACAACATGTTGTTATAACTTTGACATTGTGTCAATACACCGTCACATAGTTTATTATTTGTTATTATTAAAGTTAGGTATATTTTCACACTCAGTTATATGTAAGGAGAGGTCTTAAGTTTTGGATAAAGTTCCCCAATTGTACAGGGATTTATGTCATATGATGTCTACACCCTGGTCTCATAGAATTGATTCAAAATAGTTGATCAACTTGGTTCAACCCACATTCGTTTGAACTTAGGTAGTAGGAATCATACTGATTATTATTTTTTTTGTGTAAAAATGTCATGGGGGTCATTTTATTCAAGAATGGAATACTGCAATAAATAAAATGCTCAAATTATATTACTACTGTCATGACAAAAAGACCTTGCTTTGAAAAAAAATTCTAGAAATTATTGCAAACGATTCTTCGATTAAGTTCAGATAATTTAGAAATAGAAGCTGGTAAATGATAGGTTGTATTTTAAAAGAAAACCAAAATTGTCAATTTTGTAATCAAAACGCAGTTGAGCCTTCTATGCTGTAATAGATATAGAGACATTCATTTTCTTGTTAATAAAAGATTGACTTTTTCATTTTATTCAGTAAGGCACTATACATAATACAGTATAAAACAATAAAGATATTACAAGCAAAATCTTCAACTTACAATGGATGTAACCCTTAAGCATTTTTTTTTTAATTTTAACAGAAATAAAGAACAAACTCAAACATATAGTCGATACAGTATACCAAATGGGACAAAAGACATCTACAACACGGAAAGAACACCACTTTTGGCGAATGGTTACGGTGACGAACATGGCATCAACAACATTTCGTTTGGAACCTTGCCAACCCGAATTGAAAAGAAGCAGGGGCCTTCTATTTTCAGGGTCTTAATCAAGTCATTCGGTTGGTTGTGGTTAGAAGCCTGTGGGTACAAATTAATCGGAGACGCTGTCAATCTGCTACAGCCTGTTATTTTAAGGTGAATTTCGTTTGCGTGTTGTTTTTTTGTTGTTTGTGCGTTTTATGTTACCATGAACAACTTATTATTCTATGTATATTCAAATATATTTTGCACCATAAATGAGATTATAGGTGTATCAATGTTATAAATGTTATTTAAATTTAAGTTGTTGTCAGTTCTACAGATTATGGACCCATTTTTTTACGTAAACGTCTTTTGATCAATAACGAAGTTTTAAAAGTTTACAGGGGTGCATATGTATTTATTTCTGATATTCATTTTCTTGAATAAAAACCACCTTGCTACTTACTAGTATAGTCAAACTACTTGACGTGATCAAGAAAATTTTGTTATATCATTAATAACATCGATATTACGGATAACACATGGTCCCCTTCTTTTCAGATTTTATGTAATAGGTGATTGGAGTAAAAATTCCTAAATTTTCCAAGAACGTTCAACCAGCGGTTCGGTGATTTTGAAAAAAATATATTGCAAATCTATTTTTTTCTATATAGTTACATAATTGATGTGATTGAAAAGAAGGACGACCCCGATGCATACCCGGCATGGGTTGGATTTACATACGCCGTCGTCCTGTTTGCTACAAGCATGATCAAATCAGTCCTCTGGCAATGTTGTTTGCAGAACATGATTTGTCTTGGTTTAACAATTAAAACAGCTCTAATAGGATCAGTTTATCGGAAGGCAAGTTTATACGTTCATTACCAGTTTATCGGAAGGCAAGTTTATTCGTTCATTACCAGTTTATCGGAAGGCAAGTTTATACGTTTCATTACCAGTTCGTTATGATTTAATGTATTAATCTTTTCAGTTTCTGTTCCTTCAAAATGTTAAAAGAAATCAGATTTTCGATTTTTTTCATACCTTCAGACAAAATTGGGTTGCAGAAAATTTTGTGAGTGCAACGCTTAAGGGTATTGAAAAGGACATCATATTCATTATACAACAAGTTCTCAAGAACGCTGACGCAATTAAAAATCAACAAACAAACTAAAAGAACTTTATTTTGACCAACAAGCTGAACAATCTGTCAATACAATCTCGTATAGACATGTGGCTTTTGCTGAACGAATTTTATCAGATTTACTGAACATATGGCCGTGCAGTTTTTAAAATAGAATGCTAACAAAACTGTAAGCAATAAATTTCAATTTAACTACAGGCATTGTCGCTTTCAAACTCTGCAAAAAAGACATCTACTGTGGGAGAAATCGTGAATCTTATGTCTGTAGACTGTCAACGTGTACAAGACGCTTTTACATTTTCACACCACTTTCTTTCTTTACCATTTGTTACTGTTGGTAAGTATTTATTTGGCGAAATACCGTTTTTTTATCATGTTGATTGTACAGGTAGTAATCAGGGTAAATCAAAAATGTAAAACCATGACAAAGGCATTGTAGTTCGTGTTCTCGCTGGAGAACACTAAAGAAAAATACGGTATTTGTCTTTCAATCAAGCAGTGAACCACCCTTTTCTTCCTTTTATTAATTTTTTTAAGGACACTGATTTCTTTTTTGACTTTTGATATTAATATTTAATTATTTCTATAATCATCAGGAACGCAGTAAGTACATTCTTTAATGTCTTTTTCATTGTTTCATGCAATATAAAATTATGATTAATAAACCATATTACCCATGTTTTTAGTTGCCATGGTACAGTTGTGGATGTTGATGGGCGTGGCTATGTTTGGTGGGCTTGCAGTTGTTCTGGTTGCCGTGGTGATCAATGGAATTCTAGGAAAAATGCAGCAGCGCCTTCAGAAGCAGATACTTGGGTTCAAAAGCAAACGAATAAAAATTCTAAACGAAGTCATAAACGGAATAAAAGTAAAGGAACGTTTAATTATGTCTATAAGGAATGATTTACATAATATTTGAAAGAAATCAACTGTTTATAAAAAGAAAGGGAAATATTTAAATTTACACTGAGTTGTTGGCATAACAACACTTGATTTTTCACAACAAACTTTATATACTTAAATATACCTTTGTCTATGACATTTGTTATGTTTTACTTACCAAAAGAGTTTGTAGGTCGTGGTGAAGTCACCACAAACGCAATGCGAATCTTTAGTTCAGAAGCAATGACAAACAAACAAGAAATATCTTTAAAAAGATGATCATCGGCGTAGATACAGTATAACGTTAATGCCCCGATAGTTATAAATAGTAATAGCTTTTGGACATGGCAAACATTTAACATATGTAGTAATCGAATGTCCTATGGTATCCATAACAGTTTAGGTTATAAACAAAAGTATTGAGTTTAATACTAAAAGTGTCAATATCATTTTCAATAGATAGATTAAATTCTAATCATATTTAAAATGTTTACTTCATTTTGAAATTTGATTATCGACTGTATTTATTTCATTATTATTACATTATTTTCAGACGCATTTAAACTAACGAAGTCTGTGTAAAATTTCATAATACCAATACTTTCAACCAATGGAAAACTTCCTTCTTCAGCAGAAGCTTTTGTATCAATCAATTTCATTCGTTACTAATGTAGGTCGGATTTGATTTTGATATACCTACGCTCGAATATAATTTTGCTTAAATTATTTTTATCGTTTAAAAGAATTGCAGACTTTACATAATTTTGGTAACAAAAACAACAAGCGTATAACATTACAAATAAATATGTGTTGAATTATTTTTCGTTACCATAAGGATGCACCTATTTACTGGGTACGTCATATCAATGCTGCATTAGACTTTAAATAACCATGCGCATCGAATTTGAATATATCATAATTACCCATACATGTTTTTCATTCCATCTGTGTAGGTATTAAAGATGTATACATGGGAAATACCGTTCCAGAACAAAGTTTCAGCTATTCGAAAGGAAGAAATATCGAGATTATGGAAGTATGCCATTCTTACAGCTGTGGCTATTTTGTTTTCTATCCACAGTCCGTTTATGGCAAGTGTATAATACTGTTTTACTTAGTCTCTCCTATTTCTTAAAGTTGTGTGTTCTTCATCAGATGAATTAAAAACGCTACACATTAAAAAATATCGATCTATTTATCAATGTATGATTTTGGAGATTCATTAAACGTTCTTAACATTAGTGTAGCAGAAACATTTACGTATGTGTAGGTTTTTTGACAGTTCATAGTCCATGCACTCTGCGATGGATTAATCACTTTATTAGACATATTTGTTTTTTTTCTCTTTCCTGTAACAAAAGATAAACTGATTATATTATGTAAGTCAGTGTTACAACTCAATTAAAATAATATTGTCTGCACACTATCTCAGCTAAATTTATTTGTTTGAATATTTCAGGTAAATTATATGTTGGTTTTGGTATACACATTGATACAATCTGTACATTACCTGGATGCCCAGACAGCTTTTGTTGCATTGTCTCTTGTCAACATCTTACGAGGGCCAATAACTCTTACCCCTTTCATAATAAATGGTATCATACAGGTATTATACTTGTTTTTAAGGATTTTCTGTGTACATGTGTTATAAGCTTTGAGTAAATTTAAGTTGAAAACGATACAAGTAACAACTGCAACACCTTAAAGTTCTGTTGCATCAAACAACTGCATCCACATGTATGGAAACAGCTCAAGACAAATAAGTGCATTGCTGTCACATGTAACATAATCTAGTTGTCTTCAAGCGTAAGTTAGTTTGCAACAGATATAATCTGCATTCAATTACATTAATTTAATTTTGAGATTAAAAAGTTAAGAGTATTTCTTGCATCATAAAGAGCAATCCTTTCCGTTCATATAATAAAGATTTTAAAGTAATGAATTTAAAAGTAAGAACTTTATATAATTTGTTGTTTTGATAGAAAGAAACATTTCTTTTTTCAGGGATATGTCTCCCTTTCAAGAATCCAAGCGTTTTTGTGGAAAGAAGACATAAATGATGATAATGTGACATTAAATGCATCAAGTGGTAAAGTCTTCACACAATTTTATTTGCTTCCCTTGCGATTTCTTTATAATTAAATCCTCCACAATGTTAGGGGAGACATACTGATTCTGTGTTGTCTGTCCGTTTATAACAAATATTATTTTGAGAACTTTTTTTGATACAATCAAACTCTTTCAATATATTCCATGCCAAAACGAGTTTTGTAAATCGTCGACATTTTTTGATTCAGTGTTTATTGAAATAGTTAATGCCCTTTATGAGTTTAATTCGAAAATGGCATAGTCTAGACAACTCCTCTGGTAACCATCTGGTGGAATTCAAACTCATTGCACTCATAGAGACTCATTGCCAAGCCTAAATGAGCACCTCGTCTTTATTTTCTGGTTCGTTAATTTTAGCAGAGTTATTGATCCATTTGGCCAATTTTAGCCGAACTTCGCTGAAGTGATCAATATGTAGCCTAGTTGTGTATATCTTAATCATTTATCGGTTTACTGATTTTCAGCCAAACCATACAGAAACGGTCAGTGCCAAGACTGATTGTTTATAACTTCAACATTTTCCAGTAAATTGATTTTCGGCATTGTTTTTGCCCTGTATAAATTCAATCTGTTAATGTTTCCCCTAATTCTTCTATAACATCTGTCAGATTGCATTCAAAATTTACAGAGGTCATCGGTTTGGATGTCATCAATATTTAGGTTGGAGTAGAGTGGTCGTAGACACACGTTTTTCCCTTTAAATATATTATTTAATCATTATTTTTTATTGATAAATACAAATTTTAAAATTCGGGTTTACGTGAAGTACCTAAACACACATCGGATTATTTACGAATGATAAATTTGATAATGAGGACTGTTAAAGTTCGTGGGATTCTCAATAAAATTATCTGTGTTCTCAAGGTGACAATTTATGAAAAAAAGGGGCACTCTTATGGTCTCTCAATCTGTTCGTTTGATTTATTCATCAAAGCTTTAACGTGTATTTTGGTGTGTTATAGATTACATGATCAACATCGAGAATGGAACATTCAGCTGGGACCGAAAAGACACAAAAGCAACACTTCGAGGGTAAATATCAGTCATTGAATACAGAAAAAAATCACCAGTTCTTCAAATTTTGATTTTAATGTAGACAAGGATACTTTATATTGGTCAATGCAGCTATCAGATTCATTCGGTTGTTTTTATAAAGCATGCTGGCCTAAATGGAACTCTTGCTATGTCAAACTGACATCACATTCGCCTATATTGTTCAGCGCATTATTATATTTCTTTTAAATTCATAGGAAAAAATACAGCCTTTTTTTTGAAAATCATTTCAGAATTGACCTTAAACTTCGAGAAGGACAGATATATGCCGTAGTTGGCCAGGTTGGTTGTGGAAAATCATCTTTAATCGCAGCTATTTTAGGGGAAATAGAAAAACTTGAAGGACGTGTGGAAGTGAAGGTATTTTGCATAATTATTGAAGTAAAAATAAGACATCAAAAATAGATTTTTTCAGTCAAAATAATAATTGATGCATAAACTTATTTCAATAAAGTTGTTTCATACTAGAAGTATTTTATCGTATGGCTTTGTTGTCATTTATTGAATTGATACGTCGTCGTCGTCTATATGACATTCGATTTATTGACATAATGTTAGAAAAATCCATATCTTACAGGAGACGACAAGGGTAAAATAACATAAGTTTCTCTGAAAAGAAAAGAAAAAGAAACTTTTGACAAAACACACACACACACACACACACACACACACACACGCACACACAAGCATCAACATAAAACAACAACAAAAAACAAATCAAAAAACAAAAAACAAAACTATTGAAAAAATAATATGGCAAAAAGAAACAGACAATCATAGCAAAATGCCAACCTTGATTATAGTTTCTAAATATGACTTTCGTTTTTTCAGGGCAAAATGGCATATGTACCACAAGAAGCTTGGATTCAGAATATGACGGTACGAGACAATATAATCTTTGGAAATGAATTGAATGTTGACAGATACAACAAGGTTCTGATGGGATGTGCCATGATACCTGACCTAGAAATGCTCTCTGGTGGCGACATGACAGAAATAGGGGAAAAGGTAACCTGTATGTTCAAAAGGAGATTAAATATACCCTTAAACAGATGTGGTAAAATATTTTTGGGCTGAATTTCGTCAGTGCATGATATATTGAAAACAAAAGTTACTTTAATGTGAGATCTAGAAATTATGAAATTTTTAAAATTATCTTCATCAACTGAAACATTTTGAAAGAGATTAAGTGTTAAAATATTCACATGTTTTATGGTGAAAATGGCTCTGAAAAAAACAAACTTATTTTTGTTTATGAGAAAATAATATGCTACATATTCATCAACGAAGATTTAAAATACAGTTTTGTATCAAGAAGAGAGGATAGGAGAAACATCTTCTTAGCAAAAAAAACACTATACAGATTTATATATAAAGCAACAGTCACGGTAAGTTGCTGAAGAATTAACATATAACCTTGCGTCAGTTCGCTTGGTTTATAGTTTTACGAGAAAGTAATGAATTAGTCCACAATTGATGTAACTTTCAGACACCTTTCACAAACTGAAGTGACATCGAATAACTTTTTATTTCAGGGCATAAATATCAGCGGTGGGCAGAAGCAAAGAGTGAGCCTAGCAAGAGCTGTTTATTCGGATGCTGATATATACCTTCTAGACGACCCGCTTAGTGCCGTAGATTCGCATGTAGGCAAACATCTGTTTAAGAATGTGATTGGACCACAAGGTCTCCTAAAGCGAAAGGTTATTGTTTATCAATTTATTATAGTATTGCCATAGTAATACCTGAAACCTCTAGTTAATTTCTAGATGTGAATATAAGTATGATGGTCTAAGTTTTTCTCAAGATCCCTAGTTAGAACTTTCTCGAACAGTCTCAAATTGTTTCATGTTTAAAAAATACACGCGGTATGCATTTCCTGTGTAAAAGTACGATGTGTTTCCGTGTATAACTTTATTGTATGTCTTTTGATTAAAGTTCCATTTAAATGAACTCATGAAAATGAATCAATTACTACTTTATCAAAACTGATTCTTCATATTAGACGCGACTTCTTGTTACGCACGGAATACACTGGTTGCCAATGGTAGATAAAATTTTGGTTATAACGGATGGTCAGATTTCTGAAACTGGTACGTACGAGGAGCTTATATCAAGAAACGGTCCTTTTGCTACGCTGGTACAGACATATCTGGACAACGACGAAGAATCAGATGGGGATGATTTTGACGGTAAAAAATAAAATCAATAATTTCTTAGTAAAATCTGTACTATAATGGCTAATGATAGTTTTTACTGTCTTTGGCAGACATGCACGCAATTTTGAGTATAATGAAAAAGATTTTAAATGTTTAAATTCAAATTGTTAATGTCCTCGTTATTAAGTTACTTTTTTGACTGACATTTGATTTGCTACATAGATTATGTATGATTTTTATTACAGATGAGAAGTTATCTGAACAAGACTCCCAGGCTTTTTCCAATAAATATTCTTGACACCAACACATTTATGTTGTTTTTTGTCTGGAGGAGTGGCTTGATTCTATATATATATCAAAGACCCCTTTCAAGCTTACAGGTTCCAAGTACAACCACTTGCTCAAGCAAATAATATTTAAAATGTATATGAATAAATTATGGATGGGAACGAATACTAATATCAATATTCGTTAATTCGTTTTGCCATATTCGAATATATTCGAATATTCGTTTTTCAGTTCAGTCAGTTCATTTATAAAAATCAACGATGCTTAATTTGAAAAAAAAAATCATTTTAATTTTCTAATTTGATTTTCAGATTCGAATATTCGGTCGATTTTAGAATATTTGAATATTCGAACATTCGTTACCATCCCTAGAATAAATTTATTGTTTTACAGCAAATGGCATTAACGTTCTTGCAGAAGAGATAACTTCGAGTAAGCCGTCCACGAGGAGGTAATATTTCATTTTACAAGTTTTATATTATGAACTTTTACATGCTTGAACTAGATCAGAACAACTGATTAAGGACATTATAGCAATGCTCATCTGTTTGCTTCAGTTCAGTACCATTGTTTTAAGTAATGGTATTGACTGGAAAATATTTCAGTCTATGTTATTTTGGAGGGTGCGAAGAGGAAAAGCATGTATAAATCTGAAGTTTAAACTTAACGCGTTATTTACTGACAATGTTTATGAGTTTGATAAATGTGGTAAAGTATTTGTTCGTAGGAGGAGACACAAGTCGAGTGAGCGTGAGAAATCATTCGGGATGTCTTTTACGAAACAACACGGTTCAGAAAAAGATATGAAGAAAAACGACCAGCTCATGAGTCGTCTGGTGCAGGAAGAGCAGTCACAGAAAGGAGCGGTTAGTAGCATTATAATTTTCTAGTAGCCTTAAAAACGAAAAGAATTAATAACCAGTATGACAAGAAACTGTTTTTAACAATTTGAGTTTTTGTTAATGAAAAGGTTTTAAACACTTCTCAATCTCACGAATGAATTGGAAAAAGCTGTGATTAAAAGTACTAACGAATGATTTTGACATTGGACAGTTGAAACTGAAATGACCCGGAAAAAAGCAGTTAGTATTAATACTTATCCTGAATATTTTTTGTTTAAATTTGCTGGAATATTGTCTTTTTTAAACACTACAATTTGTTTTGTCACCCCTTATATCTGTTTTAAAAAATCCCTACAAGTGTTTGTTTCTTTTTAAGGTACAATTTGCAGTTTTTAAGAAGTATGCGCACTCAATGGGATATATTGCCCTTCTGTTCACGATTCTTTTCATGGTTGGATTCCAATCTTTGAATGTATTCTCTAATTATTGGCTAACGTACTGGACAGAAGATAGTCTTATGAAGAATATATCATTAGGCCATACGTCAGAATATCAAGACAAATATGTGTATTACATAGTATGTTACACTGTTATCGGAGTAATTCAAGGTAAAATATTTACACGTTAATCATGAGAAGCTTACAACAAAATATTAAAATAAGTAAGAAACACTTACTTGCTTAATAGTTTCACGCATAAATACTTACTTTTCATAACTTACATATTGATTGAAAAACGGTGGACAGAATTTTTCACAAATTAACTGATTCAAATTGAAACTCCTGTCTGAATCTTTCCTAAACATATTAAAAGTTTTGTCTGATGTTTAATGTGTTAACTATTAAATCGTTTTGTCCCTACATTTTATTACTATTATTTACTGTTTCCATTGTTCTTTTATATGAAATTTTATTTTATTTCATTATTGTAATAAAGCTGTTAACGTTTCATCCTGAAAAGGTTGTGCAATATTTGCGTTTGGAGCACTAGGTCTGACGAGAATGGTGAGGGCGTCTGGAATCCTCCATAACTCAATGTTACAATGCATTCTAAGGTCACCGATGTCATTCTTTGACACAACACCTGTAGGCAGGATAATGAACAGGTACTACCATTTTGATCTGTAGTATGCTTATTAGAATTATTGATTTAGAACATTAATAATTTACAATTATTATATCTCATCAGTACTTAAAAACGTATTTTACGTGCGTTTAGAAATAAATTAAGCACTGTACTTTATGTTGTCAGCATATTCTATAAAACTAAAGATGAACACATGACGATGAATTTTGTCACTTCTTTGATGAGTAAGTTGAAACAATGTTATATATATATATATATATATATATATATATATATATATATATATATATATATATATCATTATTCTTTTGACATTATCATACAGTGAATGATAGGTTTTGAGTAGAATTACATACGTACGCCTACTTCAAATTATGACGTCCCTTTTTCTTAAAAAAATGATACATATGCGTAAGATATATATTATTTTTTTTTACTTTGGGTGAGTTAGATCTTAAAACAAATATTTAGCAACCTACTTTCCTTACAGATTTTCGAGTGATATTGATGTTATGGATGACCGGCTTCCGCTCAATTTCCGACTCTGGAACATACAAATATTTAGCACGGTCGCTACAATAATTGTTGTTTCTATAAACACACCAATTTTTCTGGTCGTTATTGTCCCTGTGACAATTATTTATCTTATGCTGCTGGTAAGTGTGAACTTTGCAACGAAGCTATGTACTCCAAATAATTAAGGGAAAACATATATTAGAATTTTACAATTTAGGTTTAACATTATTCTTGTGGTATAGTTTTAAACTACACTTGCTTTTTAGTGATATTACACCTAGATACGGTAGTTAAACACACAAAAGGGAATTACGTTTTAGTTAGTTACTACTCTGCTTAGTCATAAGTGAATTTTTTTGTTATAGTATTTTGCAGGTTTTACAGCAAAGTAAAAACATTAAATTTTATTAATTTCAAAGCCTTGATATATAGAATTAATGACCATTGCTATTACGTTTAAAAGCAATGTGGGAATGGGTTGTGTGTATTAAGACTTTTCAAACTTTTTTTCTGATTTAATTGTATTTTTTTCTTTTTAATAGAATGTTTGTAAATTCATCATTTTCGAATAATTTTAAAATTACATATTAGTTTCAAAATAACCGTTGAAAGTATGTGTAAAAATAAGGCTTCTTTTTTTTACAACGCTCTATATTAAATATATCATGTTACCTCAGAAATTTTTCCTACCCACTGCTCGACAAGTGAAGCGACTTGAGTCTGTCTTAAGGTCTCCAATCTATAACCACTTTAGCGAAACAATTACTGGGGTCAGTGTCATCAGAGCATACAAATGCATGGACAGATTTATTGAAGAGTCGGAGAAAAGAATTGATACCAACACAAAGTTTTTCTTTGCAGCCTCATCTGCTTCCAGGTAGAACCAAAAGAAGATATACTATTTATTTGTTTATGGCATCCATTGTAGCAGACGTTTTTCTAACCAGGCTAGTTTTATGAAGTAATATACTGGTTTACAGTTAATATAGCATTTTCAATGTTCCAGCAAAACGAATTTACCGATTCTATTCATATGTGAAACTTGCTTGAAAATTGACACATCTTAATTGAAATGATAATTTCATACATAGTATCAACATTGATTGATATGAATGGCAAAGATGTTAACATTACGTTGGTAGATCAACAGTGGCCGCTTACTCTAAACATTTCAAGCAACCCTCTACACAATGTTTTAGAATAATGTAAAGAAATATCGGTACATATTTTAGGTGGATAGCAATACGACTAGAAACCTTAGGAAATATTCTTATCCTGGCCGCAGCTGTCTTTGCTCTACTTTCTACAGGGCTAAACGGTGCTCAAGTTGGCCTTTCTATCACATACGCATTACAGGTACGTCAGGAAAATGAACGTTTGCGCTTTACCATATGAAGTTGTATACTATAAAAATAAGGCAGAACTGGTTCATTATACATAAATAATAATTTAAAATTAGTTATGTAACATTTGTTTAAAGACGAACAGGCAGACATAGTAAAGTTTTGAAGTTAAAACATTTTTTTCTGTGAGTATGAATAATACTAGCACATGTATCGCAACAACATCACATAAACACAATTCAATACGATTTCTAAAAAAAAGATATCGATTACATTCTATCGCTAAAGCAGTCTGTGACATTTTACACCCTAGTCATAACTGAAACTTTTTTTCCTTCGGTCCTATAGATAACTATCAGTTTGAATCTTGTGATACAAGCCGTTAGTGAGATGGAAATGAACATTGTCTCTGCTGAACGGGTAAAAGAATATACAGAGCTGCAATCAGAGGTATAACCCCTTTCTTTATGGAAAATGGTTAAGAAACAAAAACATAACATGAGTCAGATAAGAAACTTATACCCAGGTGTTCCTTCTAAATGACTGTTTGTTGATTTTATCTAATATTTAAGGAGCTGAACAAAGAACAATCCATTGTATTAAATATGTTTTATTATATATAATTGATATATTATCAATGTTATATTACTACTCAAATTACTACACAAAGAATTTACGTCATTTATAAGTTTATCTATATTAGCTTTTATGTGTGAAAGATCAATGTTAAACTCTTCATATAATTCGTTAAGTATAAAATGGTAATATAACAAATATTGGACGTGAGTTATACATACAGTTGAAAAAGTTCGACTTCTGAGGTTGTTAGAATTATTTAACGGTTTTTAGGCACCATGGAAAATCAAAACACGACGCCCTAGTATTGACTGGCCACGCACAGGCGCCATCGAATTTCGTCTGTACAGAACAAGGTATAGAGAAGGGTTGGAATTAACATTAAAAGGAATAAGTTGTCAGATACGATCTGGAGAAAAGGTATTGTTTATTATTTTTAATAAGTTGTAGATGATCAAACATAAACTAATTCAAACGTTTTTTCTTTATTCAATTGTCCTTGTCTTGTCTTTGCCTCGAAACAATAACTTATCTTTCAATCATTTTTGTTTGTGTGCGTATGTGTTATTTAAGGGTATAAAGTAAAAATATTAAGTCTCCAAACGTAGTCTTTTTAACTTTGTATGTCCAAAATGGGTCAGAGAGGAAAGTGAGAAAAACAAGCTCTCTGCACTGTTTCCTTTTACATTTAGATTGGAATTGTTGGTAGAACAGGCGCTGGAAAATCTTCTTTGGCTTTATCACTGTTCAGGTTGATAGAATCTGCAGGTGGAGCAATTATTATTGATGGAAGAAATGTAGCTGATATGGGACTGCATGATCTTCGCAGGAAATTAACCATTCTTCCACAGGTTATTTATTCAGTATTATATTACGTACACGGTGTTTAAAATGTCTAGTCTTTAATATCTGACAGCTGACAAAATCACCTAACAGGCAACAATAATCTGAATATTGCATATTATATGCGATAAGACGTATTCAAACTAGTTTCGCAGCGGAATCGAGAGACAAGCATGATGGTATCATTCAATGCATCTAATATTCTGTGTGACCATGTTTTACTGTTGCAGTCATGCCGTTGATATTTGATTGTTTGAAGAAAATATGATTCAACTAATACGAAAAAAGAGATTCTTTTTGTAAACTAACAACTGGATTTGTAGAGCAATAAGAAATTAATTTTTTCAATACTTAAATGCTATTACAGGATCCAGTTTTGTTTTCGGGAAGTTTAAGAGAGAACCTAGATCCTTTTGGTAAATATGACGAACAATCTGTATGGAAAGCCTTAGAATGTGCTCACCTGAAAAATGCTGTGGATAACATGTCAGGAAAGCTAGAGTATGAATGTGGAGAAGGAGGAAGTAATCTTAGGTGTGCTACAGAAAACTTCCGTCATATTCCGTCACAATAATAAGCGTTCCAAAAATCACGCGAAAATGAGAATTTTGATAGAGCCAATGTTAAACTTTTAGAACAAATAATGTTCGCTATGAAGATCGATTAGAACCACATTTTTACTGGCCTACCTTTGTATAAACAATTTGTCTCTTATTAAATGTTTCAGAAGTCATAAATAGGAGGCATGGAAGACTACATATGAATTCGTGTCTATAATACGTCTGCTATTAGGAATCAGTAGGAATCAATTATGCACTCATAAATTGCCAGAAATTCGCTCCATCTAAACTCTAATAAACCATGATGGCGTTAAGTTAATTACATGATTTATTGGCCATTTGATGTTTGCAGCAGTCAAACATTTCTTATATTTCTAATTTGCTTACCATTTCATTAAGATATTAAAATTGAATATTTATTGACTGTTTGATTATGTATTTGAACTAAAGTGTTGGGCAGCGGCAACTGGTCTGTCTTGCAAGAACACTGCTACATAAAACAAAGATACTGATTCTGGACGAAGCAACGGCTGCTGTGGATTTAGAGACAGACGAACTGATACAAGCAACCATCAGGGTTGAGTTTAAAGACTGCACAGTACTTACAATTGCCCACAGACTAAACACAGTGTTGGATTATGACAGGTTAAGTATCTGAGAAACAACGTTTTTTAATACAGCCTCTTCGCATTGAATATCCTTGCACAGAAAAAGTACGAATTAACAGCAATATCAAAATTTAGCTGTTTCTAAAATATAGCTATTTGTTTACCAAATTATTTTCCTAGTGTTTAAAAAGTTCAGTTCTCAGATCTATGTATGCAATATGTAAACATAGCGATGTGAAATTGTACTAAAAACAGCATCTGCTTTTACGTAAATAGTGGTGATATTTCTAATTAACATTACTATATGTCAGTATAAAGGTATATACCATACTGTTTGTTGTAGTAAAGGCTTAGCCAAATAGAACTCAGATTTTCTCATTATAAAGACAGGAATTTAGTCAATATTTTGCAACTAATGCAGAAGGTTTCTAATTCAAGATTATTTGTAAAACGTGCCCTGCAAGGCTATTTCACATTAATCGATAGCTCAAATACTCAAATATCTTCGAGAGTATTCGATCTGTCTAAAGAGAATACTCTTACACATATTTTTCATCTTTCAAATAGTCGGAACGGTCAGATTCTCGCTTCTTTGTCAGTTTCGTCGCATTATGTGGGGCACAGATTCTAAAACTGACAATTTGTTTCAAATTAAACTGAAATCTCAGATACTTGCTCTTTTTCTCTGATGGATTGTACTGTGAGAAAGATTCTAAACTGACCACTTATTACCTCAAATACTCGCTCTATTTTATTTTTCTTTTTTATTTATTATGTCGCACTATCAGGATGAATTTTAAAACTATCATTACTTCTTCAGTAAACTGAAACTAAAGAACATGTTCCATCTAGAAGAAATATACTAGATCTGACATTCCTTTTTTGAAGTAAACTGAAACTCGAATACTCATGTTTTTCAGAGTACTTGTACTCTCTGAGGGAAAGATTCTAGAACTTGATGTTCCTGGAAAGTTGCTCCAAGACTCAAACAGCGTTTTCTTCAAGATGGCAAAGGACGCGGGCTTGGTGTCTTAAAATAAAATTCCAATTTAAGTTAAACATGCAGCTTGTCATTTACAGTTATAAACAGGATAGACTGAAAGTCGGTAAATAAATTTATGATTGCAACAAAGTTTTATTAGTTATAAGGCCTACTGTTGGTGCTTCATTAGATACAGTATTATCTAACACTATAAAATTTATACAGGATATTTTATTGTTTATTGTTGATTTGACACTCCAACGTACAACCTATGTTTGGTGTTCATTTCTATGTCTAAAAAAAGAAATCACTAAGCATACACAGATCGGAGCCTTTTTGTCTCCAATCATTATTTCTGTCAGGTTACTTATTTTGAATAAAACAATTTAAAAAGGCTTATGTCGTTTTATTGCGTTACTGTTGTAAACAGACCATTATATTAAAGAAGAAATAAAGTTAACCATACATTTCATGATAATTAAAGCCGTCACGCTGCGAACAATTCTCTAAATTATCTCTTACTTTATGTATTAATGGCATTTACATATACTCCACAAGAAAATATTGATTTCCTGAGTGTTTTCCTATATCCTTTAAACATCTGGTTTTATTGTGTGGTCTTTAAAAAATGCAAAAATGTTGATCTACAGGGCCAGTGTACTTAAATATAACTATATTGTCATGTTTAATCTTTCCTCCAGTAAATATTATTCTAAATTAAGAAACATGTAACGTTTGGTCCCTGGCCTTTTTTTTATCTACTATTTCGACTCCATTAATGGACCCCAATCCTTTTGGTTCTTCTTTTTTCTCACGATAACCACTGCAAATGCGTGTGACGCTTCACAATTAAAAGTATCCGATTAACAAAACTAATCCTTTAACAGACTCAGACAGATGAACTGTTCTGAAACACAATCCTATATCCTATGTGTATCATATTTGGACTATATATTATATTAATTACACTCGGTTGTTTGTCCAGTGGTTTTATATTTAACGTCATTTTTTAAAGTTACGTCCAATGCTAGCTAGACGTTGTTATTTTTCAACTTTTTTTACGTTACGTCATGCTCCTATGAATTCCCTTTTGAGAAAATGCGCCGAATATATAAAAGGTGGTAAAGTAAAAAGTTTCTGACATGGACATGAGTGTAACCTATTCACTTACCCAACTCCCATTATGCTATCGTTCATATCTCTTTCTCCCTCCTCATGCCTCCTCTTTCACTCCCCATGCCTCCTCTTTCACTCCTCATGCCTCCTCTTTTACTCACCATGCCTCCTCTTTAACTTCTCATGCCTCCTCTTTCAATCCTCATGACTCCTCTTTCACTCCCCATGCCTCCTCTTTCACTCCCCATGCCTCCTCTTTCACCCCCATGCCTCCTCTTTCACTCCCAATGCCTCCTCTTTCACCCCCCATGCTTCCTCTTGCACTCCTTTTCACTCATTTGATAACAAAGTTTCCTCTTAAAAAGGGAAAGGCTTGGCTGGATGTGGCAATATAATACGTAATGAAGTACATATGGTAACCTTTAAATAATTTTGTGCAATTAATCTCTGGCTTTCAATAACCAAGACCCCTTCACAATAATGGGACCGACCAGAATATGATAAGCAAATTCCTGTAGATGTACACTTTTATATTATGCGACACAATCATTTTTGCCCACGCACCTTATGTTTTACCCGTATTTAAATTCGTAAGATACACCGAATAATTCAACTCTGTAAAAAACAACAACACCTAAACAGAATAGTTGATATGTACTTTTATGCAAGCGATCTCCATGGTAACAAAATATTCCCCTATTACGCACCTTCTGTTTTACCCGTATTAAAAATTGTATGATACACCGAATGGTTCAACTCTGTAAAAAAGTAGATTTTATCAATACAGCGTTATGAATCATTATACCCAGCGCATTTGTGTCTCGGTCATGAGTTATAAAATAATTTATGTTAACGTTAACAGCCGTTTAAAAGTCATTTCTGATTAACATGTTAACCTTAGGTTTATTGCCTCTGATAAATATTTTTTCATGTATAAATGAAAAGTAAATAAGGATTAGTCTTTTAACAACAGTAAGAAAAACACAACACCTAGAGTACATATACTTTCTTTATTTTGCGGAGACACCACTTAACGTTTCTGAAACATACATGAATCAGTAAGCACCAATCATAATGTTATAAGAGAGGCTTACAAAGAAGTAAAATATAGGTTTATGATATAACTATTCATGTAAGCAATTATGTTAGGTGCGTGTGCTTCTATTCCTCTTCAAGTTATATTATATCTCTAATCTCCGCTGCTATTGTTTGAAAAATGTACATATACTTTCTTTATTTTGTGTAGACACCACTTAACATTTCTGAAACATACATGTATCAGTAAGCACCAATCATAATGTTATAAGAGAGGCTTACAAAGAAGTAAAATATAGTTTTATGATATAACTGTTCATGTAAGCAATTATGTTAGGTGCGTGTGCTTCTATTCCTCTTCAAGGTATATTATATCTCTAATCTCCGCTGCTATTGTTTGAAAAATATAGTCGCTTCTCAATAGTATTGAAAGTAGATTGCGATTTTGAATTAACAATGTTTTTTTCTCATTCGGCTGACGCGTCTTGAAGCTAAGGTCCGATTAAGCAATCTTTCATCTGCAAATACTGGAATGTCGCGTAGTAATAATGTGATAGATCCTGCAGCTAATTTTCTCATGATTTCAGCGATGGCCTCTATTTGTCTCGCAGTAATGTTTTGTAGCAAATGACGCCTGGCTCTTGTTGCTGCATTGTTTAAGGTTCTCAAATAATTTAGTTCTCGAAACACAATTGACCGTTCCATTCTATTTTTCTCACTTTTTTTACTTTCTTCCATATACTCTTCTTCCAAATCAGGAATGGTGTAATTGTCCAGCACTTTATCAAAAAGAAATCTGCGTTTTAGAACAGCATATTTTATGGCTTCTGTGGATTGATGGTCCTCTGTGTCAATGAGTTGAGTAACTGTCTTCTTTATTGGTTTATAGACAGGATCTCGTTTCATGGCATCAAACCATATCAGTTTGGTGCGGAATATGTTCATTAAGGCTTTCCTGTAAGTGCTCTTCATATCCTCAAAGACATCTTCTTTCGCTTCCCCCTCGCTAAGGTCACTATCATCTTCCATAAACTCACGCACTTCGTCTTCGTACTGCGACTGACACTCTTGAAATGCCTCATCTACAATATCTTGCCAAGGATCAGCTTCTGAGGTAGCTCCAGGGGTGACTGGCAAGTCATCGCCACTCTTATCATACTTGTTTTCATCAACAGAACCAAAAATGTCCTCTTTAACAGAGCTATCAGACATTTCGCCGTCATCGGAATCCTCCATTGAATGCATTTTGTTTTTATGTCGCAACATATTATCCCTTCTTCCGAAACTTTTGAAACAGATGTCACACTCAAACATTGTAAGGCAACTTCCAAAGAGGTAATGAGAACGTAGTTAAAAGTGTCTTCACTTTAATACCTGTCTGATAGTGACAATATCACCCGCTTGCTTTGAGTTCTGTTTTGTCTTTTTTCCACTAGAGGTCGCCTCTTCTCTAGGTTTCTTACTTTTGTTATGGGCACCTGCTGACTTTTCTCTAGAGACTGTGCGTTTCTTTTTTGCATTGACTTCTTTCATTCTTTGTAATTCCAAGTCAATTAAAGTCCGCTTAGGTTTTAACTGACGTTTCAGCATACTCCTGGCTATAGCTGTTGTCTGCTCTGCCGGTAGAACCATCCGTATATACATTTCTGAACGCGGTACCTGACTTTGTCGAAAGGCACTCCGTTTAAATTTTATGCCCCTTTTATCTTGCGAATTGAATATATCCATTTCCCTCAAATGTAGGTCTTTACGTCTTGATATCTTAACATTCAATGAACTTGTGGATGTGCCATTCAACATATATATCGTTTTGCGACTGTTACATTTAGTCTTTAATTTTCGTTTCTATATTATGTTTCAACTGCTTAAGAAATGTTCTTCTATCCCCAAACGCGTTATCGCAGCACACGCATATGTTTGAATAATAAGTGGAAGTATGCCACGTTCTTAAATGATGCAGCATATTTCTTCAAGACAGGAAAAAGTAATCGCATTTCTTACATCGAAATTGGCAATATAAAACGTATTTTGCGCAATTAATATCTGGCTTTCATTAACCAATACCCCTTTACAATAATGGGATCGACCAGAACATGAGAAGCAAATTCCTGGCGATGTACACTTTTATATTTTGCGACACATTTTTTTTTGCCCACGCACCTAACGTTTTACCCTTATTTAAACTTGTAAGATACACCGAATAGTTCAACTCTGTAAAAACAACAACAACACCTTAACAGAATAGTTGATATGTACTTTTAAGCAAGCGATCTCCATGGTAACAAAATATTGCTGTATTACCTGACCCAGTTTAAATAAGATTTAAATATCTTTTATCAAATACACGCCTTTTTACGCTGGTGGTTGATGCTTTGAATAGGTTTTAAATTGACATCGTCTCTCTTGGTTAACAGAGGTTAACGTTCACTTAATATGGAATAACACATTTCCTCATATAGACGGTAAACATTATGCCCGACTTAGATTTTGTTTAAAATATATAGATAATTTATGTTTACTAGTTTATTGTCTTTAATCGATATTAGATATACACGGGGAAAAAGTCAGCCAGGTAAGTGTTAAGTAGTTTATAATTTCATTTAAAATTACTGAAAAACTAGATTCGTTTGTATGTAAGTTACGAATCCCTATCCTTTTTATTTCTTCTAATCCAATTTAATTAATATGTACAAAAACAAAAGAACGTAAGAACGCTTACACACAATATTTTTTTTTCAATTAATGATTTTTAACTCGAAAATCATTGATTTAAAAAACACCTTTTTGAGCAATTGGTCTTATATTACAGATAAATGGTGGATCTTTTTTTCCCAAAGACTGAAGTTATCATCTACATCACGAGATTGTGTTTCCAGTAAGTGAAGGACGTCACAAAAGAATGTGTTTCCTGTGTGTTAATTCACATTTGAAAAATCCTGGATGTTTAAGTGTGATAAATATTTGTACAGTGAATCTATGGTGAACCTTGTTTTTACTATCATAAAGAACTTATTTAACGTTGACATACAATAAAAAATGCGGTGACTTACAAGTTTGTGTTATATTTGATCATAAAACCTTGTTGTTTTGTTTTTGTTATTTGTTTAACAAAGTAAAACTTTACTTTATTTTAGGCTAGTCTGAGATGATATCAAATAGATTAAACCTCTACACCGTGATGGTGCAATACAAAAGAGTTATGGTTTTCACCTGACTTAATATTATACAGGTAAAAGTCTACTTGTTCGCTCACTGGGATCGGTTTCAAAATATCATCTCAGATTACGCATTTGAAATATTTTGTTTGAATCCTTAGAAAAATAACGATCCGTTCATCTATGTAAAAAGTCAGATATGAAACTATTCAATGGTCTGGCCTCTCCTTATTCTAAAAAAATAATTACCTAATCTCTTAATTATTTTTAAGTGATAAAGTGATTTTAAATACTCTACTGCTACAGAGAAAATAAAATTGAGGTCAACAGTAATTTTGTAATATCCAACTATTAACCAAACTTATCAACAAAATTGTGATATGTGAACTGACTTTAGACACAGTTTAGACATAAAGGCACTTGATACCTTGAGGGCTGGTATACCTCGGGGGCTGGTATACCTCGGAGGCTGGTATACCTTGAGGCTAACAATGTTCAGATTACTTCCCGCCTTCATAATAGAGTTCTTTCCACGCTTAACTTCCCTTTCCCGCATGCGCAGTAACCCAAAGGGCAAATCATACCAAAAGGTATGATTCCCCCCCCCGTTTTTACCTACTAGTACAGTGTGTGACGAGTAGTAGAAGCATATATCTATCAGCTGGCTCGACCATAACGGACATTTAATTAGTTGTAAAATTATTCATAAAAGTGCAAAAATGCATAAAAGTAAAACCAGGACATAGTTGTCTGATGTAAGGAGTCATGTAACTGTGTTTGGTTAATGTAAAACTGGTCACTGACTTAACGAGGACTTATAAAAAAACGTTCTATGTTTCAGTGTTTTATATGAAGATGCATTGTTGTTATAACTGAATTGAGTGACAATTTTATTTTAATTAAAAACTAGACACACACAAAAACTGATTGGGCTTTTTAAATCGTTATATTAGAACTGGAAATGTTTGAAAATATCTGTGGTAACTATTCCTTTTGGGTAAGTATATTAAAATTTAAGCTTAACTTAATATCGTTGATAGGATTATTTTTCGGTATCAAACTTATAAATGATGTGTTAAAAAAAAAGAGAGAGAGAAAAATAGAAGAAAACAACATCAACAACAACAACAACAACAAAAACAATAAAACCCCCAACAACAATAAAAAAACAACAACAAAAAAACAAGCAAAAAAAAACCAAAGAACAAACAAATATAGATATTTATAAAAAAGATGCGAAACACCATAGCTACATAGATAGGTTTGTTATGACTTAAATGTTAAAACTTGAAATCAGGACAAAGAACAAAACAGAACATAATTGTTACCGTCGATGATTTTATCAATTTTGAAAAAGCTTGATATCAAATGGTTAAATAAGACTGTATGCCATTGCAAAACAACCCATGCAAGTTTCAACATATATTTCATAGTTAATCATATAGTTCTGGTTCAGCGGGAAGTAATCAAATAATGTACATTTTAAAGTCAATCTCAAATTATTTTTTTCCCTCTATTAAGCAAATGATATTTTAAGCAAAATTAATATTCAAGCGAAACAATTATTAGAATCATTAACATATATGCTTCAAGTATTTAAAATGAAGTTACGATAACTGCTAAAGTTATTTTATGTTGAATGAATGTTGTTTTTAAAAGAGTCCGTGATGTAGCATCAAACATATAATATTATTTATGTTCTGTTTGAAAATGCATTTAATCAATTTCGTAAATACGAAATGATTCGTTTTCGCAAAATAATATTTCGTTATTAGGGTTCTAATACGAACGATAGTATTCCCTGTATAGTCAGAAAGAAAAGCAACTAAATTTTACTCATACACCCTTGTTATACATTAGATACATTTTATATTCATTGCATTTATGTGAACTTTATTTTGCCAAGATTTACTTTGTAACAACTGATGCAAATAGACCGCTGAAAAATTATGTAAAGTTTACTAAATGACATTTGTGTATTTTAATCTACAATGAAATGAATACGCAACTTGTAAAATATTTTTTCTGTCATAAACCGTCTGATTTCACATTGACTCCCGGTTTACTGTAACGTGAAAGTAGGATCGCTAGTAAAATTTCATTGGTAGACGAAAAATTCGACATTCCATTGGCCACTTGCCATGAAAAAGAAAGGACTTTCGGGAACGAGCACAATGACTTTCTGAGTTTGAACCTGAATGTAATCTAATAGGTGCATTTTTCAACTGCTATGCACATCCTATATTCGTGAAAGTAAGAAAACGATGGTAAATTATCGGCTAAAATGTCGTAGAGGTCGGATTCAACAGTTTGTGTCCTGCCTTTCGGTCATTTAAAAACGTTTTATGCACGGGCATCTTTATCCCTAAAATGTCGTAGAGGTAGGATTTAACATTTCGTTTTTTGCTTTTCGGTCATTTAGAAACGTTTTATGCATCTTTACCGCAAAATTATATTAACAAGGAAAATTCAAATGGACTTGAGTCCATTTGAGTGTACGGTTTTTTTTACTGTATTTTTAATGAACCTTAGTCTACAGCACTCTTTTTTGTTTGCAGATGCCAATAAAAGAAATTCAAAATATATCTTTAAATTGAAGGCCTGTCTGTTCAGACATATTGTAACTAAGGTAATGCACATTTTTTTGAAGAAGAACAACAACATGTTTGTTCAGCCTTTTGTTTCCATATATCTCTTGATGTTAATGGTGATAATTATGATACTGAAACTTTGTTTGTTTTGTTAAGTAACAAAATAACATGAATTTCATGGAATAACATGCTTTGACAGAATAACAAACATGCTACTATAGAATAACAAATATACTTGTAATATCAATGATGATAATAAACTATGACCATGCTTTGATTACTTTGATATAATTCAACATAAAGACCAGGTGAGATACAGTCACTGTCGTAGCAAAGTACGACCGGGATGCAGACAGAATTTTTAACTTTAGATATCTTTTTTCTTCGTGAGCCGAATTCTATTATTTAAAAAAAAACCCATTTAACATAAACATTGTATAATTTTACATCATTTGAAAGAATTTTAACTTTTAAAAAAGAAAACTAATAAACTAATTTATACCTGTCGTTTCAGCATTTTTCAGCATTTTTCTAGCAGCTTAGATGCACTAAGTTTAACCATTTACAAACAAAAGAGTAAACAGTTTTGACAATTATGTTTAAATATGTAAAATATGAGTTTACAGACCTTTTACATGATATAAGATACTGAACTGTTTGATGAAAAATGACTTTGTAACTGAAATTACAAAATTACTATGTTTTGCATTTTTATCAAACGCCATATTTTTGCCAACCTTCAAAAAGTTACCTGTATCTCTTATCAGTTACTTGTTACTAATGATAGATTTCAAAACAATAACATCCACTGTTCCTACACAATATTACCAGACAGTCTCGTGATTCTCTCCGAGGATTTCCGGAATAACACAACTTCGCAAATTGATTCAACAGGCAGTACATCGTAAAAATACGTAATGCTTCGGCAATAATCGGATTTTCTAACAGCCAATCAAAGCATGGAATTACATAATAATGGATAACACTAACCCCGCTCCAATTGTACATATAGGAATATAATACTGTCAATTTTCCGTACAGACAAGCCAGTAACTCAACTGATACTGCAATACTTGTACTTATATTCAGTGGACACGTTCCCAATTTCATATGTCTTTGGTCATTTTCTGTACGGAAAATTCCCAGTGTTATATTCCTATATGTACAATTGGAGCGGTGTTAGTGTTATCCAGTATTATGTAATTATATGTTTTGATTGGCTGTTAGAAGATCCGATTATTGCCGAAGCATTGCGTATTTTTACGATGTACCACCTGTTTAATCAATTTGCGAAGTTGTGTTATTCCGGAAATCTTCGGACAGAATCACGGACAGAATCACGTGACTGTCTGGTAATATTGTGTAGGAACATTGAATGTTATTGTTTTGAAATCTATTAATAGTAACAAGTAACTGGTAAGAGATACAGGTAACTTTTTGAAGGCTGGCAAAAATATGGCGGTTGATAAAAATGCTAAACATATAATTATGTAATTACAGTTACAAAGTCATTTTTCATCGAACAATTCAATATTTTAAATCATTTGAAAGGTCTGTAAACTCATATTTTTCATATATAAAAATATTTTTCGAAACTGTTCACTTTCTTGTTTGTAAATGGTTAAACTTAGTGCATCTAAGGTGCTAGAAAATTTCTGAAAAAATGCTGAAACGACAGGTATAAATTAGTTTAGTTTTCTTTTTTAAAAGCAAAAATTCAAAATCTGCTTATATTTTCAAAATATGAATTTAAAGAGTCTTCAAATGATGTTAAATGATACATTGTTTATGTTTAATGTTTTCAAATAATAAAATTCGGCTCACAAAGAAAAAAAAACATCTTGAGTTAAAAATTCAGTCTGGTTCCCGGTGGTACTTTGCTACGACACTGACTTTTCCTCACCTGGTCTTTAATATGTTGAATTATATCAAAGTAATCAAAGCATGGTCATACTTTATTATCATAATTGATATTACAAGTATATTTGTTATTCTATTCAAGCATGTTTGTTATTCTGTTTAAGCATGTTATTCCATGAAATTCATGTTATTTTGTTATTTAACAAAACAAACACTGTTTCAGTATCATAATTATCACCACTAACATCAAGAGATATATGGAAATTAGAGGTTGAACAAATATGTTGATTTTGTTCTTCACAAATTGGGCATTACCTTAGTTATAATTCGTCTGAACAGACAGGTCTTCAATTTAAAGATATAAATTAAATTTCTTTTTATTAGCATATGCAAACAAATTAGAGTGCTGTAGCTTAAAGTTCCTTAAAAATACAGTAAAACCGTACACTCAAATGGACTGTCCATTTGAATTTTCCTTGTTTAAAGATACTTCTTGTTTAAAATATCTTGCACCGCATTATCTGCAAAATCGTCACAACATTTATTTTTGCAAAACAATTCACAACAACAACAAAACAAGAACAAAAGAACTAACATACCCTTTAAACTTTAATTTATAAGTTGTTAGAAGAAATATTTTCGAAAAAAAACCCCAAAACCCAGGAACAACCATTATTAGAAAACTCTAATTACCGTTGGTAACATTTCATCTTCAAACTTCACAGTTCGAAGTTCATACTTTAGACTTCATACTTCAAACTACACATTCTAAACTTCACACTTAATACTTCAAAACGTACTTTACATGAAGTGAAGTATGAACTTTGAAATGTTAAAGATGAAATAAAATCACTTCCGGTAAATTCCGAGTGTATTGTAATAGTCGAGTACAGAATGACACAGGCTACTTCGACAAGTGCAAACATGTGTGATATAAACCGTGGTTAGAAATAAAATAATAGATACGTTCGTAAAATCTTTCTGTGAATAATACATTGGCCGTCGTTCGGATGATAAAAATGAAGAAAATATTGTGTTGACAAAAATGATATTTGCAATAGTTATTCGTAAAATCGGAATATTAATTTTCGTGTTGTTTATGAGACGGCCATTTTTATCTAAGAGATGTAATTCTTTATTATCAAATAACATTTCACATTCACGACTTAAGTTTCCATATTTTTACGAAAAAAATGAGTTAATATATATTTTATTTCGTGACATTTCTTAAGAAAAGAAATTTTTCATAAGAAAGCAATAAGACGTTTTTTTACAAAAGAAAAATAGAACGTAATGATAAATTCATCTTTACGAAAGATTATTTCGTGAAAATGAATGGAGTTTAAACGAAAATTTAAACTGTAGAACATCTACGAAAAATAATGCGTCAGCTAAATATTAAACATGATCGAGGTCACCTCTGAGTTTTCTAATTATATCGTATAACGCTACGTATGTTTTCGAGTACACACTTATAAAAATATTTCTAATTATGTGCTGATTCATTCATAGAACTCTGAAAAGCTCCTTAAGGACACTCCTGAGATCAGCCCTTGCTTTGAAGAGACCACCCTGGTGTGGATACCATATGGATATCTCTGGGCGACACTTATACCATATCTGATCTACCTATCCAAAAGAGAAAGTGACCCACCGCTACCATGGTCTCGACTGGTGATGACGAAAACGGTAAAACTTCAATGTTATAAGTTAGATGTTTTCTTTTTATTATATATCAAAAACAATCAATGCACTGTTCCATAGCATAAAACTATAGAATGCTTACTGAAGTGGTGTACAAAGTCCCTAAAACTCGGGTGTTTTATTTTATTTATAGTCTAGAAAATTTGTAACAAATTACAAAATACTTAAGAAAACGGGAAAAGCACCAAACTTGACACAGATCAAAACAAAAGAAACATTTTGGGTATGGGGCCCAATTTTTTACATGCCAAGATGGCCGCCATGGCGAATGGACGCCATGACAAAATATTAAGACCATAAGAATCAAGTAGTAGCTTCGTATAACTACAATTATACTTGAAATGCATTCGGTAATAAGTGTACATAGAAGACTATGCATTACTTGAATTAATAGACACCTGTTAACTATTGTTATGTTGTTTATTGCTTCTGTTTCCATGGTAACAGCTAAAGTAAAAAGATAAGGCAGTCTCTATAACAACGATACAGTTAATTATTTTAACTTTTTCTTCATAATATTTTGTTAATTGATTTATTTATATTTACTCATTAATAGACTATAATAACTGAAAATAATTAACAATAATTGAATAATATTGTTTAAAAAGAAATTTAGATTAAGATTACTATGACAGGCTTCATGACCATTCAGATCCTGTCCAACAGTTTGGACCATTCCTGCATGATACATGAATTAATAAGTTAAATTTTGTTTTTGCTTGAGAAAGTGAAGAGAGGATGTGTTTTTTGAAGCTCTTACAAAATCTTATTTTTCGACTGGAATAACATATTTTTGTGAATTTCTTTTGGTGCAACACTGTTAATAAGTGTTTTAGCTGTCTGAATATGGATTTTAGAGCTTAAATTGGATTATGGAGGGCTGGATATTCAACATCAGTCAATCAGTAAATAGCCATAAACTATTTTGTAAACGACGCCATATTTAACAGTCATTTACACATGTTTACATAATCCTTTTGTTAAAAGTTAGAGAGAAGATAGTTATACCACAGTTACACTTCAATATCTAACAAGTATACTACGCTACAAAAATATGGCTGACACAGACAGATAAAAAGAAGCTTGCAGGTGAAAAACGAAAACATAGTGAAGGCTCAAGTCTCAGTGAACTTGACAGTAGCAACACAAGCTTTGAAAACCAGGGAAAAAACAAAGCAGCATAAAAAGAAGATGGCGAAAATAAAGGAACAGTGTGAAACCCAGAATTCACAAGAAATATCCGATATACAAAGACAATTGAAACAAATGAATGACTAGTTGTCAAATGTTATGACAAAAAACGACGGTTCATTAAGAGAAATGATTAGAGAAATATTTGTACAAATGAAAGAAGAATTGATGGCGTCAGTGGCAAAACGTATTGAGGTACTTGAAGCCCGATTATTCGACAAAGAGATAGAAAACAACAATCTTAAAGAAAAAGTAAAGCAGATAGAAAGAGACTTGGAAGATAAGCAGTGTGAAAAAGATCAGTTACTCGATGAAATACGTAAGTCAAAAAAGAGCGTTGACAAAGTATTAAATGATCAAGAACAATATAGCAGACGGAATAACATCCGAATTAATGGAGTGACAGAACAGGAAAAAGAAACCATTGAACAAACAACAACCAAAGTATGTGAAATTTTGAATACAAATATGAAGTCAATTGCTCTTGACTTACCTGAAGGTAACATTGATATAGCACATAGAATTGTAAAAAAGAAAAACTGCAAAAGGCAGATAATTGTTCGTTTTCAATCCAGAATGATCAGGGATAAGATAATGAAATATAAAAAACTTATGAAAGGTACAGGTATTTTTATCAGTGAAGATCTGGAAAGATTAAACAACTACGTTCTAGCTTGTGTACGTGAAAAGTCTCCAGGTTGAAAACGCATGGTCCGACAATGAGAAGATATTGTATGAGGATAAAACGGGTAAAATAAGAGAAGTGCGATTCAACGATTATCAAGACTGGATAGATATGAATTGGCCGGATAAAAAAAAAAAGTGAACAGACAAAAAGGAAGATAACCAGACAGTCGAAAATGAGAAAAACAATGCATGAAACAAAACTTTTACTATAGTCCACCTTGAAAAACAAACAGTAGAAATGATCGTTTTTATATGGCGAGTAGTCTTTAATAAGGGTCGGTTTTTTTCTGTTGCAGTATACTTTTACCATGTAATAACTAAGCCGGAAAAATACTGATCTACTGTGACAGATTAGGCCAAGGCTATACTTGTTTTTTGTCTTTAAATCAAACTGTTTGTTTTTGTTTGTTTCTCTGTTTTTTTTTAAGATGAATTCAATTTTCTATTTAAATGATTGTTCCTATATCAGGTTTATCTCTCAAACTTAATCACCCATGAGATGGATTGTTAATTAAGTAAAGAACTCTATTAACAGTTTTTAAAAAAAAATTTCGACTTTGATCAGTCAAAAAAAAAACAACAAACAAACAACAATCACACACAGGTTTAAAAATATACACCTGGCCTAAGTCTGAAGATCGTTAGTGAATGCTATATATGTACTATACACTATCTTTATTTGAAAAAACCTGTTAGACTTAAGTATGCTAAAACGAACATATGATGGTGCTTATTGACACGATTATTTTTGTTATTACATAATCCTGGTATTTTTGATTATGAATTAATCTAAAAACGTATTTGCATGAAATAATGACACATTAAGTTTTTTTTTCTTTTTTTAGAGAGAAAAAAAACACGGCTAATGATTCGAGGATATTTTGTGTGTAGGGAATTATTTTTTGTTTACTTATTGAAAGGTGGTGTTCACTAACTTTTTTATTGCCGACAGCGATATTGCTGCGACAGTTATAATGATATTTGGTTGAAATGTGACTGTTTATTATAAATTTGTATGAATTCCTATTGACTCATTTAAAATAACAAGGTTATCTCCCTTAAAGAAAAATATTGCTGTAACATTGTCAGTTTTTTAGAAATGGAAGATTGGATAAAAATCTTTAATGAAAATTGATTTTACTCCCCACTTACAACGGCGATAGTTACTTATGACCTTTTAATACAGCTACTATATGTATATACATGAAATATTTAGAGTATTATTAAATGATCTGCACCATCTTTGAAAAAAAAACATAAGCAATTTTCTATTTTGAATGATGCTAAAAAGGTAATGATTTAATAACTTTGAAATTTATTTTACGTAGAAGGGTCCTTCATTCTTCATCCAATATTTTATCTAAACATGGGACTTTCGTATAAAGAGAAAGAAAAAAAATGTTGCAGGGGAATATATATAATTGTCAAGATTATTAAGACCCCTTTTCTCTGTTACTTGATAGCACCATAATCATACAAATAACGTGACAAAGAAATATAACGAATTATAGTATAGAAATCAAACTTTGAGTCGTCAATGAAACGACAATGATTTTGTTTTCTTGTTCTTTTTTTCGTTTTTTTGTTGTTTATTTTGTTTGTATTTTTGTAACCACCGTTTTTGATGTTTATTTTTCTGCAGCTCTCCGAAAAATACTAATGTAATATGCTCCAAAAAACAACCTTTATTAACTTCTCATGCTTATTTTTATTTCATCTTCTATTAACCTTTTGCTTCCCAAGATTGAATAATAGCTACTATAACAATTTTTTTTCGTTAAAATGTGTATTTATGAGCCAGACCCTCTTACAATATATGAATTTAACATTTAGTACTTTTAATGTAAAGGGACTAGCGTCAAAAGAGAAACGTTTAAAAATATTTAATTATTTAAAAGAAAAACAAAACACAATCTTTTTTCTACAGGAGCTTCATTGTGTTCCAGATGATCATGATTCTTGGAAGAAACAATGGGGTGGAGATATATATATTAGCGGAAATAGCAGTAACAGTCAAGGACTTGGTATTTTTATTAGCCAAAATATTATTTACAATAAGCTAGAATATAAAGAAATAATAAGTGGTCGATTGCAACTACTTAAGTTAGAATTAGGTGAAAAAATACTTGTATTGATAAATGTTTACGGGCCAAATAATGAAGATGTAACCTTTTGTAATATTCTTGAAGAAACAATTATTGCATATAATAGTGAAACGCTTCTCATTGGAGGGGATTTTAATACTATTCTTGACTACAAAACAGACAAATTAAATGGTAAAAATGATGAAATTTCATAGCGTTCTGAGAAGCTTAACAAAATAATTGAAAATAATGAATTATTTGACATTTGGCGTATACTTAATCCAAAAATAAAAGAATACACGTGGCATTCAAATCATAGACCCCCTATATTTTGAAGGTTAGACTTCTTTCTTATCTCTTCAGATTTGCTTAATTCCGTTTCGAAATGTAATATAACGACAGGTTACCGCTCGGCCCATTCAATAGTTAGTGTTCAAATTCAAGAATCAAAAAAAGATAGAGGGCCGAATTATTTTAAGATTAATAGTAGTCTCCTTCTTCATGAAGAATTTCGGAAAAATATTCGAAAAGCAATCGAAGAAATAGCTGAAATAAACAAAGAATCGAACCCAAACACATTATGGGCAATAATCAAAGGAACAATAAGAGATATAGCAATTAAATATTCAGTAAAACACAAAAAGAAACAAACCGAATTAACATCGCAATTAGAAAAGAAAATTAAAGAATTAGAAGAAGAAATATATAATGACCCAATAATGAAATTTTAGCAAACAGGTTGACCCAAGAAAAAAATGAGCTAAATAAAATTATTGAAGAAAAAATCAATGGAATTCTACTTCGGGCAAAAGCCGAATGGGTTGAAGGAGCAGAAAAAAAAACACAAAATACTTCGCTAACCTAGAAAAGAAAAAAGCTGAAGGGAAAACTATTAAAAATCTTAGAATTAACGATAAAGAAATAACAAATCACGAAGATATTTTAAAATATACGAAACAATTTTATGAAGAACTATATAAGAAAGACAATAATTTAAAAATTAACGATGAATTCTTTCCAGCGGACCACCAGAACAAATTAGATGAACGAGGTAAAGATAAATGTGAAGGTCTGTTGAATGAAGAAGAAATCGGTATTGCACTGAAAGAAATGAAAAATATGAAAAGCCCAGGCTCAGACGGAATTACAGTAGAATTTTATAAACTAATTTGGAAAGACATTAAAACATTTTTGATACAATCTCTAAATTACTCTTTTCAAATTGGTAAACTATCTGAGCTTCAAACACAAGAAATAATTTCACTACTTCCAAAAAAGAATAAAAATCTGAATGATATTAATAACTGGAGACCTATATCCCTTTTAAACGTAGACTACAAAATAGCGTCAAAAGCAATTGCCAATAGAATTAAAAAAAGTCACAGTCCAAATTATTAATAAAGATCAGACAGGTTTCATTAAAGGCCGATACATTGGTGAAAATGGAATTATATATGACGTCATAGAAAAACTGAATAAAAATGATGAAAAAGGTCTTATCTTCTTTTCAGATTTTCATAAAGCCTTTGACAGCCTTGAACATCCATTTATTTTTAAATTTCTTAAATACTTTAATTTTGGTGATTCTCTAGTAAATTGGGTAAAGTTATTTTATTCAGATGCTAAAAGTTGTATCTCTAATAACGGATATTTTTCTGAATTCTTTGATATCCAAAAGGGGGTAAGACAAGGCTGTCCTCTTTCACCTTACATTTTCATAATTTGTATTGAAGTTCTTTCAATGGCTATAGAAAACAACCAAAATATTAAAGGGATATATTTGTCAAATGTTGAGGTCAAACAAACTCTCTTTGCAGATGACGCTAGTTTTTTTTAGATGGATCCAAACGATCTTTAGAAACGTTAATAAGTACATTAGATAAATTAAGTGATATTTCCGGTTTACGATTAAATCAGACAAAATGTAATGTAATGACGGTCGGCTCTCTTAAGAATTCTACTATCAAATTTTGCCATGAAAAACCTTTTAATTGGTCAAATCAAGCAGCAATTTTAGGTATCACTTTTACGAATAACAAAACAAGCATTCACAATTTGAATCTCGCAGTTTAAACACACATTGCTTACATGGAAAAGATGGAAACTATCACTCATTGGCAAAATAACGGTTCTTAAAACGTTTGCATTCCCAAAGCTTATATATCCACTAACAGTCTTAACGAATCCTCACATTGTACTGGTACATGAAATAAATAGATTAATGTTTGACTTTTTGTGGGACTCAAAACCTGATAAAATAGCAAGAGATATTATAATACAAGACTATGAAAATTGTGGTCTATCTATGGTAGACTTAAAATCGATGTTTATATCATTAAAAGCCAGTTGGGTGAAAAGAATCATATTTGAAAACCATTCTACGCTTAAAAGTATGTATATAAATGAGTTACAAAAGAGAGGAGCTTTATTATTTTTTAAAAGTAATTGTAACAGTGAGCTTTCAAAACGTTTAAGTATTAGTTATATTTTTCTGAAAGAAATCCTGTCTGCATGGTGTAGCTTAAATTTTTGTTCCGAGATTACTAATTACATGAAACAAATAATTTGGAATAATTCCTATATTGTTAATACACATGATACACCTTTTTTCTATAAACAATGGTATGAGTTGGGCATTATATACATTGACCAGATATTTGACTTCAAAAATTATCGGTAATATACTTTTTCTCAATTGCAGAGACTGTATAATGTGCCAGTGACAGATTTTCTCAAATTTCACACACTACTCTCATGTATAAAAAAATCGTGGAAGGAAAAAATAATTAACAATGATAGAAATAGAATGTCTGAACCAGAATACCTAGTATTAAGGATAAAACCAAATACAAAAATAAATAAGATGCTTTATAACATCGAAGGAAAAAAAATAAATAAACGAAACATTAAAGTTTTACAGAAATGGATGCAAACCGATATAGACTGGAAAGAAATATTTATAACACCCATAACCTGTACGATAGACACAAAACTAAGAGAATTTCAGTATAAGTATATAATGAGGATTGTTCCAAATAATGTCTTTCTATTTAGATCTAAACTTGTTCCAAGTAATCTCTGTGACTTTTGTAATATAGCCACAGAAACAGTTAAACATATGTTTTGGGAATGCTACATAATTCAGAAGTTCTGGGTTGAATTGCATAGATACCTTAATGTAAAGGGAATACAAACTAGGCCTTTCCAGATGATTTCTTTCGGTACTTTTGAAACAGAACCAGAACCAAGGAAAAGAAATATTATTAATTATCTAATGATTTTGGCTAAATACTATATTTTTAAAAGTAAGTGTAATAAACTTTTGCCATCCTTTGTCAATTTTGTACCTTTCTTACAGCAAAAGATCCATCTAGAAAAAATAATTGCAACACAAAAAATAAGTTAGGTATATTTAATAATAAATGGAGTGAATTTCTGTCTAAATAAATTACTAATAGTTATGATAATTACAAAAAGGTTAAGCTAAATGATAATATGAAATTGGAAAGCAAAAAGAGAAGATATATATATCTCTCTCTATCTCTCTCTGTATCTCTCTTTCTCTCATGTTTTTTTAATAGAAACAAATCCTATCAGCACTGAACATAATTCCATTTGTGTATTTGCTACATTTTTGAGTGTTTTGAATGCTATTAAATATATTATGTAAAATGTATTATGTGTGTCAAACACTCTTAAAACATGTGTTTACTTTTTGTATTTGTGTTGAAAGGAAATAACAATGGTTAAAAAAAGTTAAAATCGCAAGGGAATTGAATGCATCAAAACCTTTCTGGGCTAAGCATAGTCTAAACCCCTTATCTAAACTGTGTTAATAACACCGCACAGAGTAAGTTTATAGCTGGCTCATAAGACAACAAGAGCTATCAGTAAAGGTGATGAATACCCCCAGATACGACCTTGACACAGTAATTTCTACATTTATAGTTTATCTGCCATAATATAAAAAATCGACTGAAAATTTCAAAATTCAACTTTCTGTGGAAAGTTAACTCAGCAGTATAGTCAACCATATGGATAAACACACAAATCTTAACTATCTTGCAAAAAATAAATCAGCAGAAATCAATACAAGCACCACATAATGAGGACATGCAAATCCAAGCTAAGTATTAAAAAAAGTGTGATTATACTCAAATTAATAGTTGCTGAAAAAAGAACAGACAAACTTACACTGGACAAACTTTTTATCTTTTCTATGTAAAAAAACAACAAAGGGGTATAACACAGTGAAAATTGATTGGACTGTAACGGAATAATAACATGCACTAGTAGGTTTGGTACTTATGATTCTTAAAATGTGACAAATAGTTGCTGAAAAATAGCATGGATGAATTTATGTATCAAAAAAGAATCAAAGGCCCTTAACTCAATTAAAAATGATGGCAGTGGAAGGCGGCAACAACATGCACAACTAGGCTTAACACTTAGAATTCTTGCAAAGTATTTTTAAAATCTGACAAATAGTTGCTGGGAAACAGTCCGGACAAATTGATGTGTAAAAAGATATCAAATGTCCAGAACTCAAAGAAAAATCATCATAGTTGGACGTGACAAGGATATGCACAACTAGGCTTGATACCTATGATACTTGCAAAGCATTATTTAAATCTGAGAAACAGTTGCCAACACAAGTGAATCCAATTTTGCCCCCAGATATTCAATCTTGGAGGTAAAAAGACATATCGGTTCATATTAGCACCAGCAATCCGACTGCATGAACTATCAAAATGCAGAAAATTACATCATTTAACCATTGTCGCAGTTTTCACCACTCTTGCATAAAGTTTTGCAAAGCATTTCAGATTTTAGACATTTACATCTTCCTCGACAGCCTCTGACAGGATGCATCAACGCTTTAGAAGCTCTATGCATGAAACTGCCGCCTATGGCAAGGAAGACCAAAAAGGCTCCCATTTAGAAGTGCTTAGAGCCCAGCCCCATTCTGAAGGACTTAGAAGTTCTGGAGATGGCAATAATGCCAGGCCTCATATGTAACCAGCTTGGTAAGCAACCCTCTTAGTGTGTTCAAGAAGAGCAGGAGAAGCAGGAGGAATACTCTATATAGCAGCAAATCTCCTACCTTAAGTAGAACTGTTCTCTGTTTTCCAGGTTGTTTGTGCCATGTCAGGTTTGCAATGGCAACCTTGACGAGTTATTTGTCCATGAAAACTTAACGTTCTGACCATCCCTGTCTTGTGTTGGTTATTTGCATTTTGGCACAAAGTCCGATCTTGTTTTTTGTCTACAGGTTTATTCAAAAGTCAAACTTGAAGCCCCCGAGGTTTATGCCGCAGAATAAGATTGCACTGTTATCTTTATCATGTTGAAAGTAACAGGCTGTCAATCCTTCCATGACTAAGCAGAATTTGTGTTTAAGCCATTCCTTAGTCGTCAACTCTCCAATGTAGAGAGTCTTAATATCGTGTATGTGTATAACCCAAATAGCCTAAAATCAGCCGTAAGATCTCAAAGAGGAAAGGGCGTGCGATGCAGAGTTCTACCCGACTCTAAAATCCCTGGTAACTGGGATTCATTCTTGAGGGTTGACAATAACAAAACTGAGATGTTTCACTTCTTGACTGAATAAGCAGTTTACAAAAGCCTTGGAAAGAAACTTATTATATCTACTCAAGATGGTGAGGTTATTGCTTCTTCTGGGTTGTTTGACACAAGCCCAATATCTCCATGTAATCATGAGGAAGCTGTTGTGAGACTGATGTTCCATCTAGAGGATATGTCAGCTCAAGGTTACAAACGAGCTATGGTAAGGATACAGACGTTCTTGTTCTTGCAGTTGCAGTTTGTCCCTAGATTACTTTAAATGAGCTGTAGGTATCATTTGTTGCTGGCAGAAAAAATCGATATATTGCAGTTTATGATATAGTGAACAGTCTTGGGTAATCAAAGTTAAAGAGCCTGTCAGCTTTTCATGCATTTACAGGAAGTGACCAGATCTGCTTTTTGTGGGCGTAGTAAAAATCTGCCTGGGACACTTGGAGTAGTTTTATGACACCACAGCCGCATTTTCAGTTCTAGGTACTTCACCATCGATAGAGTTAGTCCTAGATTAGATGCATTCGATAGAACGTTTTCTTTGTTTTCCGGTACGACAAAACTTGTACAGGAACTATTGTAAATTAGGCTTGCAAACGTCTGTTTACACAAAGGGGTAGGTCTATAGAATGTATCCCTCCTTCTTCTGCTGCTCTTCTTGAACACACTAAGAGGGTCGCTTACAAAGCTGGTTACATATAGGATCGCGCTTTTACTGGTCATCTATAGAACTTCGAAGTCCTTTGAATTGGAGCTGGGCTCTAAGCACTTCTAATAAATGGGATCCTTTTTGGTCGTGCCCCAGGCGGCAGTTTCATGTCAAGAGCTTCTAAAAAGTGAAAGCAATCCTGTAATAGGCTGTCGAGGAAGAAGTAAATGTCTAAAAACTGAAATGCTTTGCACTGCTTTATGCAAAAGTGACGGAAACTGCAGAGAGTAAGTGGTGCCTATTCATGCATTTTGATAATTCAGGCAACCAGGTATGCTAATGTGAACTGATATGTTTTTCTGTCTTCTGTGTCAGCTAAATATTGACTCTGGTTGGTGTTATTTACGCAGTTTAGATAAAGGGTTTAGACTATGTTTAGTCCAGAAAGGTTTCAATGCATTCAATGCCTTGACGATGTAATCTTATTAATTCATGTATCATGCAGGAATGGGCCAAACTGCTGGACAGGACCTGAGTAAACATGAAGTCTGTCGTGGTAAATTCCTTTTTAAACAATACAATTCAGTTATTATTTTCAGGTATTTAAAGTTATAATAGTCTATTCAGAAAAAATACAGATAAATGAAATAGATTAAATATATTATGAAAAGAAAATATTTAACTAAATCGTTGTAATATTCAATAGAGATCGTTTTATCTTTTTACTTAAACTGTAGTCATGGAAACATAAAGCAATAAAAACCTTACAATAGTTAACTGGTGTCTATCATTTTAAGTGATGCATTATCTTCTCTGTTAAAAATATAACTGGGCGCATTTCAAGTGTAATTGTAGTTATACAGCCCTTCTAATTGATTTTTACGTTGTTAATTTTCTGTCATGGTGGCCATGGTGGCCATCTTGTCATATACAAATTTGGTTCCATAGCCGAACTGTTTTTGTCTTGAAATACATCTGTGCCAAGTTTGGTGCTTTTCCCATTTTCTGAAGGTTTCTTTCACAAATTGACTAGACTATTAAAAGGATCTTTTCAAATGCCATTTCTTCTGTTGCATATAATATTTAATATAAACAGAATAACAATTGCAGTAGACAACAGAGTATTGTAGGCTCACATAAAATGAAATACTTTGACTTTTAGCTGTCAGCTTTTGTAAGACATTTAAATGTCTCTTATAAATATCAGATTTTGACGGTTGCTTTGTTTTGTTTGGTTGTGGCCGACGCCTTGTTAACAAAAAAAATTGGATACCGATGTTCCAGCAATGTAGATGCGCCAATAGCGGTGTATATAGCAGACGGTCTTAAGGCAGCAACTTTTGTAAGTTTCACATTTCTGCCTAATAAAGATCAAATCTTGTATAATAAAGAAATCGCACAATTTCATTTATCCTAGGCCGAAACATAGGTACTTGTTGTCTATTTACAGGGTTATCGGAAACCAAAATACAACTTGTAAAATGGTTAGATTACGTTTAAACACCAGATATTATTGCAATCAATCCAAATACCTTGGTTAATCATTTTTTTCTATTCGTATTTAATAATAACTACAATAAATTTTTAACACATTATAAATCTTTTTAGGTTCTTGTATTGATATTGGAACAGTATATGCGTGTTCTTGGCGTGAAGTCATCAGGTGTACCATTTGTGTTCTGGATACTGACAACTGTCGCTGATATTGTACCACTGTACTCAAGCGCATCTTCAGGAGTAAGCTACACCTACATCGACCTGATTTTTGAAATATATCTTGATTAAACTTCTGAGTATTGTCGCTGCTTTTTTGTAATAAAACTCTCTGATAACATAAAGTCATATTAAGGGAACTTTTAACAAACTTCGATCATTTTATTTCTTTTTTTTGGTATATTGGATAAAATATCAGCAAATAAAAGATGTTACAAACTATCAGCTCATCACCATCAGCTGTCAAAGGACATGTATTGGGAATTTTAGAAATGGAATACTTATCAGTTTCATTAAGTGTATATAGTGCAATCTCTGTGGCTTAAGTCTGTCGTATGTTTAATTTTATATGAACTTTTTTATTCAAGGAAAAGTGTAAAAAATGCAAATACCATTGACATTTTAAGTCATTGTAAGTCTATCATCAAACATAAAATTTTAAAAAAGTTTAAGGTAAGTTGTTTTTAATGGGCATCTCCATATTTTACTTCGTATATTCATTGAGTTCATTTTTAATTTTTGTTTTAAGAAAAGACCAGTAGGATGAATTATTAAATCTGGATTATCGCTAACATGTTTAATTTTATCAGCAGTTTGTTCGTCCTTTCTATTTTTTGTAACTATCCATTTCACTAAAATTCAAAATTTCAAAAGTTCAAATGTCATTTAACCATTTCTAACTGCAAAATGACCCCCAATCTCTCATGGAAACGATATTTACTAAAGCAACTGCTTCTGCTGACTGCAGCTACACTTTTCAATATTTGTTCTTATGTTTATAGATATGGTGTGCCACTAGCACTATATTTTGTATCAAGTTCGTTTGTCTGTGTGTTCAGTTGGTTCTGCGATGTTTTGCTGACCAGTACAAAAACCGTGGATACCAGGGACTTGACATAAATCTCATATTATTATTTTCTCGCGATCTCTATCGTCAAAGACGTTAAAAATTTTTCTTAAGCTACAATGTTCAGATCCTTATTATTATTATATAGTTTAAGACATTTTACCAGCGACATTTTGTAGTTTTATTGCAGAAACATTTTATGCTTTTAAATTCGTACAAATGCCCTTTTCAACAGTGTTTTTTTTTTATAACGGTCATGACTACAAATAGAGAATATTACAATTATTTTGGTAAGTAAATACAAAAATGCGGAGGCACCTTGGTCCAGGGGTATAGCGCAGGGCTCCGGATCCGGAGGTAGCGCGTTCGAATCCCGTCAGAGGCGAGAATCTCTCACGATTTTCACCTTCCTCACCGCTGCGCGAATACTGGTATGGAACCCAGGAAGCAGTCATCGAGCGTGGTGAATCTAAGTTGTAAGAACTTGTATCGCAATCGATGTAAAATAAATGAGTCTAAACAAAAATGCAATGTAAACTGATATAAAAAGTTTTGAATATTCATAAATACAGAAAATTATTTTAGAAGTTAATGATTTCTTTACATTCTTCATATTTTTATTTGACATTTGTAACAGATGCTTTGCATGTAATATTATGATCTAAACTTTCTTCAGTTTAAGGAATACAAGCATTTCTTTTTATTTTACAGTCCGATCCATGTCCAGAAGAAAGGGCCTCTATCTTAAACAGAATTACATTCTCATGGATAACTTCGTAAGTTAATAATGAATACTCCTTGAAGTACCTTGTATAAGCAAATCGACACAAATCTCACTGTTATATGTGATTTTTTAATTTTTTTAATGCAATTGTGTTTGAAAATACACTTATTGTTAAATGTAAGTTAAATTTAAGTATATTTCGTACAGTTTAAAATTGCTTTGAGAATAGAATACTGACCAGGTTAACATTTACAAAGATAAGTCCATATTTGTTTTAAGGTTGGTTATTAAAGCATTAAAACAAATACTGACAAAAAATGATTTATGGACGCAAACCAGAAGACTTCAAAGCAAACGAGTTGTTGGACACTTTCTCCGTAACTGGAAACTTATTGACAATCAACTCACTCAGAGAAAACTGTAAGTACATGACGGCATGGAGACCTCCGCATCTGTGCAAGTCACTTAAGAAAACGTTTACTTCGAATAGTTCAGAATTACTTTGTCGTTGTGTCAATACACCATCAAAAAATCTGAGTAAGTTGCTAGACTACACCATGTTATTACTTAGTCATTGTGTAAATACACCATCAAATAGTTTGAGTAGGTTGCTTAACTGCAACATAGTTATACCTTTGTTGTCAATAGACTCAATACGCCATCAAACAGTCTAAGTTGCTTGATTACACCATGTTATTAGTTTGTCATTGTGTTAATACACCATGGTGTAGTTATTTTCTTAACTGCAACATACTACCATTACTTTGTCATAGTGTACATACACCATCAAACAGTTTGAGTAGGCTGTTTAAATGCGACATAGTTATAAATTTGTCATTGAGTCAACACACTCGATACAACATCTAACAGTTTGATTAAGATGCCAAAATGAAACATGTTACATTGTCAGTGTGTCAATATTCTATCAAACAGTTTAAATTAGTTGCTTAACTGCAATTTGCCATTACTTAGACATTGTATCAATATACCATCAAATAGTTTTAGTCGCCTGACTGGAACACGTTATTATTACTTTGATATTGTGTCTGTACATAATCAAAAAAGTTTAAATAAATTGCTTAACTGCAACATGCTATTATTACTTTGTCATTCTATCAATACACTAATAACCGATTTGAGGAAGTTGTTTACATACAACATGTTGTTATAACATTGACACTGTGTCAATACACCATCACATAGTTTATTATTAGTTTTTATTAGAGTTAGGTAGATTTTCACTTCCAGTTATATGTATGGAGAGGCTTAAGTTTTGGATAAACTTTCCCAATTAATGACATTTACAGGGATTTATGTCATGTGATGTCTACACCCTGGTCTCCTAGAACTGATTATATATAGTTGATCAATTTGATTCAACCCCACATTCGTTTGAACTTAGATAGTAGGAAACATACTGGTTATTATTTTTTGTGTAAAAATGTCTTGGGGTCATTTTATTCCAGAATGGAATACTGCAATAAATAAAATGCTCAAGTTATATTACTACTGTCATTACAAAAACTTGCTTTGAAAATTTTTTTTTAGAAATTATTGCAAACGATTCTTCGATTAAGTTCAGATAATTTAGAAATAGAAGCTGGTAAATGATAGATTATATTTTAAAAGAAAACCAGAATTCCATTTTCTTCTATGCTGTAATAAATATAGAGACATTCATTTTCTTGTTAATAAAAGATTGACTTTTTCATTTTATTCAGTAAGGCACTATGCATAATACAGTATAAAACAATAAAGATATTACAAGCATAATCTTCAACTTACAATGGATGTAACTCTTAAGCATTTTTTTTAAATTTTAACAGAAATAAAGAACAAACTCAAACATATAGTCGATACAGTAAACCAAATGGGACAAAAGACATCTTTAACACAGAAAGAACACCACATTTGGCGAATGGTTACGGTGACGAACTTGGCGTCAACAACATTTCGTTTGCAACCTTACCAACCCGAATTGAAAAGAAGCAGGGGCCTTCTATTTTCAGAGTCTTAATCAGTCATTCGGTTGGTTGTGGTTAGAGCTTGTGGTACAATTAATCGGAGACGCTGTCGATCTGCTACACAGCCTGTTATTTTAAGGTGGATTTCGTTTGCGTGTTTTTTTTGTTGTCTGGTGGCGTTTAATGTTACCATAAACAACTTATTATTCGATGTGTAATTCAAAGATATTTTGCACCAGTAAATGAGATTAATGGGGTGTATCAATTGTTATAATATGTTATTAAATTTAAAGTTGCTGTCAATTCTATAGACTTATGTACCCATTTTTTGTACGTAAACGTCTTTTGATCAATAACGAAAGTTTTAAAAGTTTACAGGGGTGCATATGTAGTTATTTCTGATATTCATTTCTTGAATAAAAAACCACCTTGCTACTTACTAGTATAGTCAAACTACTTGACGTGATCAAGAAAATTTTGTTATATCATTAATAACATCGATATTACGGATAACACATGGTCCCCTTCCTTTCAGATTTTATGTTATAGGTGATTGGAGTAAAAATTCCTAATATTTTCCATGAACGTTTAACCAGCGGTTCAGTGGTTTTGAAGAAATATATTGCAAATCTATTTTTTTCTATATAGTTACATAATTGATGTGATTGAAAAGAAGGACGACCCCGATGCATACCCGGCATGGGTTGGATTTACATACGCCGTCGTCCTGTTTGCTACAAGCATGATCAAATCAGTCCTCTGGCAATGTTGTTTGCAGAACATGATTTGTCTTGGTTTAACAATAAAAACAGCTCTAATAGGATCAGTTTATCGGAAGGCAAGTTTATACGTTCATTACCAGTTTATCGGAAGGCAAGTTTTTATGTTCATTACCAGTTTATTGGGAGGCAAGTTTATTCGTTCATTACCAGTTTATCGGAAGACAGGTTTATACGTTTCATTACCAGTTCGTTATGATTTAATGTATTAATCTTTTCAGTTTCTGTTCCTTCAAAATGTTAAAAGAAATCAGATTTTCGTTTTTTTTTCATACCTTCTGACAAAATTGGGTTTAGGCAAAAGTAACGCAGAAAATTTTGTGAGTGCAGCGCTTAAGGGTATTGAAAAGGACATCATATTCATTATACAACAAGTATTTAAGAACGCTGGCGCAATTAAAAAAACAACAAACAAACTAAAAGAACTTTATTTTGACCAACAAGCTGAACAATCTGTCAGTACAATCTCGTATAAACATGCAGCATTTGCTGAACGAAATTTTAAAAGATTTACTGAATATATGGCCGTGCAGTTTTTAAAATAGAATGCTAACAAAACTGTAAACAATGAATTTCAATTCAACTTCAGATATTGTCGCTTTCAAACTCTGCAAAAAAGACATCTACTGTGGGAGAAATCGTGAACCTAATGTCTGTAGACTGTCAACGTGTACAAGACGCGTTTACAATTTCAGACCACTTTCTTTCTTTACCATTTGTTACTGTTAGTAAGTATTTATTTGGCGAAATACCGTTTTTTCATGTTCATTGTACAGGTAGTCCTGGTTTCATAATATTTTCTAACGCTCAGAAATCAATGTAAATCAAAAATATAAAACCATGACAAAGGCATTGTAGTTCGTGTTCTCGCTGGAGAACACTTAGAAAAATACGGTATTTGTCTTTCAATCAATCAATGAGCCACCCTTTTCTTCCTTTTATTAATATTTTAAGGACACTGATTTCCTTTTTGACTTTTGATATTAATATATAATTATTTCTATAATCATCAGGAACGCAGTAAGTACATTATTTAATGTCTTTTTCATTGTTTCATGCAATATAAAATTATGATAAATAAACCATATTACCCATGTTTTTAGTTGCCATGGTACAGTTGTGGATGTTGATGGGCGTGGCTATGTTTGGTGGGCTTGCAGTTGTTCTGGTTGCCGTGGTGATCAATGGAATTCTAGGAAAAATGCAGCAGCGCCTTCAGAAGCAGATACTTGTGTTCAAAAGCAAACGAATAAAAATTCTTAATGAAGTCATAAACGGAATAAAAGTAAAGGAACGTTTAATTATCTTGATAAGGAATAATTTACATAATATTTGAAAGAAATCAACTGTTTATAAAAAGGAAGGAAAATATTTAAATTTACACTGATTTGTTGGCATAACAACAGTTGGTTTTTCACAACAAACTTTATATACTTAAACATACCTTTGACTATGACATTTGTTATGTTTTACTTACCAAAAGAGTTTGTAGGTCGTGGTGAAGTCACCACAACCGCAATACGAATTTTTAGTTCAGAAGCAATGACAAACAAACAAGAAATATCTTTAAAAAGATGATTGGCGTAGATACAGTATAACGTTAATGCCCCAATAGTTATAAAATAAATAGTAATAGTTTTGGACATGGCAAACATTTAACATGTGTAGTAATCGAATGTCCTATGATATTCATATCAGTTTAGGTTATAAACAAAAGTGTTGAGTTTAATACTAAAAGTGTCAATATCATTTTCAATAGATAAATTAAATTCTAATCATATTTAAAATGCTTACTTCATTTTGAAATTTGATTATCGATTGTATTAATTTCATTATTATTACATTATTTTCAGACGCATTTAAACTAACAATACGAAGTCTGTGTAAAATTTCATAACATCAATACTTTCAACCACTGGAAAACTTCTTTCTTCAGCTGAAGCTTTTGTATCAATCAATTTCATTCGTTACAAATGTAGGTCTGAATTGATTTTGATATACCTACGCTCGAATATAATTTTGCTTAAATTATTTTTTATCGTTAAAAAGGATTGTAGACTTTACATAATTTTGGTAACAAAAACAACAAGTGAATAACATTACAAATAAATATGTGTTCAATTATTTTTCGTTACCATAAGGGTGCACCTATTTCTCTGGGTACGTCATATCAATGCTGAATTAGACTTTAACCATGCGCATCGAATTTGAATATATCATTATTACCCATACATTTTTTTCATTCCATCTGTGTAGGTATTAAAGATGTATACATGGGAAATACCGTTCCAGAACAAAGTTTCAGCTATTCGAAAGGAAGAAATATCGAGATTATGGAAGTATGCCATTCTTACAGCTGTGGCTATTTTGTTTTCTATCCACAGTCCGTTTATGGCAAGTGTATAATACTGTTTTATTTAGTCTCACTTATTTCTTAAAGCTGTGTGTTCTTCATCAGATGAATTAAAAACGCTACACATTAAAAAAAATATCGATCTATCAATTAATGTATGATTTAGGAGATTCATCAAACGTTCTTAACATTGTTGTAGCAAAAACATTTACGTATGTGTAAGTTTTTTGACAGTTCATAGTCCATGCACTCTGCGGTGGATTAATCATTTTATTAGACATATTTGTTTTTTTCTCTTTTCTGTAAAGAAGATAAACTGATTATATTATTTAAGTCACTGTTACAACTCAATTAAAATTATATTGTCTGCACACTATCTAAGCTAAATTTATTTGTTTGAATATTTCAGGTAAATTATATGTTGGTTTTGGTATACACATTGATACAATCTGTACATTACCTGGATGCCCAGACAGCTTTTGTTGCATTGTCTCTTGTCAACATTTTACGTAGGCCAATAAATTTCACCCCCTTCATAATAAATGGTATCATACAGGTATTATACTTGTTTTAAGTGATATTTCTGTGTACATGTGTTATAAGCTTTGAGTAAATTTAAGTTGAAAACAATACAAGTAACAACTGCAACACCTTAAAGTACTGTTGCATCAAACAACTGCATCCACATGTATGGAAACAGCTCAAGACAAATAAGTGCAGTGCTGTCACATGTAACATAATCTAGTTGTCACCAAGCATAAGTTAGTTTGCAACAGATATTATCTGTATTCAATTATATTAATTTAATTTTGAGATTAAAAAGTTAAGAGTATTTCTTGCATCATATAGAGAAATCTTTTCCGTTCACAGTCTAAATATTTTAAAGTTATGAATTTAAAAGTAACAACTTTGTATAATTTGTTGTTTTGATAGAAAGAAACATTTCTTTTTTCAGGGATATGTCTCCCTTTCAAGAATCCAAGCGTTTTTGTGGAAGGAAGACATAAATAATGATAATGTGACATTGAATGCATCGAGTGGTAAAGTCTTCACACAATTTTATTTGCTTCCCTTGCGATTTCTTTATAATTAAATCCTCCACAATGTTAGGGGAGACATACTGATTTTGTGTTCTCTGTCCGATTATAACAAATATTATTTTAAAAACTTTTTTTGATACAAACAAACTGTACCAATAAATTCCATGCCAAAACGAGGTTTTGTAAATCGTCGACACTTTTTTGATTCAGTCTTTATTGAAATAGAATTCAAACACATTGCATTCATAGACTCATTGCCAAGCCTAAATGAGCACCTCGTCTTTATTTTCCGGTTCGTTAATTTTAGCAGAGTTATTGCTCGATTTGGCCAATTTAAGTCGAGCTTCACTGAAGTGATCAATATGTAGCCTAGTTGTGCATATCTTAATCATTTATCGGTTTACTGATCTTCAGCCAAACCCTACAGAAACGGTCTGTGCCAAGACTGATTGTTCATAACTTCAACATTTTCCAGTAAATTGATTTTAGGGATAGTTTTTGCCCTGTATAAATTCAATCTGTTAATGTTTCCCCTAATGCTTCTATAACATCTGTCAGATTTCATTCAAAATTTACAGGTCATAAGTTTGCATGTCATCAACATTTAGGTTGGAGTAGAGTGGTCGTAGACACACGTTTTTCCCTTTAAATATATCATTCAATCATTATTTTTTTCTTAATAAATACAAAATTTTTAAAATTCGGGTTAACGTGAAGTACCTAAACACACATCGGATTATTTACGAATGAAGATGAATCTGATAATGAGGACTGTTAAAGTTCGTGGGATTCTCAATATCTGTGTTCTCAAGGTGACAATTTATGAAAACAAGAGGCACTCTTTTGGTCTCTCAATCTGTTCGTTTGATTTATTCATCAAAGCTTTAACGTGTATTTTGGTGTGTTATAGATTACATGATTAACATCGAGAATGGAACATTCAGCTGGGACCGAAAAGACACAAAAGCAACACTTCGAGGGTAAATATCAGTCATTGAATACAGAGAAAAATCACCAGTTCTTCAAATTTTGATTTTAATGTAGACTTAAGGATACTTTATATTGGTCAATGCAGCTATCAGAATCATTCGGTTGTTTTTATAAAGCATGCTGGCCAAAATGGAACTCTTGCTATTTCAAACTGACATCACATTGGCCTATATTGTTCAGCGCATTATTATTTTTCTTTTAAATTCATAGGAAAAAAACAGCTTATTTTTTTGAAAATCATTTCAGAATTAACCTTAAACTTCGAGAAGGACAGATATATGCCGTAGTTGGCCAGGTTGGTTGTGGAAAATCATCTTTAATCGCAGCTATTTTAGGGGAAATAAAAAAACTTGAAGGACGTGTGGAAGTGAAGGTATTTCGCATAATTATTGAAGTAAAAATAAGGCATCAAAAATAGATTTTTTCAGTCAAAATAATGATTGATGCATAAACTTATTTCAATAAAGTTGTATCATACTATGAGTATCTTATCGTATGGCTTTGTTGTCATTTATTGAATTGATACGTCGTCGTCGTCGTCTATATGACATTCGATTTATTGACATAATGTTAGAAAAATCCATATCTTACAGGAGACGACAAGGGTAAAATAACATAAGTTTCTCTGAAAAGAAAAGAAAAAAAAACTTTTGACAAAACACACACACACACCAGCATCAACATAAAACAACAACAAAAAACAAAACAGAAAACAAAAAACAAAACTATCGACAAAATAAATATGGCAAAAAGAAACAGACAATCATAGCAAAAAGCCAACCTTGATTATAGTTTCTAAATATGACTTTCGTTCTTTCAGGGCAAAATGGCATATGTACCACAAGAAGCTTGGATTCAGAATATGACGGTACGAGACAATATAATCTTTGGAAATGAATTGAATGTTGACAGATACAACAAGGTTCTGATGGGATGTGCCATGATACCTGACCTAGAAATGCTCTCTGGTGGCGACATGACAGAAATAGGGGAAAAGGTAACCTGTATGTTAAAAAGGAGATTAAATATGCCCTTAAACAGATGTGGTAAAATATTTTTGGGCTGAATTTCGTCAGCGCATGATATATTGAAAACAAAAGTTACTTTAATGTGAGATCTAGAAATTATGAAATTTTTAAAATTATCTTCATCAACTGAAAGATTTTGAAAGAGATTAAGTGTTAAAATATTCACATGTTTTATGGTGAAAATGGCTCTGAAAAAAACAAACTTATTTTTGTTTATGAGAAAATAAAATGCTACATATTCATCAGCGAAGATTTAAAAAACGGTTTTGTATCAAGAAGAGAGGATAGGAGAAACATCTTAGCAAAGAAAACACTATACAGATTTATGTATAAAGCAACAGTCACGGTAAGTTGCTGAAGCATTAACATATAGCCTTACATCAGTTCGCTTGATTCAAAGAGTTTTACGAGAAAATAATGAATTAGTCCACAATTGATGTAACTTTCAGACACCTTTCACAAACTGAAGTGACATCGAATAACTTTTTATGTCAGGGCATAAATATCAGCGGTGGGCAGAAGCAAAGAGTGAGCCTAGCAAGAGCTGTTTATTCGGATGCCGATATATACCTTCTAGACGACCCGCTTAGTGCCGTAGATTCGCATGTAGGCAAACATCTGTTTAAGAATGTGATTGGACCACAAGGTCTCCTAAAGCGAAAGGTTATTGTTTGTCAATTTACTATAGTATTGCCATAGTAATACCTGAAACCTCTAGTTAATTTCTAGATGTGAATATAAGTGTGATAGTCTAAGTTTTTCTCAAGATCCCTAATTAGAACTTTCTCGAACAGTCTCAAATTGTTTCATGTTAAAAAAATACACGCGGTATGCATTTCCTGTGTAAAAGTACGATGTGTTTTCGTGTATAACTGTATTGTATGTCTTTGATTGAAGTTCCATTTAAATGAACTCATGAAAATGAATCAATTACTACTTTATCAAAACTGATTCTTCATATTAGACGCGACTTCTTGTTACGCACGGAATACACTGGTTGGCAATGGTAGATAAAATTTTGGTTATAACGGATGGTCAGATTTCTGAAACTGGTACCTACGAGGAGCTTATATCAAGAAACGGTCCTTTTGCTACGCTGGTACAGACATATCTGGACAACGACGAAGAATCAGATGGGGATGATTTTGACGGTAAAAAATAAAATCAATAATTTCTTAGTAAAATCTGTACTATAATGGCTAATGATAGTTTTTACTGTCTTTGCCAGACATGCACGCAATTTTGAGTATAATGAAAAAGATTTGTAATGTTTAAATTTAAATTGTTATTGTCCTCGACATTAAGTTACTTTTTGACTGACATTCGACTTGCTACATAGATTATGTATGATTTTCATTACAGATGAGATGTTATCTAAACAACACTCCCAGGCTTTTTCCAATAAATGTTCTTGACACCAACAAATTTATGTTGTTTTTTGTCTGGAGGAGTGGCTTGATTCTATATATATCAAAGACCCCTTTTCAAGCTTAAAGGTTCCAAGTACAACCACTTGCTCAAGCAAATGATATTTAAAATGTATATGAATAAATTATGGAAGGGAACGAATACTATATATGGCTTTGCCATATTCGAATATATTCGAATATACGTTTTTCAGTTCAGTCAGTTCATTTATAAAAATCAACGATGCTTAATTTAAAAAAATCATTTTAGAATATTCAAATTTGATTTTCAGATTCGAATATTCGGTTGATTTTAGAATATTCGAATATCCGAACGTTCGTTCTCATCCCTAGAATAAATTTATTGTTTTACAGCAAATGGCATTAACGTTCTTGCAGAAGAGATAACTTCGAGTAAGCCGTTCACGAGGAGGTAATATTTCATTTTACAAGTTTTATATTATGAACAACTATGTACTTTTTTAAATGCTTGAACTAGATCAGAACAACTGATTAAGGACATTATAGCAATGCTCATCTGTTTGTTTCAATTCAGTACCATTGTTTTAAGTAATGGTATGGACTGGAAAATATTTCAGTCTATGTTATTTTGGAGGGTGCAAAGAGGAAAAGCATGTATAAATCTAGAAAAAGCCGTCTGAAGTTTTAACTTAACGCGTTATTTACTGACAATATTTACGAGTTTGTTAAATGTGGTAAAGTATTTGTTCGTAGGAGAAGACATAAGTCGAGTATGTCTTTTACGAAACAACACGGTTCAGAAAAAGATATGAAGAAAAACGACCAGCTCATGAGTCGTCTGGTGCAGGAAGAGCAGTCACAGAAAGGAGCGGTTAGTAGCATTATAATTTTCTAGTAGCCTTAAAAAAACGAAAAGAATTAATAAGCAGTATGACAAGAAACTGTTTTCACCAATATGAGTTTTTGTTAATGTAAGAGGTTTTAAACACTTCTCAATCTCACGAATGAATCGAAAAAAGCTGTGATTAAAAGTACTAACGAATGATTTTGCCATTGGACAGTTGAAACTGAAATGACCCGGAAAAACGCAGTTAGTATTAATACTTATTCCGAAGATTTTTTTGTTTAAATTTGCTGGAGTATTGTCTTTTTTAAAAACTACAATTTGTTTTGTCACCCTTTTTATCTGTTTTAAAAAATCCCTATAGGTGTTTATTTCATTTTAAGGTACAATTTGCAGTTTTTAAGAAGTATGCGCACTCAATGGGATATATTGCCCTTCTGTTCACGATTCTTTTCATGGTTGGATTCCAATCTTTGAATGTATTCTCTAATTATTGGCTAACGTACTGGACAGAAGATAGTCTTATGAAGAATATATCATTAGGCCATACGTCAGAATATCAAGACAAATATGTGTATTACATAGTATGTTACACTATAATAGGAGTAATTCAAGGTAAAATATTTACACGTTAATCATGAAAAGCTTACAACAAAATATTAAAATAAGTAAGAAACATTTACTTGCTTAATACTTACACGCATAACTACTTACTTTTCATAACTCACATATTGATTGAAAATAACGGTGGACAGAATTTTTCACAAATTAACTGATTCAAATTGAAACTCGCGTCTGAATCTTTCCTAAACATATTAAAAGTTTTGTCTGATGTTTAATGTGTTAACTATTAAATCGTTTTGTCCCTACATTTTATTACTATTATTTACTGTTTCCATTGTTCTTTTATATGAAATTTTATTTTTATTTCATTATTGTAATAAAGCTGTTAACGTTTCATGAAAAGGTTGTGCAATATTTGCGTTTGGCGCACTAGGTCTGACGAGAATGGTGAGGGCGTCTGGAATCCTCCATAACTCAATGTTACAATGCATTCTAAGGTCACCGATGTCATTCTTTGACACAACACCTGTAAGCAGGATAATGAACAGGTACCACCATTTTGCTCTGTAGTTTGATTATTAGGATTATTGATTTAGAACATTAATAATTTACAATTATGATATCTCATCAGTACTTAAAAATGTATTTTACGTGCGTTTAGAAATAAATTAAGCACTGTACTATATGTTGTCAGCATTCTATAAAACTAAAGATGGACAATTGACAATGATTTTTGTCACTTCTTTGATGAGTTAGTTGAAACAATGTTACACACACACACACACACACACACGCACACACACACACACACACACACACACATATATATATTTATTCTTTTGACATTATTATACACTGAATAATAGGTTTTGAGTAGAAGTACATACGTATCGCTACTTCAAATTATGACGTCCCTTCTTCATAGAATAATACATATGCGTAAGATGTATATTATTTTTTTTTTACTTTGGGTTGAGTTAAATCTTAAAACAAATATTTAGCAACCTACTTTCCTTACAGATTTTCGAGTGATATTGATGTTATGGATGACCGGCTTCCGCTCAATTTCCGACTCTGGAACATACAAATATTTAGCACGGTCGCTACAATAATTGTTGTTTCTATAAACACACCAATTTTTCTGGTCGTTATTGTCCCTGTGACAATTATTTATCTTATGCTGCTGGTAAGTATGAACTTTGCAATGAAGCTATGTTCTCCAAATAATTAAGGGAAAACATATATAAGAATTTTACAATTTAGGTTTAACATTATTCTTCTGGTATGTTTTTAAATTACACTTGCTTTTTAGTGATATTACACTTAAATACGGTAGTGAAACACACAAAAAGGAATTACGTTTTAGTTAGTTACAACTCTGCTCAGACAAAAGTGAAAAAATTTGTTATAGTATTTTGCAGGTTTTACAACAACGTAAAAACATTAAGTTTTATGAATTTCAAAGCCTTGATATATAGATATTAATGACCATTGCTATTACGTTTAAAAGCAATGTGGTAATGGGTTGTGTGTATTTAGATTTTTCAAACTTTATTCTGATTTGATTGTTTTTTTTTTCTTTTTAATAGAATGTTTTTAAATTCATCATTTTCGAATAATTTTAAAATTGCATATTTGTTTCAACATAACCGTTGAAAGTATGTGTAAAAATAAGGCTTCTTTTTTATAACGTACTATATTAAATATATGATGTTACCTCAGAAATTTTTCCTACCCACTGCTCGACAAGTGAAGCGACTTGAGTCTGTCTTAAGGTCTCCAATCTATAACCACTTTAGCGAAACAATTACTGGGGTCAGTGTCATCAGAGCATACAAATGCATGGACAGATTTATTGAAGAGTCGGAGAAAAGAATTGATACCAACACCAAGTTTTTCTTTGCAGCCTCATCTGCTTCCAGGTAGAACAATAAGAAGATATACTATTTCTTTGTTTATGGCATCCATTGTAGCAGACGTTTTTTAAACACAATAGTTTTATGAAGTAATATACTGGTCTACAGTTAATATAGCATTTTCAATGTTCCAGCAAAACGAATTAACCGATTCTATTCATATGTGAAACTTGCTGGAAAATTGACACGTCTTAATTGAATTATAATTTTTCATACATAGTATCAACATTGATTGATATGAATGGCAAAGATGTTAACATTACGTTGGTAGATCAACAGTGGCCGCTTACTCTAAACATTTCCAAGCAACCCTCTACACAATGTCTTAGGATAATGTAAAGAGATAATGGTACATATTTTAGGTGGATAGCAATACGACTAGAAACCTTAGGAAATATTCTTATCCTGGCCGCAGTTGTCTTTGCTGTACTTTCTACAGGGCTAAACGGTGCTCAAGTTGGCCTTTCTATCACATACGCATTACAGGTACGTCAGGAAAGTGAACGTTTGCTCTTTACCATATGAAGTTGCATACTATATTAATAAGGCAGAACTGGGTCATTATATATAAATAATGATTTAAAATTAGTTATGTAACATTTGTTTAAAGACGAACAGGCAGACATAGTAAAGTTTTGAAGTTAAAACATTTTGTTTTCTGTGAGTATGAATAATACTAGCACATGTATCACGACAACATCACATAAACACAATTCAATACGATTTCTAAAAAAAAGATATAGAGTACATTCTATCGCTAAAGCAGTCTGTGACATTTTACAACCCAGTCATAACTGAAACATTTTTCCCTTCGGTACTATAGATAACTCTCAGTTTGAATCTGTTGATACAAGCCGTTAGTGAGATGGAAATGAACATTGTCTCTGCTGAACGGGTAAAAGAATATACAGAGCTGCAACCAGAGGTATAACCCCATTCTTTATGGATATGGTTATGAAACAAAAACATAACATGAGTCAGATAAGAAACTTATACCCATGTGTTTCTTCTAAATGACTGTTTGTTGATTTTATCTAATATTTTAGGAGCTGAACAAAGAGAAATCCATTGTATTAAATATGTTTTATTATATATAATTAATATATTATCAATGTTATATTACTTCTCAAATTACTTCACAAAGAATTTACATCATCTAAAAGTTTATCTATATTAGCTTTTACGTGTGTGTATATATATATAAATATTTGATGTGAGTTAGACACACAGTTGAAAAAGTTCGACTTCCGAGGTTGTTATAATTATTTAACGGTTTTTAGGCACCATGGAAAATCAAAACACGCCGCCCAAGTATTGACTGGCCACGCACAGGCACCATCGAATTTCGTTTGTACAGAACAAGGTATAGAGAAGGGTTGGAATTAACTTTAAAAGGAATAAGTTGTCAGATACGATCTGGAGAAAAGGTATAGTTTATTATTTTTATTAAGTTGTAGATGATCAAACATAAACTAATTCAAACGTTTTTCTTTATTCAATTGTCGTTGTCTTGTCTTGTCTTTGCCTCGAAACAATAACTTACTTTTCAATCATTTTTGTTTGTGTGCGTATGTGTTATTTAAGGGTATAAAGTAAAATATTAAGTCTCCAAACGAAGTCTTTTTAACTTTTGTATTGTCCAAAATGGGTCGTAGAGGAAAGTGAGAAACAAGCTCTCTGTACTGTTTCCTTTTACATTTAGATTGGCATTGTTGGTAGAACAGGCGCTGGAAAATCTTCTTTGGCTTTATCCCTGTTCAGATTGATAGAATCTGCAGGTGGAGCAATTATTATTGACGGAAGAAATGTAGCTGATATGGGACTGCATGATCTTCGCAGGAAATTAACCATTCTTCCACAGGTTATTTATTCAGTATTATTTGACGTACACGGTGTTTAAAATGTCTAGTCCAGGTGCCCGAATCTTTAATATCTGACAGCTGACAAAATCACTAAACAGGCAACAATAATCTGAATCTTGCATGTATGCGATAAGACGTATTCAAACTATTTGGTCGAATCGTTAGACAAGCATGACGGTATCATTCAATGCATCTAATATTCTGTGAGACCATGTTTTACTATTGCAGTCATGTCGTTGATATTCGATTGTTAGAAGAAAATATGATATAATTAATACTAAAAGAAAGATTCTTTTTGTAAACTAACAACTGAATTTGTAGAGCAATAAGAAATTAATTTTTCTTAACTTAAATGCTATTACAGGATCCAGTTTTGTTTTCGGGAAGTTTAAGAGAGAATCTAGATCCTTTCGGTAAATATGACGAACAATCTGTATGGAAAGCCTTAGAATGTGCTCACCTGAAAAATGCTGTGGATAACATGTCAGGAAAGCTAGAGTATGAATGTGGAGAAGGAGGAAGTAATCTTAGGTCTGCTACAGAAAACTTCTGTCATATTCCGTCACAATAATTAGCGTTCCAAAATCACGCGAAAATGAGAATTTTGATAGAGCCAATGTCAAACTTTTTAAAACAAATAATGTTCGCTATGAGGATCGATTAGAACAACATTTTGACTGGCCTACCTTTGTATTTACAATTTGTCTCTTATTAAATGTTTCAGAAGTCATAAATAGGAGGCACGGAAGACTACATATGTATTCGTGTCTATAATACGTCTGCTATTAGGAATCAGTAGGAATCAATTCTGCGCTCATAAATTGCCAGAAATTCGATCCATCTAAACTCTAATAAACCATGACGGCGTTATGTTGATTACTTGATTTATTGGCCATTTGATGTTTGCAGCAGTCAAACATATCTAATATGTCTAATTTGCTTACCATTTCATCAAGATATTATAATTGAATATTTATTGACTGTTTGATTATGTATTTGAACTTAAGTGTTGGGCAACGGCAACTCGTCTGTCTTGCAAGAACACTGCTACATAAAACAAAGATACTGATTCTGGACGAAGCAACGGCTGCTGTGGATTTAGAGACAGACGAACTGATACAAGCAACCATCAGGGTCGAGTTTAAAGACTGCACAGTACTTACAATAGCCCACAGACTAAACACAGTGTTGGATTATGACAGGTTAAGTATCTGAGAAACAACGTTTTTAATACAGCCTCTTCGCCTTGAATATCCTTGCACAGAAAAAGTACGAATTAACAGCAATATCAAAACTGAGCTGTTTCTAAAATTATAACTATTCGTTTACCAAATTATTTTCCTAGTGTTTAAGAAGTTCAGTTCTCAGATCTATGTATGCAATATGTAAACATAGCGATGTGAAATTGAACTAAAAAACAGCATATGCTTTTACGTAAATAGTGGTGAAATTTCTAATTAACATTACTATATGTCAGTATAAAGGTATTTACCATACTGTTTGTTGGAATAAAGGCCCAGCCAAATAGAACTCGGATTTTCTCATTATAAAGACAGAAATTTTGTCAATATTTTGCAACTGATGCAGAAGGTTTCTAATTCAGGATTATTTGTAAAACGTGCCCTGCATGGCTATTTCACATTAATTGGTAGCTCAAATATCTTCGAGAGTATTTGATCTGTCTAAAGAGAATAGTCTTAAACATATTTTTCATCTTTCAAATAATCTGAACGCTCAGATTGTCGCTTTTTTGTCAGTGTAGTTGCATTATGTGAGGCACAGATTCTAAAACTGACAACTTGTTTCAAATTAAACTGAAATCTCAGATACTTGTTGTTTTTCTCTGATGGATTGTACTGTGAGAAAGTATCTAAACTGACCACTTATTACCTCAAATACTCGCTCTATTTTTCTTCTTCTTTTCTATTTATTATTTCGTACTATCAGAGGGATGAATTTTACAACTATCATTACTTCTTCAGTAAACTGAAACTCAAGAACTTGTTTTGTCTAGAAGAAATATACTATATCTGACATTGCTTTTTCGAAGTAAACTGAAACCTCAAATACTTACTTCTTTTTCAGAATACTTGTTCTGTCTGAGGGAATGATTCTAGAACTTGATGCTCCTGGAAAGTTGCTTCAAGACTCAAACAGTGTTTTCTTTAAGATGGCAAAGGATGCGGGTTTGGTGTCTTAAAACAAGATTGTAATTTAAGTTTACATGCGACTAGTCATTTACAGTTATAAACACAAAAGGATGAAAGTCGTTCAATAAATTTATGATTGCAAACAAAGTTTGAGTACCCATAAGGCTTACTATTGGTGCTTCATTGGAAACAGTATTATCTTAATTATCTTAAAATTTCATACTGTAATAGGATATTTTAGTGTTTATTGTTTAATTGACACTTTGTTTGGTGTTACACCTAAGTCCAATAAAAAGAAGTCACTGAGCATATACTGAACCTTGCCTTTTGTCTCCAATCATGATGATAGGTTTTGTCAGGTTATTTATTCTGAATAAAAGAATTTGAAACGGCCTATAGATGTTGATTATGTCGTTACAGTTTTAAACAGACCGTTACATTATTGAAGGAATAAAGTAAAACGTACATTTCACGAAAAGCCGTCATGCCACGAACACTAAATTATCGCATACTGTTTGTATTAGTCATACACACATACTTTACATAATACCTATTGACTTGATTTTATATTCTGTCATTTATTTAAAATGCATATAACCTTAATAGGCACGCAAGCGTCATCTGTATGACCAAGCTTACGTCAACTTTTTGCCATACAACGTACATGATTACTTATTTTTAAGAAAATATTGATTTCCTGGGGGAACTTTACCAAGTGTTTTCCTGTATACTATCCAGTTTTTTCCTATACACTATCGAGTGTTTTCCTGTTCAATATCCAGTGTTTTCCAGTACAGTTCCCAGTGTTTTCCTGTACACTACCCAGTATGTTTCTGTCCAATATCCAGTGTTTTCCTATACACTATCCAGTGTTTTCCTGTCCAATATCCAGTGTTTTCCTATCCAATATCCAGTGTTTTCCTGTACACTACCCAGTGTTTTCCTGTCCAATATCCAGTGTTTTCCTGTCCAATATCCAGTGTTTTCCGATACACTATCCTGTGTTTTCCAGTACAGTTCCCAGTGTTCTCCTGTACACTACCCAGTGTGTTCCTATATCCTTTATACATTGGTTTTGTTGTGTGACCTTTAAACATATGCAAATATTTTGGTCTACAGGACCTGTGTCATTGGATATAATTATATTGTCATATTTATTTTTTGTCCTCCAGTAAATATTATTCTAAATTAAGAAACATGTCGACGCCCTAGTGATGTAAAGGCGTAAGTGGTACTTATGCCTTTTTTTTACCAAAACACAGATTCAGTTGAAATATCGTACTACGCATGGGCTGGGCTCAACTTTACACTTCGTATCGACGCCTCAGTGTTATAAAGGCGTAAGTGTATTTTCACAACTTTTGGGAAATAAATAATAAATAATAATAAAAAAATAACTTCTATTGCAGTTTGAAATAATTATTAAAACTATTTTCAGATCTAAATGAGATGCGAATTTATTGTATTATTGTATTATTTATCTGACAATTATTTACGAAATGTTGTAAGATAATGCTGCTTATCAGTAACAACCTTTTTATATTATAAGTATCAGTTGTGTTTCTTTACTTATAAAACGTCGTAAGTAGCAGATACGACCTTTATCGTATGCAAGAAAATTTATACAAAAGGTTGTATGTACCACTTACAACCTTATTGCTTTTCGTAAGACAGCACAATTTAAAACTAGATGACATTGTAATGGTAGGTCAATGCATTATTGTAAATTCTATTGTTTCTATCGTTAGTAGAAGTATAACATAATACTATGTATCTGAATGTGTGCTTGTACGGCTACGGCATAAACACATTGAAATATATAAGCTCTGAAAAATAAACCCCTAAAACCATATACTTCTTTAGTTATTTTTAAACTTCCGACCAAAGCATTAGCTAGATTTAAAGAATTCTGTATCAAAATTTTACTGCCGTTAACTGCTAGTGAAAAGTCACCATTATTGAAGGACATCGATTCATCTTTGATCTGGCCAATTATCAGTCATTGTTTATATTACAGCTTTAAGAGGCTGGGTAAAATGGGTCCTAACAGATATCAACATAATTGTATTGTATTCTGTATTAACAGTCGTCTATCAAAACGCAAGCAATTTTCTGATTCAAAAAATAAAATCAATTTATTCAGACAAAAGACTCGGCAAAGAACAAGAACCTTACAGCTAACAGGAACATAAAACGACTTGACATATTTAGGCAAACAGCTGATGCAATTATTATTGGTCCTCCTTTTGGTGAGAAAATAAAATCCGAACAATTCAAATAATAACAATTTCTTTTGTTGCAACTTGCAATTCTGCCTAAAACCACAGATGAAATGAAAAGTGTTTGTTACAAAATGTACTATACACTTTATTCCTCTATCAAATGGTAGTGGTTCCTGAAGACAGCTCAAAACAGTTTACGTATTATCCTTAATCTGATTCATTTCCATCGCACTCTGTGTGTAGAAAGAATGATAGGAATCACTTTTTTTGCACAGTTTCACTAAATCGTTGTATTTATGTGTGGCTATGGGTATCTTGCTTTTGTTAGCAGGTTGTAATGCGAAGCCTTTCATACACTTCATTCTTCTTCTCAAATTTGACCAAGTAACTTCAATATAATTGAAATCGTCTTTAAAGTCATATCTGAAAAATATTTTGTCAGGATCTGACTTCTTGTATTCAAATGTATGAACTTTTAGCCATTCCAATGTTGGACCATCTCCTGACCGATTTCTATTTCCAATTGTATCAGAAGCCATTTGTTTAAAGTCTTTTACATCATCAGTTGCTACTTCAATTACTTGATAGTTTGGACTTTTAACTTTTCTGTTTCTTACTGCCAGCATCTAATCGAATGAAATATAAAAATCATGTTTTTTGTTGACATTTCTATTGTCGCGTGAACAGAATCACCTTCCATTTGCGAGTGTGCACGCTCAAAATAATTATGCGTAATCCTTTTGATGGGCAAATTCTGTACTTAGTAGAGACACATTGCAGATAATGGAAGATTACATTGCTGTCCTGTGCAACTGTCCGAGTAATAAACTATTTCGTTAACTTCGCCAATACTTTGGTTAAATTTATATATACACGATGCTCCCTCTCTTTGCTATAGATTCGTACGACATATAACAAAACGCGTCTTTCGATATATCAAACATTGTGAATTTGTACGTCGATGGCTTTCTGCTATAATAAGTTTCATTTTCTTCAGTTTTTGGACATATCAACGCTTTTTGTAAATCGAAATTAATAACTTGAACAGTTCTGTCATAAGCTGCTGTAGACTTGTCCATCGCCTTGATATTTCGAACATCTTCCTTTCTTTCTTGATGCTTTTGGAATTCATTCTCCTTGGATGCTTTTTCACTTTCGCTAAGTCCTTTGTACATTTCGCATTAACAACAGAAATGTTCTTTTGGTTGATGAAAACCTAGATAAAATTCCGTATTTAATATGTGTTCATACAGCCATGCATTCTGTACAGGTTCATTTTGTGAACGACATTTCTCTATATACATTCTGTCTATTTGCTTGATACTCAGGTTTTTATCTAAGTATCTTCGTTTTGTATCTTTCCTACAGTAATGTGAATCTTCTGTTGGAAACTATTTTATATGTTCTCTAATGACATCTTATGTATGTTCATGAATAGTTTTTTGCCTTCGTTTATCTCTTTTATCCTTTGTTATGTATGGTTCCCTTTTTTCTAATGTATATCTTACGGTTTTCTTTCATTTTAAGTGTTAAGGAAGAACAGCATTCACACCTGGACCTTGTCTTCAGCAGTATCTGATGCAAATAAATACTCACAAGTATACTTTCTTCTCGAAATGTTGTCCCCTTTTGTGCTTCTTTTCTAGTGTTTTTCTGCACATGGTGAAATAAGTAACTTCTCTAATTTTCATAATCTAATTTCCAGTAGTGTTTGAATAGTTTATCTTGTTTTTTTCTTATAAAACTTTAAATTACTTCTAATTTTACATTTACATGATACATATTTTGGACTTTTCATTTGTACTCGGTTTCTTTGGCATCTTCATATTCCATGCCATGTTGGCGTCTTCGCTTTGTGATTGTTCTTTTCGACGTTTGTGTATCTTTTCTTTTTTTGCGACAAAAACGTTTACCAGTACCTTCATCATTAGCTTTTACATTTAAATGTATTCCGCATTTCGACTCTTCCTTCTTGGTGCTTGACCTTTTTGTGCGCCTCATTTTCATTCGTCTATCTTCATTTGTTTCCGATTCCGATGATGAATATGACATATCTTCATCAGATGGTGCATATTCTGATTCAGATGTTTCTTTTTCATTTTTAGTTTTATTATCCTCTTCACTATACTCTTTCAATATTGGCAATGTTTCAAAGTTTACTTCACTATCATTCTCCAACAAATTGATTTCTATTTCACTGCCTATAGAATCATCTAAACTTGATAAGTGGATATCATCATTAAAATCGAGGGTTTCCCGTAACTCAACTGTTCCATTAAAGTCTAACTGTCACTCTCCAGTTATCAACCCATCTTCATCGGTTATTATCCCAGAAACAGATTCACCACTTACATTGCATACTTACATAACTGGCCATTTTCGTCATATATTTGAAAACATGAACCTTCTTCATTCTTCAGGATAACTTGCATCATGTATTCATCGTCCTTTTCATTGACACAATTTTCAAGTACTAATTCACTATGTATTTGTCCTGCGTTAGTTGTGTTATTGTTTATGTTTATGTTAGTTGATTTTTCATTTTTTTCATCTAATGCTTCAGTTTTTGAAGAAGATACTTTACTTTTTAGTTCATAAAAAGGTAAATTGTCATCTGAATAGTATTCACTTTCTAAATGATCCATTTTTAAAGTCAAATTTTATTTGTTTACATCATTACAATAAAATATTCCTTGCAATCCTATTTAGTTCTTCCTGTTTGTCTTTTAGGTCATTCAAGTCATTTAGAATTGCAGATAGATTAATGACATGTCTTGCTTATTCAAGAAGAATTATCCGACTAATGTCGTTCTCATAGGATTGTACGAAACGTTCACATGCTTCTGTATACATTTCTGAAACAGTAATTAGTTTTTCTTCCGTTTGCAGGATATTTTCTTTGCAGCTTAACTTGGTACTCATGACTGTCTAATACCTGAAATAAAACGAAGTCACTTTAAAGATTGTTTTAAGTATCAACCTGTCTAACCTGTTCAGCCTACTATTTTCTTTACATCACAAGGCCTCGCTTCAAAGAGATCATCTTCATATAAACAATTTTGTTAGAGTCATCGGTTTATTAATTTTGTCAGAAAACGTAAAACATAAAAATATGACCCTGGTGCAATACATCACATTCCAAAATAAACATTTGTTTAAAGTTTGGTGAATGTATGCTAAATTCCTGAAGGAGATGCGTGTGTCACAAATTAAATTATCATACAAAATACTTTAATTTTGACCAGTTAAAATGCCACAGCTTCGGTGTTCTGTTAAAACCCAGGTGCATAAAAATGTTAAAACCACCTTAATAAACATCTGTGTAAAGTTTGGAAACTATAAGAAGCAATGACAGCCACACTTTTACTGGACGTATGGATGTACAGACAAACAGACGGACGGACAAGAGCAAATCTTTAACCCCCCCCCCCCCCAAGTTGGGGCATGAACATAGGTTGCATGTAACTAACAATTATAACAGTTTTCAATTTGTTAATTTGCTATGAACTCTACTGTCATCACTGATAAATTAAATTAATTATGCTACGATTGTCCACGACCAAGATTAAAATTTAAATTCAGCCTGGTATTCTGACACACACAATTTTGAATCTCTGTGTGAGAACAGTAAATATATAGGGATATCGTATTTAATTTGATTTCTGTTGCTTTTGTTAAAAAATATTCTAATACTTACAGGCAGTCGAATTCCCAAGGAGTTGAATCATCTATTCTCTAAAGTTTCCACTCAAATTCTCATCAGTACAGTATTTTTTTCTAATCTCGAGGTCAAATGTATTTCGTGAAAGAAACCACTTTGCAAGTAAAACAGAGTATATAAAGAATTGGCTAATTTGTTTACTAACTGAAAATGATACTTGTACATTCATGTCAGGTTATTTTGTTGGTTTATACTAAAAAGACGAAAATGACAAAAAAGAGATTAGACACTTACCAACAATTAAAAAAAAAAGGTCTAAGTGGCAGATGCGCCCTACTCTGCTGTTATTCGTTTCTAGTGAAGTCAAATTCTAAAAGGTTCTACCTGCAACTTAAGCCCCTAATTAGTTTAAATAAGTTACACAGACCAACATTTAAAAAATTTAAAAAGGCATAACTGCCACTTAAGACCTTTTAAAATAAGATGATGTTGTAGATACAACCTTTTAATTGGTTCCACATAGACCCTGTGTACATACGACCTTCAGTAAATGTGAAGTTAGGACGTCATTATTGACGATAATTGTAACGTAACGTCGTTTGCACCCCCGGCCTTTTTTATTTACTATTTCGACTTCATTAATGGAGCAGAAACCTTTGAAATCTGATAAATTTTCAAAGAGTAAAGGATTTATCTGACTTCTACAAACTTCAGGTGACGCAATCTTATTACTCATCTATATACTCAAAATGATTGCATCTGAGATATATAGGGCCTTTGACAGTTACAACATTTTTATCTTAATTTAACTATTGTGTAAACTTGTGTTTCTATGATTTTTAGGTACTTGAGGTCTCAATGAATGCAGATGAATATTTTTAAAGCAGATAAATGTTAGATTGATATCCTCCTGGCCTTCGAATTTAGTTTAGAATGTACCTATTTGAACTAATCAAATACAAAATGTAATGTTCTTATCCGATATATCTGTAAAATATAAATAGCAAAAGTTTCTTATTGTATAAAACTGAAATGTTTACATACACGCTGTGAATATAGATAAAACGTCTACACCGACAAGTATTTTCAGAAAATCCAATTCAGGTATTGACATATTTAAACCTGTAATCTTTTTGCGCAGTTGTCTGTTGGATATTTGGAAATAATGGAGGTGTTTCACGGTTCTGACCGTCTTGATTTAGAGGCTGAGATAGTTCAAGCTGCAGTAAAGATTGCAGCAAGTGGAGACACGGTAAGTTATCTATTACTTTCCTAATGTTGGCGGCTCTGGGGTCTAGCTGTAGCGGCCGTGACCTAAACATGGCGACGTGGTTCAGTATAAAGACAAACTTTAAAAGTCATTTCAGAAAACAAAAAAATCGAAGGGGTTTGGACTATGGAACCTTTGTTAATTAAAAAAGTGACATTCTATAAAATGAAATAAAATTAGTAGTGTTTTGTAATATACTTTGTGCGCAAAAAAAGAGGGTCTGAAGTGACTTTCCCGGAAAAAGGAATTGTTCCTCAGATAGAAATTTTTCTATTTCAGGCTGCAGACCAGCCTAACAGCGTTGGATATACACTGTATATTGCATAAAACTTTATTTTTGAATTCAGTTCAAAGAAACAACACACGTTAGGCTTTTTAAACGAATTTTCAGGAAAACTTTCTTATTCATGAAATCATATATTTACATTTTATAGGCAGCTGGAGGCCAAGTTGCTTAAGAAATACAATGTATTACAGCGAAAACCTTATTTTTGATTTCAGTTAAAACACACAACCAAAACATAAGATATGAGAAATTTAAAAAGCAAGATTATACGAAATGGTGTATTTGCTACCTGTAGGCTGATAGCAGCCCAGCGGTCGTGGTGTCTGAGATATACGATGTGTATCACAGGGATCCTAGTTGAATTATGAGAAAATATGGAATTGGAATAATATAAAAGTCAAACTGTGATACACAAACTGAATGTACATCTTAGCGCGATAGCAAATAAAAGAGCACATATAAAATATGGCAATAACATGATGCATGATATAACAAGAACACTGCATACATACAAATTATAGACCACGTAATGCACAACAATACCAGGGATAAGACAAAAAAGAAAAAAAACACTATTTTCCTTATTTCCATACTTGTCCCTGTTATTGGCGGCACGACACAGGAAGTCATATTTAATTATGACAAACATTTACGATTAATCATATTACAATCTGAGATCATCAACGCGTCATCTGTATCACAGCATTTATAAATTTCACAGCGAAATTAGTGTTATATCATGAGATGTAGCTTAAATAAAAAGGTAAAGTATAGTCTAGAAATAAAACACTGGCACTGTACTTAAAACACCACATTAAAAAAAATAAAAAGACATTTAAACTAGTTAGTCATTAGATAACTTTATTGGCATATTTGATCTTTTGGGGGCAGCTAATATCCCCTACAGTCTGGGGGAGACTGTTCCACAGAACAATCGCATTTTAAGCAAAGGACCTTTTTCCAAAAATTCCTACCTTGGGTAATGAGTAGCGCCCAGTATCACTGAACGTAATCTTTGAACTTGACACTTGTGAAGGAACAGCAGTCACTCTTGACGTTGAACAGCGATCATGCACCGAAGTAAGGGGAATGAAATGTTCTCATAGATAATCGGGGGCTAGTCCTAACTTGATTTCATGTACGTGACCTACAGTTATCTGATCAACTCTCTTTGATACTGGTAACCAGTTTAAAGATATGAAATTATCAATATCAATATGTGACCTGTTATCCAAATTCATAAAAAAACGAATATGTTTCTTCTGTGTAGTTTGAAGCCTGTTCTTCCAATACGGAGTCAAGCAATGGTACCAAAAGGAGCACACATAATCATAATGGCACTGAATGAGCGACATACCAACAATTTTCTTGTGTGAAATGCAGAAACTGACTTTTGACTATAGAAATTTTAAACGGGGATTAGCTTTTGTGATCACCGACCTTGCAATTTCACCACATGACAAATGTTGGTCCAAAACAGCACCAAGATATTTCACTGAATCTGTGGCTTGAATACTTGTGCCATTACAAGTGATATTCAGCCTGGGCTCTTAATCTAGGTTTAGAACCAAACAGAATGGACTCTGTTTTGCCAAGGTGCAAAAAAGCTTATTATCAACAAGCCATTCACTAACACTCTCCAACTCATGGGATAACTGTGTTTCAATATGGGATGTGCTTTTACCAGCAACAAGGATACCTGAATCGTCGGCATACAATAAAAGTCTGTTTTTAACATCAACAGACATATCATTAACATAGATTAAAAGTAAAAGTGGTTCGAGGATAGACCCTTGGGGCACCCCACAGCTCACTGTTGCCTGACTGGAATATACACCAGAAACATCAACTAGCTGATGTCTGTCAGAAAGATAAGACTGAAACCACCTGACAGCATTAGAACTAAGACCAATAGCATTCAATTTCATTAAAAGAATATTATGGTTGACCGTGTCGAATGCCTTTTGTAGATCAAGTAACAACATACCCACCATGTTACCTCTATGCATATGGAATTTAACAAAGTCTGACAAATGGATGAGGCATGTGTCTGTAGAAAATCCACTTCTGAAACCCGATTGAAAACAATATAGAAGCTTCTTATCATTCAAATACCCTTCCTTCAACCTGATCATAAATGACCCTTTCAAAAATCTTAGACACAATACTCAATTACTGAAATGTTTAAGAATTTTATTTTCAGACACTTAAGAAAATGAAAAACTAGCAAGTACCTTTTTCAAGAACACTTCACTTCTCCAGTCAAATAATTCCAAACCACTTTTGTAAAAAACCTGTAGTCCAAAAATGAGTTTTATTATGAGTAAACTGAGTATATTATAGAGTACGCGCAACTCATTACATTTTTATACCTTCAGAAAAAAACTTTTTTCTGTGATTTGTTTGAAACGGGTTTTGATATAGAACAAATATTTTCACATATTTGTTGTATTTACTGTCTTGTCTGTTTCAACATTGGCATGTATGTTCATTTGGAGGTTTGAAAAGGAATTTTTAGTTTGGTGTTCAATGAATTTAAAGAACAAATTTTGGCCATTTTGTCATTTCCACTTTTTTTCGAAGTTGCGAAGTATGTTAATTTTTTAAATATATCAATCAATTTTTGTTTTCACTGGGGTTTTCAACAGACATATCATAACAACAATTATTACCGGAGCTAAATAAATATTGAGATATTATGTAATTGGAAGTCATTTTGAACCTGAGTAAGTTGCTGTTTGTAAAGTATTAATGGTGCAGATTATATAAATCGAACAGAAGTTAATCGGAATCAGTGCATTAACAATATTTGTTCTTAATTCTATGCAAGTGTAAAATGTTTTACTTTTAGAGTAGAAAAACCTTTTATCGCCAAAAGAACTTGAGTGTGAAAACAGCTGTTGTCAATTAAATTCGTGAGACGACATACAATTTTAGTCTGCTTTAGCCAGGAAATCATGACAAAAACAAGCGTCCAAATATGAAAAACTTAATGTTTATGTCAAGTACATATCTAGAAATTATAACATAATCTTATTCGTACTTTACTAGGATGATGTGTATTCGGAACATCTTGGGTCGACATGCAACCAGTGGCAGAGGCCCGTCACAGACTTTGGTAGAAATAATTCACTGCGGCTGGTTAATCTTAAAGATTCTGTCTTTGTTGGTGAGTGGGTTATTCTTTCTATTTCAGAATAATAGTATGAAAAAACAATACATAATTTTATAAAGATTAGACACAACCATTTGAAGATATAAGAACTTTTAATATTTAGTGAATTGCTTTACAGGTGAAATAGATTTTGGGCGAAGAGAATGGGCTCGTGCCCGCGACGCAGTTGATGCTGTGATGGAATTGCTGCTTAAAGAGATGCGAGCTAAAGCTGAGAAGTATGAGGGTCTTCGAATTGATTCATACATTCGCCATGGTAGTTCACGTGATGGATTGAAGGTCATAAAACCAAATGAGTTTGATACCCATATTGAATTCCACATAGAAGGGTTGAACTTTTCAGAAGAACGTATACACAAGAATGGAAAACACGTCCCTGGATTTTGTTATCTGAAGATTCATCAGACAGCAGAAACGTTAGAGAGAAGATATCCTAAGCTATGGCGGGAGGAGGTTTTTCAATCTGACCAACAAGGAGGCATATGTCTTAGCTCCAGGATGTTGCACGAGCGTGTGTTTAAGTCGATCATTGATCAGTCATCCCGTGCAATTGAGGAAAAGGTGCGAAGCATGAAGCAGTCTCAACCAGTCAACTTTCATATCTTTCGACGAATGAAGCCACCTGCTGTGAACATAACAATTCACCTTGACGACGACGCAAATGAATTGTTTATGAAGGAAGGGCAGATGAGAAATCGCAGTGGCGATGTCCGTGAAATCGACTTGGACATTGTTCCGGCTTTACGGCTGAGGGTTGATCACGAAACCAGGCATAAGAGTGGAAATTATGTAAATGCAGTTATTCATGCCATCTGCAAATGGAAGGAAGAAGGAGCAACAACAGCTTTGGAATTTGTTGATCAGAAGTTGGTATGGCTTATCAACTCCGCTGGTTACGAGAAGTACACACTGGATGTAGCTCGTAGAAATGAGAAGCAGAGATATATATTGACGGCTCTACGTATACTGAAAACCTACTTTACCAAAAAGACAAATCTAGCTAAACGGGAAAATCGGGCACCTCCAGCCATCACTGTAATCCTTAGTTCCTACCATTTGAAAATGGTTACATTTTATCTTATTCTCTACACCAATTATGTCTATCCTTATGTGCAGATCGATGGTGCGGTACAGGCACTCTGTTATTTATTGAGCTTGCTAGACGTTGCGCTAGAAAAGAAACACCTGCCTCACTTCTTTTATTCAAATCCTCAGATAGAGTTCATGTTTCAGAATTACCCGATACCAACCGATGCACTACGATTTGATCTGTTTAGGAAAATACCAGAAGAATCTCTTTATCAGGCGCATCTTTCCTTTGACGATCCCCTTTTAAAGGATCTTGGGTTTATTAGAGGCGCACCGAACGAAGACTTATCAAAACTGAATTCAAAGTTCCGTGAGGAAATTGATCGAGGCAGATATTTCTAAAGAACAATAAATGGGCATACTGAGGTACAGGTCATAGAAAAATGTCTAGACAATTCATGTTAACGAAGAGTACTGGTGTGTGAAATTTGATGTTATTAAAACATAATAACTGACACACTGAAGACATACGTTTCATCAAGCATTGTTAATATCTGTAAATATGAATTCCAAATTCATGTTTAAAATGGAATAGCAACTTTATTTCTGTTTAAACTGAAACAGATTATTAGTATTAAAATGATGATGCTGGCTTGTCTTTCATATTTGAATACAAATAAAGACAGAAGGCAAGATTTTGGATGCAATTAGATAAGTGTATATATATTAGTGTATATTATTTTGATTAATACTAAGATGATTCAAGGTTTGCACACCAAATTAGAGAACGTTTTATTTGTTATTTGTGACTTGCCTTATCATATTAGACACATATTTGAAGTTAACAGCTCATGCGCATGCCTTGGAAGTACAGAAAACTTTTCTGCGTTCAGGGTATATTTAAGCATTTTATATAATAAGGTAGTTATATTAGTAGAATAGTAATAAGGAATCTGCAAGACTTAGCCACCAATTGAAAAGTTTCTTGGGACAGATTATTCCTCTAAGGTCAAACGAACTTAAATTCTTTACTCGTATTTAGTTTTTGTTTTTAGTTTAGTTTAGTTGCTGCATAATTATTTTCGAATTGAAGTGAATAATTGAGAACGTTTCCTCAACTCTGTTTATATTTTGTAACAAAATGACAGATGATATAATTATATATAATAAATAAAGGATATCATTTTTGCATGAATTTAGGTAAGGTTTGGTTAAAAGAACGGATGTTCAGGTTTTGAAGCTAGCAGTATCCCCGTTTATTTTTAGAACGCGTGTGTTCGCCGAGTACATGGAAAATTGCGTCTTCCAGTCCAAGCACAGTAAGTGGAAGTTACATTTTCGTTTTTATATACAAACACGAGTTTCCCGGAATGCACAGTAATCAACATACGATCTTCTCCTAATATTTTCACGTCAATTTTTACATAGCTAACTTGGTTGTTCAACCAAGATAGAAAACCCCTCACTTTGTGAAGAATTACCGAATGATACTTCCATATGTTTTATTTGGGGTTGCTATAGGTCAACTAGTTCAAAAGTATTAAAATAAAAAGAATAAAGAAATCAAAATTGAACAGCTTTAAGAAAATATTTATCATAAGAAATTAGAATAAAAGAAATGTCAAACTATACTATCTTGAATTATTAAGATATGTCTGCCTATGCGACTCAACGATAATTGCATTTCTTGTATTACAAATGGCTACAGTTAGTCGTTAGATAAGTTACTTCTTTCATTAAAAAGACGCATTTAGACTGGAACGCATTGTAAAATTCACGCCTATTGTGTATTTAAAGAAAATACTTAAGTAAAATTGGACTCGGTGTCATGCTTTGCATGAAAAGGGTGAATTTCCAGCTCATTAACACCTTTTGTTCTGTCAGTAAACTGATAGTTTTAATAACTCTGTAACAATTAAAATAGTTATCACTAAAACTACGGACTAACACTATAACTCCACCCCCGCACAGCAGAACAAAAGTAACCACTAACACTACGGACTTGTATTATAACCTCCCCCACCCAACACATACACACACACGCACACACAGAGCAAGAATAAAAGATTGTATCGTCTTAAATGAAACATTAATAATCCAAATTGTAGGACGCAATGTATGTTAACTCAGTGCACAGGTGTCATTCGTAGAGATCAGTTCAAAAGATAGCCCCGCCCCCCCCCCCCCCCCCCCCCGTTTTTTAAAATTTTAATTTTATGTTAAATTCATTTATATTTTCTTTCTTGTGTTTTTAAAGTTTAGTAGTGCACTTATAGAAAACGAGAATAAATAAAAGTGCAAATATATGTGACTTTATAAATACATTGCCAACTGCCAATTTGAATTGTCGTTGGAAAACAGTCTTCTAATTTTATTTCGGATTTGTTCACTGGTTATATATTACGTGATAAAGTGTTTGTTTACATAATTTTTTTATTGTTTCACTTTTGCTTTTCTTGTATTATACGAATACTAATTAGTAGTAAGCAAAGGCTGTTTTTAAAACATATTGTATTATGTTTTTTTCTTTAATAATCAGGTAAGATGTAAGAATATATGTTATCCTTGTTAACTGTTAATATTTAAAGTCATTTTTTTGCTTTAGTCTTCAATGTTAGTAAAAACTTCAGGTGCTGTGTTGGCCCTACGTATTTCCCCTGATTATGTTTTTCAGCTATGTTTGTGTTAAGAACTCGTGAATTAAATTAATTTTATGTTGATATAAGTATGTATAGGAATCGCTGTAGGCTCATCATACATGCGCTGTGTTTCATTATTTCATGTTAAGCTTTAACTTGACCTAATAACTTCCTTAGCGTTCAATGTGATTACTTGATTCTGATTGGTCGCCAGCACGCCAGCATCAGTTCCAGCATTCTATCTTCTATAAAAAGAAGTCGACACTAGCCAATCGGATCAGTTCGCCGCATAAAGTTCTTGGGCGACTAAAATTTAAAGCAACAACTTAATCATTCACGGTACAGTGTCTCTGACAACTAAACCAGGTAAAGGGTAAGCATTCTAGTGTTTAGTATAACTCATTTACAGTAACAAGTTTCATTTAGAACATGCTTAATCATTAAATCAATCATGTTTATAAAATCCTTGGTCTGAAAGTAGTGCAACTGACCCACTGCTGTGTCTGTCATTGGGATTTACTTTCATTCCTGTTTATGTGTAATTCATTGATACGTTTTGTAGTTTAGTTGTGTTAATAAAAATGTTATTTATTGTCTAGATGTACTCAAAAGATATAAACCTATTTCAGGTATATAGAAATAGTGAAAATTAAATAGATATACAACACCTAAATTTGTCTACTTAGTCAGAACCGTTCATTAAGTCTGTATAAAATAATCTACGCCTGTCTTGATCAGTACTCATGTAATACCTATCCATGGTTCATGAAGTAGAAATTAATAAACCTTAAGGCTCATCTGTGCTGTTATTGAAATAGTTAATTAACCGTACTTTCAGTTGTCAACTCCAACGTCTTTAAAAGTATTATGGACTTTCATCATCATCATCATCGTCATCGAGAAAAGCCATCTTGACCACACCTATGTCAGCCACAGCAATGCTGACTACATCTTGAAATCTTCCGACATGCGTAGTATTGAACTTTAACCCTAAGCGAGCTAACAATATATTCTTAATGTCGACAGAATGTTTAATGGAACTCAGTTGTTAAACCGTCAGATCTTGGGCTTTTATAGTTTTTCAAATCAAATAAAGCTTTCGCAAATCTTATTCTCTTAATGCATCTTTCGTTAATTTGAGTTTGCTCTAATGTAATGACCTTGCCCTCGTTTATTAGAAATTTCTTCCATTTGTTCTTTTTTATAAGTAAAGAAGTTTTTATATTGTTTTGGTCACGATAATCACTTTTTCTACTTTATTTACGTCTTCTGTTAAGAGTTTTTCAAGTTTTGCTCCATCTTCCTTTCTTTTGGTGGTATATATTTAATTGTAATTTCTGATTATACTTTTAAACATTTCCCATAATGTGTTTTGATTGTTATTTGTGTTTATTTCTGTAATCTATTTAATTCTTTATCTTATTTTTGTTTGACAGTTTTCATGAAATAATATCGAATTATTCATTTTAGAATATCCAAGACCACGTTTTTTTCATTCAATTAGGGACATTCCTGATAACAAATTATCTCTCTTACCTTACTCAGATAACATCAAAGGTAGACCAAACTGCACTTTGGTCCTTTCAGTTGAAATCCTCTAACTTTATCCTTGTTTCTCTTAGTGATAGTCTTGGTTTTTAGTTGTGAAAATTGTCACTTATATATTAAATTAAAAAAACAAACATAATGATGTTAACAAAACATGTTGCTAAACATAATGTGTAATCTGACTACCATTGCTGTAAATAATAAGGCTTAATTATCACCATACTAAAAAAAGAAAATAACGATGGAAACTGAGGAATCCAAATGGAAGGATCAATGTAATATCAGAGAGTATTCAGGGTAGATAATCCGCTAATGTCCCCCATTACACTATAGAAAAGTATCAAGAGAGTTATCTGATGTAAGACCTGTTGTGATGTTACCTTTCGCTATTTCAATAACAAGATTTGTTGATACTAGAAATAATCAAGTCAGCATAATAATGGAGGTTTACAATATGAGTGCAATGTTTATTGCTTGTTATCTGGATGTTTCAAGCTATAAATATCTGTTAATTCATTATTTTTGATAAAAGATAAGAAGTTTTTGCCTGCTGTTAATTTGTATCACTTCTTCTGGTTTTCTTTAATAAATTTATTTTGATACTGAGGTCACCTCCAACTACAATAATAGATTTCTCCGTTTGAGGATAAATCTCATATCTTATTCAAATCATAAAATTGCATTATCATTTATGTCCATATATACATATATATATAAGTAGGGCCTCATTAGAGAGTTAAAATGGGAGACAACTCACGAGACTATATAAGGTAGAGTATTTTCTAAGAATGGTCTTTCCGTCGTCACATTGTAGAAGAGTTAGTGTGTCGTTAAAATAATTTGATCAGACAATAGTTTCATCATTTAAAAGTTATTTAAATCACTCAGCATACACAACCGTTCTAACTGTTAAGTCCTTTTCGTCTAGTATAATGTTCTCTTGGCTACTTTCCATTTTCAGACATGTCGTGACTGGAATCAAGGCAGTGCCAAAGACTGTGATGACCAAAAACAAAAATAAAAAATAAAAAAAATAGAAAAAATAAAAAATAGCGACCGTTACTGAAGATAATTCTCGTATCTTAAGGCAATTTACATATAAGTTTTTAGCAAATATTGCATATGCTAGCACGTTTTTGCAACCGTTACTGAGGCAAAAACCATTTAAAGTAAAGACATTTTACAGTTTAAATTAACTGATTTAGATATATTTATCCTGCCATGGCCGTGTTTATGCCAACTTAGTTCTAACAATAAACAATTAATAATAACAACAGCATAGTTCCTTTCTGTTTTTCCCAGTTAATATTGTTTGACTGAATTGTTTTGTTGTCCTCACCAATTAAGCAATGTTCTAAAGCACTGGAAAATATGGACCATCGTTATAACGTGCATATACTTAATGAAGCGTTAACTCTACTTTGTTCAGTATTACTAAAATGTATTGCAAACAACCTTCAAATATTTCCTTTTTGTCTATTATTTCTGCTGAAAAATTGATCAAGATAAATTAGATAAAGATAAATTTATCAATACCTTTGCTATTTGAACTGTTTCCACTAAGATAAATTTTGATTTTTGAATTCCATTTATTTTGATCGAGGTTTTTAATGTAATTCTTGCAAAAATCACATATCAAGTATATTGGTTTTGTTCACTGATGCTTTTCCGTTTAACGTTCATAATTTATTCATATATTTCTACGGGAAATATTACGAATCTTTAAAAGGAAACATTAAAGAGAAACTGAACGTCTACCTGCTAATCTTATCCTGGATCAAAGAGTTATGACTATATAATGAGGGTCTCATAGAATTCAACCTTGAGGTTCCATATTACTGTACGCAATATAAGTAAATACCCTTATTAACTTCCTGAGTAACACTCTGGAAAAGCAAAGTTTATAAAAAGGGAGATAATTTAACAGTAGAGCAAGATAGAGTTATGGCTCTTGTTCATTGCACATAATCACCGCGTGATGTTTTAATAATAAGTGTTGGAGCAACGCAGACAAAACTGTCACGGACGGACGAGAGGACAGACGGACGGACCATAACGTAAACGCCTACTTGGGGAATTCCTGTTAAATATAGAATTCGGTATCCCCGAATCAGGTGCTTGCTCCACCACGTGGCACGTTCCGCAACATTTACTCTCAGCACAGGCATTTGTTTCTGGATAAATATTCCGAACCACTATATACGTACACAAAGTACGTAAGTAAGTTCACAAGAATGAATCTGAGAGTCACAATACTTCAAACAGATCTTACAGATTTTCTCTAATTTAAGCCGACATATACAATTTTACTCTTATTTTCTCTGATAGCTGAATCTATTTTAATATAGCAATTAAATACTCCAATCAAAAATATTTTTTTCAACCATTACCTCTGATTTCTCTCAAATGAATTTCATCTCTTGTTTACAAAACTCTTCGTGGCACGACTTCCTATCTTTTACGCAATAAATAGAAATTAAGTAGCAAACACAATCTAAATATATCAGTCAAGTATCTTAAGAGTACTTTATATTTTGTAATGGATATTGTAGATAAACTCGGACCAGCTGATATACCTTCATTTATTATATTATGGCAACACTTTGATAGCGATGTTTGGAGGGACAATTTAAATAATTTTTGAAGTAAAGTAAAGTGACCCTTCAATCTTTTGAACTTTCGTACCCTTTGTCGGCTATATACTGGTTCGGGGCATTTGTCCATGAAACAAATGCCTGTGGATTTTGGTCCAATTTAATGTGAGCGCATAGGTTTTATCCCTTTCGTCACGCTATAGCGAATGATGGAGAAAGTACCCATTTTTTAAATCACGAAATGTTGTAATGGGTGACAATGCGACTGTAGATGGGTATTGGTAGACGTAATACACACAGATAATTAAAATCAAAGTCTAAGCCAATGACCATCTGTGAACAAGCTGCTTTAAGACTTACAACAAAATGACTGTTGTAGTTACTTTGAGAAACACGTTCTATTCTTATATTCCCGTGTACTCTGACAGCATCTTAAGTTTCAGCATCTTTGACAATGTGCGAATGAATAGTCAGGGCTCTTAATATCTGGTAGATTTGGATATTTGATAGAAATTCCTTTTAAACAATAAACAGTTGTTATTCTTCGGCTCTTGTCCAATATTTTCATTTTACTCTCCGGGAAATTTCTTTCATAAATACCTGAAAACATAAAGTCATTTTAATAGAAAGCAGTAAACTCAACTCCATGAATCTTTATTACGGCCGTGTTCTGCCCCCTTCCCCCCCCCCTCCTTCAAGAAATAAATAATTAAATTCACAATAATACCATTTTAAGTGATTGCTGATCCATCAGGATCTCTTCACTGTGCTAGGGTTAGATGCATGGGGATGTAGCATGATCTGCTTTTTAACGGCACAGGATAGAATGTTTTAGCGTGAAAATGTGGCATTTAGCCTAAATAAATTTCATAATTACTGACTGTCAAAAATAGAAGTATCAGTTTGAATTAAAAAAACCCGAATGCTCCTGAAAATAGACTTTGTTCATGTACTTTCTTAATGTGACCGGTGTGTATTTTTCCGGTCATGCGTCATTTTGTGCATAATAAAATCAGCTACTTCTCTTGTGTGTCTTTTAAGAAGCCTACTTCTTCGTATCTGACTTCGCAATTTCTTCCGGTCGGTTTCTTTCACGGGATGGAATCTAAATCCATTTTTTTTTGCAACGCAGCAAACTGAAAACACTGAAATAATTTAGCGAGAAATAATAGACATTTTAAATTACTGTATTTCATCTCGTTCCCATAGTTATCTGCTATTTTCGATTCGAAAAATGTGAAAAATAAGTAGCATAAACAGAAACGCATATTTTCTCTAGATGGGAATACACGATAGATTTTGTTATATATCCCAGCGATGTGCAATACTTTCTTTTCTGAATTGTTTCTGAATAATTTTGGTTCAAGTCAAACTTGATTTAAATTCGGCTATGACTTGCGTTATATTTTTGTTCAGATTTTATTACGCATAAGTTATGTATTGCTCTCAGTGTTAATAATGGCACGGATAAGATGAGAGCTTAGATAAGAACATACTGCACCGATACCTGGCACAACACAGAAATCTCTTACTATTCAAACCAAATGTGTTTGATAAATATATGGAATTCTACAAAGAAGGGCAGACAGTTATGAGAAAAATAATCCAGATATCTGGTGCTCGACACGGATGTAGACATTTATGCGATCAACACAATTGTTTTAGATTATTTATACTGAATAAGCTTTTGTATCTGATACAAGTATTGACATGCATTGATTTGGTATTATTCATATAGAAATAAAAAGCTTTTACCTCAAACAGCATTCCAGAAAAATCTGGATTATTTTGACCGATTCTCACTTGAAAAAAGTAGTTTCAGTACCAAAATGCTGAATTCCCGTATTGTTTATTGTTAACTATAGTCGTTAACTATAGTCGTTCGTACCTCACAACTAAAAACTGGCAGTGGTATTAGTTTTTTCTTTAATAAATAAATAAATAAATAAATAAATAAATAAAAATTTATTCCTTCATTTGTTCGTTACTTGATTATAAAGGCTTACTATGTATTGTTTGACGAGAAAACATACCGCAGTAATAAGATAGAATGAAGTTACAGTTTGGAGTTAATAAGATTTGAAAGGGTCTTTCCGAAACAACACACAGTTCGTCTATGTCATCGTATTCTATATATTTTATACACTTTGAAATTTCTGGTATTCCTTTTCAAAGACAAAGCTGAAAATGATTTTAAAAAGAAGCAGTAGAAAATAAATAACATGTGTAGTTAGCAAAAGCAGTAGGAAGTAGCAGTAGGTAAAACGTGAAGTTGGAAGAAACAGTAGCTGGCCGTAGCAGTAATTAAAACGTAAAGATAGCAGTAGTAGAAGATAGCAGTAGCAGTAGGTAAAACGTGAAATTGACAGAATCAGTTGCTGGCAGTAGCAGTAATTAAAACGTAAAGATAGCAGTAGTAGCAGATAGCAGTAGCAGTCGGTAAAACGTGAAGTTGGCAGAATCAGTTCCTGGCAGTAGCAGTAATTAAAACGTAAAGATAGCAGTAGTAGCAGATAGCAGTAGCAGTAGGTAAAACGTGAAGTTGGCAGAAGCAGTAGTTGTCAGTATCAGATTATTAAGAAGTTGGCAGTAGCAGTAGGCAGTAGCAGTAGGAAGTAGCAAATAATTTAAATGTGAAGTTAGCAATATTGATAGCAATAGCAGTAGAAAAACGTGAAGTTGGCTGTAGCGGTAGATAAAACATAAGCAAAAGCAGTTGTTAGCAGTCCCTAACTTCAAAGTAGTAATCCAATGAAGCACAGGTAAATCAAGTAGGACATTCTTCTTTTCATGAAAAATTCTCTTCTTTTATAAAATATGCAGTAACACCTAGACCCACTTTTGTTGACGTACTTTATTCGACCTGAGTTCAGAAATACTATTTTCACTGTGATGCACATTGTATAGGCTGCTAGATCGCTGGCAGACTGCAGATAGGAAATAATTACTTTTAATTAACAGTAAATATAATTAAATTTGCTTTCTTTAAATACATCCCAGACTCCTGTTTAGTTGTTTATGACTAATTGTTTGAAGTGAGTCCAGAACTACCAATTTCAGTGTGATACACATTGTATAGCTTAGGCCGCCACGCATCTGGGCCGCTGGCAGTTTTCAGACAGAAACGTTGCTTTTCGAGAAATTATCGGTTTCTATCAATTTGCCAAAAAGCCCCATCCCAAACCCTTTATAATATGTTGTTTGTTCGAACTGAGTTAGGGTATTACTATAATCGTCTGTGTGAGTTTCTTGAAAATTCTGGTTAATTTTCATAAATCAACCCTCTTATTTATGTTGTTTGTTTGGACTGAATTCACAAATACTGTTTTCACCGCGATACATGTATATCTTAAGCCGCTGGCAGCCAACAGAGTGTTCATTAATTGATTATCGTGAAAAATTATCTTTCTTCAAATTTGAATAGATTCACCCCAGACCCCTGTTATCTATGTTGTTTGTTCGAACTTGGTTCAGAAATAATATGTTCACTGTGATAATTTATATATACTTAGGCTGCTACAGATAGTGAAGTCTACTTTCTCTAAATTTGCCAAAATAGTTTCCAAAACCCTTTTGTTTGTTTCGTTTGTTTGAACTCACTTCAGAAGTACTATTTTCACTGCGATACACAATGTATATTTTAGGCCTCTAAGCCGCTTGGCCGCTGGCAGCCTAAAGATACTAAATACCATTCTTGAAAATATCGGCTTCTTTTGATTTAAAAATTTACAAAAATACACCCGTAAGCCTCTTTATGTATGGTATTGGTTCGAAATGAGTTTAAACAAAACTGTTTTCACTGTGATACACGGTGTATACCTAAGTCCGACACGGTGTGTATCTGGCAGCCTTCAGATCATATGCTTTTAAAAATCCCTTTTCTTTAAATTTGCAAAAAAATATACCCCAATTTTTTGTTGTTGCATTTTGAGTCTTGCTGACAAGATCAAAGTTTATTATTATTTTGACTGCTGCACACAATGTATATCTTATGCCGTTGGTCGTCAGCAGCCAAAGAAGTCCAAAAACATTTCTCTTCACTGGACCCCCAGCTCTCTTTGTTCAAATCTTTATGTCCAAAACAGTATGTTATTGTGGTACACAAAGTACGTTTTGGAAAAGTCGTCAAAAACCTCGAGATTTTAATGACTTTTTGAAGTTGTTTTTATTCCGAACCTGATATAGTATATATATCTTCAGGCCGCTTGGCCGCAACGGTTAGGCCGCTAGGCCGCCATCTTCAAGAGCATGTAAAAGACTGCGGTTGGCCAGAAATATTATTCAAGGAGTATGCAAATATGTTTCCATTAAATTTTAATAAACGTGATATTTTTAGATAGATGTATTTTGTACTTGTTTTCAACAGCTTGATAGTGAAATTGCAACAACGAAGAAAGCCAGTCAGAGAGTTCTACTACAAAATTTCTGCCAGTCGTTTCTGAAACGGTGCTGCGATGGTGAGTAATTTTGAGTTGTGCTTTCAATTCAAATGAAAGTTCACATGTTTTCTCAAAATCACTTTGAGATGTTAAGGTTTCTAGTAAAATAAAAAAGTATCAGGGTCACATGATCATATCTTTAACGATTTATTGAAAACCGTGCATTTTACCCTAAAAACACATATTAATAAAACAAATGTCGCTGAAGATGACTTCAAAATTACTATCCTATCTTGCATTTTACGTGATTCGAACTCGAAACCTGCTCCAGCGTCAAAATTCTATACTATGGCTCATCACTATATTAATAATATCATAAAATTGGAGATGTTTTAATAATGTTTTAAGAATGTAAGAAGGAATAAATTAAGGGGACATAAGGTCAAGATCTGACCTTTAGGAATATTTCATTTTTTAAAACATTTTTTCCTAAATAAGTTTTAATAAATAATTTGCCGTTAAATACAATATCAGAGGGGTACTGCCTATCTTCATGGTAAATAGACACTCCAATAACAAGTATAATCTGAAATAAAACTTGAATTAAAAATAACTTTTATATTTTCTGAAAATTTCAGTTTTGTGTTGGCCATGTATGATAACTGCACTTACTTTTTAGGGTAGCAAAATTATACAACAATAAAATGAAGAATTTCGATTATGACGAACGGATATGTTTTACAGCTATATTGAGATCTTGGACAATTTTGGTTCGACAACACGCTGGATTTTTGTAGAATATATAATATTTTTTTATTGTAAAGCATTGACAAATTGCAAATCAGAATTATGTTAAGACTCAATGGCTCAGTGGTTAATGCATTTGCGCTCGGTTTGTTTAGGCCCTGATTTGAATACCATTCAGAACAAACAGTGTATTTAAGCCGTGACACAACAAAATCAACATAGTGATCAAATGACGTAATGGAGAAAAACGCCACGTAAAGTTAACGTCAAAATTACCTTGCGTTTTCATACTTAATGATGCGTGTTTCCTAATTGGCCTTATATGTCCAGTAAGACTGCGCGGGTAGTTGGTGTTTTGGACGCCGTATTTACTTCAACATTTTGTGTGGGACTGCTCATTAAAATGACGCTTTGAACAATGACAGACGGACGAAGTAATTAAGTTGCGAATGATATATATACTGAACAAAAAAAGAAACTTCCGACTAAAAACACGTTAAACTCGATTTTCTGGTGTATGCACGGACCAGTATAATCCGTGTTTATAAAATCAAACCTTTCAGTCTGATTGTATAGACTTTGTTGTCAATAAGAACAAGATGTTGACAAACAAAAAATTTTAATAAGTTTTCTTTCTTTTTAATATGCCTAGAATTCTACCAAATTAACATGAACGTGCCATTGGAATGCTTAATACTGTTAAGGCGACGAATGGGGTTGCTAAGGTTGTTGGCAGTTCTAGCCGTTCTATTCGAAACCTTGGGCAATGTTTCTAAGCAACAGGGCATACTAAAGATTTACCACGTAGTGGGCGTCCGCGTGTCACGACGCCTTGTCAAGACCGCTATATCAGGAACACACACCTACGTTTTCAAACTGCCACTGCCACTGCTGCTAACACCCCTAGTACACATAACAACCTAATATCTGGCCAAAATGCGCGAGTGTGGTCTACGTGGACGTCGTCCTTACGTTGGCTGCGTATTGACGCGACGTCACCGCGTAAATCGTATTAATTTGGCACGTACACACCATCGCTGGATAAGCCAACAATGGAATAGCGTTCTTGTCTCCGACGAGTCGAGATTTTCCATTCATCGAAGTGATGGCAGGGTTTGTGTTTGCCGTAGAAAAAATGAACGTTATGCCGACTGTTGTGTACTCGAACGAGATCGTCTTAGGGGCGGAGGTTCCCTCTTGGTCTGGGTAGGCATTTTGCAAGGTTATCGCACACCTCTCGTCGTGATTGATGGGAATTTGAATGCCAAACGCAACCGAAATGAGATTCTTGCGAGGCACGTCATCCAACTGTAACAAAATAATGCCAATATCACTCTGTTTCAACAGGATAATGCCACAAACCATACAGCAAGAGATACTGAGCATTTCCTCAGGACGAATAATATTGATTGGTCCGCCAAAAGTCCAGATCTGAATTCCATCGAACACCTGTGCGATAATTTGGTCCAGTGTGTTAGACGTCGCCCTATTCCACCGCCGAACATCAATGAACTAACACAAGCCTTAATCCAGGAGTGGAATAACATTCTACATGCAGCAATCAACACACGTGTCGGTTCTATGCGCAAACAATGCCAGGCAGTGCTCCATGCTCAAGGTGGCCATACCCGGTATTAACGTGTGATTTTGGTCTACGATCCCTACCACATTTAATCAACCATTTCATCAGTTTTTCGTAAACGTAGAACAATACAATTTTACACACAAATTCATTTGGAATAGACCGTTCCATAATTGATAAATTGACCGCCGCCATTATGAAGATCACGTGACCGTCCGCATTTAAAGGATTGCTAAACCTCGCTATGATGCTTATACGTGTCGTACAAATCTGTAGAACTTTAGCACATTTCAAGTTTACATACTGTCATATATCGCGTGAATTTTGTTGCAGAATAAACATAATTATTGTATTATTGTTACTATTTTGTATGTTTTATTCCTGACTTGAACATATCATTAACACATGAAAGACTGTGAAAAAATACCATGGACTGTTCAAAGTGGAAGCTTGAGTTATGTTAAGCACATATAATATGTGTAAAACGCAAATAATATTGAAAGCACTGTTTTCCATTTCAAAAGGTGAAACTATGATTTCAATTATTTGAACAACTCTGAAAGCTTACAAGTTGGACAAAATGACAAAATTAAACATCTCGCTCATCAACCGCATGTTCACTCTATTTTAACTAAAACTTGTTTTATTTTTTGATACAGTTTCAAAGAATACTTGACAATGAATATGCATTATTTAGCGCTTCTTTAATTATCAAACCGTCTTTTGTCTTTCGAGGTGTCCTGTGTTGAAGGAATGTGGTTACGCAATATTGGGGTGCTTTGATAAGTCACCGTTAATGGTCATTGTCGGTCTTGCTTGATCAGTCACAGTGAAACACTGTAATAACGAAAAATGCCTGAAACATGGTCTTTATTTGTTCCTGATTGTTATATGAAATTTAAGAATATTTATTCTTCTGTTGCCATATGGACCTTTTATTTTCTATTCTTTATTTCTTGCATTTGGGAAATCTGTTTTTGTAAAGTATTGATATGTACAACATGTTTGTTTATGCAAAAAGAAAATAATAGCTGCAAGCCACACCTTTGTAAGATATTGATCTTACAATAATACGTTTATTTTCGTTCTTATTTTTAACATTATTGTTGTGGATATTTCTTGTAATACGTAAAGCAAAATTATTATGACACCTATATAACTGTACACGTTTGGACAGATTTTTTAAAAATAGATACATGTACTTTTTAAAAGCATTTTTTTCGTGAAATTTTGATAAAAATAAAAAGAATTAATCTACCGGAGAATATCACAAGACATATATTTCACAGTTCAGTATGTCAGCAAAAAATCGTTTACAAATATACTTGTTTCAGTTAAAAGACCATGGAATAGATCTTTCCTGATAATGAATGTTTCATGTGCTTTATATGAATCTATTTCTGTAACATACAACGCCACAATCTCATTACAGCTATAAAAAGGGACGTTTTCTAAGCTCCGCATTATCAAACTGCTTCGATCTGCGCATTCCCTTTATGGCGGACGCAAGGGAGGTAATTTCTGGAACGGTCTATACAAGTAAAAATAATTTAACCCTTCTTTCCATATTTACGTATATCTGCACTTAAACGCAGCGGAATTTTCTTTTTTTGTTCAATATAGATCTTCTAGATTTAAGCGCAGATCTTGTTTAATATTATCGTTTCGAGATTTCACCGATTTACTTTCTCGTGTTTATCATTGTAAAACAATCCATGTTGATATAGTCTTTTTTCAGATGTTTGAAACCAGAAAAGAACTGGAATATATTTTAGATATACAAAACACAACTTGTTAAGTAAAAGTAAATGTTAAGATCTCCTCATTCTTTGAGAAGTAAGAATAAGTAAACCTTTTATACACACTCTTTGAAATAGTAACATTTTTATTGTTTAAACTGAAAATACTACACTAAATATGAAAGGCTGTGTAAAGCAATTATCAATTAAAACATATTCTGTATTGGCTTAAATAATCAGATCAAAGGTCGGAACTTAGTAGGGTTTTTTTGTCATCGGAATAACAATGTCCTTTCCAAGATATGATGTTCTTCCGGCTCTGACTGGAACACATTAAACAGAATTTTTCAGAAAGATGATTTTGGGTAATTAATCGTTTGAATGTTTGAAAGATTGAGTGTTACATAATATGTATATATTAGTGTTCATCTCGATTGTTCTATAGAAATTAAAAGCGTTGACGGGAGCGATAGCGACCGGAAACGCTTTTAATTTCTATAGAACGCTTCGGATAAATACTAATATACTTAGTGGGCGGGTTTATTTGACCTTATCGTTATTTCACGCTATAGCTTGCTACTAGCTTGTAACTTTTGGTATTTCCTTGATGATACACCAACGTCTAAACAATTGCTTACCATAAAGCATACAGAAGTTGCTTCAAAAACACAAAGTATGCTGGATTATTTTTGTGATACACGTAGGCAAAATTTGTATGAGACGGAAAAAGTCAAGTAACTTATAGTTATGTAAATTTGAAATTATTAATTTCAAGATGTTTTACTAGGATTTAAAAAAAAAATAAACGATTGATCTTTTTTATCGGTCTGTAGTCTTGGTGCAGTAGACAACAAACCGTTCCCTATACTTCCACTGCTCGTTTTTACATATTCCAAATGTTAATTTTCATCTGAAGCAATTTAGAACAATAGTCTGTTACTTTCCTTATGAAAACGTAGTTATTCACCTCGTTTTCTTTTTATTGAATGATAAATAAAAAAAATAATATAGGAATTTAACAAGTTTTGAAAAAACACAAGTTTTATTTTCCTCTGTAAATGTAAATTCATTTATGTAAAGCGATTACAAAAAACAAAATAGGTAATATACTTGTTTGTTTACTCCAGTAATTACATTTAATACTGTCAATTCGGTAAAGTGTGTAAGCCCTGCGAATCCTTTATGACGTCAGTAGCTGGTGAGCCGAAGATCTTGTGCGCATGCGATTTGTTTTTAGTAACACCCACTGTGCGATTTTGTCTCCGAATCCGGACTACTTCACACTGTTTTGTTACGTAGACAGTTACTATGAACGGTTTACTTGTTCTATGAAAAAAGTAGCGTTCTATCGTCAGAATTTTTAAAAGAAATGTTCTATGGAAATTAACACGTAAAAAAAATGAAAAATGCAGCGTTGTTATTGGCCGGGAAATAAATCTGAATACTAATCACAATTTGATCGAGTTACTCATTCCACCGTGGTCAATTGGTTAAGGGCGCTGTCTTATGAGCACAAAGCCTCTCAATGGTTGATGGTCACAGGTCCTAGTTCAATAATCGACCATACCACATTATGTGGAAAGGATGATAGCTGCATTCTAGAACTATGATTGCAAGTGGGCATTAATTAATATCAGGTTAAAAAAAATATCTTGCAAAGATATTTACGGAGAAACAATTTGCTTTTGAAAGAGACAGCCTGCTTAATGCATTCGTCTGGTTACGGTAGTGCAGATGTATAGAACTGACATATGTTTTTTCGAGCTGGCATCATTGTTACGGTCTAGTGCACACCTTCCTATAATTGTATAAATACAACCTCTGACAACTGCGTCAGGGAATCGATTCTTTGGCTCAGTGGTCAGGGTATTGGCCTATCACGCGAGAGATCAGAGTTCGAATCCCGCTCTAGGTTGCATCTTTCGGTTACGTACTTTCATGTTCGTAAGATCATATATATAATAGAAGGTTGCAGTAATATTACACTAAGTCACAAAACGGAAGTAAGAAAATAGTATACTAAGGGCATGCTTGTTTTACCCTGCCATTTAGTTGGAAATGCATTGATACAGCATAACTTTTAAATTTAAAACTTGTTAAATAAGATTTTGGTAGTTATATTTTAATTGAATTATAAAGGTTCAAGTGGAATGAGCTACGACAAATCGTTTGATTGATGTGACGCCAGATTCTGACAAACGACGTCATTATCGTCAGATTAAATATATCACTACACATTCGTGAGTAAAAATCATTCAGAACAACTTTCCATCCAAGGAAAATCATAAATTTAGTCTCAAATAAAGGTTGAATTTTCCAAATCAATTAATAAGGGAAATTGTAAAGTTTGAACACATAGTTGATAATGTCACTAAACGGTTCATTCATGGGCAAAGGCATCTCTGAGCAAATGTAGCCCTCGTAGGTAACAAACTGAGAGGTTCTCGTTCAGTTATTGGTTCTGTATCAGACGCTGAATCAAGACTGATTCCTTGAATAACATGATCTACATTATATCATATATCAACTAAAAGTTTTTTCATATCTTTATTGACACACAAAGCAGCACATTCTATGTAAGTTATATTTATACACTTATAAAATACCACCGTCTTGTATGGTCACACATATCTTCGTTAAGCCTTAAATTATGTAAAATAGCATTGACGTCTTTCATTGTAAATTTGCTTACTTTTTACCTTAAAGTATATCTTTCATTGTTACACTTCTTACTTGTTTTCTCACGAAACCTGTTCTTCAAGGACAATACTTGACAAGAGTTTTGGTAACCTCTTAGAATAAAAACAGTTCCCTGACCTATAGGCGCATTACTTATTACTAGTTTACATATTCCAAAGTAAATTCCATCTGAGAAAAGCAAACTGTTACTGTCTTTGCCAATAAATAAATAAAATAAAATCCTTTTTCATATTACTAATAACGGAAAACATGCATCCTTAATTCATGTAGGTGGACAAAAGGACCCACAAAAAAACAAACAACAAATGTAAATTTTCAGGGATGTGTACTCTCTTAAAAACAAATATGTCCAGTCTTTCTACTTAAATATATTGGACGATTCTAAGGATAAGTGTGACCAAGACAACGTGTTACAACAAACAAATATACAAAAACACTGCATTTCTACGAAACAGCAGCTTCTAAAAAATCAAAGCCTTGTCGTGAGGAGAAGAAATAGATGGAATAAAATAAAAAAGGGCCATTATGACCACATATCGATCACTGCTCAAAGAGAAAAGTGCAGTGTATAAAAACAAGAGATGTTTGTAAAACATATATGCCCCCTAGCGCCTAATCCCTAGAGGCAGCAATGAAGTTTTGAGGAGCTGGGACAAAGCGTTCTATAGTTATTGATCTTGATCAGAAACCATTTTGCTATTCACAATGACCATGGCCTTTGACCTGGTGACCTGAAAACCTGATGGGCTGATCTACAAGTCATAAACAACTTTTATACAAAGTTTGAGGAACATAGGTCCAAGCGTTCTACACTTCCACATCAGAAACCATATTGCTTTTCAAGGTAACTGTGACCTTGAATTTTTACCCACTGACCTGAAAAAAGACAGTTGGTATCTACTGATCATGAGAAACCTACATACTAAGTCTGACGTAACCTGGGCCCAAGGATTCCCTCGATATTCAGCAGAAACTGTTCGCTGATTACAGTGACCTTGATCTTTGAACTAATAACCCTAAAAACTAAAGGGGTCATCTAATTTTCATGACCAACCTACCTATGAAGATTTCAGGAGCTGGGCCCAAGCGATCTATAGGAATTGATCAGACACTATTCTGCTAAACAACCTACGTACTAAGATTGAAAATGTCACTGTGACCTTGATCTTTGACCTGGTGAAGTGAAAAACTATTGAGGTCATCTACTAGGTATGACCTACATACCAAGTCTGAGGAAGGTGGGTCCAAGGGTTCTCCAGATAATGGTCGGAAACTAAAGTGTCTACCAACCGACCGAATGACATTTGCAAAACTCTATGTCCCCTCATCTTCGATGGGGGCCATAAAAAAGAAATTGGTAAAACAATAAAAATGCTTCCTGAAGTATTTTTTGTTAAGAATGACAGAAAAGTAAGAAATGTACTATCGATGGTATTTCAATGTCGTGAAATTTAATACTTTTTAAGTTACAGTAAGGATAATCATGATGAAACATATTTGAGGGTTTATAGTATAAAAACCACATTTGTAAGGACAGTTGATTTATTGCAAAATTTACCTGCCAGTTGTTTAATCTGTGAATGTTTGCCAGAATTTTTATAACCACAGAAGAAGGGTCAAGTGCTTGAGTGGCAGGTGTAAAAGTAGACATGTACTTCAAATAATCAGTGTTGTTCTCCATAATTCCAGCTGATAAGCCATTGATTCATCTATTGATCGGGTTGCTATGCTTTATAAAGGGAGATAATTAAAAAACTACATGATGTAGTGATGGTTCTTTAACACTGCACTTCTTTTCATTGGTCTTTATAACTGTGTGAAGTTTTATTCAATTTTTTTCAATTTCAATACTTTTCAAGTTATTTTCCTAACAAGCAGTATTAGGTATTACAAAGGGGGCCAATTTTGACCCCAGGGAAATAATCTGAATTATTTTTGTAGACTCCCATTAGAGGGTGCTAAATGTCAAATATCCAAGCCTTGTGGTTTCAGACAAGAAGATTTCTGAAGTTTTTCCTTTAGGTTTAGCTTCCGCCAAAAAGATATTTCCGATTTAATCCCTTCTTGTTGTGACAATCGTTCTGCTTGGTATACATATTTTTGAGTCTTCTGCTGGATACTCATGCAAAGCTCGTTCAACTTCCAAACAGTGTTATAGGAGAAGATGCCATTTCAGTAAATTCTTGAAAGATGACAGAAAGCTGACGGCTAATGACGGAAAATGTCCTATCATAGAAGCTCATCATGTACACCATGTGTCAATGACTTTACGTATTTAACAGTTTTTTTTTCTGAACGTTCACAGCAAAAAGTATTCCTAACAATTGAAATATAGAAGCAATTATTCAAAACCATTATCTTTATACTACATAAAAGTCTAATCTTCATTTTTATTTGTTCGGGAAAAAAATAATAGTAAAACTGAAATGGGATGACCATAAAGGCATTGTTAATTTTCCTATACATTCTATCTTTGTTGTATAATGTAAGAAAATATGGAAAATATTTTTCATTTGAAATTTATATCATTGCAATCATCACTGATAAAAAGCAAGGCAATTTAACGACTGTTGTCGATTCTAGAATGTTAAAGCGGTAACTTATCATCAAGTGATAAGATCAGTATGATTAAAACATTAAGTATAAGGGTATAAGGGGTAAATATGATGAAAAAAATATGTAATCTGATTAAATATCTAAAAATTAAACAAACAAACAAAAAAGTCAAAACAAAACAACAAGAGGGCCATGATGGCCCTAAATCGCTCACCTGAGTCTCTTTGCTCAAGTTACAAGTATCGTTATTGCTTGTTATGAGTGTTCGTTGTTCGTAAGTTTGAATAAGTTTGCAATAAGTTTGAAGATTCTGGGTGTAATAGTACTCACATTTTTGAGCAGAAATAGTTCTACTCTACAGGTCCCAGTGAACTTGACCTTTGACCTACAGACTCCAAAACAATAAGGTTCTTCTAATATAATTACCCTATGAAGTTTGAAGGTTCCGGGTGTAATGGTACTTCAGTTACTGAGCAGAAATAGTTTTCACTCTACAGGTCCCTGTGACATTGACTTTTGATCTACTGACCCCAAAAATAATAGGGTTCTTGTACTGAGTAAAGACAATCATCCTATGAAGTTTGAAGGCTCTTGGTAAAATGGTACTCCAGTTACTGAGCAGAAACAGTTTTCACTCTAGATGTCCTTGTGTACTTTACCTTTGACCTTTGGACCCTAAAAAAAATTATCCTATCAAGTTTGAAGAATCCAGGTGTAATGGTACTACAGTTACTCTGCAGAAATACTTTTCATTGTACAGGTCCCTGTAACCCTGACCTTTGACATACTAGCCCCAAAAAGAATATGTTCCTCTATTTTGTAAAAGCGATCATCCTATGAAGTTTGAAAGCTCTGGGTGAAAGGATACTCCTGTTATTGAGTGGAAACGGTTTTCACTTTAGAGGTCCCTCTGATCTTGAACTTTGACCTACTGACCCAAAAAACAAAAGGTTTTTTTTCTACTCAGTAAGGGCAATAACCCTATAAAGTTTGAAGGCTTTGGTTCACCTGGTACTCAAGTTATTGAAAGGAAACGAAGTGTGACAGACAGACAGACAAACAGACACTCATGGACAGGGCAAAAAGCATAATGTCTCCGTCAGAAGGGCGGGGTTTCGGGGAGACATAACAACGAACAATTGAAGGTCTAGCCTTTGGTGTTTCATAGCAGCAGATATTTTAAGTTTCCCCTATATAAGTCCTTGAGAAAAATCAAATGACTCCCCTGGGTGGAGCCAGTTTTGACCCCAGTGTCATGATCTGAACTTAGTAAAGATCCACCAGACAATGCTGCACACCAAATATCTAAACTCTATGCCTTGAGGTTTCTGACAAAAATATTTTTATAGTTTTTCCTATATAACTGTATGTAAAACATGTGACCCCTTGGGCGGGGCCTTTTTTTATATAGGGGCTATGATTTGAACAAACGTAATAGAGGTCCAATAGACAATACTGTACACCAAATTCTTAACTCTATGCCTTGTGGTTTCTGACAAGAAGATTTTTAAAGTTTTTCCTATACAACTCTATGTAAAACATGTGACCCCTGGGGCGGGCCATTTTTGACTCAGGGGCCATGATTTGAACAAACTTGGTAGAGGTCCTCTAGACAATGCAACATCCAAAATATCTAAGCTCTATGCTTTTTGGTTTCTGATGTGAAGATTTTTAAAACTTTTTCTTATATAACTTTATGTAAACTAGTGACCCCCGGGGCAGTGCATATTTTGACACAGTGGCTATGATTGGAACAAACTTAGTAGAAGTCCACTAGACATTGCTACTCACCAAATATCTAAACTCTAGACCTTGTGGTTTCTGACAAGAAGATTTTAAAGTTTTCCCTATATAAATCTATGTAAAATCATTTGACCCCTGGGGTGGGGTCAGTTTTGACCTCAGGGTCATTATTTAAACCAACTTGGAAGAGGTCCATTAGATGACGCTTCAAATATCTAAGCTCCATGCCCTGTGGTTACGGAGAAGAAGATTTTTTAAGATCCAACTTTTAAAATCTATTTTTAGCTCCAGTGAACCAGAAATGCAATGGACCAGAACCATTTCAGAATCTTGGTAGAGATTCATGCAAGGAAAATCTCAGACAAGTTTCATTAAATTTGGCCCTATGGTTTCAGAGATGTTGTTTGAATGAAATATTTGACGACAGACGGACGGACGACGGACAAAGACCGATCAGAAAAGCTCATCCTGAGCACTTTGTGCTCAGGTGAGCTAAAATCAAAGCAAAACAAAAAAAACCCCGAAGGATTGTCAAAAAACTAAACAAATTGCGCCATGTTTTGGTAGATAGAACCATAACACTTGCATGATACATTTAAATTACCAAGAGGACCATGATGGGCCTAGATAGTTCACCTGAATACTTTGCCTTTGGGTCTGCTATTGACCTAACATCAAAAGTTTTTTAAGAATCTCCCTTTATAAATCAATATGAATACAAGTGACCCCCAGGGCATGGCCACATTTCACTCAAGGGGAATAATTTGAACAAACTTGGTAGATGACCTCTAACTGATGCTCCATAAAAATATCTAAGTTCTATGCCCTGTGGTTTCAGAAAGAGGTTTTTTAAAGTCTTGCCTATATTAGCCTAGGTAACATCAACTGACCATCGGGGCAGGGACAAATTTGGTAGAGGTCTACTAGACAATGCTACATACCAAATCTTACAGCTCAGGGCCTTGTGGTTTCAGACAAAAAGATTTTCAAAGTGTTCCCTATATAAGCCTATGTAAAACCAATAAACCCGGGGTGGGGCCAAATTTGACCCCAGAGGACAATTAGAACAAACTTGGTAGGGGTCCACTAGACAATGCTACATAACAAATCTTAAGGCTCAGGCCCTTGTCGTTTCAGAGAAGAAGATTTTTATAGTTTCACTGAAAAGCCTATGTAAAATGAATTGAGCCCCGGGGCGGGCTAAATTTGACCCCAGGGGTATAATTTGAACAAACTTGGTAGAGGTCCACTAGACAATGCTACACACCAAATATTTAGGCTCAGGGCCTTGTGGTTTCAGACAAGAAGATTTTCAAAGTTTTTCCTTTCAGTTGCCATAGCAACCGATGGAATTGAATTCTTTGAACAATTTTGGTAGAGCTTCATGCAAGGAATATTCCAGGCATGTTTCGTCCATGTTAGTTTAGCGGTTTAGGAGGAGAAGTCATTCAAGTCAAATTGTTGACGACGCACGACGCACTAAGCACGACGGACAATCAACGATCCCAAAAGCTCACCCTGAGCAGTGCTCAGGTGAGCTAAAAATTGGAAATCAGGCCCCAAACACCCTTAGTGAAAATCCCCAGTATTATTTTGCTAAACGAATTAAACGTTACTAAAGTTGTGTTTTGGGTGAATTATTGAATATGGCAGGGTCAAATGCATCATATTAAAGAGTGCACACAAAAGTTAGACCTCGTAATCGTTATCAAGGGAGCAAATATTTAAGGAACGCTCACAATTAAAAAATAATACATACATTATCAGATCTTAACAACCAGAGGGCCATGACGGCCCTGGATCGCCCACCTGAGTACTTTGGCTGACGGTCTACCGTAAAGCAAACATCAGATGCAACATTACATTTTCTAATTGAAGATTTTTAAACAACTCATTATTTTATACAAAAAACATCCATGGGGCAGAGGCAATTCCGTGATAACAGCTTGTGAGAAGATGTCATTTGAGGCAAAATACTGACGAAAATCTATTTATAGATCTGGTGGCCATTTTTTCAATGAAGCAGAACCTTTTCAGCAATTTAAATAAAGGACTCTTAAAGGAACATTTTAGAAACTTTAATGGAGGTCTATGTAAGAAATATTTTTGTAAAATTTGGTGGAAAATCACCTTGCTGTTTAGATAAAGATGCTGTTTGACTTTTTTCTATTTTCTGCTTTTGTAGCCCTTATGTGCAGTGAAGTGGAATGATTTGATCAATTTTAGAAAAAGGCAGTATCAAAGAAAATTTCAGTGAAGTTTAAAAGAAAATGGCTTAGCAGTTTGAGAGTAGATGTCATTTGAAGCAAAATATTAATGAAAATCTATTTTTAGCCCTGGCAGCCATCTTGTTAAATGAAGCAAACCCTTTTCAGCAATTTAAATAATGGACTCTGAAAGGAACATTTCCGTGAAATTTCGTGGAAAATCACGTTGCTGTTTAGGAGGATATGTTTTTTGAATTTTTTTTCTTTTTTTAGCTTTTGCAGCCCTCATGTGCAATGGAGTGGAGTGGTTTCAGCAATTTTAGAAAAGGGCAATATATGGAACAATTCTGTCAAACTCGCTTTAAAATGGCAAACTAGTTTTGGAGAAGAATTGTCATTTGAAGCCAAATATTGATGAAAATCTATTTTTAGCTCCGGTGGCAATTTTGTTCAGTAAAGTAGAACTGTTTAAGCAATTTTAAAAGAGGCTATGTAAGGAACATTTCTGTGAAATGGGTGGAAAATCACCTAGCCGTTTAGCAGATGTTGTTTGATGTTTGTTCTATTTTTAGTTTTTGCAGCCCCTATGTGCAATGGGGCAGAATGGTTTCAGCAATTTTAGAAAAGGGCAATATATAGGAAAATTTCTGTCAAATTTGCTTTAAAATGGCCAAATGGTTTTGGAGGAGATGTCATTTGAAGTAAATTGTTGACGATGGACGACGGACGCCGGACATAGGGTGATCACAATAGCTTACCCTGAGCATTTGATCTGGTGAGCTAACAAAAAAAGTATAAAACATCGCAATTTGAATCATAGAAAGCATTAAAAATTGACATAATCATCTATAAAACTCTATCAAAGTATTTCTAAAGCTTCACAGACAAATAAAATAACATCGAGACTCAAATTTCTACAAAATATTCAATACAAATTACCCGGGGTCTGGGGTAAAATAATTAATGTGTGTTTGTGAAACGTTTCAAGAACTCAAGTTTGTTCTTTAGTAGACACTTTAAGCTCACCAGAGCATATGCTCAAATTGTATTTTTCTGCAACCAGGAGCCCATACTTTAAATACTACATTTCTAACAGGGAAACAAAATTACATCAACCATCTGAACGACAATCTTGTATTTAATACATTTAAATAGCCAAACGTTACTAATAATCAGCCATTTTTACGCAAAGCGTTTACAACTTTTTTATGGTAATCAAAGGTTGCGAATCGTTGCCAGAATATCAGGTAAAGGCTGAACGATTTTGTCGATACGGACTTGACTAATGGAATATTCATTTGATGCACACTAGACAAAAATCTTAAGAGCAGCACTTAAGTCGATTATGACGTTACGATCTTAAAGTTAGAAAAAAGCTATTTCTTTTAAACAAATAACCTATTTCAGACATTAAAAAAAGAAAAAAAATATCGATCATTTCCGTTTTTTTATCTAACCTGGTAAAATTTTTGCAAGAAGCGCTTTAAATGAAAACGGTTTTGATTTAGCAGTTTTCTTTCCTTCCTCACTACCTTGTTTGGCCGAGTAAGCTTCGTTATGTTGTCTAAACTGTTGTCGTAAGTCTTCTGCTCTTTTAGTTGTCAATGCTTTATGTTTCATCTCCTCAAGCATAGAAATCCGCTTTAAATATCCTGACTTTTTCTCCATGTGTTCTGCTTTTATCATTAATTCAATATGATCTATCATGGATAGCGGATTCGGACGAAGGGCTATTTCACTAAGTCTTGCGTTGCATTCTTTGACTGTCTCCATCAGGACTTCGATACCCTCTTGTAATTCAGTTAGCTCTTCTCCCATTTTTTGTACTACTTGTTCATGAGTTAAACGCTTTCCCTCGGCGTCCTGGTACTTTTTCAATTTTTCTTGATACGTTTTCTTTTTCTTTACCGTTACATATTCAAATATGTACGGCGTGTTCGAGTGTCTATCCCAGCTGCATTTTTCTGGACACTGAGTGCATTTACCATCATTCATAGCTGTACAATTCTTTTTCTGTTCATCATCAGGATACATGCAATTTTTATGACATGTATAATTGCAGTGTAGACAGTTAGTAGTGTAGTTACCTGTTGGAAGTTCATGTCTATGTTGTTCAATTTCTTCAACTTCATACTCAAAGTCTTTGTTTGACTCAGCATCCAATTTGTGTTGCATGATTATTCGGATTTCTTCATTTAGCATATTTAACTTTGCAAGTCCTGCATCTACCTGAGGTTGTAGATTCTGAACAGTATTTTCTAACCTTTTTCTTTCTGCTAAGACATCTTTCGTCATGGTAAGACTCCTTGTTTCCATTTTTTTAAGGTGCTGGAAAAATGCGCTGAAACTTTTCAATCCCATGTCCCAAAACATTGGTGATAATCCAGCAGAGCCCAAGTCGACATTTTTTGCAAACAAACCAGAATTGTTAAAGGTGAAGTGTTTACCAAACGGTAATCCAGACTGTTCTAATGCTGCTAGAACGGGGGGATCAATACCGTCCGCGAAAGTTATAAGAGAACAAATGTTTTGTTCTACGTCTTTTCCAAACAAGGCCATTATTGACTGAAATATGTAGGTTTGCACCGATGTGAGTCTTGCATCGGGGGCTTTGATTAAAAAACAAATACCATCAATACACGCTACGCCTTTAGCTCCAGATTCGGTAAATAACGCTTGGATTTGATCTACAATTTCACGATCTCTTTCTAACCCACGAGTATCGCCAAAACCTGGGGTATCGATAATATTCAGCCGATAATTTAGCCTTCCACCAGGTTCAGGGTGAATTGTGTATACTGTAATCCACTCAGTCTGCGACAATGCCTGAAGTAAATAACAAATACATTAGTATTTTCGCATATTCGTCAAAATGCATGAACCAAACATAATAATTCTTGTTTGTATTGGTAATTCAACAAGAAAGACAATCTCGTGTGATAATTTTCATAAAAGGACCCATTTCAAATTATTTATTTTGACAAATTTAAAGAAATAAAGTTTCATTTTGTTAGACAAGAGGGTCATGATGGCCCTGGGTCACCTTTCTGAGAATTTTGGCTGTGTGTCAGTGTTGAACAAATATTAGAAGCAAAATTACAGTTTCTGAATGGAAGATCTTATATTTCATACAGATAGAACCCTCTGGGTGGAGCCTATGTTGAGCACAGTGACATTATTTGCCCAAACTTGTTTCATTTCCAAAAGACAATGCTAGAAAGAAAATATCTAAGCCTTATTGTGTACAATTTCAGGCAAGAAGATTTTCGAAGTTTTCCATACACAACCTAATGTAAAACAAGTGACCACTGGGCGGGGTCCATTTTGACACTAGTAATATTATCTGAATAATCTTTGTAGAGGTTCTACTATACAATGTTACATACCAAATATGTGAGGTCTAGAGGTAACAATTTTGATAAGAAGATTTAAATTGTTTTAGAAAGATAGGACCTCCAGGGGCAATTTAACACAAGGGACATTATTTGAACAAAATAAGTAAAGGTCTACTACAAAATGCAGCATATGAAATATCTAAGCTACAAAATATCTATGCTCTAAGGCAAACAGTTTCAGCCAAGAAATTTGTTTTTCCTATACAACTCAAAGTAAAACAAGCGACCCCTTGGCATGACCTCCAGGAACAAGGCCAATTTTGACCCAGGGGACATTATTTTAACAAACTTGGTAGATGCTCCATGCGTTACATCTCTAAACTTTAAGCCTTGTGGTTTTCTCTTCCGCTGTAAAAACAAATGATCCCCTCGAAAGGGCATTTATTACCCCAATGGTAGGATTTTGCACAAACTTTGTAGAAGACATCTTGATGGATAATATCTAAGCTCTAAGCCTTGTATTTTCAGATAAAAAGATTTTTTTAAGTTTTCCCAAAAAGGATAAAATCAAGTGACACCACAGCAGGGTCATTCATTATCCACTGGGCACAATTTGAACAATTTTGGTAGAGGTCCTCTAGGTGAACCTGCATGCAAAATATTTAAGCTCTTATCGTTGTTGCTAGAGATAAAAATAGAGCTATCACTAAATGTGATTAATACCCCCGCAAGACTGCTTCGGAACTGAGGAAGTTATTAGTAACAAAATACTTTGTGAAAGAATTGAAAAAGAGTTATGGTTGTGGGCAATTAAAGACAGTTGTGGTTCTTGTACATTGCTTTTTCTGTCATTGTGCTTGACCATTGTATGAAGTTGCACTGAATTCCAACCAGTATTTTTCAAGTTATGCTTCGCATAAGGAAAATCAACAAAGGGCAATAACTGTGAAAAACGTGAAGATACAGTTAAAGCTCTTGTATACTGCACTTCCACTCATTATGTTTGACAATTGAATTAACTTGCACTGAATACCAATCATTAGTTTTCAAGTTAAGCTCCGGAAAAGGAAAACCAACAAAGGGCAATAACTGTGCAAATAGTGAAGATGGGGTTAAAGCTATTGTACACTGCACTTTCTGTCATTGTGATTGATCATTGTATGAAGTTGCATTGGATTCCAACCAGTAGTTTTCAAGTTATGCTATGAACAAGGAAATTGCAACAAAGGAAAATAACTCTGCAAATAGTAAAGATGGAGTTATGATTCATAAACATTGCACTTCTTCTCATTTTGCTTGACCATTGTGTGAAGATATATTGTTTTCCAACCAGTAGTTATCAAGTTTTATTCCGGAAAAGGAAAACCAACAAAGGGCAATAACTGCAAATAGTGAAGATGGAGTTAAAACTATTGTATATGCACTTCCTGTTTTTGTGCTTGATCATTGTATGAAGTTGCATTGAATTCCAACCGGTAGTTTTCAAGTTATGCTATGGACAAGGAAATTGCAACAAAGGAAAATAACTCTGCAAATAGTAACGATGGAGTTATGATTCTTAAACATTGCACTTCCTCTCATTGTGCTTGACCATTGTATGAAGTTGCATTGAATTCAAACCATTTGTTTTCAAGTTATACACCGCACAAGGAAATTGAAAGAGACCGACCGACCGCCCGACCAACCACCGGGTATATACCCCCCTCCCCACTCCCCTCTCTTCGTTTCGGGGGTATAATGATTTTAAGTTTCTTGTTTCTGCTGCTGTAGGAACCACAGTTCTCGATGGAATTCAATTCTTTGAAAAAAAATTGGCAGATCTTTAAGCGAGAAACATTACTGCCAATTTTTATCAGCTTTTTATTAGTAGTTGCAGAGGAAATGTTGTTTAAGGGAGCAAACTGACGACGCTCATTGCACGACGCACATTGGACACATGGCGATCACAAAAGCTTCCCTTAAGAATATGCTCAGGTGAGATAAAATGTAAGTTTAAGTGAGAGAAGTGATCTCCAAAACACTGAAAGATGACAATGCCCCCGAAGTGAGGCTTTGACCTTTGAACTGAGGACCAGATAAAGATAAATTGTAGATCCTTCAAAAGAAGTTTTTTGATAATTTGACCTCAACGTCAAGATCATGATTATGAAAGGTTTGTTGTGTGTAAACATGAACTAAATCTGTTAAGAAATAAAAAAAAGTTATACTAGTATTAGGTATTTTTGCCAATTCAACCTTCGAGGTCATAGTAATTCAGGGGTCAAGATCGTATAAATAGGTCAGTGGGGAAAAACTGACAAAAGGGGCATCGTGTTCAAGTATGAAGTAAATCAATCTAATAATAAGGAAGTTCTGGGTAATGTTAAGGTTGTGGATTGAATGACAAAATGACCGACGGACTGATAGACAGAATGACTTACGAACTGGCAGACGGACCCATAACAACATATCATTTGGAAGAAGTCTTTTAAAGGGTTGTTGTGTGCAAACTTTAACTACATCTTTTGTTTCGAGAGCAGTTTTTGAGGTGATTTATGGATCAAGATAAAACAATATGTATCACTGAGAAGACTTTTCCCAAATGATTTTGTATTCAAGACATGCAACTAGATCTGTTGAGTTACTATGGAGTTTTGGCCAATTCCAAGTATTTCTGACAACTGGACCTCATTTAGAGTCAAGGTGGTAAGGTTTTGTCCAAAGGGGTGTTGTGGCCAAACAACCAAATTCGTTAAATTAATATTCCCCGCCGAATAATACAAATCACTAGAATGGGGCTGTTAAGTTTATATTGATTTTTGACCTTGGAATATGAGTGACAAATCAATTTGGTGTCTTTATCTATTTTGAATCAATGATTATAAAAATTGAGCTGTGCCAAATAGAAATAGCTCTTATAGCAAATGATGTCATTTGAGAAAAATGATGTCAAAACATTTTTAAAAAGCAGTGGAACAACAGCAATTTTTAGTCTAAAGTGGAGAGTTTAGTTCCTATGCACTGAAGGACTCCTTGGTGACATCTATGCACCTATGAAGTTTAATTTTGATACCTCAAATACGTTCTGAATGCTGTCCAAACAAACTTAAGTATTGAAAACAACTAAGGGGAATTACTCTAAAGTTATAAAGCGATGAAAAGTTACAGTTCCTATGCACTGCACTTTGACTCAATATGATCAAACCACATATAAAATTTGGGGTTGATTACTTAAATAGTGTTTGAGTTATGTTCCAAATAAAAGTGTGATGGTCGGACAGACGTAGGAACAAACAGCAGACGGACAACGCCAAATCTAAATCCCTCCTCTCCTCAATGGCATCTATGCACCTATGAAGTTTTATGTTGATAGCTTAAATACTTTTTGAGTTATGTTGCAAACAAAATTAGGTAATAAACAAGACCTGTCGTTGTGAACGGACATACGCTCCCGAAGCCATACTTAGGAGAAGAACATGTTTTTCACTGGAAATGAAGGCCAAATTATATAGGAAAGTGTAAAAGAAGAAGTGTGAAAGGAGTAAGGAATGCTAACAAACACGTGTCAGTAGGTTGGTGTAGGCACACGTTTAATAAAACATAAATTACTAAGCATAAAATGGTTAGGAAGTTACTTGTCTGTGAAATTGCTGGTGTCAGCCAAAGCACAAGCACCTTTTATTTCTGATCACTGTATCATTTATTTTTAACTTGTATCATTTCTGCAAGCATAGGAAGTAGATACGTTTACCCACTGTAAAATTTGAAATACCACAAATAATTATACTGATAGTAATTATCATTAATAACAACGAACAACAAAAGAACAAGCCAAGGATCTCTTTTTAATATTGAAAGTTCCAACAGTTTCTTTAAAATCCTTTCATTAGTTGCAGAGAAATAGCGCAGAAAACGAAATGCTTTTCAGGGGCCGTAACTCTGTGTTAAATGGACTGACCGAGACTGCCAAACACATGCGCATCTCCTTTTGGTACTGATGGTTCCCATGAAGTTCGTTGAAATCCAGTAAGAAGCTGACAAGAAATAGCGCGGAAACGAATGTTACTCTATATACGTACTGCATTACTTATGAAGGGCCTTAACTCTATGCTGAAGGTCCAATCGGAACATGCCGAGGGTATGCACATCTCCTTTTGGTATTGAAAGTTCCAACAAGGTTTTGAAATCCAGTCAGAAGTTGCCAAGAAATAGTGCGGAATCTATATTCGAACGGACGGACGGACAACGCCAAAACAATATCCCCCTCCCGATTCCATCGGCGCGGGATAATAAATCGATACACTACTAAGGAAGCTCTGGGCACTGTAAAGTTTTAGGGAGGAATGGCAGACTGTCATTTCAAAAGCTATGTTGCCTCCTATCGAGGAGGGGGGAGGGGGAGGGGACATAAATATAAAATACAAGCATATCGTTGAAAACGATGGATGCTCCCCAAAGGTACATGGAAGTTGGATGAATGTGTAACTGAGGAAGGTGTAGGTTGGAGGAGGTTGGAAAGCATGTTGTGCAGTTATAATATTGACTGGTGTTCTTCATTTCACAGAAATAAAATCAGGAGAAAGTAATTATTTTATTTTATTACATATTTTTATGTCAACAGTGAAAAGTGGTTAAGCAAATATTGGAGTTGTTTCCAGAACCAGATCACAAGTGAATACTTGAACATTTGTTTGTAAGGCTATTGTTAGTATAAAATGTTAGAAGTTATACTAGAGAAGTGTTATCAGACATGTACCTTTACCTGACAGACTGGAGGTTGATCCCAATCCAAATAATCTGATGATCTGAGAATTATGGCGTAGTGAGTCATATGAATGGGTTGATGCTTCGAGAAACAAATAACTGGTCAAGAGTAGAGCCAGTGTTTGTGGTAGCAAAATAAAGGGAAATAATTAAAAAGTAACCAAAACTTATTGTTCTTATTCATTGCATTTTGTTTTATGGTATTCTTTCATTTTATTAACTTTCAAAACATGCCTTCAGTAGCTTCAGAGCAAATGAATCTGGTCAAAAAGTTTCGACAAAGAATATAAGTTAAATTTAATAAAGGGAGATAATTCAGAAAGTGAGCTAGACAGAGTTATTGTTTTTGCACAATACAAATCCTCTCATTGTATTCTATCATTGTGTAAGCTTTCAACAAAATCACTAAATAAAAAGGCATCAGGGCATAAATCTATGAAAAATCACTGAACCGGAACATGCCGGTAAAGTACACACGTGCTCTTGGTAGTGCAGCTTCCTAATGAGTTTCAATGAATTCCAGTCAACGGTTGCTGAGGAATGGTTTAGACAAAATTACAGTTGAAAAAGTATCAAATGGGTATAACTTTGTGAAAAATCACTGAACTGGAACATGCCTGTAATATGCAAACCTCCTCTTGGTAATAAAGCTTCCTATTGAGTTTCAGTGAATTGCATTTAATAGCTGCTGAGAAATAGTCCAGAAAAAATTACAGCTAAACAAGAGCCACCGCAAGTGGGGGCCGCGCTCGACTTTTTTCTATTTCTAAAGGCAAACACATCAGAAGAAGCACATTTTGGTGAAGGGATTTCAAATGAAACATCATTTGGAAATATAATTATCTGATTCATCAAAAGTTATGGCCAATTCAAGCAGCATTAAGAAATTTGACCTTAAATGTCAAAGTCAATTTCAGTTTAACCTTTCTTGGAGGTATTGTCTAAAAGGTAGTTATATCCAAGCATGAAGAAACTACATCCACTAATAACATAGAAATAGCAAAGTTAAGCAATGTCAAGGTCATTCAAAGGTCAAAGGTAATACTTGAAGTGTTGAACACGTTTTTTTTCTCAGTATTGTTTTGTCCGAGTATAGATCCAATCCGTCCATAAATAACAAAACATTGGCTACTTTAGCAAAATTCAATAATTTGACCTTGACAGTCAAGTCATATTTAGTTCAAGGTCATACCTGAATATTTAACATGTAGGTTTTGTCATAAGTGTCATTTAGTCCAAGTATGAATCAAATCCAAATAAAATAACTTGACCGTGAAGGTCACACTTGAATGATTCAATGCGTCAGTTTTGTCATAAGTGATGTTTTGTCCAAGTATGAATTAAATCAAACCATAATTCAAACCAATTTTATGGCCAATTTAAGCAAAGTTCAATAACTTATCCTTGAATGTCAAGGCATCTCAAGGTCAAGGTCATACCTCCATAAATCGAAATATTGGTTTTGTTGTTTTATCAAAGTATGAATCAAATCTGTAAATAAACAACAGTTATGACAGTTTCAGCAAAAAACAATAATTAGACTTTGTCTGTCAAGGTCATTTTAGGGTCAAGGTCATACCTGAATTATTTAACATGTCAGTTTTGTAAAAAGTGTTGTTTTGTCCAAGTATGAATCAAATCCATACAAAAATTAAACAGTTATGATAATTTGAGCAAAATTCAATGATTTGACCTTGACACTCATGGTAATTTTAAGTTAAGGTCACACTTGAATAATTTGTCATGTCGGCTTTGTTTAAAGTGTTGTTTTGTTCAAGTTTGATTCAAATCAAACCATAGATAACAAAGATATGTCCAGTTTAACAAAATTCAATAATTTGACCTTGACTGTCAAGGTCATTTAAAGGTCAAGGTCAAATTTGTAATAATCATAATGTCAAATTTGTCATAAATGTTGTTTTGTCCAAATATGAATCAAATCCATAAATTAACGAGAAGGTTATGACAATTTAAGCAAAATTCAATCATCTGATCTTTACGGTCAAGGTCATTTTTAGGTCATGGTCAAATTTGAGTCATTCAACATGTCAGTTTTGTCATAAGTGTTGTTTTGTCCTAGAAAAATTCAATCATTTGACCTAGACGGTCATGGTCATTTAAGGTTAAGGTCACACTTGAATAATTTGTCATGTCGGCTTTGTTTTAAGTGTTGTTTTGTCCAAGTTTGATTCAAATCAAACCATAGATAAAGATATGTCCAGTTTAACAAAATTCAATAATTTGACCTTGACTGTCAAGGTCATTTAAAGGTCAAGGTCAAAATTGTAATAATCATAATGTCAAATTTGTCATAATTGTTGTTTTGTCCAAATATGAATCAAATCCATAAATTAACGAGAAGGTTATGACAATTTAAGCAAAATTCAATCATCTGATCTTTACGGTCAAGGTCATTTTTAGGTCATGGTCAAATTTGAGTTATTCAACATGTCAGTTTTGTCATAAGTGTTGTTTTGGCCAAGTATAAATCAAATCCTACCATAAACAACAACGTTATGGCAAATTGTAGCAAAATTCAATAATTTGACCTTGTAGGTGAAGGTCATTTATGAGTCAAGGTCAAGTTCAGTCTTGTCCACTTGAAGACCTTGTCCAAAGGGTTGTTGTGTCCAAGCATGACGACAATACACCTATAAATAATTAAGTTATGGCCAATTTTAGCAAAATTCAATATTTTGACCTTGAAGGTGAAGGTCATTTATGAGTCACGGTCAAGTTTAGTCTGGTCTACTTAAAGGTCTTGTCCAAAGGGTTGTTATTTCTTAGTATGAAGACGATCCACCTATCAGTAATAAAGTTATGGCATATTTTAGCATATTCAATGTTTTGACCTTGAAGGTTATTTATGAGTCAAGGTTAAGTTTAGTCTAGTCTACTTGAAGGTCTTGTCCAAAGGGCTGTTTTGTCCAAGTATGAAGGCAATCCATAAAGGAATAAAAAATATGATCAATGTTAAAGTTTTCGAAAAAAGTCGAGCTAAAAAACATCAAAGGGGTATAACTTTGTGAAAAATCACTGAACCGGAACATTCCTGTTATATGCACACCTCCTTCTGGTAGTGACGCTTCCTATGAAGTTTTGATGAATTCCAGTCAATGGTTGCTGAGAAATTGTCCGGACAAAAATGTCAGTTGAAAGGGCATTAAAGGGGTATAACTTTGTGAAAAATCAATGGACCAGAACAGGCTGCTAATGTGCACAGCTCCTCTTGACAGTGAAACTTCCTATAAAGTTTTAGTGAATTCAAGCCAGTGGTTGTTGAGAAATTGTCCGGAAAAAATTCTGGACGAACGGACAGACGGACGGACAGACAAGGCGGCGACTAAATGCATCCTTGTTGGGGAGCATAAGAATGCAACAGGTAACACTTAAATGACTGTGAAGTCAATTATATTTACTCAAGCATTACTTTATTTCATGTAACGTAAGTATTATTGTACATGTATAAATGCTACAGGAAAGCGAAATAGCATATAGCATCATTTTAAGGCCAATCACACTTATAATATGAAACTTGTCCTCTAGATTAACTCTTGTTCGACTCGAATTTATCACTGTGATTCTACAGTTATATTCACTGCCAAAAATACGTCAATATACGGCAGTGTACTGTTCCGTATATTTTAGATGTAAGGGCAGATACGGGACGTATTCGCTTAATATACGGACATAGTATGCTAATCTGTATTCCGAACGTAATGAGGATATTATCCAGTAAAAACGTTCCGGCGGGATTTTAAGCGGTAGTATAATAGAAAAGTCGCTTAATGGCCCATAATACTATTTTTTTATTTCTGAAAAGCTTTTTATTTTTAGTGTACTATTTTGGTATACATGAAGTATCTATCAAATGTAAAAAAACTACTGAAAATTTCCCCACATATACAATAATCTCAATAATTTATTTTAGTACACGTGCACTATCTATCAAATGTCAAAAGCTAATGGAAAATTTCCCACACATACAATTATCTCAATATTTTACAAGATTTTCTAAAATAACTTTGACTAAAGTGCAATTACAATGTGCCCTCTGAGTGCCCTTTGTGATCCAAGTTAAATAAAGATTTTTACATGCACAAATCTGGGTTTTCAGTGGTTAAAAATAGAAAAAAGTTCAACTGCAAAGACTTGAAAGCTAAGCGCCAGTTTGCTGATTGAAAGGTCATAAGAAGGCGATCCTCTTTTGGTGGCGTTCAAGTTTTATCTAGGAGTTGATTTTATGATTGAACGGTTCTATTCAAATGTCCTCTTTATAGTGAAGATTTACACAAAATTTGGTTGAATTCAAGCCATTGGTTCACGATACACCCGGTCTGCTTTATTTTACAATAAAAGGACAATAACATTGTGAGAAAGTATCAACTGGAACACCGGAACATCATCCTGACATCATTCTGACACTATGTACATCTCCTGTATTGAAACTTCAAACATTGGTTTAATTAAATATAGGGTTCCAGAAATTAGTTTGGGAACGAAACTGCTCTATTTTCAATTGAAGGGCCGAAACAATGTGAAAATTTTCTACAGAGCATCCTGATAAATGCGTATCTATTATTGTGATTGTACTATTTTTGTCAAATTCAATAAACTGGTTCCTGTGAAAAAATGATGGTTGGAGTGAAGGACGGACAGACAGGGCGCGAATAAAAATAACAGAAACAGCTATAAGAAGCTATTTATTTGAGGAAATACATCATTACTGTAAATAAACATGTTCTTTAATTATTATCTTCAGGTTGTAGCCGCGACGTTGTAAGCAATTATTTAACATGCACCAGTTAAAGGTTCAGTGCAGAAAAACGTCTATTTTTATCCGTCTAGGGCAGGCATTACCTAACAGTTCTGCTTACAGACATATGAACAAATATACGCGACTGAAATTCCATCACTTTCTTACAGTATCTGCCATTCTTCTTTCACAATAGCTTCAAATATGACCATTTAAGGAATGTCTGTTCAATGTGAAGCATAACGTTAGAAACTGAATGATTTCTTGAATGTCTAACCGTAACATATATGTTAATACAACAAAATACTAGATCAAACGTATGAAACAATATGCATGTACATACTACGCATTTATGAAGCTACCAATAATTTGACAAAGCAGGATTTCTTTTAGATATATACCTGATTTGTGTGTCTAGCTTTTTCTTCTTCTTCAAGATCCAGAATTGTAAATCGAAATTGATCGTTCCAGTTTACACCGAGTGCATAGTTTACAATACCATCTACCAGAGTGCTTTTCCCTGTACCAGTTGCACCTACAAGCATGATGGTCTTCTCTTCATTTAGGTCTGTTCGCCTTGATCCTGGATGAAAGAGACCTTCAACTGATTTTCAGTTCTGATTGTTCACTCCCGGAGTACATTTTTTGAGAAATTCTTTAGATTGATGTCCCGAAGTTATGTTTAATTGATATTTGGATTTGTAGCACATCAGAACGTCAAATACGAAATATTTACTACATTTACAATGTTTGTCAGATAAAAACCTATGGATTTACATCATGGCAGCCTTTTATAGCTCTTGAGTCAAATTTTCAAATATACAGATCTATACAAATGGATTTATATATAAAGAATTCTTTGGAGTATTACCGATAGTCCAGTAGCGTAAGTAAATTAAGCATACATGCTAAAGCAATATTGCCTTTACAAATTATTTAGACTAAATGCATCAGTTTTTACTGTTTTTTTCCTGTATGTAAAAAATATCAAATATCAAATACTGTTTATTAAAAAACAAGAAATTCGGTAGAACCGATGTATGCGCCTTATAGAAGCACTATTTCAAAAGGGTGTATTTCTTTTAGTATTTTTTCTAAGTATTTTATAAACTGAAGTGAAAATACAGCTATGAGATATAACTAAAGCTATCACTGAATGATAGTAATACTCCTATAATACAGCCTTGCCAGAGGCAAAAGGGGAAAAATGAAAAAAAGAACTAAATTAGCAAGGTAGAGATATAGGTCTTCTGTACCAAATTACCTCACAAAATATTTCATCAAACCAACTTTTCTATCAAAACGACTAATCTCAACTAATCAATATCATGTAGGCATCCCTTGTGCCAAATCATTTCAAAATCACTTAATAATGATACAGAACTAAGAGTTGTATGCAATACATGGTCTCAATGTGTTAAACATTTGTGTCAACTTATTTTAAATTCCTTTCATGTATTACAAATTTACAGCTGGAACAGGAAGTGGACCAACTGACTAACACACATAGTGATTCCTGCATACTCATCCAAACTTTATTTGTGAGGGTATAAAAAAGGAGCCATTTAATAAACATGGCCAGGTAGTGTTGTGACATTTGAAAAAAACACTGCACTTTTTATCACTTCATCTAAAACATCAAACTGTCATTGTGGCGACTATATCCAGATCAGGATCAAATTAAGAACATAGAATACAAACTTCTGAGATTATTGCCTTTGTGCGGGAAAAAGATTTTTCGATAAACTATGAGATTCTATATCGTTAAGTGAAAAGCTTTTAGATAACAGTGAATGGTTTACAGACCGCTGAAAGCATCGATTGCAGAAAATAAAACGTGTTTCTTCTCCCTTCGAAATAACAAACCAGAAACAAGCGAACGATTATATATCATTTTTCATTAACGCGTATATAAATGGAGTATTAATGTACTATAAGACAGTTAAATTCACCCTAAAAAGGCAATATTCTATTATATTTTAGATAATCATTGATAACCAAGGTTTAAAAAAATTCAAGTTAAGAATTAATTTATGTTTAGAAAACATTTGTTAAAATAGTAAAAAAACATTACTTGAGAGCAAAGAAACTGAATTGTTTATTTATCACTAAATCCTTACCTACTTCCATCTTTTTTGTTTTATTTGGAACATTTCTTGCATTTCTAACTTCTGTTATTGGCACACCATAAACTGACGGTGACGGATTTCCTCTTCTCACTATTGTTGAGAAGTCTTTAAGTCTTGCAGCTGCAGAAACAATTGTCTGAATTTCATCACTTTCTACACTGTATTGGCCTTCACAGTCTGGGTGCACCACTCTGACACGAAATATGTACTTTGTGTTCGCTTTCAAATCAGTCACTTCGACATTAGCTACCTCATGTTCTCCGGGGAAAAATTTCCATTTTTCTTTATAACATTCTTTGTAACTCACTTGATAATAGTCCTTTTTGTCTACAAATGTGTCAGGCTTTTCCCAAACCAATATAATACTATCTGCATATACACGTGATGATGTTGGTTTACCAGGAACATCCTGCTGTGAAAAAGGCTTGTGTGTACATATTCTATATTCAAAATACTGAATACAATTCATTTGTATAATTTAGAGGGTTACAACTGATTGCACCTGACAGCCTAAACAGGCTTCTATTACATTTTGCATTCTTTCATAGACAAAATTATGTTGTGGCACAAGGCATAAATTATATGTTTTCACAAAAAAAATGTAATATTTAAAAGTAAATTACAGTGTTCAGCGCTTGTAGCAATTGATTGTAGTAAATGTCACCTCACTATCTTTACATGTTCTTTTTTTGGCAAACGTTATTATCTTAATCTTAATTCGTCATCAGTACAAAATGTTAAGCTTTAAAGAATTTGTTTACCTATTTAAATACTTTCTGTGTCGCCCTTTCGAAGAAATGGCGATACATAGGGATCGCTTTGTCCGTGGGTCCGGCGGTCCGTCACGAAAACTTAACGTTGGCTATAACTTTGCCATTTCTAAACATTATCAAACTTTCAAATTGTATTGCTTATGACAACAGGGTCGGGATGATGCCAAAATCTTTAGGTCAAGGTCACATTTGACAGAGTTATGCCCCTTTTTGTACTTGGATTTTGTCATGAAAACTTAACGTTGGCAATAACTTTGCCATTTCTTAACATTTCGTCATCAAACTTTTAAATTATATTGCTTACGACACCAAGGCCGTGATGATGCCAAAATCTGTAGGTCAAGATCATAATTGACAAAGATATGCCCCTTTTTGTACTTGGATTTTGTCATGAAAACTTAACATTGGCTATAACTATGCCATTTCTTAATATTTCTTCATCAAACTTTCCAGTTGTAATACTTACAATTGTATCACTTACCCATCTCATGTCAGTTAATATTTTATTTCTAGGATAAGAATTTTTTTCCCTATATATAACATTTCAAAAATAAATTTGAGGGTTATCTGCCATTCTCAACGGCAGATAACCCTCAAATTTATTTTTGCAATGTTATATATAGGGAAAAAGTTCTTAAGCCTAGGAATAAAATATTAACTGACATAAGATGGGTAAGTACTCCCCCAACCCCCCACCCCCACCATCCCCTCTGCATGGGGACCCTCCCCCGCCCCATTTTTTACACCCCCCGCTTTTTTTGCTTTTTTAATACATAGGTACTTGATTCCCCATCTATCCTCAACCCTCTTCGCCCCCTCCACCAGTCACACAATTTCTTTTTTTAAATACATAGGTACTTGACTCCCAATCCATCCTCAACACCCTTCCCCCCCTCCACCAGTCACTCTCCTTCCCCTCCCCGCCAATTTTTTTTAATACATAGATACTTGACACACCATCAACCCCACAAACCTATCACCCCCTCCACTCACCACCCCCAGGGTCCGATTTTTCTTTCTTTGTACATAGGTACTTGACTTCCATCCTCCCCCCCCCAACCAGTCACTCCCCATCGCCCCCTCCCCCCCGGCCCTAATTTTGTTTTAATACAAAGGTACTGAACTCCCAATCCACCCTCCAAACCAGTCACCTCATCCCCCATCCCATGGGTCCATTTTTTTTCTTTAAAACATAGGTACTTGACTTCCATCCTCACCCCCACCCAACCAGTCACTCCCTCCCTCCCTCTCCCCCCGGCCCAAATTTTTTAATACATACGTACTGAACTCCCCATCCACCCCCCCCCCCCAAACCAGTCACCTCACCCCCCTCCCAAGGGTCCATTTTTTTTAATTTTTTTTTTTAAATACATAGGTATTTGACTTCCCATCCTCTCTCCCACTTCAAGGGCTCGATTATTATTTTTTTTAATACATAAGTGCTTGACCCGATTTTTTTTTCATCTTGTATGACTAGGTACTTCCCCCCCCCCCCCACCACTCAATTTTTTTTTTCACTTGGGCCTCTTGTTTAACTTGGCTTATGATTAATTATACAGCACTGGGAAAAGTGGAGCATGCTGTCTGTGGACAGGTCTTGTTGTACTTTGACTAGCATACTGTCTTTTCCAGCAGGCTCTTGTTTACCTTTTAATTATTCTAACAGAGTACCCAAGGGCGACACAAGTGTTCCACTGAACACCTATCTAGTTATGTTTTCGACTGGTTTTAAAGTGTGTGCTAGGTGTAACACTCATAAATTATTGTATAAAAACAGTCTTTGCCAAACCTTTAAAATCCATTGCTTTGAAACCTCATATGGAACATCCCTTAATAATGTTTTTCACAAACTGACATTGTTCTGTTTGTTTATTCATGTAGATAAGATACAAACGTAGAACCCCTCCAAACTGGATGTCAGCTGGGAGTAGGCATTTTGTTCGGTTTGGAGACTTATCCGGTTTGAAGGGCTTTTTATATTTGGAAACAGAGACCTACACAGTCCTGCACAGGGATTGTTTTTTTTCATGACTACAATTTGTGATGACAGCTGCACCATTGTAATGGATCAAAGCAATACAAGAGAAATTTGTTTGGTGTTTTGTATTGATTTCAATGATACTCCAGTCATTTTGTAACTGATAAAATAAAATGGACGATAAATGGGCATTTTAAAACCGTTCAAAACAAAGAAAAACGTATATTGTACAAAAATGGAAATTTGCCAGCTTATGTTTACCATTTGTAGGAAGTTGCAAACAAACAATTTTAAGTAATGAAATTTAAATCCATGAATGCCTCCAAATGTAGAAAAATAAAATCCATTTACGTTTTTTTTATTTTGACACAGAAAACTGATTTTTGGCAAGTTTGAAAATCTGAAATGCATGACCGATTTTAGCCAGTGGAAGTCATGACTGGTTCTCAGAGGTAGAGTTACGTTGAAATCGACTATTTTTTTCAAAATCGTTAGGTTTCTGGAATGCAGAGATATCCTGTTTGAAGGATTAAATTACATTAAGAGAAAAAACTGGGACCTGCAGATTTAGAGGGGGATCCGGTTAAGAAGGTGTCTGGTTTGGATTGGAGGGTTCTATTGTAATAATGGTATGGTCAACAATATCAAAATATTCATTTGTGTATGTAAATTAATATATCATATCACCATAACACCTTGATCCATGTCTACATCTCTTTCCTTCTTTTTTAGTTTTTTTTTCTTGTCTCATCTTTTCCTACAACACAAATCTTAGCTTAGAAAGAAACAAGGAAGGTCTTTACAGAGCACTGAACTCTCCAATACTTCATGCATGAAGCATGATATTTTCTTGAAACAAATAAAGATTTTCCCTGCTGAAATAAAATGTTTGATAAAATTTAGACTAACCTTTGTCTCTTCTCCAGTTTTCTCTTCTTTTTCTCTGTGGTTTTCTTGTCTGTCACCACTGTCATTTCTAAAAATCGTAATATTTTGAAAAACTATTGAAGTCTAAATTCTTGTTAATCATAATGAAGAATATAGTTTTAATTAAATAGATAAACAACATAAGTTTTCTTGAAAAAAAAACTTATACGAGTAAGGTTTGTGTTTACAAGTGACAAAGACAGACAGATAGACAAATGTAGGTTAATTCATGACATCTCATCTCAATATGATAATCAATTCTGAAAAGCTGTTTCAAAATACTATCAAATACCACTCATTAAACAAAACTAGAGGACCAAATGGTCCTGCATTGCGCACCTGAAAAGAAACTATCAAACGATTGGTTTGGGTGGCACCTAAGGCTTGTCAAATGGCAGACAGTTCAAATACCACAATGATATCAAAAAGAACTGTCACTGTGAGGTGACAATGCCCCCGAAGTAGTGCTTTGACCTTTGAGCAGAGCACCAGTCATTCAGGTGTCAAGGTCAAATTATTATATATGGCCATGGGAAGGTCTTGTTCAAAGGAGTGTTGTGTCCAAGTATGAAGTAAATCCACTTACTGATAAGGAAATTATGGCCAATACTTAAGTTTTTGACAATTTGATCTTCAAAGTGAAGGTCATTCAGGGATGAATGTCAAATAAGTATAGGTAAGTGGGTAGGTCTTGTCCAAGGGGATGTTTTGTCCAATTATGTAGTAAATCCTCTTACTAATACGGAAGTTATGGACTATGTTTAATTTGTTTTGATGGATGGACAGAGGGACAGTTCAGAAACTATATGCCTCCTTGACAACGTCAGCCAAGATCAAAGTTGAAGTCTGCATGTAAAATTATACAAAAAGTTAAAATAAGGAATAAGGTCAAAAGGTCACATGAAGGTCAAGAATGAAGGGTGGATAAAGGTTAAGTACCATCCTTCCCATCCAGTGTATTTTTTGAAGGGGAGGTGGTGGGGTGTACCCAGGTGAAGTGGGTTGTCTAGGTACCCTGGTGATGGCCTAGATCTTCCAAAGCCCATCTAATCAACTAGGCAATGCTAAGCTCATGGCCTTTCACTTTCTTACAAACAGGTTTTTTTCCCTTATCGCTCTATGTAAAAACAAGTGACCACTGGGGTGAGGCCAATTTTTATCCAGGGGCCATGATTGGTAAAAACTTCGTAGGGATTCACAAGACAATGGTACACACAAAATATCTAACCCCTAGGCCTTATGGTTTCAGGCAATAAGGTTATTAGTGTTTTTCCTATATAAGTCTATGTAAAATCAAGTGACCCCTGGGATGTGGCCAATTCTGACCCAAGAGCCATGATTTTTATAACTTTGGTAGAAGCCTTCTAGATGATGCTATTAACCAAATAAAATTATGTAAGCTCTAGGCCTTGTGGTTTCATTCAAAAATATTTTTAATAACTTTTGTAGTAATTTTGATCCAGGGGACATGATTTGAACAAACTTGGCAGAGGTCCACTAGACAATCATACACACCAAACGTCTTAACTCTAGGCCTTATGGATTTGGCAAGAAGATTTTTAAAGATTTTTCCTATGTAAGTCTGTGTTAAATCAAGTGACACTTGGTTGTAACTGATTTTTTTTAAAAAAAGTTTTCCTTTCAGTTGCCATGGCAACCAAATTTCTGCATGGAATACCATTTTATATAACTTTTAAAGAGGACCATATAAAGATCATTTCTGTAAAGTTTAATTGCAACTGACCTGGTGGTATATGAGATGTGGCTTATTGTCGATTGTGGATGACAGAGGGAAAGACGACAGATGACAGAAAAAATAGCATCACTAAAAGCTACACCTGACCTTTGGTAAGCTGAGCTAATAAAACTTAATTTATAGTTCAAATGAAGGGTTAATTTAGTCAAGTATCAAAACTCTGTAACTTACCCCTTGCTACAGTCTTCTTCTTTTGCAGTTTCAGCGCTGTACATCGATAAATCTGTCAGAATCTCATGGTGTCGTGTTTTCTTTTGCGCTGAATGCTGTTTGACGCATAAGTCACAAAGCAGTTCCTGACATACACTGCAGAAGGCAAAGGCTTTCGCAGACTTGCTTAAGTACTTACAGGGATCACAAAATTTAGTATTTTCGAGAGTGTGAGCTCGACCCTCATCTACTGTCAGAAAGGTGTGGTTTCTTGATATTTTTGCCGATCTATGACGAGAAGTGCAGGCAGAGCATAAGAACTCCCCACAATCTTCACAAAATGATCCGGCATCTACTTCCTTCGAGTCAGCGAACATACACGGATCGCAGTTGCATTTGTTTTCCCTTCTGTATTCTTCAATATCCTTAAGCTCATGATTACTCGTTTGTTTTAAACGGCTATGGTAAATGCAGCAGTCTTTACATAGATAGTCTTTGCAATCTACGCAAAATTTTACAGCTGTGTTCAGTATATTGCCTTCTTGACATGGTGTGCATCTTTCAATATTTGGTTTTGGGGCATCCTTAATGTCTACTATTTTGTGATTTCTGGTATTTTTTTGTATGCTGTGCATATGAGTACATTCTTCACAAAAGTACTCAGAACAGTCAATGCAATGACTGATTGCATTAACTTCCTCATTTACACTTAGACATTGGTCACAAAATGTTTGTTTTGAGTTAGCAGCAGCTGCATCCATAATGATATGATCGCTAGTCAATTTTTGACGGGTGTGTTTTTCCACACATTCATCACATAAAGATATCTCACAGTTTTTGCAATAATGGACTGCAAGTTTTGATATGTCTCTTTTCTGACACACCTCACACTCTTTAAAGCTGTTCTGGATATTTTTAAGAGACGATACCTCGCTTATCAGTTGAAGAACATGGTTCCTTGTCAGCTTATGGTGCTTATCTTTGCATAAATCACAGAAACAAGCATTACAGTTGTTACAGTAATGATTCGCCGGCTCAGAAATGTCTCTTTTCTGACAAAGATCACATATAACTGAACCTAAAAGAGATGATTTAGTGCTAAGCGGAAGGAGAGCATGATTGGAAGTCGCTTTTTGATTTTTGTGACTAAGTACACATCTCTCGCATAATTCCTCCTCACATTCTTGACATTTCTTTACTGCAGAATTGACTTCATTCACTTTGATACATACAACGCAAATCTTGTGCACACCAACCTCATTCGCTTCTTTCAGCTCGTGTAATTTTGTTGACTTTTGTAATCCATGCCGTTTCCCACATACATCGCACAGATATTCTTGACATTCTTCACAATATTTTACTGCCTCCCTTACTGTGCCAGAAAGATCGCATGGTTCACAAGACCTTTTCTCACTCCTGACTGGCGATTCGGGTCTCTCATGTTCTGCTACCAGTCTGTGTGATCTAGTTGCCTTGCTGTTTTTGTGAACATTTGAGCATTCATTGCAAAAATGTTCTGAGCATTCCATGCAGTACTGATCTGCTTTTTTCTTGAGGTCATTTATGGAACAAACCTGACAAAGAGGATAAACTTTGTCAGGCTGGGATAAGCCTTGAAGGTGCAATGACATTTCAACAGGAACATGACTCTTTGTTGCTTTTCTTTTTAGATGCTGTTCAACACATTCAGAACAAAGATACTCTTCACAATCTTCACAATATTTTACAGCGTCTATTGACTTTTCACCACAAGGGCTGCAAATCTTAGTCAAAAGTTTTATTTTCTCCTTAAGTGCTATTGGCTCATGCATTTGTGTTGCCTTTCTAGAACTATGCACAGCTGTACAATCTTCACACAGATTCTCCTCGCACTCTACGCAAAACGTTTTTGCAACATTTGTCTTGTGAAGTAATTGACATGGAGTACAGCTTTCTAGCTGTTCATCAGGGTCGTTCATTTCCTCAGCCATTGTGAGAATGAAAATGTCTATAAACGCATATTTTTACTTTTCGAAGAATGCCTGAAACAAATATCAACCTGATTTTTAAAGCGACTGACTCACAGAATTTAGCTGAAAAAAGTTTTTCATTAAAATTAAGGATAAGTTAATATACTATAGAAAAACACAATTTTATGCTTCAAAACATCATAAAAACTAAAGAAAATTGACTTTTGTTTCAACCAAATTCAAACTAATACCTTTCCGGTCAGTAAGATAAAAGAGTTACGAGCTTACACTCTCAGCCACAGAGCATTATTCCTTTCAACATGTAAAATTAACAATACTTAGTATCTACCCCATGACTAATGGGGTAAAAATTTACAGATTCAATTTTGTAAAACTTTGTATTATGGTGTTTTTTTTGTAATAAAAAATTAGACAGTAACTTAGTTTAGATAATAACAACTAAATTTACTATATCTAGAAACATTTTCTTCTTTATGCACATTGTCGACCTTTAAGTCAATCACTTTAAATCATTTCATAAATAAACTTTTCATTTTGTCTCTTTCATCTGAATGTGATAACAAGATATCAGTGTTTTTTCATATGTCTGTCCCTGCCTTAGTCATTTCTCATTTTTTTGATAATTATATAAAGATACCACCCAGTGCATACCTACATAAACCAGAAATGCACTGCCTTGATAAAAATATCTACTCCTGAAGTTTCTAAATATTAGGCCGGCCCGGCTAGCCCAATCGCGGTTAAATCCCCATTAGGGCCGGCAAAATTTCTCCGTGATAATTGATCTCTGACAATGCGCCTATAGGTTATTTGTCCCTCACCTCTGAAGCAAGCGAGGAAGTAGTCAGTCACTTTCGGAGAAATTGGTAAGTAAACTGGAACACTAGTTAGGTGGACTGACCGTCAGGAAATGACCTTGGCTGTTAAAACTCAGGCGTAAAACCCCAATAAAACCACATCAATCTAAATACTAGGTTACTCAAAATCATGACTCTGACCAAAGAGAATAGAGCTGCCTGTTGTTCAGAAAATCCAACTTAATATTTTAAAAATACTATAGCCCAGTTTTTGACTTCGTATGATCGAAAAATATCTTTTATATAAATACAATATGTGTATTGATAGGAAGTATGTCTTAAAAGTGCTTTTGATCGTACTTGATATTCTTCGTCTTCCTTACTCGGTTCACGTTTTTTTGTTAAGATTTTCTTCAAAACATCTATGATTGGATACAGCTTTACACTGCTGTTCGCTAATGGCAATTCAAACGTTTAAATTTAAATCTGAAATAATAAATGGCAAAAATTTAAGCTTATCATGATATTATATCATAATAAAATATATTGGTGCAGATAAAGCATTGTAATCTGTGACTGTTTTGCTTAGATTACCGTATATGTCTGATTACAGAGTAAGAAAACTGACGGTAGTCTTACAAATTTTTTTTCTGTTTAATATTAGACTTTTTCACTAATTATTTTGATTGGGGAGCAATCAGTGTAGTAAAACACATTATTTCAAAGTATGATCATGTAACAAGACAGATTCAGAGACAGATAATCACTCCGTCATTTGTTTCTAATGTTTGATTTCCATTTAAATGAAGGCACTATAAACTTTTCATTTCTTTTTTTGACAAGAATTGTTTTTCTTATTTTCCTTGAATGCAATTTAAAATTTGTGTCGCATCTGTATTGGAAAGTACATTTACCGTATTAGTAGGAACAGTACAGCTTTTGACTTAAAATACAGTTTACTGGTGATCAAGCTCAACCCTGGAATCACAAATATTTAGAATTATCGTCCGTTTGTTTAGTAGGACTAATGTATAATACATGTACTTGTATAATACTTGTATTTAGATGTTAATTTTCAATGATGATTTTTCACTGTAAGTTACACCATTGGATGTGTCAACTTAAATTTTTTATTTACTAAAATCGTAAACTTTGAGTACTAATAGAAGGCATAACTCTAGAAACAAGAGCGCCATGATGGCCCTGTGTCACTCACCTGAGAACATTGGCTATGGGTTTGCAAAATAAAAGTTTTTGGATTGAAGATTTTTGAATATCTTACATTTTATAACATAATGTGACCCCAGGGACATAATTTGAACAGACTAGAGAGGCACCACTAGACAATGAATACAAAATATCGAAGCTCTACTGCATATGCTTTCAGGCAAGAAGATATTTTAAATCTTTCCTATATAAGCTTAAGTAAAATCAAGTGATCCCGAGGCCTAGCCGTTCATGACCCTAGGAGTATAATTTGAACAAATTTAATAGAGACCACCACTGATGTTCCATACAAAATATAAGGTGTAAAGCCTACGGTTTCTCACAAGAAGATTTTCAAAGATTTAATATCTTACACAAACAGGGCCGCTGGGATGGCGCCAATTTTGACCCCAGGGACATGAACTTTGTAGAGTTCCGCTAGGCAATGCAACACACAAACAAGAGCAACATAGAGCTGCGTCAATGCTCCTATGTTTTATTTATCAGAAATAAGTTTGCAAGTACCTACCCGTCCAAAAAAAATGGAAGTACCTACTTATCATGGGGAAAAGAAAAATGTGGAACAAAAAAGGAAAGAAGAATTTTTTAGGACGTACATATCCAAATAAAAGAGAAGAAATATTTTTTGTTCCGTGGGGTTTAGTGGGTTCGCAGTGAAGGGGAGGGGGGTCCGGTGGGAGAGGGGAGGTGCAGGCAGTCTGGTGGAAGAAGGTATTGGGAGTGTTCGAAAACAGATGAACTATATATCAAAGCTCTATGGCACAAGTTTTATACAGGATTTTTTTAAAAATCTTTCCTATATAAGCCTTAATAAAACCAATTGATTCTAGGCAAAGTAACTATGGCCCCAGGGGCATAATTTAAACTAGCTTATTTGATGGTCCATTCAAAATATCTAAGGTCTAAAGGGTAAGGTTTCTCAAAAGAAGATTCTACAAGATGTAATATTTTACATAAATAGGATAACTGGTGGGGGGCGGGGGGCCAATTTTGACCAAGGGACATAATTTGAAGAAACTTGTAAGAGGTCCACTAAACAATGACACACAAAATATCGAGGCTAAAGGGCATGGTTCAGACAAAAAGATGTTTTTTAAGTCTTCCGTTGATAATCTTTTGTAAAATCATGTATAGCAGGGCTATTCATGACCCGAAGGGCATAATTTCAATAAACTTGGTTGAGGACCTGTTGATGATACTCCTTACAAAATATCTAAGGTGTAAGGCTTGCGGTTTCTCATAAGAAGATTTTCAAAGGTAAAATATTTAACACAAACAGGACACTTGGGGGGCCAATTTTGACCCCAGGGCTATAATTTGAACAAACTTGGTAGAGATCCATTAGTCAATGCAACGTACAAAATATCTAAGCTCAAGGGCATATGGTTATGTAAGGTCTTCCGTATATAAGTCTTTGTAAAACAAGTGACCCCTATAGAAGAGTTATTAATGACCCTGATGCATAATTTTAACAATCTTGGTAGAGGACCTGTACCTAATGCTACATGCAAAATAATTTTAGCTCTGGGTCTCATGGTTTCAGACATGAAGACTTTCAAAGGTTTTTCTATAAAAGCCTTTGTAAAATAAACTGACCCCTGGGGCAGGGCCATTTTTGATCCAAGGGACATAATTTGAACAATCTTGGTACAGGACCTCTAGGTGAACCTTAATGCAAAATATTTAAGATTTAGGCTTTGTGTTTCAGACAAGAAGATTTTCAAAGTTTTTCTACAACTTTTGTAGAGCTTTAGAGCTTTTGCTCATGTGAGCAAAGAAAACGTCATTAAACAAAGAAGATGATGGTCTATGACATGACACTTTCAGTAAACCATGAACAGAGGCAGAGGAATTGTGTATATTTTAAGGTTTCTTTAAATTTTTGTCTAATCGGTGTTCTAAGTTTTACGCAAACCCTTTCGCGGCATGACCTTCAAGCAAGAGGGTCATAATGGCCCTTTATCGCTCACCTGAATACTCACAGTTACAAGAGTAATACAATGTAGAAATCAATGTAAGTTCATCCAATGTTGAGCTGATACAAGGTCAACATCGGTTCTGCACATTGCTATCATAAAATAAACACCTGAGCCAAGTTTGAAGAAAACTCTTCAAGGGATATAGGATTTATAGAGAGGACATAAAAATTATCTGACCTTCCAGTGTGACCTTGAAACTGACCTGGCACAAGAACAACATGGGTTCTGCACATTGTCATGTTTAGGTTATCATCAAAGCCAAATTTAAAGAAAATCGTTCCATTAGTATATGAGTTATTGAGCGGACAAGGTGGAGCGGACAAAGTGGACACGGGTCGACCAAACGACGGACGTGACAAAGCAATTCCAGTATAGTCCCCCCACCACATTTTGTGGTGGGGGTATATTTAATAATACCAGGAAGATACCTGAACAACCTTAGTATAAGACCTACACGTGAATCCATATGGCAAATATCTTAGGGTAATGCATAGTGGTTAAGACAAGTAGATTTTGAAGTCTTCCCTATAAGGCTATATAAAATCAAGTGACCCATTGTGCAGGGCTAATTTTGACCCCGGGATCATAATTGGAACAGATTTGGTAGAGGTTCCTAAGACAATGCTACATACCAAATATACAAGAGCTCTAGGGCTTGTGGTTTCAAACAAAATTTTTGAAGTTTTCACTTTTAAAATCTATCTTTAGCTTCTGTTACTCAGATCTGTGATGGATTGAAACCGTTTGAACAACTTTGATAGAGGTTCATTCAAGAACCATTCATGGCAAGTTTCATTAAATTTGGCCAAGAGGTTTCAGAGAAGATGTTCCTTGAAAAATATGTGGACGATGGTCAACAGATAATTACAATCCTAAAAGCTAACATGAACACCACGTTCTCAGGTGAGCTATAAGGTAGGTCAGCAGGTCAAAGTAAATATTCGACTATGGTCAAAGTTGAAATCTACAGGCAAATTTATAATTGAAGTTCAAAATTCCATAATGTAGCTGAAAAAAAATGTAATACCATAAATAATTATACTGATAGTAATTATCATAAATGACAACAAACAACAAATTAATAAAACATCCTAAAAACATAATAAATCACCTTCCAAACGATACATTTTACGTTGTCAACAAACACACATTGTTTTATGCTGTCATTATTGGTCGCCATATTGAATCGATGACGTCATTTTAAGATGCGCTCTATGACGTTTGCGTTGCGAATCAAAGTGCTTTAAAAATAGCACGCGCACATCGCATTCAGTTATCTTTTTTATCCTTCATGAAGAAACAGGTTTACGTAATGCCGCAAGAAGAGTTCTGGGTCGATCGGGAAATTGAGAGGAGGCAAACAAGTGCTGCGCTGACAGCTTCTTTGCACGTCGGGGCGTTGTGTTGCCGAGACCGCGGACGCACTGGAACGATGCTTAGGTGCAGCATGTCAGCCAACAACACCAGCAGCAACCGTATCAGCGTGTGAACAATCTACAGGGGTTTTGATGGGATTTTTTACCCCTATCTGTCTGTGATGTATTAGGCAAACGGCCCTTTTCAGGGCTACACAAATGACTGAAGCAAAAAGGTAGCCTATTCCGTTTATTGTCAATTTATGTATTTTTAAAAGAACAATTGTTTTGAATAATATCTTAAACTAGATGTGTGTTCATTTGAACACTTGTGTCGCCCTTGGATACTTTGTTAGAATTTCTAAAACGGTAAACAAGAGCCTAAAGGAAAAGACAGCATGCTAGTCCAAGTACAAAAATGGGCATAACTCCACTAAATGTGATCTTGACCTAAAGATTTTCGCACCATCACGACCCTGTTGTATAGTGATATAATTTGAAAGTTTGATGAAGAAATGTTAAGAAATGGTACAGTTATAGCAAACGTTAATTTTTCGTGACAAACGGACTGATGTACAAAGCTATCCCCATCTCGTAAGCGATAAAATTATAAGCATTACAATTGGAAAGTTTGATGAAGAAATATTATGAAATGGCATAGTTATAACCAATGGTCAGTTTTCGTGACAAAATCCAAGAACAAAAAGGGCAATACTGTCACATATGACCTTGACCTAAAGAGTCTGGCATCATCAGCACCCTGTTGTCGTAAGCAATATAAACTGAAAGTCTGATGAGGAAATGTTAAGAAATGGCAAAGTTATTGCCAACGTTAAGTTTTCGTGATAAAATCCAAGTACTCAAAGGGACCTAACTCTGTCAAATATGACCTTGACCTAAAGATTTGGCATTATCAAGATCCTGTTGTTGTAAGCAATATAATTTGAAAGTTAGATGAGGAAATATTAAGAAATGGCAAAGTTATAGCAAACGTTAAGATTTTCTTGACGGACGGACGGACGGACAAAGCAATCCCTATGTATCGCCGTTTCTTCGAAAGGGCGACGCCAAAACATTTGCATGAACATTTTTAAAATCAATTTCTTTTTCAATTTTCTTTTTTAATCATTGTAATATTTAAATTAGAAAAACGATTTTTCAAATTAAAAAATAAAAACACTGTCACTTATAAAGTGTTTAAACATACAGGAGCAGTTTATTTGTCTGTCGTTCATCTTCTTTTTCTTTTTCATCCTTTCGCTCTCTGTTCAGTCTTTGTAGCGGTCTGTATTTTTTTAAAGGACACCTTCGACAGCTTCGGAGGAACAAGGTGAAAGCTTGGCATGTTTGTCTCTTCATGGGCTGATGTGTGTGTACTTTCTCCACGGGTCATATCCCAAGAATGACTTCCCTGGCTCCTTCTGCTTTCTCTCTGTTTGACAACCGTTAGTGTAATGCTGGCAGGCATAGCAAATGGCTTGGTTCCTTGTCCCCACTGTTTTAGCTTTGGACAACTGTTAGCGTAATGTCCAGACAGGTGACAGGTATAGCACAGTATGTTTCTTTCTTGTGTACACTCGCCGGCAAAATACCCAAACTGTTTACAGTTATAGAACATTTTCTTTTGCAGTAACTGGTAATTTTCGTCTGTATGATTCTTGATCTGAGCTAACACGAAGGCCTGCTGATTTGGCGTGGCACGGTGTCCTTCTTCTATAAGAGAGGCTGCAGCCGTCTTGTGAGTTTCCATGAATTTTTTGTCTCTCTGCTAGTAAGTTGTCGACTGATGCCAAAGAGAGGGAAGAGTCCATATTTATAGCTATCCGACAAGAGAAGGCTCCCGGTAGGCATAAATACGAACGTCACCATCGCATCTGCACCAGTGCCACGATGGCTCTGGCACCGTACACAGACAGCTCTAGCAGTGAAGAAGAAGAAGAAGAGCTTTAGCAGTGAAGAAGAAGAAAAAGGAGAGAAAGAAGAAGGAGAGAAGAAAAAGTTTCGCTAAACTTTAAGTAAAAATAGAAAGCGAAGAAGAAGATGGAGGAGTCACTCAAGCCAGACAAGGCAAAGACAAAGACTTAGGCAAAGACTTAGGCAAGGACGGAGCCTGACCCATAGCCTTACACCGAACCCGTTTCAAACCTGAGTCAGTATTATATCAATCCAAGATATGACGCTTCTGGCAAATTCAATACACAAAGCCGAGTGTATGATGTGACATTTCAATCTTATGAGCAACCATTTGAATTTACCCATCAACTATTTGAGATGATGAAGGATGAGACGAAATAGCAGTGGAATGCTCAACCTTGTCATAAAATTCGCGTATCTATTACCCATCCCAGTCTGAACTTTGGAATTCATATGCAGTTTGACAATGCATCAGAAATCACCGGCGAAAGTCTACTTGATGAAATTGAGAAAAGGGTGCAGAGCAATCAAGACATCAAAATCCATGACGGGGACATGCAGGTAGAAATCACCCGCATCACAATGCAAGAAGGGTCAGGACACTTTTGAAACGAAATATTGTACGAAATATTGTACAGATGCTTAACGACAGAAACAGCGTATGTCTGGAACGCTTCACTGTGTTAGGTTTGTATCATGCCCAGACGACCGAAGACGCTTTCTGGAAGAAACAGTGGAATGTCCTACGACAGTGACCAGGCCAATGTGACATATTATCAAGCTTGTGGCATTGACGAATAACGCGCTTTCGAAGCCATTCTCTAGCCGAAGTACGTGTTCAAAATTCACCCTCAGCATGGAGAGAGTGGGCTACTTTCTCCACCCGAGAAGATGAAGAAAGAGAGTAAAGCCATTGACATCTATCACCACGATGGGCATTATGTCTGTATCTTGTCCATCAATTGTTTCCTTGAACGTTCCTACTACTCCGAGCACTTCGACGTTGGCTATAACTCCAGAGGAGCCCATGGATGTTCCCAGATTTGCGACAGCTATACTTCGGAACAGTGTCCGACCACAACTTCTACATTTTGCCATCAGTGCCGTCGATGGTTTCGAAGTCCAGAATGCAATAGGAACCGCAAATAGGAACAAGAAAGTGGTACTTTGACCTTTGAGCTGAGAACCAGTCATTCAGGGGTCAAGGTCAAATAAATATAGGTCAGTGGGAAGGTCTCATTCAAAGGGGGTTGAGTCCAAGTATGAAGTAATTCCGCTTACTAATAAGGTAGTTATGGGCAATGTTAAAGTTTTTGGACAATTGGATCTTCAAGGTGAAGGTCATTCGGGGATCAAGTTCAAATAAATATAGGTCAGTGGGAAGGTCTCATCCAAAGGGGGTTGAGTCTAAGTATGAAGTAATTCCACTTACTAATAAGGTAGTTATGGGCAATGTTAAAGTTTTTTGACAATTTGATCTTCAAGGTGAAGGTCATTCAGGGGTCAAGTTCAAATAAATATAGGTCAGTGGGAAGGCCTTGTCAAAAGGGGTGTTGTGTCCATGCATGAAGTAATTCTACTTTCTAATAAGGAAGTTATGGACAATGTTTAAGGTTTTGGACAATTGGATCTTAAAGGAGAAGGTCATTCAGGGGTAAAGGTCAAACAAGTATATGTCATTGGGAAGGTCTTGTCAAAAGGATCGTTGTGTTTAAGTATGAAGTATGTCCACTTATAAATTTGGAAGTTATGGCCAAATATAAGTTTTTAGACAATTGGATATTCAGGGGTCAAGGTAAAATAATAAAAGGTCATTGGGAAGGTCTTGTCCAAAGGAGTGTTGTGTCCAAGTATGAAGTAATTCCACTTAATAATAAGGAAGTTATGGGCAATGTTAAAGTTTTTTGACAACTGGATCTTCCAAGTAAAGGTCATTCAGGGGTCAAGTTCAATAAATACAAGTTAGTGGGAAGGCCTTGTCAAAAGGGGTGCTGTGTCCATGTATGAAGTAATTCCACTTACTAGTAAGGAAGTTATGGACAATGTTAAAGGTTTTGGACAATTGGAAATTGAAGAAGGTCATTCAGGGTAAAGGTCAAATAAATATAGGTTAGTGGGAAGGCCTGGTCCAAAGGGGTGTTGTGTCCAAGTATGAAGTAAATCCACTTACTTATAAAGAAGTTATTGCTAATGTTAAAGTTTTTGGACAATTTAATCTTCAAGGTAAAAGTCATGCAGTGGTCAAGGTCAAACAAATATAGTTTAGTGGAAAGGTCTTGTCCAAAGGGGTGTTGGTTCCAAGGTATGAAGTAAATCCACTTACTAGTAAGAAAGTTATTGCCAATGTTAAAGTTTTCGGACGGACTGACGGACGAACAGTTCATAAACTATATGCCTACCACTATATGCCTACCACCGGGGGCATAAAAAACATTTGTATCCGTGACCTAGTGCTGCTTTGTCCAAAGTGCGGTCGACTTAACGTCTTAACCAAGAAGAACAACCAATGCCCACGATTTTGAGTGCAAGTTCGAATCCGGCGAACATCTACCCAATTTCTGCTTGGCACAGCGAGCCTGCGATGCATGAGTCCGATTACCGTTGAACAAGAAATTAGGGCGCTGTGATGCTCTACCCGGAGGCCGGCAAGCCATCTTTCGTGGGGAACAGACCCGGCCTGATTTTTGTGTCTAGTTGTTTAAGTTTTCACCGAGGTGCCACTGCCGTAGCTCATAATGCCCAAGGGTATGACGCCCAGTTCATTCTCCGATATCTGGTCACAAAAACAACAATAAAACCAGAGGACATCATGAATTGCAGCAAAATCTAATTTTTGAAATTCTTCGAGGCAAGACTAATTTATTCGATGAGTTTTCCCGCCATGCCCTAAGCACCTTTTCCAAAATCGTTTGGCTTGACAAAAATGGATATACGTTATTTTCCTTGGGTAAATACCAAAGCCTTTCAACAGTACTTGGGACGCTACCTCTCCAAGACTATCAAAAACTAGGCGGCATAAAACCTGAAGTTGCCAAGCCTCTTAAGTCTGTTACGAGGAAAAGGTCAAACAAAAGGTCGTGTTTGATTTTCAGAAAGAAACATTGTATCTCAGACGTGGATATTTTACGACGCGGCTGTGGTGAGTTTCGCTTCCTCTTCATGAGCAGTGATCAAACTGACCCCTTTATCGAAGCCACTACTTTAGCGCAGGCCTGCATCAATGCATGGCGTAAATATTCAATGCCTGATAAAAGTATGGCTTTCATTTCTGATAAAGGCTATCCTCACAAGGTACGATACTAAATAAAAGTTGTACGATGGTTAGAGGTCTTGGCTTCCAAGACCCGGCGGTCTATTCTCCATGCCTTGGGGTGAAGTACAGATCGGACCCGTTACCGGAGACGGGTATGACCAGACAACCAAAACCGTATTTGAGTTTCTAGGCTGCTTTTTTCAAGGATGTCAGACTTGTTTTCCTACCGAAGTCTTGAGAATTCGTACACGTTAAAAACAATGCATGCCCTGTATGGCAAAACCAAAGCTAGGCTGAATGACCTGAAAAGCAGAGAACATAAAGTGGTCTTCGGGCATCCAAACCATCTTCATGATAATGTCTCCACAACCTGGCAACAACGTTACGAGAGACGTCTTGAACGGTGGCCACCTCACGTTGCGTAAATCCATTTTTGATCATCTGCACTGCCCGAGCAAAAACAGTAGTTGCTAAATGACGTCGCACACACTGGACCGTTGTCAAAAGAGCAGATACAGTAAAAAGTTGCACTACAACATTCATTTTGTCAAATGTGCTGTCGTGAACGAACTGTACAGATGCAAAAGTCTAAATCTTGTTCGGGGGTTACACAACAAAAAGAATAACAAAATACCCATGCTTTGTAAATTTATTGTAAAGTGCACGAGTTTCTTGAGGATATTGACCGTCGATGCCTACAAACGAAATTTGCAGTGAATATCTAGTATGGTAGGCAATTTACGCCATAACATATCTGCGCTCCTTTAATTAATTTGAGCAGTGTATAATATGTCCCTTCAGGCATATAAAAAGTCTTATCTTTACCTGAAAATCAAAGTGACGAAACCCGATAAAGCCGACTAGAAACCAGACACGGAAACCTCGGTGGTGAACCTCTTCCACAGTTTCTTCAGCAGCATCGACCTGTACCTGAGCAACAAACAATTCAACAGCAATACAGACACCTACCCATACAAGGCCTACCTTGAAATCCTCTTGTCCTTCAGTGAGGAGAGCAAGACCTATCGTCTCAAACCACTGGAGTTATGGAGTGAAGACACTTTCGGTCATATGCAGGGAAATACGGTAGCTGGAGGTAACAGTGTATGGAAAATAAGATACAATCTCATTGCACAGAGTAGGTCCTGCAAACTGATTGGACGACTTCAGCTAAATATGGTGTTGCAGAAGATATACCTAACTCTTCGGGTGAACAAAACCGGGAATAACTTCTACATGTTTGGAAAGACGATGGAAAATTGCACGTTCTAGAAGCCGGATTCAACGTGAGATCCGTCGACATCCTCCCGGTGGTGGCAAACGATCTTTATAAAGCCATTGCCACCCACAACTTGAAAATTCGTATCCGCGGTACTCTAATCAACCGGGTGAACATCGGGTGGCCATCTATTTTAGAGAAAACCTGGCCACATTTTACGATTCGTACGGACTTCCACCACCCGAGGACCATATTCAGCCTTTCTTAGATCGACATTGCAGACAATAAACAATGAATGCGATCTGCACAGACCAATTTTCCTCCGATTTCGACCCAAACCCCAGTTCTGGAGCCAAAACGACAATCACGTGGAACAGTGGCTCAAAGAAAACTATGGATCCCTCTATACAGAAGCAAGATTATTAACAAAACCTAAACATTGTCAGTGTTGTACAGCAGACTACAAACACACTGTGTTAAAACTGTTAGTTAGTATAGAACCTAAACTTGTAACTCATTGTATACATAGTTCATTGTTCTCTGCGTTAGTTGATAAAAGTTTCTATAGTTCATTCTTCTCTGCGTTAGTTGATAACAGTTTCTTGTTCAATAGGTATAAAATATGTATAAAAAACATAAATGGTGGGAAAAACAGTACCAGAATGCCCCCCACTGCCCCGGCTAGACGGTACCAGAATGTCCCCCACTGCCCCGGCTAGACGGTACCAGAATGTCCCCCGTACCTTCGAAAAAGTGCCATAGTGACCCTTCTTCTACTCTCAAATGCATTTTATACTGAATGCATGTTAATAGTATCCGCACTGACATTCTATTAGAACTTTATAAGATTACAGAAAATGCCATTTCAAAGGACAAGAAATGCAGAAATATCCACTTTTATATTTATTTCCATAATGTCATATTATTTTTTGTAGGGCTGATGAGCAGCTTAATAGTAGAGGTAGTACTTCCCTCTTTTTGCTACTGAGTTTACTGTGTAACAGTATAATTGTCCATGACCTAGAACACGCTGATATGACCAGGTTTGTGTGTGGCCATGGAACAGGAAACAAAACGTTATTCTGCAATACCACTTTTTGTTATAATAATTTATATACACACATTAAAATTGTATCTTATTTTACTCGGTCCTTTTCACACAGACATAGTCTGTTTTTCTATCTAAAAATCAAAGATATGCACACTTAAAACAAAACTAAGTATGTAAAATTTAAACAAGTGATGCCACAGAACAAAGTCTATTAACCAAAAAAACCACCAATTTATCAGAAAAAAGTAATTTTTTACAAAACCAGCTACGTTGTTAATGAAGTTTTTTTAATGCACAAATTATTACAAGCACAAATCGTGCTGATTTGACTGCTGAATTCAATGTTCTGTGAATATAATTAGAGCTTTAGATGACACATTATTCATTGATAGATATAGTCATGATAGACTGTAATGAAATCGCTTAACTGTATATAATGTGTTACGGTCTAATGCATACCTTCCTATAAATGTATAAATAAAACATTAGACAAGTGCATCAGGGAATCGATTCTTTGGCTCAGTGGTTAGTTAGAGTGTTGGCCTTCGATGCAATAATATCGGGTACAAATCCCTCTCTGGATTGTGTATTCTTTGTATTCTTAAATGCATTGCATCTTTCTGTTACGGACTTTAATGCTCGTAAGATGGATGCGCGTCTGGGATGACCTCTCCTAGACTTTGTTAAAAAAAATAAATAAAAAAATCTTTCAAGATTTCTTTCTGATCTTCTGATCTAAAATACTCAAAACAATTTGTCATCATAAATGATGACTTTCACAAGACGAGATGTGTTACGGTCTAGTGCATACCTTTTTACAATTGTATAAAAACAACCTTAGACAACTGTGTCAGGGAATCGATTCGTTGGCCGTGGTTAGCGTGTTGGCCTTCGATGCTCTAAGATCGGGGTACGAATCCCACTCTGGGTTGTGTACTCTATGATCCATTGCTTCTTCCTGTTAAGGACTTTATTGTTCGTACGAAATGTTTCAAAGAACTTTGTCAAACTGATACACTTTATTTTTCACTTAAGCTCGTTTTCAGTTTTTAAAGCTAATTGTTCAAATAAGACTTTTCTAATGCATAATGCTTAAGGTGCTTTATTAGTATACAGTAATTTAAATTCTAAAACTGCCTGTTCTGTCGCTGAAATAATGAATTTTTGCCTGGCTGCAACAATGTTTTGTAAGTGCTTATAGTTTTATACTATCGAATACAAGGTTTGGAGATATAAATCGACTTCTATAGACCACAGTGTTAAACCAATAACATTCCATGGGCTGGAAAACGTAGCTTGTACCAGTTTACTTTGCGTTTGCTATATATGAACTTCAAGCTTAATTCCTCTTTTATTAGAATTTAAAAAGAAAAACAATATGTAACTTATCTCCTAAGAAAGTAATCTCTCCTCAAAGTAGTGATATAGAACAATTGTCGCACAGACAATTTTAACAAACTCTAACATAAATCATTTCTGCTCTGTAAAATAGAAAATACCTCAATTTAGAGGAAAATACAGTCCGAACACAACAGGCCAAAAGAACGTCAGAAATATATTCAACAAGTAGAAATGTTATGCATTATTGCAAATCTGTAATCGTCTGTCTGGATGTGGATAATTTAAATGCTAGACTGATTAAAAATGGCTTTTACTGATACTAATAATGTCAATGTACTTACGCACACTGTTCTTCTGCAGCCTTCTGTTCCTCCTGTGTTTTCAACAAACCATTTCAATGAACAGGGCAGTCCTAGTCTTTCCCGTCACTTGATAACACCAAACCGTAGTTTCTTAAGCCGGTTAAAGGACTGTTATACTCTGAAAATAGAAAGAAAAAATATCAATGACCAGGCAATTGATAGAACTTGCCACAAAAGTGACAATGATCGCCACTTGTTAGGCCCTTGCGACAACACGTCATCCCACACACCCTTTAAGTGATGGACATGAAAAAATTCAATTGCACTTTTATATTCTTTATTTTACGCAACAGAATATAGAATAGTATAAGACTTCCTATTGACTGCAACTGAAAACAATTCACTGTCCTGTTTTAAAAGTATTTTGACTAAATTTAAAATTCAGATAGATACGACAGACATTTTCACTTTCTAGAGTATACCCCCTTCTTATATGTGCACACTTAAATAGGTTGTAGAGTGATGATAAGTAAATGTTTACGGCCCAAGACATAAAAAGTTCATGCTTCAAGGCAGATACGTAAGTGTTGCAATGAAGTCGACAGTCGACTTACTTCCTAAAACCTGAAACTGCCATTGCATGACTTGAACCCCATATGGGTCAAAGGATTGTTAAGTTATTGGGCGGACAAGGAAAATCTGACGGACGGATGGACAGATGGACAAGTTGATTCCAGTATACCCCTCTTACAACTTCGTTGTGCGGGGGTATAACAAATTTTCTTTTTATTTCATGTTTTTAATGGATTTAAGTCAGTTTTACTAATTTATGCCGCGTAACTGGGAGGTCAAGTTTTTGAGTGAAAGCCACTGTAACCATGACCTTTGACCTAGTGACCTCAAAATCAGTAGTGGTCATGTACTAGTCATGACTAACCTTAAAAACCAAATATAAAGACTATGGGTCAAAGGATTCTTCAATTATTGGGTGGAAGTTATTGGGCGGACTATTTTAGTCCAAGATCCTGTGACCGTGACCTTTGACCTAGTGACCTCAAAATAAATAGAGGTCATCTACTAGTCATGTCCAACCGCCACACCAGATATGAAGAATGTGGGTCAAAGAATTCTTAAGTTATTTGGCAAACAAGCTTTTTTTTAGTCAAAGCCCCTGTGACCTAGACCTTTGACCCAGTGACCCAGTGACCTCACTAACAATAGGGATCATCAACTGGCCATGTCCAACATCCACACCAGATATGAAGAATGTGGGTCAAAGGATTTTTAAGTTATTGGGCGGACAAGCTTTTTTTAGTCAAGGCTCCTGTGACCTTGACCTTCGACCCAGTGACCTCAAAATAGATAGGGATCATCTACTGGTCATGATCAACCTCCACACCAAATATATTGGGGGGACAAGCTTTATTCAGTCAAGGCCCTTGTGACCTTGACCTTTGACCCAGTGATCTCAAAAATAATAGGGATCATCAACTGGCTATGACCAATCTCCAGAACAGATATGAAGATTGTGGGTCAAAGGATTCTTATGTTATTGGGCGGACAAGGAAAACCCGACGGACGACCGGACGGACAGATGCCGGCCAATCTCCACACCAAATATATTGGGCGGACAAGCTTTTTAAGTCAAGGTCCCTGTGACCTATACCTTTGACCAAGTGACCTTAAAAACAATAGGGGTCATCAACTGGCCACGTCCAACCCCCACACCAGATATGAGGAATGTGAGTCAAAGGATTTTTTAAGTTATTGGGCGGACAAGCTTTTTTTAGTCAAGGCTCCTGTGACCTTGACCTCCGACCCAGTGTCCTCAAAATAAATAGGGATCATCTACTGGTCATGACCAACCTCCACACCAAATATATTGGGCGGACAAGCTTTTTTTAGTCAAGGCCCCTGTGACCTTGATCTTTGACCCAGTGACCTCAAAAACAAAAGGGTCATCAACTGGCTATGACCAATCTCCAGACCAGATATGAAGACTGTGGGTCAAAGGATTCTTATGTTATTGGGCGGACAAGGAAAACCCGACGGACGACCAGACGGACAGACGGACGGACAACCTCCACACCAAATATATTGGGCGAACAAGCTTTTTATAGTCAAGGTCCCTGTGACCTTGACCTTTGACCCAGTGACCTCAAAAAACAATAGGTGTCATCAACTGGCCATGTCCAACCTCCACACCAGATATGAAGAATGTGGGTCAAAGGATTCTTATGTTATTGGGCGGACAAGCTTTTTTTAGTCAAGGCTCCTGTGACCTTGACCTTTGACCCAGTGGCCTCAAAATAATTAGGGGTCATCTACTGGTCATGACCATTCTCCACACCAAATATATTGGGCGAACAAGCTTTTTATAGTCAAGGTCCCTGTGACCTTGACCTTTGATCCAGTGACCTCAAAAAACAATAAATGTCATCAACTGGCCATGTCCAACCTCCACACCAGATATGAAGAATGTGGGTCAAAGGATTCTTATGTTATTGGGCGGACAAGCTTTTTTTAGTCAAGGCTCCTGTGACCTTGACCTTTGACCCAGTGGCCTCAAAATAATTAGGGGTCATCTACTGGTCATGACCATTCTCCACACCAAATATATTGGGCGGACAAGCTTTTTTTAGTCAAGGCCCCTGTGACCTTGACCTTTGACCCAGTGACCTCAAAAACAATAGGGTCGTCAACTGGCCATGACCAATCTTCAGACCAGATATGAAGACTGTGGGTCAAAGGATTCTTATGTTATTGGGCGGACAAGGAAAACCCGACGGACGACCGGACGGACAAGCTGATTCCAGTACACCCCCACAACTTCGTTGTGCGGGGGCGGGTGTATAAAAAGAGCTTATAAAAAACAAGAGATGTTTGTAAAAAATATATGCCCCCTAGCGCCTTATCGCTAGAGGCAGTCATAAAAGTATAAGAATGTATAGGGGTCATCTCCTGAACAGACCAACCTATGTGGGTCAAAGGATTCTTATGTTATTGGGCGGACAAGGAAAACCCGACGGACGACCGGACGGACAGACGGACGGACAAGCTGATTCCAGTACACCCCCACAACTTCGTTGTGCGGGGGCGGGTGTATAAAAAGAGCTTATAAAAAACAAGAGATGTTTGTAAAAAATATATGCCCCCTAGCGCCTTATCGCTAGAGGCAGTCATAAAAGTATAAGAATGTATAGGGGTCATCTCCTGAACAGACCAACCTATATAGCAAGTCTGTGAAACCAATGCCCAAAGGTTCTCTAGTTATTGATTGGAAACTTTTTTTCTGTAAATGGTCAATATGACCTTGACCTTTGATCTAGCGACCCTAAAAACTGAAGGGGTGATCCTCTGGCCATGACCAACCTGCCTAAGAAGTTTAAGGATTCCTGGGCCAAAGCATTCTATACTTGATCATAAACCGTTTTGCTTTTCAAGGTCACTGTCACGTTGGCCTTTGACCGGGTGATCTGTAAAGCTACATGGGTCATCTTCTGGCCATGACCAACCTACACACCAAGTTTAAGGACCCTGAGGAAATGAATGTGGAGATAGACAATTTAACATACAAAGTAACTGGGTAAAATTCCGACCTTTTTCGTCCACTAAAAAAAGAGAAGCAAATCAATCTAAGCGCAATCGATTTACCTTAACCAAGAATGGAATGCAATCTAACTGGAACCGACAGATAAAGGGATAACATTTTACTTACAATGTAACCCACGTCGACAGATATTTCTTGTTTTAAATAACTGTGCACAAATGTACGTAATAAATATGCATGATCTAGGTCTCTCAGTCAATGAAACTCTTGGACATTCACCTTCGGCGAAAAGACAGCAGTCTTTAGTACCGCAAATCAAAATCAGACGCTTCCAATTACGCACGGTTACTACTAGGATAAAAAATTAGGGTAAATTGTTATCATGCACATGCTGATTTCAACTGAACTTTTTAAAAGCTTTAATGAATTCATAAAACGAAAAGGCGAGTAAACATCTCAGCTTAAACCTTAGCTTGCTTTCAAACCGGCACTCTTTGTATGCTTTAAGCGTTTTGACTAGATATATGAATGGTCAAGATGATCTTGAGATTTTTAAAGAAATAATTCTAATATGATGTGTACTCGTTGAAAAATAACGAGAACCACTCAGCTGACATAATTACATTCATTGTGAAAAAAAGTGTTGTCCCATTTAGTAATATGGAACAATATAAAGACTTAAATTTACAACCATACTGGAAGGTATTATAATCTTTATTTCTATCCATCTACATAGTGTAAGAAGACTGTTATATATATTATTTTTGATTATTCCCTGTGTTCATCTTTGATCTTGACCGTCATGCATCTTCATAATTTTGACAACTAATTACCCTTCCCCCCTCTCCCCCGAGAGCGGAAGAGAAGGGGGTTTAGAAAAGGTCTTCGTCCGTCCTTCTTTTTGGCCGTTTTTCTGACCGACCACTTTTGTCCGCTTCTGAACTTTAAAACTATCGGGAAGATTTTTAAAATTATTTGGCACAAATGTTAATCATCATACAAGACGGTGTGCAAAGCGCAACAGAAAGGTCCCTGTCCCCAAAGACAAGGTCACATTTGGACCACAACTTCCGCAAGCTTTTTCTTGTCCGTTCTATAACTTCCAAACTAGAGATTTTTAAATAACTTGGCATAAAAGTTTACCATCATAAGATGATGTGTAGAGCACAACACCCAAGTCCCTAACCCCCAATGTCATGGTCAAACTTAGAGAGCCATAACTCCCTCAAGTTTTTTCGTGTCCGCTCTAAAACAATATATACTGTTCCTAGAGGTTTAGCTTGATTTCTCTTTGTAATGTAATGTCGTAAGTGGATAATCAAGGAGAGAAAATAGTTTTCCAATGTACTTACAAAACCATTTGAAGTCTAAATACCACCTGTAGATATTTGATATGCCACAAAATAGAAGTGATACAAAGTTTGCCAAAGAGATATCATTTGGCTGAACAACAGAATCGACAAAAAATTTAAGAAAGTCAAACCCTTGCGTGACAGGCACTTTAGCATTTATTATACAATTCATGGAAACCCATTAGAAATCAATTAGAGAATGTTCTTGGAGACAGTACTCGTTTGTCTGCAGTAGAAGCATCCGTTTCTAAGGCAGCTCAAAGGAAAGTGTCTATTCAGATTAAAGGTTGTATGGAAAATGTCCCCTAAATGAATGTAGTACAGCAAAAAAATCTAAGATAAAATTTAATACTGTGATCTGACAAGAGTTTAAGAACACTTCTATTAAACAAGTTTATCATGAAAAACGATATTAATGATATTAAGCAAGCCAACAGCCTCACATGTTCAGAATAAAACGGGTGTTTACCTTTTTAAGATGAAATCCCTAAGATCAGTCAAGAATGTCGACTCGGCACGGTGAGCCTAAAACAACGGGATGCAGAGTATCTTTTCATTAATCTTAGCTATGTTTTTAATTCCTGATTTTTCTCATCCTCGAGAAATTGATATAACATGTCAAGTCCAAGCTCTTGTGATCTTGAAATTTGATACAAAGAACAAAAACTAATAGGATTTATTTTCACATGTTTCCAACTCTGGTTAAGGGATCGAAAAGATCTAAGAAGCAGTTATTTGGAATGATTGATCGGAAACCACATTCTATGCACGAGCCCCATTGACACCCCAACGCGAAGTTTAACATTTAGAATCTGCAGATTTCGCACTTTGGGATTCGCATAAACACAAAGCTTTAAAATGCTAGGTCGATAATTATCATTCAACTTTCGTGTTTATAAACGCTTTCAGGGGGGGCGAAACAAATCTCGAGTTGTCGTATCTTCTGAAAGGGCAAAGTTACAACTGGCAGGAGCAGGACACCGTATGATTGCGGTCTTTGTTACTTAAATTACAAATAACATATCTTATATTTAAAGATACTTCTTGACACTTCAAGCGTTAATTTTTTACTATTTTTTTCATTTTACATGTAATGTGATACTTATGGTACCCCATATAGAGTTGGCACATTGCAACCGTTAATCTAGTGGAAATATTGTAGCTAAAAGTAAATGAATAATAAAACATATTTCGTCCAAAGGAATGATGATTCCGTACCGTACTGACTTATGATTAAGACTCTTCTTACTTCTGACTTTTATGAAAGCCTCCCGAGTGTTTTACATTTGGAATATTTTCATAATACATTTAATACGTTGTGAAAACTACGTGTGTCCCATTAGGGCCATCATTATATGCATTTAAATATGACTATAGTTACGCAAGAATGCAAGTTGGCATGTCAAAAAGCAACATTTATTTTTTGTTCTAATGCTGTTCCATATCTCCTTTAATATGCCACCTGTAAACCAAAAACGCGTAACAAGTTGCAGTTTTATTCACTGGAATGTATTAAAAACAAGACAGTTTGGCAATTTTAATCAAATAGTTAATATTTTTAAGATATTGTTTAGCAATTATAAATTAAGAACTTTTAACAAATTAATAAAGTATGTACTTACCCTGGACCTGGTGAAAAAATCCTTCCCAACCAGCCGTTGTCCTCTACCACTAACATTGAGATATTTACCACAACTACGGCGCTCCAGTATTTATATACTGCTCAAAATAGAAAGGGGTACCTTTGGGATGGAAAGTACTCTTTAGGTGTTACTAAAAAATAGAAGAACATTTATTTCAGTTTCAAAGACATTTTGCACTTAATGTAAATTAAATATGAAATGAGCACCAGAGAAAAACAAAGTAAACTTTACATTCTAGGACAAAAAAAATTGTTTTGTTCCTCTCAGAACCTTTTTGAAACCTGCGTTGAAATTTTGTCCATATACGGTAATCTTCTTTTAGCTGGTTGTATTTTTAGAAAACAGAAACTGAAACTTATTCCAGGTATTGAAACACTGTCGTCATACGCAATATTTTAAACGCAAGACAAGACTACACAACAATGGCGGTTCTTTATAAGGTGGGTAAATATTTTTCAATAATGTAGAAATATTTTTTAGACGAAAAAGGCTTTTAGACAATTAAATAAAAAAGTTAAACCTGTGTGTAATAGCTACAGTCATATATTCAACTTTGTAATAACCCATTCTATGTAGTTTTTTTTCTGGTTTCAAAATTTATAAGATTTCTGTAGGCCGTCACCGAAGATTGGAGAATGATTTGTAGAATTTAAAGTTTATGAACGATTGAAAAGTATACTGTATCAACAGTATATTTTATTATTTTATATATAATCTTGCTCTGTATGACGATTGTACCATAACAATAATTAACACACAAAGAAGGACATTGACATTTACTCAACATATTTAATCTTAAAGATTGTTTCTTTTTATGGATCATTCTATTGTATAGCTGTCTACGTTGTAAATTGTTTGATTATATAAACACATGCACATATTTGGTAGTTCAATAGGTATTCCTTTACATAAGTATTGTCATATAACGAGACATAGGACAACTGATCTACCGTATAAAACGACCCCAGAACGAAATTACTAAATGAGAATGCCTTGAGAAATCGTCAAAAGCCGAGTGATAACACTGTATATACGCTTTATTGATGTTTGGAATTAAACATCAATATCAGGATGGGTGTTGCTTTTAATGCTTGATTTTGAAATGCCCTACTTAAGTCTTATCAAGTATTTGAAGCGCTATACTGTAGAGTGCATAAGATGTCGCAGGTTCAAACAAAACTTTACTTTGGTCGTTGTTCACCACGTCTCTATTTTGAAGCAATTTAACATTTTCACTTCTTCATGCTAGTAAAGAAGAGCGAAGTTTAAAATTAATAAATGGAATGTTAACTTTTCTGTAAAAAAAACTTGCCACAAAATTCTTTCACTTTAACTGACTTTCTTACTAATTTCAAACATATAATAAACTAGATGGGTGTTCGGTGGAACACTTGTGTCGCCCTTGGGTACTCTGTTAGAATAACTAAAAAGGTAAACAAGAGCCTGCTGGAAAAGACAGCATGCTAGTCAAAGTACAACAATACCTGTCCACTGACAGCATGCTCCACTTTTCTCAGTGCTGGATAATTAATTATAAGCCAAGTTAAAGAAGAGGCCCAAGTGAAAAAAATTTGACTGGGGCAGGGCAACTACCTAGTGATACAAGATGAAAAAAAAAATTTGGGTCAAGCAGTTATGTATTAAAAAAAAAAAAAAATTGGGCCCAGATAGTGGTGTGTGTGTGTGGTGGGGGGAGGGGGGGGGGTGATGGGAAGTGAAGTACCTATGTATTAAAAAAAAAAAAAAAAAAAAAATTTGGGTCGGGTGGGCAGGTTGAGGGTGGATTGGGAGTCAAGTACCTATGTACAAAAATTACAAAAAAAAAACCCGGCAAGGTGGGGGGGGGGAGTGGAGGGCGGACTGGTTTGGTGATTGGATGGGGAGTCAAGTACCTATGTATTATAACAAAACAAAAAAAACAAAAAGAACATTGGGCCCGGGGGCGGGGGAGGGGCGGTTGAGATTGGAGTCAAGTACCTATGTATTATAACAAAAAAAAAAATGGCCCGGGGGGTGGGGGGGTGGTGGGGGGGGGAAAAAAATAGGGGGGGGCGGTTGAGGGTGGATGGGGTGTCAAGTACCTATGTTTAAAAAAAAAAAAAAAAAATGGCCCGGGTGGGGGTGGGGTTAAAAAAAATGGGGGGGTGACTGGTTTGGGGGGGGGGGAGGGGGGGTTTGAGGGTGGATGGGGAGTTCCAAGTTTGAATGGAATATCCTTGACACTTTTTGAGACATGGACATAAAGGAAAAGGTTAACAAAGAAATTTTAACTATAAAAAGGGGCATAACATTGCAAAAATAAATTTGAGGGTTATCTGCCCTTGAGTAATGTTGTTGTCTTAAGTGATACAATTGTAAGCATTACAACTGGAAAGTTTGATAAAGAAACATTAAGAAATGGCATAGTTATAGCCAATGTTAAGTTTTCATGACAAAATCCAAGTACAAAAAGGGGCATAACTCTGTCAATTGTGACCTTGACCTACAAATTTTGGCATCATCATGACCCTGTTATCATAAGCAATAAAATTTGAAAGTTTGATGTTGAAATGTTAAGAAATGGCATAGTTATTCCCAACGTTAAGTTTTCATGACAAATCCATGTTTAAAAGGGGCATAACTCTGTCAAATGTGACCTTGACCTAGAAATTTTGGCATCAACCCGACCCTGTTGTCATAAGCAATACAATTTGAAAGTTTGATAAGATAATGTTTAGAAATGGCAAAGTTATAGCCAACGTTAAGTTTTCGTGACGGACCGACGGACCGCCGGACCGACGGACCGACGGACAAAGTGATCCCTATGTATCGCCTTTTCTTCGAAAGGGCGACACAAAAATGTTCTTTTTAAAGAATATATATTGTGTTTCATGCATTGAAGTTTATTTTACATAAAGGTTGACAATGGTCTATGGTATGTGTGTTAACGTTTGAGACAGACGCAAAGGAAAACACAGCTGTCACAACTAGATAGGGGTAAGTAACCAGAAGCTGTCGTTAAGTGATAAGATAATGAAACCTGGACGATGATGTAATGAACACGACTTTTTTTTCGTACCCAGAGACGTCGATTTGTCCCTTTGAACAACTGTGCTTACTCCAGCAATTCAGAACCATAATAACCATCTTGTATATTTTACAGCTATGAAGATTGAAATAAGAAGAAAATGATGCTCTCAGTACAGGGTTTAGAGCAGTGCAAATGCTGCCATGAAAAATGGAATAAGAGGATTAAAGCAGTAGCTCAATGTAAGGAATGCAGGGTAGCTTTCTGCGAAAGTTGTGCTCAAACGCATAAAAACGGTAAAGTGGCATCGTCCCATACTTTAATTCTAATTCGGTCTCCTGCAGAGACCAGCGGGATGACAAAAACTGCTTGTGATTATTGTAAAAACATTGACAAAGAGGCTTTCTGCACAACGTGCAACTTATTTTTATGTAACATCTGTTTAAGGCAGCATAAAAAAGAGCATAGTTCTAAGAAAAATAAAGAGAGTTCGAGCACTTTGAGCCTTTGTTCTAAATGTAAAAGCTATGGGGCCTTATATGTGGCAGATAAAATATGTTTCGGTTGTGGACAATACTTATGCAAAGAATGCTTTAACTCCCATAGATGTAAAAACTTTACTGGGAGAACAGGTGTGGGATCTGACCTCCCAACGTGTGAACCGTGTGAGCTTGTGTCCGTTGTAACCACAGCAAAAGTAATATGCTTAGACTGTGATGAACTTCTGTGCAGAACATGTGGTGAACAGCATGAATATTCTTTTGATCTACACAAAATTAGATCACTTCAATATCCCGGTAAAACTATAAAAAACATAAACCTTTGTGAACCTTGCTACAAGTCCGGAAAAGAAGAACATGCAACCTCAGTTTGCGCCAACTGTGAGAACAAGTTATTTTGTGATGGTTGTGCTGTTCAACACGTAACGTTTAAGCTAACTAAGTTGCACAAAGTTACCTCTATTGCCTCAAGCCCAAAGTTCACTGATCAGAAAGAAACGCAAACAGAAAGGTGAGTACAACATATTGACGTTTTAGAGTAATAAAACGTTTTCGTTTTCCATTTCATAGGTCAAAAGCACTACGGTCTTTTAAAAACTTTTAAATACATTATTTATTTTACCGAAAATGAAAGAAAGACGCTGAGAGATATATGCATTATGCTGAAATTAAATAATGAAGAACATTTGAAACATTTGAAATTCTATCTAGGTCTGACAGGCTTAGTGATTGAAGGTTAAATTTACTGACAGGCTTTGTTTTCTTTAAGCATTGACAGAGCTGATAAAGTAACCAACACGTTTCCAAATGAAGACAGCCTTAGTATTTTAGAGGTAAGTCGGATGTTATATTATAAAAACAAATATTGTAATTTTTTCCAAATGATGTTTTTTTTTTCACAGATTAGTGCGCATACGGCGAAAACTCCATTCATTAAATATACAAATAAAGGACAGTGTTATTGAAACTGTTCATTTTTCGTTCACAACAAATTTTATACGCTGGCATTAAAAAATGTAAATTTATTCAAAACAGGCAAAACAAATACACTGCTTCGCAAGCCTAATATGTTTAGCACCTAAATATAAATGGCATATAAATGTTTTCATTTTTCTAGTTTCGGTTCTGTCAAAGCCTTGACTTAGGGATATGGAAGTTGTTAAGGTTGTATTCATACCTTTTCTGAACCATAAAGCATCCCCTCTTTAGAAAGCCATCATTTATGATGACGAATGGTTTGGTCTATTATATTAGAAATCTTGATAGATGTTTTTTTTTATTTAAGGCCAGGAGAGATTTTTTTCTGGACGAACCCCAATCTTACGGACATGTCCAGCCTATCAAAAAAGCATGGAATCATTGTTTTGCGTGTGAAAACATTTTAAGATTCGTAAAATGATAAAAAGACGTTTTGTGATTCACAGTAATTAATGCATTTCAAAGCGGACGCTAATCAGAAATAGAAACTGTCTTCTCCTTTGGAAAGCGGCCTGGGTTTGATTTCACCAAGTGGATTTCAACCAAACTTCACATATGCTTAGTCTTATCGGCATTTTCCTGTTCATTGTCTTTCAGTTGATTTATTGCCCTTTATGTATTATTTCTACTTGGGGTTTGTCCGGGCAACTTCTCTGTCACAACCTGTGAAATTCAACCAAAATTAACACATAGTTTCAGTGCTAAACCTAATTGTGCATATCGTCGGCTCTTTTCGGTTTATTGATTTTCGGCGGAGCTATTGCCCTTTATGCGTTCAAATTTTACACCCTGTGTCCAGTGTCTCCTTCGTGCACGTAGGGACCAACGGAGCAAAAAAAATACAGATGACATTTCCATTTCAACTTCAAGAAATGTTTCAACCTTATTTTACAGGAATATTTGTTACGTATTCACCTATTAAAAATGTTCAAAAGGTTCCATTCCGTTCCACAAACTGGCAGTCATAGCTAAAAATATGTCTTTGTCAACATTTTACTTCAAATGACATCTCCTCACAAACGGCTGGTTCAAATTATGTTCCTGTGGTCAAAATTGGCTCTGTTTCATGGATTCTATTTGTATGAAATAGTAGACATTTGAAACTCTCCAATTCAGAAACTGTAATGTTGCGTCTGATGTTTGCTCAAAAGTAGACCCACAGCCAAAGCATTCAGGTGAGCATTCAGGTGAGCGACCCAGGGCATCATAGTCCTGATAGTGAGATTTCTGTTATACCTTTTGGTGGATTTCAGCCAAACTCCATAGATATGTTTAATGCCAAACCTAGTTTTGCATGTCTTCCCGTTCATTGAGTAATTACCCTTTATGTTTTCTCTTTTTCAATGTCTGTGCTATATCTCCTATACCCCGGGGCCGATTTCATTTTATAGAATTTATCAGTGGCAAACTTAGTTATGTATATCTTCAACATATTCTGATTTATTGAATTTAGCGGGGTGATTGCCTTCATATATTCGAGTGGTGGGAGATATGTTTTCCTCTTGAAAATAAATCTAGTTAATCATTAATCTGACATGTTCCGGTAGTCTGCTAATCGATTTCAGTTATGTTAGTGTTTACTTGTGTTTGTAAAATTGTCTTTGTCTGTATTGATGAATCCCAGACCCCTTACATTTGCATGATTAAACAAAGATGTACAGTTATATTTTCACCATAAACAAGTATATAACAAAAGAGCACGTGGTAATGTTTGTAGTTTAACCTATTGTTATAAGATTTAAGGGGTCATACTGTGGATCAATGAATTGGCAGCTTCTTGTTATACTTTTTGTGTGACACTAGGAATCCAAATTCAAAATATAACGTGTAGCATTGTTAAGTAGACCTCTCCTATTTTTTTTTTAAATCTAGACCCTTAGTCAAATAGTGCCAGCCCAGAGAAGTCAAATGTTAAATACGCGTAACATGAAAAACGTTAAAAAAGTTTTATCTTTAACCAAACACAGAGCGCTTATACTGCGTATGTTGTATTGTCGCGACCATCATTCTTTAGTACTGTTCAATACTGTAGTGATATGCAAATCACAGTGATCTCCCCAACATTATTCGGAAAATATCTCTACCTTTGTTCGTTTTCAGCTGTGTATACATGTATGAACTTTTAAAAAAACTTTTTCTCTTGCTTTCTTTATTTATATTGGAAAATGCATCAATTTTACATGTCTGGAACTTATAAAATTAAAAAGAAAATAATTTGCAGTGCCGTAGCTACGTAGAGGCACACAAGGCAGCTGCCTAGGTGTTTTTTTGGCATTTACCATTTTCAATAGCTCTCAAAGAATTGTAACTCCCAGTTACCTTTTTAATTTGCTTAAATCCTCAAAAACTACACCAGAATGCAGGAAATCGATCCTAACATTAAAAAAAGGAACATACCCACGGACCCAGCAAGACACGTTCTGCCTCGGTTTTAATACCTCCGAAACGCAGTTTAGGGGGTATATAGGAGTCACCCGGTGGTCGGTCGGGCGGGCGGGCGGTCTGTCGGTCCGTTGCAATTTCCTTGTCCGAAGTATAACTTGAAAACTAATGGTTGGAATTCAATGCAACTTCATACAGTGGTCAAGCACAATGAGAGGAAGTGCAGTGTTTAAGAATCATAATTCCATCTTCACGTTTTGCAGAGTTATTGCCCTTTGTTGGATTTTCTTTGTCCGGAGCATAATTTGAAAACTACTGGTTGGAATTCAATGCATTTCATACAATGGTCAAGCACAATGAGTGGATGTGCAATGTACAAGAGCAATAACTGCATCTTCACTATTTGCACAGTTATTGCCCTTTGTTTGTTTTCCTTATCGGGAGCATAACTTGAAAACTATTATATGGAATTCTGTGCAACTTCATACATTGGTCAAGCAAAATGAGAGGAAATGCAGTGTCTAAGAATCATAATTCCGTCTTCACTTTTTGCAGAGTTATTGCCCTTTGTTGGATTTTCTTTGTCCGGAGCATAATTTGAAAACTACAGGTTATTATTACTATTTCTCAGCAATCAGATGGTGGAATTCAGTGAGAATTTATGAAAAGCTTCTGTACCAGGAAGACACGCGTGTAGTAATACATGATTTAAGATCAAGGTCGAGCTACAAAGGGTTTTCCATGAAATTTTGAGTGAGGTTCGATGACAATATATAGAAGCTTAAATAGGCAAACATAAGGCTTTTCCTTTTTTTAAAGGTACATGTCATAGACTAACATATGCTTCAGGGAGCATCAATAATTTCATACAATTTCCTGTCTATTGACACGGCTGTAACTGTAACGGAATAGCTTGGTCTTTTTAAGCAGTTTTCTGTTTTAAAGTTACACAACTACGATTCAGCTTGAAAATATTCTCCTTGTTGAAAGATTTTGATAAGAAGAAATTTTGACAAGTATGTATGAGTAGCTATCTTTAGTTCTTTTTATATAATTACATAAAACTAAAAAAACCTTAAGGTTTTGTAAAAAGGCTTCTTGTTACATATTTAACTGTTATGTATAGATTCTTGCAATTTCTTTTTGAAGCACGCTCCAGGAAAACCTAAAGCGTCATACATAGGAATCGATAGTATTACTCTGGTCTGGAACAAAGCTGAGGAGTTTGAAAACACTAGTTATTATCAAGTTAGTTACCAGGAGACAGACAATCATAAGAGGTGGAAAATTTACGATGATGATCTCCAGCTTAAGGTTTCGAACCTCACGGTGTCTCACTTGAAGACAAATACAGCCTATAGGTTTCGTGTTCGTGTACTGAACGAGGTAGGGGAAGGTCCATACAGTCCACCTAGCGACAAAATCATCACCCGGACATCTTCGGCAGGTATGCTGATGAGCTTTTCTAAGAAGGTGCGCGATGGGAACCCTTCTCCTGCCATATATGCATTACCTGTCACAGAAAATAAGGACTTCCGCAATGACAAGGCGAAGACAAGGTGGTGTGAAATAGGTATCTCGTATTTTCGTACACTCTTCATTTTTTGCTGAGCAAATGAATTTGATATTGTTTTTCCCGTTCAATAAAACCATACCTTCTATACCCTTTCCCGAATCTTTTCTTTTATTTCACATAAGCAAATTTATATAATCCCATTTGTCATTATCTATTAATTTAGTTTAGGGTAACTGAAATTGATTTTTCACATTTGCCATTTTCTCTTATAGTCGTGCCTCTTAGCTTAACTGAAACGTGATTATGATTAAAGGGAAGACACGGATAAATGAGAGATGAGAATAAGAATTTTCCTAAAGCACACTGTGCTCATTGCATACTCTTTATTTGTGCAATATAGAGATCTTTAACGTTAAAGAATAGTTCGGAATATGATGAATTTGTGTTAAACTATCACTTCTAAAAGTATAACTTCAGAAAAAAAAAACGGATTATAGTAACTTTGTTCCTTTACCTAAATATACAACTCAAAATTTGATAGGGATCACTTATAAGAATGTGTATATTTACTACATAAGGTTGAACGGTTACATTTTTTGTTGTGATTCTGAAAATATGTTTATATGACAACAGTTTGGTACCAAAAAATGAGTACATCTGTCAATCGTTGAAGCGTAACAGAGGCTGAGCCGTGGGAGGGGCACGAATTTGGGATAACACAGACAGGAGATGAAATGGAACTTTTTGGAAAAAACAAGTCTATGGCCTGAATTTTGCTTTAATATCGCGTGTGGTGTCCGTTTGCTTGGATAACTGCTCTGCGCCGCCTTCTCATGCTGCTAATGAGTCTCCGGATGCTTTGTTGTGGGAGTCGAGCCCACTCGTCCAGAAGAGCCTGCTGTAGCCCAGGGACCGTGGCTGGCTGGGCTGGGCGAGCAGATATTGCAGTCTGCAGCATGTCCCAGGCATGCTCTATTGGATTGAGGTCTGGAGACCTTGCTGGCAAGTCCATTCTCTCTGTGGCTGCTGCCTCCAGGTACTCGTCGGTGACCCTTGCCCTGTGAGACCGGGCGTTGTCGTCCATTAAAATGAACTCAGGGCCTATAGCACCAGCGTACGAACGAACGTACACATCTAAGATCTCATTGACGTATCGTACAGCCGTCAATGTGCCGTTTTGAACATTGCGAAGGTCCGTTCTTCCCTGCATGCTAATGCCCGCCCACACCATGACCGAGCCCCCGCCATGATGGTCATGGGTAGCAACACATACGGGTGCCAAACGCTCATTGGCGGATCTCCATACCCGCACTCGCCTATCAGTGAAGTCCACACTAAATCTAGACTCGTCAGTGAACAGCACTGGGTCCAGTCATGCAGCGGGCCCATTAAAGACGAGCCTAGATGTGGTTTCACGTCAATGAGATTCGGATTGCTGGCCTTCTAGCCTTCATGCCAGCTGTATAAAGACGGTTCCTGGTGGTTTGAGTGGAAAGTCTTACACCAGTGGCATTCTGGAAGTCATTTTGGAGGGCAGTAGCGGTAACAAATGAATAAACTCCATGTATGAGAAAAAATCAGTTATCTTGAAATTATCATTTAACAGATATTTAAGAAATAAAAAGTGATCCCTATTAAATTTTGAGTAGTATATTATGTATTTTTGAGTTATAAATTTATCATCTACGTAGTATATGTAGTTGTATTAGATTTTTAACATTGTGTTTATTTTATCTTCGCAGGTATATCTACAAGAGGCAGCTCGTCGACTGACAAGACAATAATGTTATTCGGGACGTCTGGTTGTGGGAAGCGAAATTTGATAGATAACATGATTAACTACAGCCTTGGAGTCCAGTGGACAGATTCATTTCGGTTCACGACAAAATCCGAAGAAATAAATGTATATAATTGTTTATTAAGTCTTTGATAGTGAATATTCTGCTCCACTACTTTAGACGAATAGACACTGCTTTCCACCTCATTTGAATGCACTTGCTTAAAATGACGAGTAAAAAGTCGTTAAGATTAATTTTTGTGTAGCTACAACATAAAGGGATCACTTCTCCGTCGTCTGTATGTCCGTCCGTCACAAATAATGTCCGGACTACTCCTCAAAAACAACTGGTGCAATTTCATCCATTTTTTTACAGGAATAATTAGTACCAAGTCTAGTTGTGCATATCGTCGGCATTTTCCAGTTCAATGATTTTTGTCAGCGTTATGGCCCTTTAATGATTTTTATTTCTAAGGTTAGTCCGGACTACTTCTCTTATACTTCTTAAGCAATTTGAATGAAATTTTGCATGATTGATCGGTACCTAAAGTACTTGCGCATATTTAACGGTTTTTTTTCGGTTGAATAATTTTTGGCTGAGTTATGGCCTTTGAAAAAAAGGCGTTTTGGCCAACAGACTGTCCAACCACCCCTCAGTGCAACTGCTTTATTGGCTATCATCAGGCGACACATGTGATCACTGACTGCTCTTGTTTTTAAGTAAAAAGAAGAATGTCTTTTGGAAAATCAAGGGAAAAACATGGATGTCAAATATAAAATCAGTTTGTAAACTACATATATAGTAAAGATTATTTGATGAAGTTAAAAACAATGAATGCAGGTAAAGAGGTCATGACAGACATGAAAACTGTACTCAAAACCTGTTCTAGATTTGAGTTACATCTAATTTCAAAAGTAAGGCAATTGTTTAGTAATGGTTAAGGCATGCAACTTTTGTTAGATTATTATTTTAGTTGATTGAAAAGTACACCATGGGGATAAGACAGTGATCTTGTTCATCTTTCAGACAAAAGATAAAACAGAAGTAAATATGACTTTGAAGGTTTGTTTCTATCTTGGTAGATAAAGTTGTTAGTGATTTCATATAACCTTTACGTTTTCTAGGCTGGCTTCATCAACATTTTTGCTGTGTCTCCGGAACAAGGTAGTCGTCTTCAGTACAGATTGAAGATTATCGATATACCCTCCTTCCATTCGTCGAAACCGCTGGACAAAAATCTTGAAATCCTTGAGCAGGTTCGAGTTCTTCTTTCTGACGCAATGCCTACTGGACTTGATTATCTAGATGCTGTTTGTTTTGTTGTAAGATCAACGGATCGAGACTTGAGCAAATTTCAAGAAAGTATCTTTCAGCAAGTGCTGTCACTCTTCGGCAAGGATTTAAATCAAAATATCTTCACCATGTTCTCCTTCGCAGACTGTAAGGAACCACCGATTCTGAAATTCATCTTGAAAAGTAAAATGCCTTTTCAAAGAACAGTATCATTTAATACGTCAGCTTTGTTCCTGAACAACGTTGGACTTGGAGCCAAACCCACTCTTCAAATGTATTGGAATGCTTCAGAAGAATCGTTCGACAACTTTTTTCAATATCTGAACAAAACCAGAATTCAGAGTTTAGAACAGACAAAACATGTTCTCCAACAAGAATCATTGTTGAAAGCAAATTTTAAAAAAGTACAGAGTGAATTTGACCATATTCTTAGGCTGGTAAATGAGCTTCGCAAAGAACAGGATAAAATAGAACAAGAGGAAAACAGAGTGAAGTCTAATGAAAATTTTAGAACTGTGACAGACAAGATAACGTCAGTTTCAACTGAACTTCCATCAGGAAAGTATGCAATTAACTGTCAGCAGTGTAACTTTACATGTTGTCCAAGTGTCGATTCGCCGAATATAAATATAGAATCATGCGATACAATGGATTCCACTGGAAAATGCAAAGCTTGTGACGGTAACTGTGAGGACAAGGCGCATGCAATAGAGTCAAATATTTACACTCTATCTACAGAAAAGGTGTCACTTGTTGATAAAATAAAAATGGAGGCATTTAATGATGCAAACACTGAATTACAACGAATAGAGGTAAGAGTGCAAACCTTATCCAGTCAATTGAATACACTTTGTGACACGCTCCTCAAAGAGGCAGATACTCTTACCAATTGCCGAGACCAGATAGCTCAACATTCTTTGTGGCCTCATGCTCAAGCACTGAAGACTGAAATAGATATTAATATCGAGCTGCTGAAGGAAGAGAAGCAAGAGGGCTTCATAGATAAGATTCGAAAACTAAAAGAGTTTCGAAAATATGTTGAAATCACCAATGAAGCACAGCAATTTGTTGAGGATGCAAGATCGATATTACAGGTTGTTGGAAGAAATCGCCAGGAAAATGTAGCTGCAGACTCAAATTTCGAAAAGCTGGTGGCATTATTGAAGAGTTTACAATAAGATCAATTGTCTGGCTGTTAGATCACACTAGTGCGTCATCTGTTGACTGATTCAGTAATAACAACGTCAGAACGCAAATTATTAAGCAAGCAGAGTATTTAGTGCTACCCTTTATGGTGTTTTTTCTACAAAAATGACATATTATGAGACTTTATACAAGTTAAACCTACGATAGGTTCCTTGTCTTGTGTATATATATTTAAGAAATCAAGCCTTAATTATTTGAAAGGCTGAATTAAACCTTTAACATTAACGTACATGATTATTATATTCATAATTATTCTACAAACATTTATATAGACTCTTTTAGAACTTTCATTGCAGACATTTCGTTCCCTTGATATTTAATTTTTGGTTTTTGAAAGGTAATTGAGTGGGACAACTACTTGTTCATGTACTGGACTTTACAGAAAGAGTAGACTTACTTATATTCTCATAGTGTGTCATGTTAAATTACATTATGTATGTTTTGTATAATTAATGTTTAGAGTTATAGTTTACAGTGGTTTATTACAAATTATCTCTGTAAGATTAGGCTGATTGTGGATAAACTTTTTACTTCACACCTACAAACGTTTATGTTGTTATTTTGCGAATAAATGTTAGATGAAAAGTAAATTATATTTTCTATAATACTTTTTCATTCTATATGCAACATTCTATATGCAAAGGATAGGAGACAGGTTTTGTATTTAACATATTGTTTTTTCACAATGTCCGCACTTGAAGAAAATGGTATATTTGGCTTTTAATACCAATTTATTTTTGTAAAAATAGTGAATAATAATAATTAGACATTTACATGTTCAGTTCATCATACATGTCTGTGTAATAAATTTGCTTGATATTTGAGTTGTTCTTGTTTAATTAAAAAATGTTTGACTGTCTTTTATGTTGCTCTGGTCATATATGCCATATAAGTTATAAATCTGTTTAATCACAGATATGAGAAACAAGAAAAACAGATATTGTCAAATCATTCTCGAAATGGCTACAACAGAAATATTATCATAATGTCGTTGATTTGCTACCAGTCTTTATTAGATAACTGTAAATATCTGTCGCCAATTTAGCAGGGAAAACAATTCACGCTGTATAAGGAGGCAATTTAATTTTAGCAAAAAGAGTAATTACAAGAGTTAGTTTGAACATATGAAAAATAATCGACCGGGTTAAATTTAATGATTTGTTCTAAAACTATGTAAAATAGATAATCAAAGTTATACAATGCATTGAGACATGTTTTATGATATTGTTGAAAAAATACGTTAAGAATCGTAAATATGTAATAATTGGAAATGCTGTCTTTGCAACGTAAATAATTCTGTAGCATTTGTATTTGTTTTGCTAATGAAATAAAAAATGTTCGATTGTCAACTGTCATATTACAATACGAATAAACCGACCTGATGAATCACATCCCTTCTTCATAACGACGCCAATGAATGAATTATGAGTAAAGGTCGGATGTAGTTGTATATAAGGTGTTCAACTGACTAAGACATAGTATTTGTCGGTCGACTGAAAGTTTGATCTTCAAGAATTCTTTAATTGGAGTTGAACATTTATAAAGGTATATTCCAACAATCTGCAAATATAAAACAGAGATGGCGAGAAAGTCCTACTAAAATGAACCATCATATATGGCAAGTTTTATATCAAGGTCCTATGATATATGGCCGAGTTGTAGAAAACAATGGAAAAGCTGGACTGCTGGAAGGAGAGGTTGACAGTTAACGTTAACAACCGCGGTGGAGGGGTGGGGGACGTCTATCACGACACATTGTCTCAATAAGTTAATTTTTGTAGCAATATAAATTAGAGTTAAAGAGTGCACATTCTGCGACGAACGAACAGATCGACAGAAAGCAGAAAGATAGATAATTTGCAGCACGTTGTCGCTATCTGGTGATCATTTGTGCCAAGTTATTTCAAAATCCATGATTTACAATATACTGTCCTGTCTGCCAGCCTTGCTCTGACCCGGACAGTTGTTAATGTTGAGGCTGTGGGTTCAAGCTCTTAATGCAGGGAGCTTTAGGTGTTTACAGAATAAACAACATGTTGGCAGTTGAACAATACTCTTTATTTAGGGCATAACATCGCTTCATGTTCACAAAAAGCACATTACTAACATGTAGCTAAAGACAAGTAATTATTAGTAGTTCGTGGAAACGATGACCAAGGGTCCCATTGGATTAAGGTAAGTGGGAGGGGGGAGCTCTCCAGTTTGATCATAAGAAGAAGGACAAAAGACTGTTTCTGGTCTAACAAGTATATCCTACCTCTCCAACTTTATGTGAGGTCATATCAATAAAAAGGTGGAGTGGGAACTTTTGCTCTCTTTAATGGTAAGACTAGCAAGAACTTTGCTTCCTAAAGTTAAGAGACGATTGATGCGGAGCGAGCGTTTTTGGAGCTATTTAAAGGTATTTGACAGGACTCAGTACACGTACAGAACGTGACTTAGATGACGTATAGAGAGTCGTTTGATTAACCTAAAACCTGTGCTTCGGGTATTTACGTCGTTACGTAATAAAACGAACACACCAGGTATAAACAACATGGCGGACTGGGAGGAAAAGCAAACTCCGCGCACCGGTTACGCTACGCTCAGTAACCACTGCCTTCACACGAATCACGTGATGATGGTCTTATCACATGATGGTGTCAAGATGGCGGATACGCCAAAGAAACCGTTGAAAAATTGTTTCATCTGTGATAAACAGCGACAAAATAATTTGAGCTCTGGTGTCAAGTCTGCTGATACGATTTTTATAAAATTTCATTTCTGTTAAAAAAGAACTTATCACAGTAGTATTGATGACTTGAATGATTTCTTTTTCAAAAACGGTTGTATTGTTTTGAAATAAACGGTGCGATATTAAAAATTATTCTCATAATATTTATGTTTCCGAAATTATTTTTTATTTGAGTTCACATCAAACACCTTACAGTCTTGAAACATTAGCAAAACTGTGTTTCCTTTTTAAAAATAAAATCAAAATTGGAAAAAATAATATCGTCAAAAATCTTGACGAAAATGTTGTGACGGCAGAGATCTAATACTATAAGGGGAGATCACTGCGTGGGAGATTGGAGGAAAAGTTGGAGCTTACCGGAATATTAACAAGAGGTTATTAATTGAATGAACGCAGGTGGAATGGGAGCTTCGTTCCAGAGAGTAAGACTGGAAGGTGTATGTTCATGGGAAATAGGTATTAGCGGATGAGAAGGTGATTTGAATGATTGTTTGATCGGGGGAACCTTGGTCAAAGCTCCAGTTTTAATGCACTGAAGATCTCTAACGCATTAATAATTATATAGTACATAAGAACAAGACCTGAGGTAAAATAAGCGACCTTACACTGCACCCTCCTTAAAAGGGGATTCAGTCTCTGAATTTGGTAGGACTAGACAGTAATTTTTGGGATTAGAATATGGATTTCCTTTTAAAAAGTTATCTTGGCAGGTCTTGTTATAAACTAACAATCTATATATCTGTTTGAAGTAGTTCCTGAGTCAAGGCTCACAAAGTAATACAAGTGAAAAAAGTGATAGTATTATACAATCATGTTGCGTCTAATACACAAAACCGACTTATCAGTAATAAATAAATGACATCTAACAAAGGGATTTGCTAACATACAAGCATTATCAGAAGAACTATAACAATATGAATCAAACGGACAAGATACTAGGTTATTTTACCATTTTAAAGTAAATGACATACTTCAATAACATTATATACGACTTAAAAAAAATAGTGAAAGGGACAGGTAATCAATTTCAACAACTTGTCGAACTCGGTCAAAATATGTTCCCCGCTAATCGAGCAGACCGGCATCACATGGCGCAATTTAAAACGTGGAAATACTGCAAGTGGACAACGATTTAAAATGTTGAAGAAAATGGAAGGATTTCTAGCTGATCTTTGGTTAGCGATTTAAATCGATACCTGTTTGCTTGATGAAAGTAAGTTCTTATTCCTGATACGAGGTTACAGAGTCAAAATTTGTAAAATAATCTGATCAATTTGTTCGCTTGTAAATAAAGTATCAGACGAGATTTACAGGGTTGTCATTGCACCCTCCTTAAAAGGGGTATTCAGTCCCTGAATTTTGTTGTCGAGGCTTGACCATTTTATAAACAGAAGGGGTCGGAGGAAAGAACTGGAAATCTCGGCTGAGTCTTGATAGAAGTGTTTCCAAATTCATTACCAGTTATTGCATAAAGCTGATACAATCACACTTACCGTACAATTCATGTGAGTAATGAAACATTTGAACTGCTTAAATGTTGTGAGCACATAAATATGAAATGGCAACAGTACTATAACTATTCATTTGCATTACATTCATACTTTAATATTCTGTTAGTTCCACAGTTTGTTGTAATATGCACTAATTTCATTTGTCATTTTTATTATGGCAGTGTCTAGAGGTACGGATCCGTACTCCTAGACCGGCAGTCTAGAGGTACGGATCTGTACCTTTAGACAATACTACTAGGAATGTCTAGGGGTACGGACCTTTTTTCAATATATAATTAAGCATTAATTTATGTTAGAAGAAACTCGTTTATAGTGGTTTTGACAGTTTTTAGTGTTTAACAGACTAAAATTTTTCTCAGAGTGGCAATGACTTCGATTTTCAGTTCCCGTTTCCGACGATATAATGCGAGTAATCCGGAATCCAAATTTGCTTACGAAAAGAGGAACATATCGTTGTCATCTATTTTCAAACAGGGCAGAAAAAGTCCATCTCGGTCAATCTCAAGAGAAATACTTCTCTAAGAGTATCAGAGACATGCTGCTTACCATGACAGCGAAGTAAGTAGTACTGACTACTTTTAAGTCTTTTTCGGGACTATACACGTTACTCGAAGAGATACCTTCTCAAATTGTCAGTGTTAATGAGCCTGCTGGACGACAACGATCTTTAAAGGTAAAAAAAAATCTACACCAAATCATAAGTATGTATCACAAATAGGTTTAAGTGAACTTTTCATTGTCATTTGTCACAAACATTTAGGTTCAGTTATAACTGAACGATCTCTGTTTAAAAATAGATGACAACGATATGTTCCTCTTTTTGTAAGCAAATTTGGATTCCGTATTACTCGCATTATATCGTCGGAAACAGGAACTGAAAATCGAAGTCATTGCCACTCTTAGATAATTTTATACTGTTAAACACTAAAAACTGTCAAAACCACTATAAACAAGTTTCTTCTAATGTAAATTAATGCTTAATTATATATTAAAAAAAGGTCCGTACCCCTAACCATTCCTAGTAGTATTGTCTAGAGGTACGGATCTGTACCTCTAGACTGCCGGTCTAGGGGTACGGATCCGTACCTCTAGACACTGCCTTTTATTATAACAAATAATTATTTAAACAAGTGAGTATATATCTTTTTTTTTTTTTCTTTTCTTTTTTAGCTCACCTGAGCACAAAGTGCTCAGGGTGAGCTTTTCTGATCGGTCTTTGTCCGTCGTCCGTCCGTCCGTCCGTCCGTCCGTCCGTCCGTCCGTCCGTCGTCAACTTTTCATTCAAACGACATCTCCTCTGAAACCAATGGGGCAAATTTAATGAAACTTGCCTGGGATGTTCCTTGCATGAAGCTCTACCAAGATTGTTCAAATGGTTCTGGTCCATTGCATTTCTGAGTCACTGGAGCTAAAAATAGATTTTATAAGTTGGATCTTTAAAAATCTTCTTCTCCGAAACCACAAGGCCTGGAGCTTTGATATTTGGTATGAAGCATCATCTAGTGGACCTGTACCAAGTTTGTTCAAATTATATCCCTGGGGACAAAACTGACCCCACCCCAGGGGTCAGTTGATTTTACATAGAGTTATATAGGGAAAACTTGAAAATCTTCTTGTCAGAAACCACAAGGCCTAGAGTTAAGATATTTGGTATATAGCATTGTCTAGTGGACCTCTACCAAGTTTGTTCAAATCATGGCCTCTGGGTCAAAAATGGCTCTGCCCCGGGGGTCACTTGTTTTACATAGAGTTATATAGGAAAATCTTAAAAAAATCTTCTTGTCAGAAACCGTAAGTTATAGAGCTTAGATATTTGGTGTGTAGCATTGTCTAGTGGACCTCTACCAAGTTTGTTCAAATCCTATCCTCTGGGTCAAAAATGGCCCCGCCCCAGGGGCCACTAGTTTTACATAGAGTTATATAAGAAAATCTTTAAAAAATCTTCATGTCAGAAACCGTAAGTTATAGAGCTTAGATATTTGGTATATAGCATTGTCTAGTGGACCTCTACCAAGTTTGTTCAAATCATGGCCTCTGGGTCAAAAATGGCTCTGCCCCGGGGGTCACTTGTTTTACATAGAGTTATATAGGAAAATCTTAAAAAAATCTTCTTGTCAGAAACCGTAAGTTATAGAGCTTAGATATTTGGTGTGTAGCATTGTCTAGTGGACCTCTACCAAGTTTGTTCAAATCCTATCCTCTGGGTCAAAAATGGCCCCGCCCCAGGGGCCACTAGTTTTACATAGAGTTATATAAGAAAATCTTTAAAAAATCTTCATGTCAGAAACCGTAAGTTATAGAGCTTAGATATTTGATGTATAGCATTGTCTAGTGGACCTCTACCAAGTTTGTTCAAATCCTGGCCTCTGGGTCAAAAATGACCCCGCCCCAGGGGCCACTAGTTTTACATAGAGTTATATAGGAAAATCTTAAAAAATCTTCTTGTCAGAAACCATAAGTTATAGAGCTTAGATATTTGGTGTGTAGCATTGCCTAGTGGACCTCTACCAAGTTTGTTCAAATCATGGCCTCTGGGTCAAAAATGACCCCGCCCCAGGGGCCACTAGTTTTACATAGAGTTATATAGGAAAATCTTAAAAAATCTTCTTGTCAGAAACCATAAGTTATAGAGCTTAGATATTTGGTGTGTAGCATTGCCTAGTGGACTTCTACCAAGTTTGTTCAAATCATGGCCTCTGGGTCAAAAATGACCCCGCCCCAGGGGCCACTAGTTTTACATAGAGTTATATAGGAAAATCTTAAAAAATTTTCTTGTCAGAAACTGTAAGTTATAGAGCTTAGATATTTGGTGTGTAGCATTGTCTAGTGGACCTCTACCAAGTTTGTTCAAATCCTGGCCTCTGGGTCAAAAATGGCCCCGCCCCGGTAGTCACTTGTTTTACATAGAGTTATATAGGAAAGACTAAAAAATCTTCTTGTCAGAAACAAAAAGGCCTACAGTTAAGATATTTGGTATGTAGCATTGTCTAGTGGACCTCTACCAAGTTTGTTCAAATCCTGGCCTCTGGGTCAAAAATGGCCCCGCCCCAGGGGCCACTAGTTTTACATAGAGTTATATAAGAAAATCTTAAAAAATCTTCTTGTCAGAAACCGTAAGTTATAGCGCTTAGATATTTGGTGTGTAGCATTGTCTAGTGGACCTCTACCAAGTTTGTTAGAAAAATGTCCCTGGGGTCACTATTGGCCCCGCCCGGGGGTCACAAGTTTTAAATAACAATATAGAAGAAAATCTTTAAAAATCTTCTTGTCTGAAACCACAAGACCTAGAATTTTAAAATTTGGCATGAAGCAAGCTTTATCAAGCTTTTTCAAATTATTGGATTAGGTTAAAGGTCACGGAGGCTAAAAATAGATTTATCTACTGTACCTCATAGAGCCTTCATTTATAGACCAATATCTTTGATATTCAGTATAGAGGTTCCTTGCATGGACCTCTACCCATGGGTAGGGTTTGAGGTCACTGGGTCAAGGTCAAGGTCACCATAGCTTATAATAGATATTTCTACTTTCTGTCATAGAGCCTTTATTTATTGACTGATATTTTACATATTTGGTTTGTAGGCACTTACATATTTTCAATTAAAAAATGAAATACTGCTTAACAGCAAACCTACAGCCAAAGTACTCAGGTGAGCGATCCAGGGCCATCATGGCCCTCTTGTTTTTTAGATGCTGTTGATGGGAAACAAGTATATGGCAAAGCAATTACAGTGGTAACAATCAGACAATGTTCTTCTCCATTCAATAATTGAACAGTTATAAATTGAATTATAATAACCTGAAACAGCATTTTTATGCAGAGTATTTTCATATCTTACCCAATAATGCAAGAATGTATCAATGAAACAATAACATACATTGCATTTTTCTCTACATATTAACTATAATCTACGATCTTTAAATACACATTATACATTCATGGAATAGAAATACATTTATGAAATATTTTCTCAAACACACAAGTATACAACTCTTGCTGTCATTTATACTTATCTCAGTTATATTAGTATCATTTATCCTTTATAATCATATGTTCATTTTTACAGGTTAACTAACATCACATTCTTTCATATCTTAATAGGTCATTGTTTTATAACAACAATTAAGTTTTTCCAAGTTAAATATATGGCAATTTAACCTATATCAACAATAAATGACAATTACATATAAATAACATTCCTTTATAGCTAAAACAAAGTTCAAATAAAAGTTTGGCTATTAACCTGATGAGGATCAGAGAAAATCACAATGTGATTATACCTTTACCTCTGAATTCTTTTACTTTCCATTATTTGTCCTGTAATTAACAGGGTGATAGGATTTATCACAGTTCATTTTGTCACAATTGGGTTTTGTAAATCCGAGTTTGCCATTGCTTAATAATCAATGTTTGTCTTACATAGGGAATATGGTACCATTTAAGTTCTAGTCATAATAATACTCTCTTTACATTTCATGTACATTGATCTCTATGTTGCCATAATAGCTACATAGTATTTACATTTATTTTCACTGGTCAGAAAAGATATATTTATACTGAACTGTCAGTATTTATGTGCCAGGCCTCAGTTTTATTGGTAGAATGGGAGAAAAATAAATCTGCTGCTGTCATAAACAGACAGGTTGTAAGTCTCAAATAATTAGACATGCACTCGTCTCTTAATGAATGGGCGAACAGCATGACTTAAGGAGAGAACATAAAAATCACATGGCACAGAAAAAATATACAAATAGGGAGAAATGTTGCACACAGTAAAATCCCTATACACCTGCCAGGATCCTAATAAGTGACGACCATACAGGACATGATGTTTTAACTGCCAGCCCAATGATATATGTCAAACCATCCACATGTAAAAGGTGTGGGAAAGAAGACACATGTAAAGGGTGTGTCCATCAGGAACTCCAATCAGACATTTCATAATCAACGTTCATTCCGAGTAACCTGCTAGTGCTCATGAGCTATGAATGAGGGCAGGATAATTAGTCAGCAAGATAATGAGGCCATATATATATATTTAGTAATATTAACTATTTAAGCTCCCTATAACTTCGACTAATACAAAAAAATATATATATAAAGAAATGCTGACATAACTGATTAGATACAATATAAAATGTGTGCTTTCTTTTGTAATAAAGGTACCATTTCACAACTCTCCATACAGAAGTATTGACCAGTTTTCATTTTCTTTGATCATTCAAGTTTAAACAAATACTCTAATTTGTGCTTGTATCAAAATGATATATAATATCATGACTCGGTAGTTAAACATGTAACTACATCACAATTTTTTTTACATATATATATATATATATATATATATATATATATATATATATATATATATATACCCGTATATTCATCTTGGTGTTTCCAAGTGTCCCTTAGACTATCATGAGGTTACTCATAGAATAATTGACTGTTATCTAGGAATACTCACATGTAACATGTATATAGTAAAATTTAATTGTTACTCTATTGTTAAGAATTAAATGCACATACAGCATTTTATGTTGATGAATTTTGAATACTACCGACATGAAAAGAAGGAAAAAAAATTTCCTTAAAAAAAATTGGTTATTTATTTCAGTTCTGAATAAAGTTGTTCTTATTCTTTAAAACACTAACTACACAAATCCTTAAAAAAAAATACAGTGTATGAAGGAAAAAAAAAAATCTTAAAAAAAAAATATCTTAATCTATTACAGAACAGTTTTAGAACATGGCTTTTCCTGGGATCTGTGTTGTGAAGGTTCTCGTTGATAACGGATGATTCTCTTTACGGTAAAGTTCATTAAAATTAATACTTCCTGTAGTTTCATCGTCATTATGTAGAAATATTTTGTTTACTTGTTGAATTTCATCATATAATTTCTGTGGGTTTCCAAGAGTTTAGATAGTTCAGCAATGTTATAAAATTTTGACTCCAAAAGGATTTCATCTGTTAATGTAAGATAAGATGGCATCATTGTTGGTGACAGGTAACAGTCATTTCGGAGGAAGTTGAGGATGAATTCAAAATGTTTTCCAGATCTGTCAATGAAAATGGTGTTATTTGTTTTCAGGACTGGTGAAGATACATCATCTAGTTTTGCCAAGACGGAATTTGGTGAAGATTTCAGCGTTTTATGACTTGTGTTGAAGATTATTCCACCAACATTTAGTTTGATGAAGGTTTCCTGTGTCTGTTGAATGTGGTGAAGTGTTTTGGTGGTGTATTCAAAGTGTGATTCATCATCTGATAGTTCAGGTATTGGGTCTTCATAGCCATGGTCGGACTCGGAGTCAATTTCTAAGTCATCATATGTTACTATTTTTCTGGTGCAACTCAGATTGATTTCGGATGATTGAGGTTTTTCTGTAATTTGGTCTTTTGAAGAATTTTTGCTAACTTTTGGTATCCGGAATGGTGGTGTTTCAGGTACTATGATTTTACGGGGTGGAGTTTCTTTGGTTGTAACATCTTTGTGTCTTTTCATATTTGTTTTGTTTATTTTCTCTTTCATCATGTTAGACGTACTCATTGTCTTTTCTTTAAGATTGTTTTCTTCTGTTTTATAGTCCCTGTGGGTTTCTTTACTTTTTCCAGTGTTACATGATTTACTATTGTCTTTGTTTGTTTCTTGTGTTAACTTTGTTTCTTTATTGGCTTCTTTCTTGTTCTGTTTAGGTTTTTGACTTTCTTTATGATGAGTAAGTTCTTTGCCTGACTTGCTACTAAGAGTCTCTTTCTTTGGTTTTTGTGTCTCTTGTATCTGTTTCCTTTCGTTCTTCTTTTCTGTCAGCAGATTCATACAGTTGTTCTGTTTTACTTGTTTTATCTTTTTCCTTAGTTTGTGTAGATGTTTTGATTTCCTTGTTGTCTTTAGGTAAGCTTTGTTTTTGGGAGTCTGTTTTCTGAGTGGTATTTTCTTTGTTTTCAGTGTCGTCGAAAGTTAATAAGTCATCTGGCATGTTACTAAATATAAATTCATCCTCGGTGTCAGTATCTGACAGTTCTAAATCTTTTTGTACATTTGGAAATTGAATGATGCTTTTTAGCTCACCTGTCACGTAGTGACAGTGAGCTTTTCTGATCACCTTTTGTCTGTCGTCCGTCCGTCCGTCCACAATTAGTTTGTTAACACTCTAGTGGTCACATTTTTGCCTCAATTGTCATGAAACTTGGTCAGGATGTTTGTCTCATTAATATCTCAGACGAGTTCGAACATAGGTTATCAGGGTTGGAAAACTAGGTCACATAGCCAAATTATATAAAAAAACCTTGTTAACACTCTAGAGGCTACTTTTTCAGTCCAGATATCCTGGAAATTTGTCAGAAAAGTTCTATCGATGATTTCTAGCTCAAGTTCAAATATGGGTCATCTGGGTTCAAAAACTAGGTCACGGAGCCCAAAAATAGAAAAATCTTGTTAACACTCTAGAGGTTACATTTTCAGCCCAAATAATCTGGAAATTTTGTCAGAAAGGTTGCTTTGACGATTTCTAGGTCAGGTTCAAATATGGGTCATCTGGGGTCAAAAACTAGGTCACAGAGCCCAAATATTGAAAAACCTTGTTAACACTCTAGAGGTAACATTTTTAGACCAGATAATCTGGAAATTTGTTAGGAAGGTTGCTTCTATGATTTCTAGCTCAAGTTTGAATATGGGTCATCTGGGTTCAAAAACTAGGTCATGGAGCCCAAAAATAGAAAAATCTTGTTTACATTCTAGAGGTTACATTTTCAGCCCAAATAATCTTGAAATTTGTCAGAAAGGTTGCTTTGACGATTTCTAGGTCAAGTTCAAATATGGGTCATCTGGGGTTAAAAACTAGGTCACAGAGCCTAAAAATCAAAATATCTTGTTAAGGCTGTAGAGGCTACTGTTTCAGTCCAAATGTCCTGGCAGTTTGTCAGAAAGGTTGTTTGGTTGTTCAAATTATTAGATTAAGTTAAAGGTCACGGAGGCTAAAAATAGATTTATCTACTGTACCTCATAAATCCTTCATTTATAGACCAATATCTTTGATATTCAATATATAGGTTCCTTGCATGGACCTCTACCCATGGGTAGGGTTTGAGGTCACTTGGTCAAGGTCAAGGTCACCATAGCTTATAATAGATATTTCTACTTTCTGTCATAGAGCCTTTATTTATTGACTGATATTTTACATATTTGGTTTGTAGGCACTTGTATATTTTCAGTTAAAAAATGAAATACTGCTTAACAGCAAACCTACAGCCAAAGTACTCAGGTGAGCGATCCAGGGCCATCATGGCCCTCTTGTAATTTTTGGAATAGTATAATTCTGTGTGTTTTCCTTTTCAGCTTTTGTTGTTGATTTGGGATGGTTTTTGCTGGTTTGTGTTCTAATTGTTGTGTCTAGGTAATCTTCTAGTTGATGTTTGTTAAGAATTTTTTCAGCTTCTTGCCCTAATGCTCCGCTTGTTGTATGAAATAAGGTTAGGTTGGATGCCTTGAAGGGGTTGCAGCGGTGTTGGTCTCTTCTTTTTATTGTAGCCGCACACATATTACATTTGTAGGCAAACCCAAGATGGCTACTGATTACGTGCCTAGTTGCATTTGTTTTTTTCCGAAATCCAGTGTCAATGTGTGGGCATAGCTTGCACACCTATACTCTGGCCTGAAAATAGATAATTTTTGTGTCGCCCTTTCGAAGAAAAGGTGATACATAGGGATCGCTTTGTCCGTCGGTCCGTCACGAAAACTTAACGTTGGCTATAACTTTGCCATTTCTAAACATTATCTTATCAAACTTTCAAGTTGTATTGCTTATGACAACAGGGTCAGGTTGATGCCAAAATTTCTAGGTCAAGGTCACATTTGACAGAGTTATGCCCCTTTTTATACATGGATTTTGTCATGAAAACTTAACGTTGGGAATAACTGCCATTTTTTAACATTTCAACATCAAACTTCCAAATTGTATTGCTTGCGACAACAGGGTCGTGATGATGCCAAAATATGTAGGTCAAGGTCACAATTGACAGAGTTATGCCCCTTTTTGTGTCGCCCTTTCGAAGAAAAGGCGATACATAGGGATCGCTTTGTCCGTCGGTCCGGCGGTCCGTCCGTCCGTCACGAAAACTTAACGTTGGCTATAACTTTGCCATTTCTAAACATTATCTTATCAAACTTTCAAATTGTATTGCTTATGACAACAGGGCTTGGTTGATGCCAAAATTCCTAGGTCAAGGTCACATTTGACAGAGTTATGCCCCTTTTTATACATGGATTAGTCATGAAAACTTAACGTTGGGAATAACTTTGCCATTTCTTAACATTTCAACATCAAACTTTCAAATTATATTGCTTATGACAACAGGGTCATGATGATGCCAAAATGTGTAGGTCAACTTCACAATTGACAGAGTTATGCCCCTTTTTGTACTTGGATTTTGTCATGAAAACTTAACATTGGCTATAACTATGCCATTTCTTAATGTTTCTTCATCAAACTTTCCAGTTGTAATGATTACAATTGTATCACTTAAGACAACACCATTTCTCAAGGGCAGATAACCCTCAAATTTTTTTTTGCAATGTTATGCCCCTTTTTCAAGTTAAAATTTCTTGGTTAACCTTTTTCTTTATGTCCATGTCTCAAAAAGTGTCAAGGATATTCCATTCCAACTTGGAATACTTGATCACCAGCAAGACTACTGCAAAGATTGTTGGTACCCATGTCCCTGGGGTCACAGTTAGCCCCACCCCCAGGGTCACTTGATTTTGCTTAAACTTAGATATAGGAAAAAAAAAACTTCTTAAGCCTAGAAATAAAATATTAACTGACATGAGATGGATGAGATGGGTAAGTACTTCCCCCTCCCCCCCCACCGTTCCCTCTGCATGGGAATCCCCCCCCCCCCCCCCCCTCCCAAACCAGTCACCCCCCACCAACCCCCTGGGCCCAATTTTTTTTTTTTTGAAATTTTAAAACATAGGTACTTTACAACCCATCCTACCTCAACCCCCTCCCCCCCCCCCCCACCCGGGCCCATTTTTTTTTTTTTTTTTTAATTTTAAAACATAAAACATATGCACTTTATTCCCCCCCTACCTCAACCCCCCCCCCCCCCCCCCCCCGGGCCCCAATTTTTTTTTTTTTTTTTTAATTTTAAAACATATGCACTTTATTTCCCCCCTCCAAACCAGTCACCCCCCACCACCACCTGGGCCCAATATTTTTTTTTTAATACATAGGTACGTGACTCCCCATCCACCCTCACCCCTCCCCCCCTCCCCCCACCATTTTTTTTTTACCCCCCCCCCCTTTTTTTTTTTTTTTTTTTTTTTAAATTTTAATACATAGGTACTTGACTCCCCATTCACCCTCAACCCCCCCCCCCCCCCCCCCCACCAGTCACCCTCAACCCCATTTTTTTTTACCCCCCACCCCCGCGCCTTTTTTTTTTTTTTTAAACATAGGTACTTTACTCCCCCCCCCCCCCCCCCCACCTCAAAAGCCCCCCAACCAGTCACCCCCTCCCCCCCCCCCACCCAGGCCCAATTTTTTTTTTTTTTTTTAAATTTTAATAAATAGGTACTTGACTCCCCATCCACCCTCAACCCCAGCAGGCTCTTTAGTTATTCTAACAGAGTACCCAAGGGTGACACAAGTGTTCCACTGAACACCCATCTAGTTGTACTTAGATTTTGTCATGAAAACTTAACATTGGCTATAACTATGCCATTTCTTTATGTTTCTTCATCAAACTTTCCAGTTGTAATGCTTACAATTGTATCACTTAAGACAACACCATTTCTCAAGGGCAGATAACCCTCAAATTTTTTTTTGCAATGTTATGCCCCTTTTTCAAGTTAAAATTTCTTGGTTAACCTTTTTCTTTATGCCCATGTCTCAAAAAGTGTCAAGGATATTCCATTCAAACTTGGAATACTTGATCACCAGCAAGACCGCCCTGCAAAGATTGTTGGTACCCATGTCCCTGGGGTCACAGTTAGCCCCCCCCCCCCCCGGGGTCACTTGATTTTGCCTAAACTTATATATAGGAAAAAAAACTTCTTAAGCCTAGAAATAAAATATTAACTGACATGAGATGGGTAAGTACTCCCCCCCTCACCCCCCCCACTGTCCCCTCTGCATGGGAATCCGCCCCCCCCCACCCCCCAACAGTCCCCCCCCCCCCCCACCCCGGTCCCAATTTTTTTTTTTTTAAATTTTAAAACATAGCTACTTTACTTCCCATCCTACCTGAACCCCCCCTCCCCCAACCAGCCACCACCCCCCCCTCGGGCCGGGGCCCAATTTTTTTTTATAATTTTAAAACATATGCACTTTATTCCCCCCCCCCCTCCCAACCAGTCACCCCCCCCCCCCCCCCCCCCCTCCCCCCCCCACCCTGGCCCAATATTTTTTTTTTTTTGATTCATAGGTACGTGACTCCCCATCCACCCTCAAACCCCCACCACCATTTTTTTTTACCCCCCCCCCCCCCCCCCCCTTTTTTTTTTTTTTAAATTTTAATACATAGGTACGTGACTCCTCATTCACCCTCAAACCCCCCCCCCACCAACCCCCAACCCCCAACCAGTCACCCCTCCCCCCATTTTTTTACCCCCCGCGCCTTTTTTTTTTTTTTTTTAAACTTAGGTACTTTACTCCCCCCCCCCCCCCCCCCCCCCCCCCCACACACACACACCTCAAACCCCCACCCCGGCCCCAAATTTTTTTTTTTTTTTAAATTTTAATACATAGGTACTTGACTCCCCATCCACCCTCAACCCCAGCAGGCTCTTGTTTACCGTTTTAGTTATTCTAACAGAGTACCCAAGGGCGACACAAGTGTTCCACTGAACACCCATCTAGTTTTTATAATTTTCTGGAAACTGCATCTATTCCACACAGCTTTAACACCTCAGGATTTCAAAATTTATGTGGTTCAGTGGACAATAAATTGTCTTATGATTAGTTTTGGAATAGAGGTACAACAGATAAGGTTTTTCTTCATTCTACATAGTTTATGGGAAAAGTCAGGTGGTGTTAAGATAATGTACATTTATATATGCATCACTTTACAAAATCTTGTATTGTTTTCTGGAAGTAAATATAAATTTCCCTGGAAACTTTACATTTCAGGTTTTATGGCAAGCTGGGTTAGGGGTATTGGAGAGCTCCATCCATTACCAGCGGAAAAAGAGAGACTAGATTCCTTAGTTAAATGGTATATATAAACAGGTACAGGTATTTCTAACTTTATTGCATTAGTAATAGTATTAGTTCATGGTAGTGACAACAATTCACAATACAGAAACATCTGTAGAAAAGTGACAAGTCTGTTAGTGGTGTACGTCTTTTGAAGCAATTTTATTCTAGTTTAAACCAGGTTGGTGCATTTTCACCATTGTATCTCTTCAATTTGTCATGATGAACAACCAGTAGACGGGAGTTTTGTTTTTCTTTGATACCATACAGTACATCTCCCCATTTCTTCACCACTGTATATGGACCAGTCCAATCATTCTGTAATTTTGGACTTAGTTTCTTCTTTCTATTATACTGGTAGTACCACACAGCTGTGCCAGGTTGAAAGTCATTATGGAATTTACCTTTGTCATAAGTACATTTTATATTTACAGCAGTTTGTTCTAGATTTTGTCGTGCAATGTCATATATTTGTAGAAGAGTCTCTTCTAAGTCAATAACATAATCTGTACTGTATTCTGATTTTTCATCTACAGTTTTACCAAGTGCAAGATCAATTGGAAGGGACATTTCTCTTCCAAACATCATCATGGATGGTGAAAAACCAGTGCTACTATGAAGACTGCTGTTATAGGCCATTACTAGTAAAGGTAACTTTTTGCACCAGTTGCGCTGATCTTTGTCAATAAATGCTGTTATCATATTCTGTATTACACGATTTGCTCTTTCTATCATTCCGTCTGAGCTTGGCCATCCAACGGTAGTACGAGTTTTATGTATACCTAATAATTGACACATTTCTTGGAAAATCTGGGTTTCAAAATTTGTGGCTCGGTCAGAGAAGAGTTCGAGTGGTACTCCTAACACTCAAATGAATTTGTTTACTAATTTGGTGGCTACATATTTTGCATCCATCCTTTTCAAGGGTATTGCTTGCAAAAATTTGGTAAAGTAATCTGCTACTACCAGAATGTATCTCATGCCTTTGCTGGAGACAGGATATGGACCTTGAATATCCATAGCAATACGTTCCATTGGTTGTCCTACTTTGTAGATCTGCATTGGTCCTTTAGCTTTGCGAGGTGGCTGTTTCCTTTGGGCACAGGTATCACAGTATTTGCACCATTTTTCTATGTCACTGCGCATTCTGTACCAGTGAAATCTTAAGGTCAAACCTGCATATGTTTTCTTGAACCCTAAGTGGCCTGCTGTCGCTTGGCAATGTGACTGTTTAAATATTGTTTTACGTAGGTTATTTGGAAGATTAATTTGCGTAATGTCTTTGTTTCTGTTTGAACCTTTTGATACAGGACACTGTCAACTTCAAGAAGTGGAAAATTGTGCCAGTAGTACTTCATTTCTGTTCCAGCTGTAGATATTTTTTGCCATTCTGGTCTTTCCTGATTTCTCACCCAGGGTTCTCAATAAAAGCCGGCCGCCGGCCAAAACGGTCATTTAAAAACGTGTTTCGGCCGGTTGAAATTCCCAAAGCTTAAAAAATCGCTCGTTGTGGATGTGTGTATATTCGCAAATTTTGATACTTTTCGGCACTTCGTCCTCTTTGCGCTATTAAATGCGACCTCTGTTTCGGAATGCTTTGGATATCAGCGTTATCACGCAATGGAGACTGGTTAATTTTTTTCTAATAATTTGCTCTGCGTAGCAGTCCACGCGGCCTGTCAAAATGAAAAAGAGAAAGTTGGACGGCCAGTCGAATTTGTTTAAATATTTCACGGCCAGTAGTGAGTTTTACCATTGATGGTTTATGTGTTGGGTGTTCTAGTTTGCATGCAAAGAGTTTTGCGGCTTTAACATATTCCAGTAAAAATTCGGTTGCTGTGCAATTCTTAAATTTTGAACAAACCGCGGCGAGGGGAAAATCCCGGGACGTCCGGGATCCGGGATCATATTAAACATATAGGGAAACCAATAAACAGTGTTGGTTTTGATATTTGTCATAATTTGTGGCAATAAAAAAGTTACATTATTTGATTATATCATATAAATTGACCATTATGTTGACTTCAAATTAAGGTTGAATTATCAGTAGAGCTATACCAGTTTGTATTTTAACTTGAAATCACAATAAACATCAAGCAGAGTTAGACAGTGATATTAATTGAGTATGCAAAACGGTAATTAATTAATTTACTGAAAAAAAAAGGATTTTCACGCCTATACTATACATGCTTATCTATAACAAAAGGCAAGCGATAATTGATAATTTATCGATGACACCTAAATCTGAAAGTCATCAGGCCAAAAATAATGTATCAAGACGGTAAACAATCTTCTAGCGCTAAGTGATAGCAACTTTCAATTTCCACGAATCATAAATTTCAAACGCCAGGCATGCATGTTCAAATTGACTGATTGAGAGTTTTGTTCTTTAGTTAAGTGTGCAAAATTAAAATAAAAATTCTGTTTTTGCCCTCCTGTCAAATTGTGTAATCGATGGCTATCTTTTTGAAGCCAGGCAATACACACAATTTTAGATAATGAAAAAGAAAATTCAACTGTTGGTTGATTTTCTGTTGGTTGCCTTGTTGGGGGGATGCAAATGCAGTTTAGTTTTGCACACTGTTAGTTCCTGTTTTGTTACAGTTTTCAGTTTCTGTCACAGTTTTCGGATTATTCTTACAGTGACGTCACTTGATTTTATGGTGAGTTGGTATATCCTTAGATTTTGTGATAAATGATTTTACAGATTTTTGTCTGTATTTATAAGCAGTTAAGTATTTCCTGTAAATATTTATTCCAGTTAATAAACTTTGTAATTCTTTAAGCTGATGTTATCATTATGATTGAATTTTGATGTTTTTAGCGATATTACTAACATTTTATTTCATCGTCGATTGGGGGTCAAATGATTAACCGGAATTGGCTGAATAACCGGATAACACCGGAATCTTATCATGCTTCCACTCATCAACAACATGAATTATTTAGCAAAGACTTGTTGATGATCAGACTCTTACTGCATTGTCATTTTATAAATCTGAAGCACATGGAACATGCCAGCTTTGTATACATATAATTTTTTGTTAATGTTTGGTGATATTTAACTAAGGGGCAACATTTTATTTTAGAAAGTACTTCATGTTCTAGTGGATCAGATTCCACAGCATCACAACATGAAGAACAACCTGTTCCCTCTGAACCAGACAAAGAAGGAGGTGGTGTTGAAATGTCACATCAGGAACCACAAGAGAGTGGGTCTCCATCTCCAGTTACAACCAATCCATCTGAACAGCCCAGTAAACAGAAGGAGTCTTCTAAGCTATCCACATCTACAGAAGGGTTGCAGTCAGGAGCAGATAGTGCAGAATCAATTGGTAATTAAACAGTTACATACTTTTTAGAATCACACATTGAGAATGTTACAGTAAATACTGTCACAGGATTTGTATGCATTAAATCTTAAAGTAAAAATTGTAGTGGCCCAAATGCAGATAAACTTTGATTTGTGCAGTAATTTGAGTTATCAGGTTTAATTGCCAGTAATGGTAGAAACTGCTTAAAATATTAAATATTTCCAAAATTGCTTGTTATTTAGAAGTTTTTTTTCAGGGCACAGTTGGAATGCTGAAGAGTGTACAGATCACATAAGAGAGATGTTTGGAACAAAGACAGTGCATTCTGTGTATACATGTTCTGCAAAATACTGTAATAAAATAAGCAAACAGGAAAGTGAGCGTCTTCTTCCTAAGAAGTTCAATCACTCTGCATTCCTTAACAGAAACAATTGGTGGCTAGTTTATGTCGAAGGAGAGGGTATGTACTGTGTTGTATGCAAAAAACACATGATGAAACACCAAAACAACAAAGAGGTATTTTCAGGCACTCCAAGTGTAAGATTCAAGAATGATGCTCTGAAAACCCATTCTGCTAGCAGTTTGCATTCAAATGCCATAACAAGTGACCTGGTACAGAAGACCTCTTGTTTTCACCAGGAGTTTGTAAAGAAATCAGAAGTTGAATACAGGCATGTTGAGAAAGCGTTTTCAGTTGCATACTTTCTCATGAAAGAACTAATAGCTAATAGGAAATTCCAACCATTGCTTAACTTCATCCAGTCAGTTTCTGACGATAATACACTGCAGTACTTCAAGCACCAGTCTGAAGGCTCACGCCAAGAAATATTTCAAACATTGGGTGAGACAATCAAAGCTGACCTTGTTGAGAAAGTTAACAAGAGTTTGGCATATGGTTTGCTTACAGATGGAGTTAGTGACATAGCAGTTAATGAAAACCTAGTGACTTTTGTCCAGTTCTGTTGTAATGAAACAATGAAAATTGAGACAAAGTTCCTGTCATGTAGGAACATTTTAGAGAACTTTGAAAGTGCAAATGCTGCATCAATCAAAGCTGTGCTTGATCTGGACATAAAGCATCTGACAGGATCTAAGCTAACTGGACTTGCCTCAGATGGAGCCACTGTGATGACTGGGAAGGTTAATGGGGTAGCAGCTCTCTTGAGGCAAGATCATGCATCTTTGATAAACATACATTGCGTGTGTCACAGACTTGCTCTATCATGTAGTGACTCAAATGAACAACTGTCTTATATCAAGACTGTAGAAACTCTACTTCGACAGTTATGGCAGCTGTTTGAGAATTCACCCAAGAAAATGGCTGTATATCTAAAAATCCAACTACAGCTGAAGTCAATTAATCTTCCAAATGACCAGAAAGCCAAAGTTGCAAAGAAGCTCAAGAAAGCATGCGAGACTAGGTGACTAAGCTTTGATGCTGCAGTCAGTGCTGTGTGCCAGGACTTTGAAGCCATTCTACAAACCTTGGCCCAACTCAAGGAGAGGGATGCTGCTGCTCATGGACTGCTGAAAAAGATCAGTAGCTATAAGTTCCTGGGCACAATATACATACTACATGCCATTCTGCCAGTATTGTCAGCTCTATCCAGACACTTTCAGCAGGACTCATTGAATTTCTCTGGAATCCGGCCTGCTGTCAACCAGTGTAAAGACAAATTAATTGAGATTAAGGAGGTTGAGGCACCACTGACTAAACTGGCCCAGGACATTGATTCATTTTCGGACAAGTGTTCAGATATTAAGCCAAATGACAAAACCTCAAAAGAACTGTTGAATCTGTTGAACAACTATTAAAAACATAGACAGAAGGTTCTCTGAAACAGTTGAGGCATTTAGCATCTTTGACCCAACAGCTTTACCAAAGTCTGGTGAGGTGGATTTTAAGACCTATGGCAGCCAACAAATTACTCATTTGGGCAACCACTTCTTTGCAAGTGCTTTTGACAGAGAAAAGCTGTCAATACAGTGGAATTGTTTCAAGTACCATTTGCAAGATTTCCTGCTCCCCAAAATGCCCGAAGAGGTCAGGACAGGAACATCCCGCATCACTGCAACTGGATGGCTGTTGTTACAGATGTTGCGAAATTCAGGGCTCCACCACTTCAACCCTGAACTGATGTTTGTGGCAGAGGCTGCAGCATCATTACCGGTGTCTAATGCATGGCCAGAGAGAGGAGGCAGCATCTTGAAAGTAGTAAAAACAAGACAGAGAAACAGGCTCAGTAGTGAAATGTTGGAGGGACTGCTCCATGTTGCCATCAATGGTCCAGCTGTTAAAGAATGCACTCCAGTGATCAAAGAGGCAGTAAAAAGGTGGCTTGAGAAGAAACCTAGAAGGAAATTGGGAAAACCCTCAGCTGAGAAGAAAGCACCTAAGAGCATAGGGGTACAGACTGAAGAGGTTGCTGCTGGAGTCAACCCTAGCAGGGAGGAGATAAGGGCTGTTGTGAAGGAGATTCTCCTAGAGGGAGAAGTTGTTAGTGATAGTGATAGTAGTGGATCTGAGAGTGATGATGACTGGGACAATATTTATTGTTGCTCATTGGACAACGAATAACTTGTAAAATAGTGAGACTCAAGACATAGGGTTTAGTCTGTGTGTTAGTATTATGACTATGTGTATTATTGTAGACTTGATTTTTCTTTGGTCCATTCAGTGACTCTAGGAGTTTATTTAAAGTATCATGATTTTTTTCAAAAACAGGTGTTATGTGATGCTTGGCTGGTAAACAAATACTTAACTTTTTTGAGTATGATAGTTTATAATATTTAGTTAATATGTTAAGTGATGACATCTCCTTAGAAAATGAATAACTTGTAAAAACGTAAGCTCTTGTTCTTTTTGTTTACTTTGATAATTTATATGATACTTCAACTTGTCTAAGTGTTTACTGGAACACTTAAGTTTTAAAGTATGAACCCCAGTTACTTTTCTGTCAGTTGCTATAACAGTTATTCTTTATAATTACTGATAAAGGCTGAGTCATTTTCATGAGTATCCATTTTATAAATGTTTGATGCAAAAATGTGTTTTAAGTAGTATCATACTGCCATGCAATATAGATATTTTAAATACATGTTTATGCCACAAAATGGGCTTTCAAATGGTGCCTTTGGATAGTATAGAAATAGCCCAAAATGCAGGAAATGAAGCGCTCAATTTTAAAATTTTCCCGGGGGGGGGGGGGGGGCATGCCCCCGGACCCCCTAACAGGCCTGCTAGATTGTTTATTGGGCCTGCTGGGCTGAAACTTTTTGAGAACCCTGCTCACCCATGATTTTACTTGGGTTAGTGTTTCATCTTTATCTTGTTCCTCACTGATGTCTTGCATACAGACTGTTTCTAATTCACTCTGGGTCGAATTCTGTCTTGTATCTGTCATTCTCACAGCGATATTTTTATTGTCTTGCTCAAATTTTCTTTCTGCTTTTTCACAATGTGGACAGGAGGTATCTGTACATGATCTATGACTTAAGGAATCTGAATTACTATGTAGACGACCTGGACGATGTTCTATTTTGAATTTGTAATTGCCTAGGATTTCTAACTATCGTGCTAATTGACCTTCGAAGTTCTTAAAGTTGAGGATCCATTGTAGAGATCCCTGATCTGTTCTTATACGAAAACTGTTACCATACAGGAAGTGATGATAATGTTTGACAGCTTCAACAACTGCTAATAGCTCTTTTCTTGTGGTACAGTAATTACGTTCTGTTTTGGAAAAGCATTTAGAAAAGTAGCTGATGACTCTTTCCTGGTCATTTTGGATTTGACAGAGTACTGCTCCTGCAGCGAAGTTCGAAGCATCTGTATCAAGAATGCATGGTAATTTTTCACTTGGAAAAGCTAGGATTGGTGTATTACATAACTTTTCTTTCAGGGTTTGAAAAGCTGCTTCTGTGGAGTCATCCCATACAAATGGTTGCTTTGCTTCTGTTAATTTGTATAAAGGTTTAGCAATAGAGGCAAAATGATGAACCATCTTTCTATAATATCCACACAATCCAAGCCATGTTTACATTTTGTGGTCTAGGCCATTCACGAATAAGTTTTGTTTTCTTTGGACATGCTTCTATTCCTTTTTCACTAATTTGATGGCCTAAGAAACTGAGTACTTTTTGGAAAAACTGACACTTTGAAGGACTAAGTTTTAGGTTTGCTTCTCTTATTCTTTGAAACATTTGTCTCAGGTGGGAGAGGTGGTCACTAAAAGTTTTGGAGTGGCACAGGAGGTCATCTAAGTAAATTAGACATATTTTATAAGCTAAGCCAGATAAAACTTGTTCCATAAGTCGCTCAAATACGGCGGGAGAAGTGGTCATTCCGAATGGCATAACATTACAGTGATAAGTCTCGCCGCCTATACTGAATGCTGTTTTAGGTCGGTCCTTTTCAGCTATTGAGATTTGATGATATGCTGACCTACAGTCCATTGAGGAGAAGTATTTGTTACCACCAAGAGATTCTATGGACTGATCTATTTTTGGCAGAGGGTGTGAATCAAACTTAACCTTTGTGTTTACTTTTCTGAAGTCAATGCAAAATCTAACTGATTTGCCATCAGGTTTAGGTATGATCACTACTGGACATAACCATGGACTTTGTGATGGTTCAATCAAATCATTTTTAAGAAGTTTTTGTATCTCTTTCTCGGCGAGTTCTCTTTTTGCTATAGGCAGTCTATATGGAGGAGTTCTTACTGGTTTGCTATCACCTGTATCTATTGTGTACTCTACTAGATTTGTATGTCCGATATCATCTTCAGATTTTGAGAAAATATCTTGAAATTCTGTTAATAAGTTACTGAAACTTTCTTTTTCAGATGGTGACATTTCTTTGGAACATCGTTCAACACATTCTTTCAAATGGTCTGGCAATTCTACAGGTAGGTTATCCTGTTTGTTTTGGACTAAATTTGTTGGAACACAGTTGACATTGTGTGTTACGGGTACTAAAGCACTTTCTATGGTTGCTATGATTGTATTCCTGTTTAAATGGACTGGGATATTTTCAAGATTTGCTACTCTGATAGGAATTAGTCCTTGTTTGGGTTGAACTAAAGCCCTAGCAATTAGAATATTGTGATTTTGGGTAAATATGACTGATGGTTCTGTTACACCAAGTTGATTTTGGTTAAACGGGTCAATTGTTCTACCAGTTAATATCATTTCGGTCTCTGGTGGAATATCTATGTCTTCAGCTATTCTGCTTGAGTGAACTTCTGTTATATTTGAGAAAGAGTGTAACTTCTCACCATTGAGGCTAAGTATTTGTTTGCTTAGCAGTAGGTCACAGTTTTGAGAAAGAATGAAAGGTCTAGGCCCCTGGAAACACCATTATTGTTTTGTGATTCTTTGGTCATGTTTTTAAGGTCTAATTCTAGATTATGAACTCTTTCTTGAGTTTCTTTATTTTCTTGTGAAATAACCCTTAGGTTTTGCATTATCTCTTGAGATACTGACTCAAGACGTTTCTCTATACAGGACATGTTGGGAGTAGCTTCATCATAAAAGGTTTCTAAGTCTGAGTCTTATTCAGGATCAGGAGTTGGAGTGTTTTCTGCGGTTGACAAACTCCTCACGATATCTTCTCCTTCCATATTATCTCTTATTTATGGTTTACTTCAGTATATGATTACTTGTACTGTAATTGATAAAACATAAGAAACATGTAGTTCTGATGTTAATATTGTTTTTTTTATATATTTTTTTTTCTAAAGTAACTGCTTATTAGGTGTCTTTTCAGTTTGGGTAAACTTAATACGTTTAATCACAGATTGTTGTAGTTTATATTTTTCTTTGTCTTTTACAGGGTAGAAAGTTTACAGTCTATGGGTGTCTTGATGTTATACACCAACAGGTCGTTGGGATCAATAGGCCTATATGGTTTGAACCCTTCAAGCTGGAATCTTTTCTCAAATGACGGGCCCTCTCATCTGGAGAAAAGATGATCAATCGTCGTCTTATTTTTTTTTTCATAGACTGTAGTTCCTCTTTTTTTTTTGTTGTTGTTATTTCAAATAAAGGTGCTTAGATACTGTTGTTATCGAGTTAATTCTTTTGTCCCTTTATTCATTTATTTATGGCTATTTTATTCATACATATATCTTCTTTTTTTCTGAATGGATTTATTCAGGAATATTCCTATCAGTACAAGAATCTACTCAAATAGTATCTGATGGAATATGATGGAATATCCCACTTCTGACACCAGTTGTCCTGCCGGCCAGCCTGCTTCTGACCCGGACAGTTGTTAATGTTGAGGCTGTGGGTTCAAGCTCTTAATGCAGGGGGCTTTAGGTGTTTACAGAATAAACAACATGTTGGCAGTTGAACAATACTCTTTATTTAGGGCATAAAATCGCTTCAAGTTCACAAAAAGCACATTACTAACATCATGGTTCCCACTATTTTTAAGGAGTGAAATTCCAGGCTTTTTCCAGGTTTTTTCAAGGATTTTTTGAAAAATTCCAGGTTTTTAATTTGAGAATTCCAGGTTTTCCCAGACTTCCGGCATTACAATTACGTCAATGACCTCGCTTCTGGTCTTTAGGTTAACCCTTTCAATGCTGCATTTCGACAATGGACTAGTTGGGTATGGTATTTGGTGTTTATCTGAGATCTCATACTACATGTAATTATTTCCAAATAAGATGACAAGGAGTCTAATTTGATGTGAGCATTCAATAAAAATATCAAGCATTCCACGAGTTGTTTAAAGATAAAGCTTGCTAAACTATTTTAGTGGTTGATAGTCAAGTAGTTAACTGTTTGACACAAAAATTATATGTTGAATATTTCAAACTGACAAACATAACCCAAAATTTTGAGGCAGAAATTCACCCAATTCCAAAATGTAGAATAGCTTGCCTTCTTAATTCTTTGAATAGTCTGAAGACATTGCTAGAATTTTTTTTCAACTTTTGTGTCTAGAACTGGTACTACATTATATATGAGAAATGGTTAAGAACATAAGGATCCAACAGGAAAAAACACTTGATAACATTTTATTTCACTGTTCAATATTTTTCCATGTTTTCAATAATTAAAATATTGATCCTTTTACTGGCATGATTGACAAATCTTAACTGGCCTGGAAGAAGAGTTTTGTCATTTTAATGAAAACAGTATATTTAAATTATTGGCCTCAAACTATTAAAGGGACTCCACTGAGGTTTAAAAGCCTAAAAAAATAACATTTGAATTTCTTACATAAATGAGCTGGGGCACTTTAAACAGAAAAATATGCAAAGATAGTTAATAAATATACTTTGAAATAAATTGAAAATCATATTTTTATGCTTTTCTTAGCCCGATTTGAGTGAAAAGCATTTAAACGCTTTTAATTTTGTGTTATTTTTTACAATTTGAATAATTGTTCTGGAAAAACGAAGTGTGCAAATGATCTGAAATTTTACACTAAGGTTAGTGGTCTAAACCTACATCAAATGGTACATTTATTTGGAAAAAATATTTTCAGTCACCTCAGTGGAGTTCCTTTAAACATTGGTCAGTCATAACAAAACTTCAATTGTAAATGAGAAACGCTCATTATGTCAAAAGATGTCATTTTTGTCACAATACTCCAAGTTTACACAAATCTCATCTAGAGTCTACAAAATTTCAACAAGTGAGATTATCAGAGAATGATCATTTTACTCTTTGCATTTTCTTATCAAGATCAAGTTTTATGCAGTTAAGTTCATGTTGTTTCTCATGTGCTGATTTTCTCATAGCATTTGCCTTAGCCAACAATGTCAGATTTTGTTCTTTTTCTGCTTTTTCGCATTGCTTGTCAGCCTCTGAAGTCAGGACATTTATGTCCTTTTCTAATTGTTTCTGTTTCTTATGCAATGATTCAACTTCACTCTTGAGTTCATCTTCTTGAAATTTCCTTTTAATAGCTTCGTTTTCTATTTTTTTACTGTCAAGGTACAACATGTACTGGCTTCTTGCAGTTTGAGCTTTTTGAGGTAATTCTTTTGTAATGTGAACATTTTGAGAACCTCCGATTTTTGAGAGATGATCTTTTACAACCCGACGGGCAACCAAATTGGTGCCTTCAATATTGGTGTCACTTACATCTTTGTTGATAGAGAAACCTCTCTCAACAGATGCTTGTCCATGAGACAGTAATATCAGTTTTTTTAAAACTGGCCATAATTTCCTGTAGTCTATTTTATCACTCATTATGGAGTAATACAAACAGTCTATACGATCTGTTGTTTTGTCAAACCCTTGAATTTTCGGATTCAACTTTGCTTCATCAACAAATTTTTCATACTGTTCCAAAATATCATCACAATCCCTAATATCTAATTGTCCAATAGATTGCAGTTTTGATACAATCCTCTTGAATCTAACTTTGCAGTCATCACTATTTGTCACAATTGCTTTTGGTGATAGACAAATCATGTTCCTAAGAAAGGGAGATCGCTCCAACAATTTGCTAATGATTTTTTTTATCATGTTCAAGCATTCTGCTCTTAATTCAAATGCTTCTCTTTCACTTACTTTTTTGTCCTTAACCAGCTTGTTAAGCTTAGCTTCTGCAGAATACCCAATGTTTATGTTCTTATTGTGTTTCAAATTTTGTTCATCACTTACATCAATTTTTGTGAGTTTGGATAAAGTGTGTGCTTCTTCAATAACTGAATTCTTCACAATCTTTTTCATAAAAGACTTTAAAATGTCTCCAAAGTCCTCAGCTAAGAAAGGTGTCATTGGCTTGACTGTTTGGTAACTTACTAGAAATGATTCAATTTTTTGTGCAATTGATATTATACACTGAAGATGGACTTTACTCAATGGATCCTTAACACATTTTTTGACAGTTTCGTAAGATTTTGTTCCAGGATTCTTGTACTTTTTTTGCTCAATACCCTTAATATACCTGTCTAGGGCGGGTAATAGCTGAATAGCCCTTTCACAAACTCTAATGTTCTCCACCCATCTATGGCTACAAACCTTAAAGGTTTATGTGACACGAATTTTTGACCTCAAAATTTTAATATAAGCGAAAACTATATATCTAACTATGACATTTTTAAAAAAATCCGCAGGTAATTTTCATCTTAAAGATGTTTTTATAGCAAATTTAAATCCATATTTTACGCACTCGGTCGCGCGCACCTGTCACGAGCGAAACCGGAAGTGACGCACATTTATCTCTTGCCACTTGACACAGCTGCCTGGATTGTTAACAAAATCTTAAAAATTATGATGGAAAGTAAAAATGTAGACTGAATATAGTAAAAAAACAAAATTGAACAAGTCAAGCTAACATCATGAATACACATTGAAGATTTTTTAAAATAAATAATTTGAAATTTTGATGGAATTACGAAGCCAATGAGCAATATTATATAGAGGCTAGTTTAATTAGGGTTATAGAATTAAAAGATACATCAGTGAAATATCTAGAGATATTTTTCAAGTAACTGATCGAAAAAGATTTTGAACATGCTTATTTTTATCCGATGCAGTTTTTTGGAAGACTTGATTAACTAACTCCAATCGAGAGATTTTTTTCCATAAAAAAAACATTCTCTTTACAGTGATGTGTTGCTTATTTGTCTGTGGTATATTTTGCCTGAGGTACGTGTAAGTAATCTTTGACTAGATCTATGACTTTTTTCATTATAACTGCCTACCTTTTTTTGCTTATTCATTCAACATTTTTAAAAAAAGCAATAATGATCATAGAACAAATAATATGAAGAAGCCATAAAAATATGTCAAAATCATAACACAAACACATTGTTTTTGTTTTAATTTGTTCACATTTAGAAGTCGAATGATTTTTATTTTCATCATTAATAGATCCATTACATTTAATTATCTAATTAAAATATGTATCTGCATGGAAGCTTCTTTACTAAAAATCATTCAGACATGTTAATTGGAACAAACTATTACATAATGTTTTCACAAGTTTGACTGATCAAAAGTAATTCAATCAATTTGTAAGATCACTTGCCATAAAATTTTGCTATTTGTCTCAACTTTATCATTAATTGGGTCATAAAAAGTTAATTGCTTTGTTAAATTTTGACAGCTATGCAGAATATATAAGGGGCCCATTTGGGCAGGTTAATTTGCATAAATCCCACAGTATAAGGCGTGATTTATGGATCTTTGACATTTCATTGGATATTAATTTATAAGCAGGCACAAATTTCTACTTGATGGACATGCCATATTATTATTTTTCAAACAATATCCCAACGTGAAAATACACTGTAGTGTGAATTTCCATTCCAGTGACACAAATGTTAACACATTAGATCACCTCAATTCACTTCAATTTTACTACACTTAAATTAAAAAGAATTTTTTTATGATGTAAACATCAAGTGAGGAATGGTTATGCAGCATGTTAAAACGTGAAGGAGATAGTTTTATATAGAACCCAGCATGGAAGAAATTGGAATATTTATCAATATTTATAAAGGTAAAATTACAAACCGTTCACCCGGCACAAAGTTTGAATTTACTTATAAAAATCGAGAAGTGATCACATTGTTTTATTTAATTTACAATTTATAGCATGCTATTTTTATAAGTGTGCCTTTATACTGTTTCTTGCACTTGTGGTTTAGTGTTATTTTTTCATTTAAAAACGGATGTGTTCTGAGCAATGTAATTCTACACTACTGCCTGGGACAGTAGGGATAAATGTACGTCACAGCCAAAAATTGCAGCGGAAACTACCGATGTCGAAACGGAAATAGCCGATCATCAAATACACGTTTTTTCTTATCAAAAGCAATATTTTCAAAATTTCGCAATTAAACCATTTTAATCAGTACATTATGATTATTTTGAATAGAAAAAGTTGCTATAGTCGTGTCACATGACCTTTAAGAGGATATAAATTTGTTTCCGAGGCCAATTCAAAATCCTCTCGTCGGGCAGGAACATCCTTCAAAAGAGTGTACAATGCTCAAAGACTTGAAGTCATATCCCAACCTGTTTCAGCAATTCCAGCTCTAAAAGCATTATGCAATTGATGTAGACCACAGGAACCAATATTGATCAATTGAAATTTGTTCTCCTTTTCCAACTTCTTTTGTAAACGATCAAATGCAGCCCAGTTAACATTTGGACCATCCATTGCTAACTGAATTACTGTATTATAGCTTAATTTAGACTCCACACATTCATCAAAACATTCAACTAAGTCTGTGGCACAAGCATGGCCTAGAAAATTTGAAGTAAAATAGCTATCTGTGACTTTATCAAGATCCCAATGTCTCAAAATAATGTCTAATTGTTTTTTCTGCATTTCTTTATTGAGGGATTCATCAAACATTAGCACAAAAGGTTGCTGCTTCAACTTTTTCTCTAACAACAAGGAACAATAAGGTGCGAGCCCAAAACAAGTCAAATACATGGATTTTGTCTCTCCACAAGACATCCCTTTTGCAATATTTGAGTCAGGAAACATGGAACTAAACAAATCAGTTACTCCTGCATTCGACGAAAACAAGAAATTACTTTCAACTGTTTTAAAAGACCATAGAATTTCAGCATCCAAAACTTCATTTTTACTAGCAACACTGCACTGAGTAGAACTTGTAGGTTTAATAGAAATGGTGGCTGAAGTAGTATAATTCTCCATCAACAGTTGATCCGGTGAACTACCTAGTTTTATCAGCTGAATATGTTTATCCCCTTTCATATGTGATGTGAGAGCAGTTTTACCCGTTGTAGAGATATTAATAGACTTTTTACAAAGTTTACAAAAGGCCAAGTTATTATTCTTTCGGTCCCTCTGTACCCAATCCTTAATATCTGGATCTGACAGCCACTTTTCTTGGAAACTGCAGGGCATCTGAAAAAAAAGAACATTTCTATAGAAGTAAAGAATTTTGATAGTTTGCTAAGTCTTATTTGGAAAATAAAAGGCACCTAAAAGCTGAAAAGGAAGTACTCAAGAGCTATTCATCAAATTTTAAGGTTAAGGTACACTCTTATGTCTTTGGTCATTTAATGTACTTGAGCAATTTGATCTCATGGCAGTGATTTTTACCCAATTTTACTGCCGATCTTCAGCAATTTCACTATTGCTAAAAGAAGTAAACTAGAGGGCCATGATGTCCCTGAATTATAATGGCCCTGAATCGCTCACCTGAGACATCCTGCTAAAGATTCAATACTGTAGCCCAAGATACATGAAAGATTTTGTCTATTTTAGCTCTGATTGCAAAATTGTTCAGTGGAGCAGAACGGTTTGAGCAATTTTGTTAGATGGTCAGCCAACGAACATTTGTGTCAAATTATTTCATAATCGGACCAGCAGTTAAGAAGGAGAAGTCGTTTATAAATTTTTTCTATTTTTAGCTCTGGCAAACATATTGTTCAGCAAAGCAGAAAGGTTTCAGCAATGTTGGGAGAGGGCCACATAGGTAACATTAAGTCATTTGCATGAAATTATTTCAAAATTGGCCCAGGTGATTAGGAGATGTCATTTGAAGAAATTATTGATGACCACTGACAGACGACGGACACAGGGCGATCCTAAAAGCACACCTTTTCACTACGTGACAGGTGAGCTAAAAATTCACAAGATGGAAATATTCAGTTTCATACTGTCCATGCTGAAAAAAAATTTCATCAAAATCGAATAAGAAAAGAATAAGTTATGACCATTTTCCTGCATGCATGTAGTGTATTTGAGAGCATGGCATTATCCTATAAAATAACTTTCTATTTAGTATTCAAAAATATAACCTTAGTAAGATTATTTAACTAGGTTTGAATTTTTATCGGTTCTGGTTGTTTTTTGAAAATTTTGGGCATTATGAGGCTAAAATTCACAATTAAAAAGGCGGAGGCTATTTCATAAAATGCAAGAAAAATCACTGTTATGATGTTACTAACAATTCACTTTTAAAAGCCATCATGACTTATTAATAAATTTCTTCTAATATTTTTTTCGCACATCTGTCTGTTCCACATGCTTGAATTTTAATAATTTCACAAACACTAGATACAGCCAAGATTTCACTGTATCAGATTTTTTGCCACTAAAGATTACAACCAGACAAGGCCTTGCTTTTTCATAGAAATGCCTGGGAATTGCTCTACACTTGGCCTATCCAGTTGTCCATCACAGCAAAACACTCCTATATCATGTGAAGTTATACAAAGTTCTAACATTGATTTAAACAATTTCTAGCATGTATTGAACATACATGATACAACAAATGTAATTTGGACTAACCTTTATCTTGCAGGTCTTTCAACTCAAACAAACTGCATACACTGTCAAAATGGTGAACTTGTAACAATAGAACAGTAGAACAAGAACTGGCAACTTAAAAATCATCTGTCTGAAAAAGAAGAGAGGAGTTATGTTAATAATATTAAATGTCTAACACGAATGCCCCTGTAGAGTTAATGTCTTGATAGGAAAATGAGTATTGTAAGATAGAAGCCCGCATCCCTGGGTTAACTCCTCCAAATCTTAAAATGACTAATCTCTTTTGGAAGACTCACCTATATGGATTGTCCGGTGGCAAGTATAAATATACACAAATACACACAATTGATGATAACGTGATGTCATTCTTAAATCATTAACATCTTTCAATAACTATCCAAACTCGGACTTACAAAATTAATATTTACAACCAGACAAGGCCTTGCTTTTCATAAAAATGCCTGGGAATTGCTCTACACTTGACCTATCCAGCTGTCCATCACAGCAAAACACTCCTATATCATGTGAAGTTATAAAAGTTCTTACATTGATTTTAACAATTTCTAGCATGTATCGGACATACATGATACAACAAATTTAATTTGGACTAACCTTTATCTTGCAGGTCTTTCAACTCAAACAAACTGCATACACTGTCAAAATGTTGAACTTGTAACAATAGAACAGTAGAACAAGAACTGGCAACTTAGAAAATCATCTGTCTGAAAAAGAAGAGAGGAGTTATGTTAATAATATTAAATGTCTAACACGAATGCCCCTGTAGAGTTAATGTCTTGATAGGAAAATGAGTATTGTAAGATAGAAGCCCGCATCCCTGGGTTAACTCCTCCAAATCTTAAAATGACTAATCCCTTTTGGAAGACTCACCTATATGGATTGTCCCGGTGGCAAGTATAAATATACACAAATACACACAATTGATGATAACGTAATGCCATTCTGAAATCATTAACATGTTTCAATAACTATCCAAACACTGACTTACAAATTAATATAGAAACATTTCAGTGAATGAAATTTTTACTGCAAAGGTTTAAGTGAGTTAATAGGTAGTCTCACTGCTCAAATGTACATGTTTTAAATATGTATTGAATATATATCTATGGAAGAGGGTGTGCTACACACATTTTTGGCCTTAAATATCGAACCTAATGTTATTTTTTAGTTGTATTACCTAAATTTATATGTCCTCACTGCCACTAGAAGAATCATTGCTTTCAGTTTCAGCATCAGACAGGGCCCAAAGTGGTGCGGAGTCATACATTTTAATGGAAAGACTGGTAACAGATCCTCTATGTATTCTTTCGTACAATGCCACAAACTCCTCTCCCCATGTTACTGAACCTGAAAAAAGTGATCACAAAGATTTCTTTAACCCTTCGCAACCTGCCATTTCTCTCAAAATTTTTTACTAACCTTTAAGCTCTAAAATAGTTAAGGAACCTGTTATTAACTTAAACTACCACTTGTCTGTTGCAATACTAGTTGACTGATGTCATGTGACTAGCAGATAAGTTGGTACCAGTAAGCATCTGATAGACTTTTAAGCAAAAGAATGTGGGTTCGAGCCCTGTACTGGGAATAATATTCCAACTGGAATTACTATAGTAGTCAGGGTGTCCACTTTTGTGGCCCCATCTTTTTAAAAACAATTTCTGTTATACATCTCCAAGACATTTTTGTTTCTTTTAAGTTTTAATTTTGGATTTTAAATGGTATAAATTAAAATATGAAGAATTGCTTAAATAATTAATTGTCAAAAATTAAATGAGAAACAGTATATATTTTTTTTTCTTCAATTTTTTCCAAAGCGTAGAAGAGTGAACTGGAGATCAAGTTGCATTGCCACTGCCTATTGCCAAGATGTCTAAGTTGGGGTCTATGACACACACTTTTTAATTAAAAAATAATAAATATTTTTCTATATTTTATAGGCTGTTAAAATATAGGTGGAGTTATTTATTGTAGATTTATATGTAGGTTGGTTTATTATATGCATATATAGAAAATGATCATTTTAGAATTGTTAACAATAATTATACTGAAAGGATTTACTTACCCGACACATAAATCTCTATCCACTTCAACCAAAAAGGTGGTCGAAGCCACTTTGGCGAAAAAGCAAACATGTAAAGGTAACAACAGGCTTTGGTAATTTTGGTGACGTCCTTGGGGTAGAGGAACACCGTCTGCTCAATGTCTATTTTGGTAATGAATTTAAAGTTCATTAAAGTCGTCACCAGTTCTTTTCTAAAAAAATTTTCGCCATCCGATTCCACCGAATCCGATGCCGTATGACACCGACTCTCGGTTACATGTAACTTGCAATTTCTGTAAATTAATGTCTTTAGTACTTTAACTGATCGAAACGCTACAACATCGTTAACAGAACTTGACATCAACTCTGCAGAAAACGTCCTAAAGTTTTTGGGAATGGTTGATATCCCCAGCTCCCGCTCACTAAAGAAACGTGCTGCAGACATATTGCCGAATCTACATCAGTGAGACGCTTACATACTTCCGATAATACCCGAAACAAAAATTTAACCTCTTGATTCGACAACAAACTCGACGTAAAACAACGACAAACTCTCGTAAATATCCGTCAATTATTAAGCGCAAAACTTGTTGACGTAATACACAAAGCCTCGATTTCGTTCTCTGTTTCGTACTCAAACCGTTTCGTACCGATTCCCGGTCTTTTCCCGAATTGTCCTAAGATTGTAAAAATCAAGGTCTTTTCACGACCGGGAGCGTAAATAATGAAATTCCCGGACTTTTCCCGTTTTCCCGGTAGCGTGGGAACCATGTAACATGTAGCTAAAGACAAGTAATTATTATTAGTTTGTGGAAACGATGACCAAGGGTCCCATTGGATTAAGGTAAGTGGGAGGGGGGAGCTCTCCAGTTTGATCATAAGAATAAGGACAAAAGACTGTTTCTGGTCTAACAAGTATATCTTACCTCTCCAACTTTATGTGAGGTCATATCAATAAAAAGGTGGAGTGGGAGCTTTTGCTCTCTTTAATGGTAAGACTAGCAAGAACTTTGCTTCCTAAAGTTAAGAGACGATTGATGCGGAGCGAGCGTTTTTGGAGCTATTTAAAGGTATTTGACAGGACTCCGTACACGTCATACAGAACGTGACTTAGATGACGTATAGAGAGTCGTTTGATTAACCTATGACCTGTGCTTCGGGTATTTACGTCGTTACGCATGTGTGTGCGTGTGTGTGCATGTGCGAGTGTGCATAAATTGTGTGTATAGAGTGTATATATATGTCAGGGTGATGTCGGATATTATACATGCAATCAATGTGTAAAATGATTGTGAAAATAAAAGAAAAGAAAAAAAAAACGAACACACCAGGTATAAACAACATGGCGGACTGGAAGGAAAAGTTGGACCTTACCGGAATATTAACAAGAGGTTATTAATTGAATGAACGCAGGTGGAATGGGAGCTCCGTTCCAGAAAGTAAAACTGGAAGGTGTATGTTCATGGGAAACAGGTATAAGCGGATGAGAAGGTGATTTGAATGATTGTTTGATCTGGGGAACCTTGGTCAAAGCACTGAAGATCTCTAACGCATTAATAATTATATAGATCTAGTACATAAGAACAAGACCTGAGGTAAGATAAGCGACCTAACAATACATTTATATGGAACACAAATATAAAGGCTCGTATATGTTAATATAGCCAGAATTAGTGTATTACCTTATGCGTTCCTTCGGGGCCATTAAAGCACTATAAAAGAAGATCACAGCATTGTTGACAGTAAACTGCCTTTCGAAAAACTCTGGGTTTGAGTGACATATAGGTGTCGTATACACATGTAAACTATTTGTTTTACTAATTTTAGCTTTTTGATGAAATGGTTCCTACGACAAAGTCCAAAAAACATACAGACTCAATCAAGACGTGCAGACAGTAGGCCTACTCTGTATTTTCTGATCTTGCTTTCACTTATTTGAAGCAAAATTTAAATCACCCCTAAGTTGAACCTAAACTCAAAAATATGTTTTATGGTTACATCTGTACATATAAATCACAGATCTATAATCACTGAAAAAGTACGACGAATAAATTATACCTTAAAACAATAAAACAAAGTTACGCGTGATATAATAGCTGCAGTGCCTTCTTTTCACTAACAATCTTCACTATGCTAATTAATGCTATTTGGATTTTACTATCCACAATCTAATTATTTTTTTGCTCTTGGGACTATACACTAAATTGATTGGTAGTTCGTCGAATTTAGCACTCATTCAAAATACTTGAGTATAAAATAAAATATACAATTGCTCGCTCGCACGTCCGTCAAAAACATTTTTTTGCTATGTGCAAAAATTCAACGACAATGAAGGGTATCTTTTATTTGATATACACATAATTACGGCAGAAATTAATTTTCCTTTTCCTTTTTCATGCCAAAAAAGTGGTATTTCTATTTAAAGATTTTCAGAAAATTGGTGGTAATTTTCGACACATGTCAAGAGCTTGCAGAGTGATGTAATGTGAACTTAGTTGGAAGAAGTTAATGGAAAATTTTCTTTGATCTATGAGAAAGGTCAGACCTTTTAAAGGTCGAGGCTCTATGTATCACGAATGTACAAGATGATCCTGTGTATTTCTATGTCAGCTTTCAAATCATGTTACTATTAAAATTTCGTCATATCATAAAGCTCCATGCGGATGATCAATTAAGTGGGTAAATAGGAAAAGTGCAAACAAATCATCAATTTGCAATAAGAATGATCCGATTCATATCGATCAACGATATCCTGCATTCCTCTGTCAGGCTTGGAGTGCATCAATTAATCTCTTATTAAATAAGATTTTATGATGTAAAATCTTGTCAAGCTATGTAAAAGAATTTTTGCTTATGCCATCAGAAGTGATTATCATTAATAAGGAACGTTAACTAACACCCCAGTACTTGAAAAAAGATGTGTAAAAGTAAACTGCTAAATGCAAAAATGAAGAAGTAACCAGAAGTTGTGGAATGTTGGCTTAAAGAACACGGGTTAGGTTTTAAAGTTGAAGGAATTTTACACCATAGTCATTTTTGTAATTATTTTTTCTTTACTCTAATTTCATTTTGTAATTATTTGAACAGGTACTTAAATCCATCCATGTATACTGTTCACAAAAAGTAGGGGATATTATGTTATTTTGTTATGATTATAAATCTACCCTTTTTTAGGCAATCATCATGTATATTTTTAAAATGGCCGTTCATGTGTAGATAGCGTGGTCACTAAAGTATAGAAATTTCGTCCAAATTTGTGCTGCACGTGCAACTTAAAAACATGAGGGATAGCACGTGGATTTTAACAATAACCGAAATCATGGTAATTGTGACTTAAATTGGGCAAAACTTTCAGAATATTGTATTGTGTAGATGTCGAACACAAATTTGAAATTGGAATTTTTGGACGTCTAACGGAACGTCAACGTTGACGGGTCATTTGTGTGCTCCAGACTGGAAGTACTAGATCCAGGCTGCAGTTGACTTGAATGTTTCACAGTCCGTTGTCTGTCGATGGTGGTCACGCTACAAAACAACCGGTGACGTGATTGATATACAAAGATATGGACGTTCAATACAACTTCATTCGTCATTATCAACATTTTTCTATAAACGGCTGTTGTCATTATCAAAATCCTCACTAAGTTGCATTATCATAACTCAAAACACGTCGTCAAACAAATGCCTATGAAAAGCATTGAAAGCATGCATGTTTGGAGTAAGTAACAATATCGAGAATGTTTATTACTTTAGGCCATTGCTTGCACGGGCTACCATCTAGTAAGTTTAAAAGATAAACAGTAAAGTTCGTTTTCCACTTAGAAAAACAGACTTTTCCGAGGATATATAACATGTTTATTTGCTATAGTTAAATGCAGCAATACTGTCTAAATATAAGAGGTCACCCTACTTTTTGGCCACCGCGGCCAGGTATTATAAAAACTCGCCATGTCATCTACACTTTCCGGTAAACATACACACAATTAAAGTTTCAGAACAATAGCCCTAGAAATGAGGAAGAAGTTTTCATTGCAAGATATTGCTCTGACGGGCCGTAAACAATAGAGTGGACATTCGCATGAATTTAAACAAAATCACATACATCTACACTTATTGGTAAATATGCAGTTTCTAGGAAAAAGATTTTTTAAAGTTTGCAATTTAGACATTTAAGAAAAATATACCTCACCACTTGTGGCCATATTTTGTCACGGATTGCAATAATTTTCACAATCTTTATAAGGGTGTCATCAAAAGAACGTTTGTGCCATATCATTTTGAAACTGGACCGACAGTTTCTAAGAAGAAGATTTTTCTTATAAAGACGTGTAAGGAAAATAAGCCCGTCCCCTGGCGTCTAGTTTTTTTTCGGATCGCAATAACCTTCCCAATTTTTATGAGGGTCACCAACTGAACAGTTGAACAAAATTATAATCAAATCTTGGAAAGGGTTGCTGAGGAGAAGAGCTTTGAAGTTTTACCTTTATGTTGCTATACCAACTACAGTTCTTGATAGATTTCCCATTTTTTATAGAGGATTACCTGGGAAACTTTACTAAATGATTTTCAAATTAGACCTGCTGTATTTAAGAAGATTTTCTGCATACACATAAAAGGAAAAAGGCTCTGCCTCTAGTGGCCATGTTTTTTTCACGGATCGCAATAAACTTTAGAATCTTTATAGAGGGTCACCAACCGGATAGTTGTTCAAAATTAAATCAAATCCCGCAAGAAGTTGCTGAGAAGAGTTTTGAATGGTTTCCTTTTAGTTGCCATAGCAACCAGAGTTCTAGATGGAAAGCAAGAAGTGTAACAAATCTGAAAGTGGGCAAATAATAAAAACATTCTTGTGTAGTGTGGTTGAAAGAGGCTCAGTGGTTTCAGAAGAGATGTCAGCAAGTTTTACGGACGACGAACGATAGGTGATCCAAATAGCTCGGGTGAGCTATATAGTATACTAACATATGAATTAAAATCATAGTTGAATGGCGTATTACAAGTATTGGTATACTTTTGTTCAATATCAGTAGCATATTTCATTCTATATAACTTGCTTTGTCTTATCTAACAAGAATGAATTAGATGATAAAAATATATGCAGTTGTATTCATTATATGCGTATATAGATAGTTAGATAAGATACATTGATTTTATTCAAGAAATAAGACAAGATGCCTATCATTCTACATGTATACAACAACAAAATGTCATCTAATTACAAGTCAGTTTTGCGGTAGTAGATTATATAAAACAAGGGAAACAATTCATTATATACACATTGCAAAAAATCATAGAGTAACTTCCCTTTAATTGTGTCATATTTATCAAAAGCATGTCGAAATAAGTATTTGCACAGATCTGATGCTTCAAATTTAGTAAAGTTAAACGTAATATATATAATATATGTCAAGTGGTGTTTGTATAACAGAGTGTCGGTTTGTTTACGTTTTATCGTATTAATTTATGTTATAAGATTAATCAAGAGGTTTGTTTTAGTATTTACATTGCCGCCATGTGTTTTTATTATGCTTGTATTGCCACATGGGTCGCAGACCTTCTGGAAATAATGAAATAAAACTGCTGAAACTGTTATGTGGTTTTCCTAGAATCAAGTTTTCTCCATTTGTTTTCTTTTCTAACAATAAATGATGCAAGTTTGAATCTTTAGACTTTTGTACAGTCAGAACAAGGTTGTCGGTTGCACTCAGCAGAAAAGGAGAGCATATTGCTTTCATCGATTGACTCACAATGTCCATTGTTATTCTGTAGGGCGTTGATTTCACTAACATTTTTACTTTCATTTACATCTAGCACAGACCCTGATGGGTCACAAGGATCCCGTGCCTCAAACTTGCAACTTGGATCAACACTAGTATATTGGAATAAATAATATTAAATGATCGTTTATTTGAGTGCAGATTCGGGGTCTAAAATAAAAACATTTTTAACACGTTGACAACAATATTTTACGACAAAAAACATCGTAAGACCTTAACAGCGTTGTTATATGTTAATCAAGTGTATATTGCAGCTTTCTACTCAATCCTAAATATTTGTTGTAAATATGATTAATTGTACATGCAATGAATCTGAATAGAATATTGTTTAAACCAAGTGTGTATTGTTTTTCGTAAATGATAAACATAGAATTATCCACTTACCGTATTTTCCGGACAATTAGTCGCAGTGTATACGTTAAAAAGGGAAATTTTCAAAAGTGCCGCCTATGAGACGAAGCAGCCTTTAACTTATTTTTTTTTCTAAATGACCTTTCAGACCGGCCTCTACAATGTGTTTTATTTTTGAAAACAACTTAAGTTTTTTTTTACCCTTCTGAACCCCCTCTTTTTTGGTGGTGGGGGAGGCAAATACCTACTCATCCGAGAAAAAGGCAAAAAAGGAGAAACGTATTTTTTCTGGGGGAATGGGGAGGGTAACGGGAATGCAGGGGTAGGGTCCTGTTCAGGAATTTGAAAAAAAAAAAAAACCTAAAAACATGAAAAAGTACCTATTTGTCCCAGAAAAAATGGGGGGAAGTTTCAATAAATAATTAAAAAAACCATAAAGAAAATGAATCGAAAAAAAAATGATTTGGGGGAGGAAATGCGATGAAGGTTGGGGGACCCGAGCAGGTAGGGAGTACCTACCAATCCCATTTAAGTAACAATGCTTTTTGATTTCCAGTAATACGGTTTTTCCTATATTTTTATAGCGCCCTTCTCAAAAATAAAATGTTCAAAGACGCTTTACAATGGAATTACATACATTTACAATGACTTAAAAAAAAAACAACAAAAAGTAATAAAAATAATAACACACATATATGTATACATTTACAAAATATAAAAGACCACGTGATTAATCTAAAAGTCTAAAACTCAGTCGATCAAACCAAAAAAATCAAATAAAAATGTACATGAAGAATAATCTAAGACTTATATAGAGAAAGGTTAAAACTATTGAAATTAAAAAAAAAAATAGACAACTTAAATCTAAATCAAATTTGATAAAACAGTAATCAATAATTGAAATGTGATTCAAAAATGGACTATAATATTTCAAATGTGTACCCAGATCTCTCAGAACAAAAGACAGCACGCCAATTCACAGTGATGGCAAATACAGCACAGTTAGTTATTATAAATTTTCAGGAAAAGATGTGTTTTTAAAGATTTCTTGAAAACATCTACTGTTTTCGAGTCTTTGATACTGTCTGGGAGAGCATTCCACAGTTTTGGTGCCACCGAAGAGAAACTGCGTTCACCATATCTTACAGTCTTACTTTTGGGAACAACAAGTTGCTTTGAAAAGTTTTTTGATCTTAAGTTTCTTGTTGGTTGATATAGCGCTAGTAAATGTTTTAGGTAAATTGGTGACTGGTCATGTAGGGCTTTGTAAGTTTACATAAGGATTTTAAAGTCCACTCGGTAAACCACAGGAATCCAGTGATATGTTCAAATCTGGATGTTCTTGTGATGATACGGGCAGCAGTGTTTTGAAGATGTTGTAGTTTATTCAACGTCGTTTTAGGTACACCATATAAAAGTGCATTACAATAATCCATACGTGAGGTGACTAAAGAATTCACTAAAGATTTTGTTGCATCTGTATTCAGGTATTTCCTTATATGACCAATCTGACGTAGTTGTCCATAACAAGATCTGCAAACTGAGTTAATGTGCTTTTCCATGGTCATGTTGTTGTCCAATACAGCACCAAGGTTTCTTACACTATTTGATGGTTTTATGTTTTGATCTCCGATAGTCACAGTTATGGTCTCAACATGCTTTTGGTTTCTCTGAGATGTAAATATAATTACTTCTGTCTTGTCAGCATTGATTTTCAACATATTATTGTTCATCCATGTCACTATTTCAGCAAGACAGTTTTGAACTCGATCTAAAGAGTCATTCTTAGAGACTGGACATGTTGGTTTAAAGGAAAGGTAAAGTTGTCCATCGTCTGCATAATAATGGTATTCCAATCCATGTTTCTTACATATTGCACCAACAGGTTTAGTGTACATAGTAAAAAACTTTGGTCCCAGAACGGATCCTTGAGGCACGCTGTAGCTCAATTTGACTGGGTTTGACAGTTCACCATTTATTGTGACAGTCTGGTGTCGATCACTTAGATATGAACGTATCCATTCTAACGGTTAACATAGTCATTTATCCGTAACAACGGACTAGTAAATTAGTACAATAGGCCCGTCCGTATGTTATTTAAAAAATGTCGCATAGGGTATCTCACTCCGGCCTATGTGCTGGAGTAGCCTCCAAGTTATTTTTCATTTCTTAAATGGTTAAAATGAAAGCGACCTATTTGTCCGGAAAATACGATAAAACTATTCTATATAGAATTGTCCAAGTACATCTCAATGTAGAAGTAGTAGTTGACAAATTTCATTAGTAACTTTAAATCAATATCAACTGAAATCTTATTAACTCACTCGTTCAAATATGAGGGAGAATTACCCATATCTGTTTGGTTCTGCTTGAGAGGATTCTACCATTATGATGCTAGGACTACCATTCAAATTCAGAAGCAAATGAAAGACATTTATATATGATACATATCAAGCCAAACCAAAATAAATTAAAATATCTGACATTCAAAAAGATATGCATGTAGTTACAAGACGCTTAAGTTTCGAAACGTAAAACGATGAACCTTAAATGAAATGATCCTAGATGTTTAATAAGCATGAAAACTAAAATGCAACTTACATTGATACTTTTTCGAGTGTGCTTGCTTGTTCTACAGATTGAATAGTATGGTGTTTATTAGTATCGACTGACTTCCGATGTTCGTATGTACACTGTTTGCACAATGCATATCTGCAGGTAAAACAAAACGCTATTGCGACTGCTTCGTCATTCTTGCAGAGGTTGCAATCATCAGTTCCTCTTGGGGTACCTGTTCTTTCCTGTAGAACACTTGTTTTTTCTAATGGTCTTTTTGTGCTGCTCTTTAATTTTGTGAAATCTCGTAGCCTTCTGTGACTTATGAGCTATCGAGCAGTTATCGCACAAAACTTCATCACAAGTGACGCATCTAGATGCCGCTGGACGATCTAAGTTCATAAAGCTACATGCCTCACAAAAATTACGTATATCCTCTACAACAAATTCAGTCATAATGTGGCCACGTGTTGCTTTCTGAGACTTATGAGCTTTCAAGCAGTCATCGCACAAAACTTCATCACAAGTGACGCATATAGATGCTGCTGGTCGATCTATCCTCATAAAGCTACAGGCCTCACAAACTTTGCATGTATCCTCTAAATCTAAAATACCCCTCTTATTCGTTTATCATTTGAATGTTGAGCTTGCACGATATTTGACAATTGAATGTGAAATATCTTTACTTTGGTTGTTATTCTAGCATGATGAGTCTTTAATATATAATAAAAAAGAATATTGAATGAAAATTATATCTACAGCATCCCAAAATATCTGTTTTATTAAAATTATGCTATTAATGTTTTTGTTTTTTTAATTTATTTTGATCGACTGTACCTTGAAATGTTTTTGTTTAAATGCATGGGAGAACTTGAAAGTGATAGGGTATGCATCTATGTACATGTTTATTAGAAAAAAAAGTACAGAACGATAATCTGAGAAAATAATGAATCCAGTGTCTTGCTTTTTACATCATTCTGGAATGATATCAAAAATCTTTTTTCTTTAAATTGTGGCAATATTCATCACATTCAGTTATAAAAACCTTTTTAAACAATATACAAATTCTGCTGGCCAAATCGTGCGTTGTGAGGTGCAATCGGTCGAGTGACTAGAAAAGCCCTGTAAAAGCACGACACACCGATGAAAATGGCAGCAACACAAATTTGTCAAAAAAAAACATATTACACTAGCACAAAATTAAATTGCAAAATTAAAGAGTTTCTAATTTTGAATTTCAAATGTCTAACTAGCAGAATATTCAAATACTAATGATAACAAGTGTGCCAGTGTCACAAAATACGCCACTATATGTGTGACCCTTACCTAGGCCAAAGGGACCTTAATTTTTCGTGCGACATTCCGCCTTACAATGGTCAGCATTTGTGCCAAGTTGTATTAAAATCTCTCAATACATGTAGAAGTTTTGCTCCGGACAAGCTTTTTCACTGACCTCTAAATGTGACCTTGGCCTTTGATCAAGAGACCTGATTCATGCGTGCAACACTACAATTCATGATGGTGAAATTTTGTATCAATTAATATTAAAATACCTCCAAGCATGTAGAAGATATGCTCCGGGCAAAATTTGGACATTTCATCATCTCTAGTGACCTTGACCTTGTATATATGGAGCAGGATTATGCGTGCAATGCTCAGTCTCATGATGGCGAACATTTGTGATAGAATCTCTCAATTCATGATGACTAAATGGTCAATACTCATATTTTCATATTTTTATCTGAATTTTGACCTCTTTGTTTGATCTTGACCTTGGCCATAGCGACCTAAATTTTGCACGCGACACTCGGACTTACAATGGTGAACATTTATGCCAAGTTATATTAAAATCACTCAATGCATGTAGAAGTTTTCTCCCGGACAAGCGTTTTTCTCTGACTTCTAAGAGTGACCTTGACCTTTGACTTAGAGACCTGGTTCATGTGCCCTATGATGGTGAAAGTTGGTACCAAGTATCACTAAAACCATCCATGCACGTTGAAGATATGCTCCGGACAAAACTGGACGCCGCCCGCCATGGGCGTTCCCATAATACGTCCCGTTTTCCAAACGGGAGTATAAAAATTGGAATGTCGAAGTTTCTCAAGTCAAGCGTTATATTTAAAAACAGATGATAAAAATTCAAATTTTGATTATACTGATAGCCTTACATTAAATATTTAAATGATTCAAAACTCAAATGACGTTATATGAACACTACTTTTAAACAAATGATTAAAATTCAGATGCCTTGCAAGCATAACATTAAAATTCTAATGGTTCAAAATTCGAATGGCGTGGTAGCACAACATTTGTACGAATTATTTCTTTTGGTTAATTACAAAATAAGCCTTCAATTTTTTTAGCAAACTTTCCTGCAACAAAAAAGGCATTCTCCCAATAATCTTTCCTATTGTAGTCGTTATCAATTTAGATAAATATAAGCACGTCACAACCTAAATGGTCACGTGACAAGATGGCGTGTTCTATCGGTTGACCGGAAACTGAAAAATCGCTTCTTTTAATTAAGCGTTTCTAAGTAAATATTCTTTCAATATTCGTAAAATTTGAAAACTTATCAATAAATGCACAAACTTTACTATGGCGTCGGTAGAATTTTTGACTTTCGTTCCCTTCAAGCGAACCGTTATGTACTTAATTTACCTTTATTTAAGAGAAAATGATTTTTAAATCATAAATAAATTAAAAGAAATGTAGTTACATACAGAACGTGTCCGTTTACACCAATGTATTTAACAAAAACACAATGTGATAGTAATGATGAAAAACATTGCATACAGATAAGATATTTACAAATTACACATTAAGACAGTACTGATTCATAAAAAACGACAACAGTCAGTATTATAACATTTTTCTAAATAATACAAGCACATTGAAGTATCAACAGTTTTCATAAAACAAACAAAAAATAGCGAACCGTTATGTACTTTATTTACCTTTATATAAGAGGAAATGATTTTTAAATCTCGAATAAATTAAAAGAAATGTAGTTACATACAGGACGTGTCCGTTTACACCAAAGATTTAACAAAAACACAAAGTGATAGTAATGACGAAAAACATTGCATACAGATAAGATATTTACAAATTACACATTTAGACAGTACTGATTCATAAAAAAACGACAACAGTCAGTATTATAGCATTTTTCTAAATAATACAAGCACATTGAAGTATCAACAGTTTTCACAAAACAAACAAAAAACAAAAACACAACGACATAAATATATGTTTAAAACCCCAACCATTTATTGACTTTGCGGTAACATAAAGATTGAAAAGCTATGACTGAAATGAAATAAGAATATACATTAATTGTACATCTGTTTATTATAAAAAGACTTAAGAACTTGAACGTCTTCGGCTGACACCAGGTACAATTCTTAATCAATTGTATATCAGGAATCTTAATACAAACTGAAGCACTACAGTCCTTACGTCATTATTTACTTCTTTAGAATCTATTGCGATCAAATCTTAGAAAGGGACACAATAAATGAATCGTATCATTATTATAATACACATTCTACTGTAGCAGTTACTAAAGCTTTGGCCGTAAAATGTATGAAATATATATCAAATACTTAAGTTAAAAAAAATCAAAACAAAATATCTATCAGAATACTGTGTAACTAGCAATTCTAATAAATAATTTATCTGCACAACGTAATTTTAAAGTATCATGATTGCTGTAATACTGTTTCAGTGCCATTACTTATTACAGATATCCTCTTTGCTTTTATGGAAGTGTTCAAATTCTTCACCAACGGCTATTCGCCTTTTCAGATTTTCTAGATTTTTTATTCTTTCCTGGAATCCTGGTTTTCTTTCCCATTTTTCGTTCTCTATGATAATGTCAATATGTTCCGCAACGCTGAGTGGATTGGCTCTTAGTGCCATCTGGCTTAGTTGATTACTACAGTCGGCAATTTTCCTCATAAGGTCAAGCATTTCATTTTCTACAGCATCTAGCTCTGCTTTCATTTTTATTACGATAGCCTCATGTGTTACTACTTCATCTGAAGCTTTCTGATATCTCTGCATCATTTCTTCATATGTGCCTTCTTCTTCTACTTCCAACCACTGAATAATAAATGGCGTATTCTTATGTTCTTTCCAATGACAGTGGTCTTCGCATACCATGCAATGACCAGTTCTTTTATCCATAGCGACACATTTTGCCTTGTCCTCGTCATTGGCAAATGCGCAGTTGTCATGACAAGTGAAATTACAGTGCAAACAGTTTGTGGTATGCAGTCCCTTTTCTAGTGGAATAAGGTTTTGCACATGCTTTTTCCTTTTGTATTTAAAATCCTTGTTATCCTTCATCTGTGCCTTAAACTTCTCAAGGATCGCTATTTCTGTTTTGCAATCTTCCATTTTATTTAGACCACTTTCGACTTTTGACAGAAGAATTTCTGCTGTCTGTTCAATTTGTTGTCGCTTCTGTAGTACTTCTGTTGATTGACTGAGACTTTTTGTTTTCAGAGAGCCGAGCTTCTTCAGAAAAGATTCAAAACTTGAAACATTGAGCTCGAAGAAAACTTTTGTCAAGCTTGTTTGTAATGGTTGTTGGTTATCAGCAAATATTTCTGTTGTGTTGAAAGGAAAATATGTTTCATATGGCAAATTTGCATCTTTCAGAGCTGACAACACAGGTGGAGGCTTGCCGTCAGAAAAGGTAATGACCGAGCATATATTTTCCTCTATATCTCGATGAAAGAGAGACGTGATAGTCGTATATATGTATTCTTGGGTGACAGTGAGACGCGAGTCAGACGCTCTCAGGAAAATGCAGACAGCATCTACGAATAGGACCCCCTTCTCATCAACAGCTGAGAATAGTTCTTTGAGTTGCTGTTTGATTTCTGTGTCTCTGTCTATGCCCTTTTCACCAAATCCCGGGGTGTCAATGATGGTAAGTGTGTAATCTGTTTTGCTACCTTTCACTGGATAAACAGTATAGCACGTGATCCAGCTGGTCTTCGGGAGTGTCTGCAAAATTGCAGTTCAAGTTTCATAAATATTCCAGGTAGATATGTCAAAAGAACTTAAGAAGTAAATGTCAATCAGGTAAGCATAGTGGTTTCATTGTGTCTTTCTTAATTCGAGATATTGTTTATTTGCATTAGGAATAATCTCTTATTTTTAAAGATTCAAATTTCCAACACGAAGAAAAAGTGTTTTCTTTGTTTTCTTAACAAAAATTAGAAACGTAGGACAAAATTTTACAGTTTGATTATTTTGACATTACATATACCTTATACAAATCTTGTATTACATTCACATAAAATATCAGTTTAACTTCCAACATAAAAACATCTTTTTTAATGCACTAAGGAAAAGTGAAAGAAAGAATAACTATTCGGAGAAACTTTAAAAAGGAGCATTAACTAATCGTTACATTGTAGAAAAAATTGGCACCTTTGTTCCAGTGCTCCCTAGATCTCCCTCGTCTACTTCAGTATCTACGATTGAAAAACGAATCTTGTCAGCGAATGTGATCCCAAAAATGTAGTTGACAAGACCATTTACAAACGTCGTTTTACCAGTTCCAGACGCACCAAGCAACAATATAGTTTTCTCTTTTTGGTTACCTCGCTTGTCTCCTCCTGAGAACGCAAAATGAGTTTTCTCTATTTTACTGCTTAGTATATCAAAAATTTACTCATTTATATCAGTTACTATTAATTTTTGATATCAGATGTTATTAGGCTTAACAACTTCAAACTACGTGTACGTACAGTTTTAACAGAGTCGAGTGATAAACTACAACAGATAAAGCGGTATATATTAGGTACACCAAACCACCTGGTAAAAGTATTTTGTGAAAGCAGTTTAAAGTAATAGTCTAGTTGAAACAACATTTATAAACAGTATTGCCTTCATAAAATGAAGCGGCAAAATAACTGGTTACAGCAATTGTACTGAATTTCAGAATGTCAAAAATTTACAAACCTAAAATTAGTTTTCTTGTTTTAAGTTGAGGGCTTCTTGCTGCAGTATTTTCATTTAATCGGAACTGTCGTAATTTTAGTTCACTTCCGAGCTCGTAAATTTCATCCGTTAAGTTGAGAACTAATTCTGATGCCGACGGAAGTGTTTCGATTGGATCACTTATTTCACTGTATGGCCCTTCTGTTTCATTGTTTACCATTCGAACTTGCAACAAATAGGTACAATGAGATTTTAGATTCTTCACAGTGACAGAAGTGTGTGGAGTTTTTATTTCATAATAGTGCCATTTAGAATTGTTTGTCACTTCTTTATATCGAACCTCGTAGCAACAAGTCTCAAATAAATCTTCTGGAGCGCTCCATGTTATAGTGATGCTATCTACTTTCAGTGCTCCAACTTGCACTGGCTTTCCCGGTTTTGTCTGAAATGGAGGAGTTCTAAGAAATAACCATATTTATCAGAAAAATTGAAGACAAAAATGAATAATAGTTCCGCCAAAAGAAAGTTTACGTCAGGTAAGATTTGCAAGTTTGTATACGTTGACATTTCTTTCCTTTAAGAGTCTAATTTCTGATGAAAATTTAAATAAATGAAAATGCAGTAAAGAGATTTCAAGTAAATGAAAGATGAATCAAGTAAATGAAAGATGAAATGAAGTATTTACGAATATAATGCGTAAGACAGCGATAGAAGTCGTTTCAAACAAAGGGCAAAATAAGATTTTGTAATTTTTTGTAAATTTGGAATATGGTGTAAAAACCATCGTATTGAATTTGTGTTATGTACGATAAGCCAGTAGATTTTGAGCGGTCTTTGGAAAGTATCTTTGAGTGAGTCTTCACTACCGTTGACTCAAAGTCACAAAGTCAGGTATTTTCCCCTTTCATATTCAGGCCCATCACAAGTAGTACCTGTTTCAATAAAAAAACTACTCCTGTGTGTACCCTTGATTGTAGTGATGATAAAAGTTCTTCTAAAGAACTAGGTATACGTAACACACAGGCAGATCAAAACTCACCTGCATCTTTTTTTATAAATGGGCAATTACCAGTGTTGTACAGAAACCAAAGGAAAAGTTTGTGCCCCCTTATAGGGTTACAGGTAATTTGACGTCTCAGTAAACATATGAAATGCTTACTGAGCAGTCAAAGTCTAAAGTATCTGACCACCTAAATGCTCAGTAAAAATCAGCTGTCAATTGTGTTCAGCATGTAGCAGAAAGCCCTAGACCGTCTACATCAAAACGTAATTTCAAAACTGTACATACAACACCCCTACATTTAACTGAAAGTGCTCTCGGTGACTCAATTAATGATGATGAATTATGATGTGCATGCAAGAGATTCGAGCCAATGCAGTAAAGTCATGGTGCTAAGAAGAGCAAGTATTTTCCGGTGCCCTCACTACACTGAGGAGGAGTAAAATTGAAATAATGTTATAGTACATGTAACAACAAAGTTGTTAAGAAATGTTTAAACTGTTGTTTATTTCAAATTCTTTATCTGTTTTGGGAATTTAATCACACTGCTATTGGTTGGCCTTTGTATCACTTTGCTGTGTGTTTAACTTCAACTTCAACTTATTACTGCCAAAAGTCAATACTGACTATACTAGGCAGGCGCGTGTCAGGAACATTTAATTATAAAAGATAATAACAAAGAAAACAAGATTTAACTGAAGATCTTACTTAAACATTTATTTTAAATACTTAAAATCTATAAAACTTGTTTAGTCCACTGATAAAAGCTGGCACAGTTGGGGTAGCCTTAATCTCGGTCGGCAATTCGTTGCAGAGTCGTAAAGTGCTTGGGAAGAATGAGTTCATGTAATGTTGTGTTTTTGATTGTGGGGTGAGGAATTTGTTGTTTCTTGTGTTTGTAAGGTGATTATGATCGACACTGACCTGTTTGTTTTTTTATTTTGTGTAGCATGACCAGGCTGGCATGGTTTCGCCTTTGTTCTAAATGTTGATAACTCTTATACTTTGTGAGATATGCCCCGGACAAAAAATAAGTATGAGAAATTCAAAGGGCAATAACTAAAAAATTGATAAAGCAAGAGTTATGGTTCTTGTGCACTGCACTGCTCCTTAATGAGATCTAACTACCTATGAAGTTTGGTCTTGATATCTCTCATAGATTTTGTGTTATAGTCCGGACAAAATTATGACGGACGAACGGACGAACGAACGAACGGAGGGGACGGACGGATGGACAAAGCGGCAACTATATGCTCGCCCTTCGGGGAGCATAAAAAGTAAAAACACGATACAGTTACAATATACGACCGCTCAGTTATAAGGTTCGCAATTTCATAAATGATTTTACAGTATATTTATTGTACTATACAATGTATTAACTTCTAGGATATGCTCTTTGTTTACTTTAGATTTTCCGACAGCAAATGGCATATCGTACAATAAAGCAAAGAAAATAAAAGTTAAAGATCACTTACGCGTTTGATTAGTTCTCTTTCAATTTCTTCTTTGCTTGTAGATTCAGTTCTTGAAAGAAAAAAAATGCATTTAAAAATTGTTTTAAATCAATTAAGTTGCTACTATAAGGTTTGCTAACAGACTGTCAAAATAAGTTTACCGAAGCAATAACAATTACATGTTGAGATAATATGATTAAGTTTACCATGTTGTCTCACCTGTCGCTGTCGGTCCCTTTCTCAGGGTCTTTTCTTGGATCGCTACGATTAAATACATTGTGAGTTTTAAACTCTTCTGATTCGGTATGTTTTTTGACACATGATTCACACAATGTGTGTAGACAGTCAAAGCAAAATGCAGAAACAGCGGAAACGGTCCCTTTATCTTTGCATGGCTTGCAGAAATCTTTCGTCTCTGATGCTATAGATCCACTGAAAAGTAAAACGCAATCTTTAATATAAAAAATAAAACGTGTCTTTTTGGAAAATGAATAGATGGATTTCTTAATACATGTAAATGGTTTTCAGGTAAGTAACCATTTTTGAGTCAGTATAACAAGTTTAAAAGATTTTATTCGACTGGAAAAAAATAAACGTTTTCCAAAGGTATTCAACGTGTTTATTTGCTACAGTTCAATGCAGCGGAACTCACTCATTAGAATCAGGCTGTGGTTTTTCTTGTGTCGAGCTATCTCCATCTGATTTCTTTTCTAACAATAAGCGATGCAAGTTTGGATCTTCAGACTGCATGTTGTCTTCACTTAAATCAGAACAAGGTTGTATGTTGCAGTCAGCAGAAAAGGCAGACATACTGCTTCCATCGTTTGGCTCACAATTATCATTCTGTAGGTCGTTGATCTCACCAACATCTTTTCTTTCCTTTACATCTGACACAGATTCAGACGAATCAGGACGATCCTGTGCATCAAAGATGCAACTTGGAACAACACTAGAATATTGAAATATATAACACGAATTCAGATTCGGGGTCTTATATAAAACGATCGATTATTTTGTCATATTTAAAAAAAAACACATTTTAACGCTTTGAAAATAGTATTTTTCAACAAAGAATCGTTCGATCTCGTCGGCAGTGATATATACTAGCGGAAAAAAGAAACTGTGCATGGGTATAACATGCTATAACTTATGAGGCATGTAAGAAATTGCCGAAAAAAATCAACAGGGTTTTATCTGACCTTTATTCAACATTAGCTCAACTGACACGGTTATTGCATCAGCAGCTTCTTGGATAAGGATCAGTTTTCACAGACGTTCTCTAACCAAAGTTCAGCTCATCAATATCGTGTATATCCACTATTGGAATCGATGCATGCTTGACAACGAAGCCTCATTAATGCAACAAGTGTGCTGAAAAATACCTAGGAAATACCATTCCATATTCTCACAAGCACATGTGACAGGTCAGGTAACGACAACGGCTGATTTTGGAGGCGACGCAAGCGGCGCTGCATCTTATCCCACACGTGTTCTATAGGCGACATATCAGGTGGCATTGCAGGTCGGTGACGATCCGTGCGACGTGCAGGCGAGCTGTTGCATCGTGGCATTACGTTGCTGCACAAATGGAAGGACGTAATGATTTCGTGAAGGTAACTGATGCCAGTAAGTGTGCCGTCCACAATCACAAGAGCTGTTCGGTCACAAGATGAGATGCCATCCAACACCATGACACCATCTCCGCCGAATGGACGTCGTTGAATCATACAACTGTCAGGGAAACGTTCACCAACACGACGGTACACTCTAAACGACCGTCGCTGCTGTCAAGATGAAACCTGGACTCGTCCGTGAAAAGAACACGTGCCCAGTTCTGCTGCGTGAATTGTATGTGTCGTCTACAACAGGCAAAATGTGCAGACGATTACGCTGCTGGAGAACAGGCCGTATGGCTGGACGTCGTGGACTCGTTCAAGCAATCGATTACGTACCTTTCGGGGACTAATTCTTCTAAGACCAGGAATACTTGTAGCCGTCAAAGAAGCAGTTCTGGGTCTTTCACGGAGGTACGGATGTACGTATCCTGGCGATAAGACGTTACGCGTGGACGTCCTGACCGAGGCCGTCACTAGTGGTCCCAAACTGTTGGTATGGTCTCCACAAGGCGTCTACAGTATTTTCGTGCACGCTAAATTGTCTTTGTTCGTCAGTATGACGCACACCAGCTTCGATCATGCCTACGGTGTCGCATCTGTCAGTTTCATTCAACTTTGGCATGGCGTATCAAAGACGTTTTTCAAAATTAAACTTGTTTTGTCTCTTACAGGTATTAACACTATGTTTTTACACAAGTTTGCACGACAAACATGTTTGCAATTGACTGCTGACCGAAAACAAAACACGTGAAAACGAAGACTTTGGCTAGACAGTCAAACTGTCCGTGCAACTCTTGCACTGAACGTAAATGACCGAGAGGGATACACAACTTACTTGTATAAAATTACAAGCTTGAACGATACATGAACATTTTACACATGCACATTTTCTTTTTTCCGGTGGTATATATTAACCTAGTGTTTGTTTTAGGCTAAATAATAAGCACGGGATTCCAAACTTTAAACTGTCCTATACAAAACTGATGAACGACTATCAAAAGACATCTACATTCAGAAGAAGTAGTTGACAAATTACATTAGTTCTGAATTGTATTTATTTATTAATGTAGACTTTGATATGGCTCTTAGTTGAAACATTGTAAACTCACTCGTTCAAATCTGAGGGAGAATTATTTACGTCCGTTTGATTCTCTGGATTGATAACTTCTTGAGAGGATTCTTCCAATATGTTGCTTTGACCGTCACTTCAATGTACAAGCAAATGAAACACATGTTAATATGATATGCTTTAAACAGAATCCGGTTTTATTTAAAAACAACATTCGAAACGATCTGCAATTACCATAAAGTTTAGGTTAAGTTAAGAAAAGTAATACAATAAATCCATATGAAAAGCTTCCAGATGTTTAATAAGCATAATGAATATACAACTTACACTGATACTTCATCGAGACCGCTTGCAGGTTCTACAGATTGAATAACACGGTGTTTTTCAGTATCAACTGACTTTCCATGTTCCTCAGCACACTCTTTGCACAATGCATATCTGCAGGTAAAACAGTATGCTATCGCCACAACTGTGTGATTTTTGCAGAGGTCGCAACCACCAGTACCGGTACCTGTTGAGGTACCTGGTCTTTTCTGTTGAGCATTTGTTTGCTTGTTGGCATTTTTGTGCTCTTGAATTTCGTGGGATCTCGTAGCCTTCTGTGATTTATGAGCTTTTGAGCATTCGTCGCACAAAACTTCATCACAGTCGACGCATCTAGATGCTGCTGGACGATCTATCTTTATAAAGCTACAGGCCTCACAAACATTACGTATATCCTCTAAAACAAACTTAGTCAAAATGTGACCGCGTGTTGCTTTCTGCGATCTGTGAATACGGCCACAGTGGTCGCAATACAGCTCATCACATTCTACACATTTAAATGTTGGGGTGTTTGAAACCCCATTTTCAAAACAAGGTTCACATACTGCTACTGTTTTTTCTGAAACCTCTTCAATATCCTCTTTTATATCCTCCAGAACGTGGCCTCTTGTTGCCTTCTGTGAATTATGAACTAATGCGCAGTTTTGACAAAGAGATTCCTCACATAAAGTACAGTATTTAGTCGCATTGTTTGTTTGATTGTGTCCATTATAACAAGGCTCGCAGTGTGTTGATAATTGGATGGCCATTGCAACACAAGCTGGAGATTTGTCTCAGGTGATTATATACAATACCAGTTTTGACTTGCCTGAAGTGGAATGTTAAATTGTCGGTGGATCTATCAAGATAATATTATAGACAAAAGAAATATTTTGAGATAAACATTTGACATTCAGACAGAGATTCTGTTCTAAGAGGTGACGTAGAAAAAGTTTTCAGGCATTTGATTAAGTGATTATTCAGATTGACTTTTTACTTCTCGAAAGTAGAAAAGGTCAGACGTTAGCAGTTAAAAGCGAAGAAAATCACTTTAATGACCCTTGAAATAAAGGATGAATTCAGTTTATGCTATATTATACGACGGCACGAAACAAAAAGGGCACTTATGAGCCTATGAGAACTTTGCTCGTAAGTGAGACTATCTTAACATTTCTGAGTTAGTGATTTTGCAAACAGTACCATCATGGATCTACTTATTGAGGTTTGAATGGAGTATGCGATTTAAGTACTTCAGATATCTGTGTTTAAAGTTTGAAGACTTTGATACAATATCCGATGTTCAGGTTTTAGATTTTAATGAATTCTCGGATCATGCGCTCTCACCTGTCTCTTTGAAACTGAAAAATGTAATATAAATTTGGGGTTAGTGCGACTTCCGTTGTGATACAAACTCTTTTAATTAGGACAAAATTAAAATACTCATGTAATAAATAAATCATTTATCATTCATTACTAATTATTTATTTTAGTGATTATCAATAGTATTCTAAACATATCTTTCACTTGGTAGAATTTTGGAATTTAATCTAAATATTCACTAAAGTCCCTTGTAAATACCACTTGCTCATCACGATAAAGCGAAAGAAGAAAACGTAAGGCTTTGCAACCATTTTATTATCGTCCTAGGTCACGTTACAAAGCATTAATGTATTGGTTTCATTTTCAATACTTGGAAGAAGTTCAACGTGTTTTTTCAATTACTTTTCTCAGAAAAAAAGAAACAGAAGTAAATTCGTGTTGTCATAAACAATGCAGTAACTAGCCCATAACGAAATATTGATTTCAGATAACGTTGCCTTTAACCTACCATTTTTATGAATTTAGCGTCTTAATTTTAAAGTATTTATTTTCATTTTCATTTAACGATATATTATCGTTTTTGGCAGCGTTTCAATTTCTGTTAAACATTATTTTTTTCATTTCCAATGCTTGGAACAAGGTCATTTCCAATACTTGGAAAAGGGTAACGTAGTTATTGCAATTATAAACCGATAAAATCAATAAAGGATTTAGAAAACTTGGTACCGACTCGATTATCTACGGTGGCACAGAGGTGACATGCACAACTTTTTATGCTCCCCTAAGGGCGAGCATATAGTTGCCGCTTATTCCGTCCCAAGCAGTACAGTGCACAAGAAACATAACTCTTGTTTTATTAATTTTTGAGTTATTGCGCTTTGAAATTTCTCATACTTATTTTTTTCCGGGGCATATCTCAAAAAGTATAAGAGTTATTAACTTGAAACTTTATAAGTAGATAGATCTCATTGATGAGCAGTGCAGTGCACAAGAACCATAACTCTTGCTTTATTAATTTTTGAGTTATTGCCCATTGAAATTTCTCATACTTATTTATGCCCGGGATATATCTCACAAAGTATAAGAGATATTAACATGAAACTTTATTGGTAGATAGATCTCTATGAGGAGAAGTGCAGCGTGCAAGAACCGTAACTTTATTTTGCATAATTTAGGAGTTATTGTCCTTTGTTAATTTTCATACTTTAAAGAAATACATGGGATTGGCATTTATTCGGGGAGCATCCATCGGTTCTACTGATTTTTTTTATTGCATTTCTCTTTGTTAACGAGATACTAACTCGAGGAAACGATTTATTATCTCGTGATAACGTGTCACTTAGTCGTGGAAACGAGACGAAAAAGAAGAGAAGTGCATAATCTGACCAAAAAATTGCATTTGAAAAAAACAGCAGCACAAAAAAGAGACTCGTTTTATATTGTGCTATACTTTTTTTTTCAAAGAAATATTTTTTTTAATTGCACTTCCCTTTTTTATCTCGTTCCCACGAGATACTAATTCGAGGGAATGATAAGTATCCCCTGGGAACGATATATTAAGTTGTTCCCACGACAAATCTAACTCGTTCCCACCAGTTAGTAAGTCGTTTCCTCGACAAAGCTAACATGCACTGTTCTTATTTTATAACACGATTCTTTAATTGTTGTGCTACTCTTTTTTATTCAGATGCATTTTTTTCAGATTTTCACTTTTCTTTTTTTTATCTTGTTCCCAAGACTCAGTAACTCGTTATCACGAGATAAGGAGAAAGATGTATACATAGGTGAGATGTGCGCAGCACATCCTCTTTATACTCAAGGCAAAATCTTGACATTGCATCATTTCAGGTGACCTTGACCTCTGACCCGGTGACCTGGTTCATGTGCATGACACGAAGTCTCATGATGAACATTTGTGACTAAAAACTCAATTCATGTTATTTAAACATTTTGATATTTTTATTTGATCTTTGACCTCTTGTGACCTTGATCTTCATTTTTTCGCAATACAACTCAGCTAACTATGGAGAACATTTGTTATGACTTATATAAAAATCCATCCATGTATAAAGAAATATACCCACAAATGAATGTTTTAATATGTTATTTGACCTTTGACCCTGAAGTAAGACCTTGACCTTTACCACTGAATTTTTCGCGCGACACTCTGCCTCACTATATAGAACATTTGTCCCAAGTTAAATTAAAATCCCGCAACGCATGTAGAAGTTACGCTCCGGACACGGGTATTGAGCTGACCCTCAAAATGTGACCTTGACCTTTGAGCGGCAGACCTGGATTTTGCGTGTCACACACCACCCCACCATGGTGAACTATTTTTTAATCCTTCAAAGCATGATCAAGAAATAGACCGGACAAATCTAGACAGACACACAGACTGACGGACGCACATACACCAAACCACAAAAAGTGAAAAGCACTGTGACTAAGTCGACCTCACCACAAGAGGGCTCTGACCACTAGCGTTATACTTTAAAGCAAAAGCAAGATACAGCGCCAACAAACAAATTTTGATATTTTTATATGACCTTTGACCTCTTGTGACCTTGACCTTCATTTTGCCCGAGACAAATTAACTCAACATGGAGAAAATTTGAGCTAAGTTCTATTAAAATTCATCCATGTATTTAGAAGTTATACTCTCAAATGAATGTTTTATTTTGTTATTTGACCTTTGACCCCTAAATGTGACATTGACCTTTGCCACAGACACTTCAATTTTTCAAATCCTCTGACAACTCAGCATAATATTTCAAAGCATAAGCATGATACAGCGCCAACAAACAAATTTTAATATTTTTATTTGATCTTTGACCTCTTGTGACCTTGAATTTGGCCTACATTTTGCGCGACACAACTCAATTCAACATGGAGAACATTTGTGCTTAGTTAAATTAAAATCCATCCATATATAGAAGTTAAACTCACAAATGAATGTTTTAGTTTTTTTTTAACTTTTGACCCCTAAGTGTGACCTTGACCTTTTCCACAGACACCTGAATTTTTCGCGTGACACTCCGCCTTACTATGGAGAATATTTGTTCCACGTTATATTAAAATCCCTCCATGCATGTAGAAGTTACGCTCCGAAAACAGGTTTTGCGCTGACCCCCAAGTGTGACCTTGACCTTTGAGCGGCGGAATTAGTTTTAAGTGCGACAAACAACCTCATCCTGGTTAACATTTGTACCAAATTATCTTGTAATCCTTCAAAGAATGAGCAAAATATAGACCGTACAAATCCGGACGGACGCACGGACGCACAAACACCGAGCTAACGCCAAAAGTGGCGACTAAGTCGAGCTCACTGCAAGCGGGCTCGACAAAAATTTCTGAATGTAAACGACGCTTTTGCCTGCCTGAGCGAAAGTGATTCAAATTTACCTTAGCACAGTCCAAAAAGACGAATTGAAATCTAGTCAGGAACTTTCGGTAAGGTCTATCGAAAGTGTCAAAACAATTTTAACGTATGATAATACAGGAAACAAGAATGAAACTCAAGACAAAATGTCTTGTTGTGCTTGCCGAAGGTATTCTAACAATGAAAATATTATTAGTTCATTTGACTTTAGTTCAGTGTCTTGATTAAAATTGAAAGACTTACCAGTTAAATTTGTGCAATAGCTAAAGTTCCTAAATCCATCCAGATGATGTTACAATCATTTAAAAGTTACAATGATTTTAGGATATTTGGAAGCAAACTGAATATGACGAGACTTGATCAAGCTATTTATCAATTTATCAAGGTCATATTTCAAGGACTAAATGGAATATTATTAGAATAATTATCCATACTTGGAAGAAGTTTCAATCCACTTCAAATAATTTATTTTCAAGTTTCAAAACAGTTAACAAATCACGTTAAACTTGATATGCTGTGCATTATAAGCCGAAATAGATATTTTTATTCGTATTTGCATTTGCACAAGTTTACAATGACTTGCTTTTCGCAATCATGTTACTGCTTTCTGAACGTTCAAGGTTGTCTTTTAAGTTAATCAATTAAACTGCAGAAAATTCAAGCTGATATCAAAACGACAAAATTCAATCAACGACGAAGTTTCAATGAATTAAATGTTAACAATGTTATTACAACCCTGCTACTGTAAAATCAACAACAACAGATTTCACGTATAATAACCTTACTGTGGTAGCTTAGATGGATTTTGCGTTAATTAACATTTATCAGTTTTTCCAAGAAAAAGAAAGGCTGTCATATTATAGAAAGGAAAACATTTTTGTGTTATAAACCTAGTTTCAAATACACTAGTGATCTTTCCACTAAATAGTATTGAAGTATTCTCAATGTTTTATTCGTTGTCTCATTAAACTTTCTTTTGCATCAATTATGTGCAGTTTGCAAACATTCAGTCTATAGAAGTCAGATACATTTGGAACAAATAAGTCCAAAAGAAAACAAATAGACGAAAATCTCTTTGCCTTTCAATTACTTTTGATCCATTGCCAAATTTGTTTTATCGGGCCGTTTCATTAACTTGTTTTAGAGACTCCCATTCGTCAAAACATGTTAATCATTACTTCTAACAAATTGGACAATGCCATATAAGGAAAATAAACTGATTCTTGTGAATGGAAACACTGATTTGTTCTTCTTTTCTGCTTTAATAAACTTATGGTTTGATTTACTCTATGCTACGTCGTGTGACATCAACACATTGCAAATTAAGTGCCAGCCACAATTGAATATACCTGAAAGAACTTATAAACAGATGAATAACATCTGGACTTAGATAGAAAATAAACAAATTCGTCCAAACATGTGACATTTAACTTTGCAGCAGTATCGACTTGACAATAACGTATTTCTTAGAAAAAGAAAATAAAACTAGCTCTAAAATACAGAAAACCAATAACAGTATAAAGTATTTTCTGAAAATTGAAGGTGTACGTGCACTTTGTTGCATAGACAATATTTACTCATCCAATCTTATGGTGTCCTGTTTGAGCCATAGTAGTTTTTTTTCGGGTGAATGTCTTTTTTTCTGAATGGATGCTGAAAAGACTTTCACCCGTTTTCAGGCTTAACTAGAATTCTGCATTATATATATTCTTAACGTAAATACAGAAGCACACCAGCCAATCTTCGGTGCACAACACGATTTTTTGCAACTCTGCAGATTTCTTATTATAAAAGACCGTTTTACCTTTCAAGCGACGGATTGTTTTGATAAAAAAAGGTCCGCGAGACAGCATAAAACAGGTGCACGGTGACGTCGTATCCTACTATTGATATCACACATACATTAAAATTCGGAATAAAATAACGAAAACTAAAATTTTTATTCAGCACTTTTTTTATAGTAGCGTATGAATTTACAACTTTGTTCATAACGACATAATTTTTGTGTCCAATCAGGTGACTGTCTGGCGGTTTGGAATAAAAAGTACTTCTAACGTTCAACACATTTTATTTTCTGTTGAACGAGAATTATGCAAATATATGAAAAGAAGAACAATTTTCTACTCAAATAAAATAATATTATTATATCCAACAAAATATAAAACATTTTAAAATACGTTTCAAACGTTGTCATTTTATTAGCTCACCTGTCACGTAGTGACAGAGCGAGCTTTTCTGATCACCTTTTGTCCGTCGTCCGTCCGTCCGTTAACAATTGGTTTGTTAACACTCTAGTGGTCACATTTTTGCCTCAATTGTCATGAAACTTGGTCAGGATGTTTGTCTCATTAATATCTCGGACGAGTTCGAACATGGGTTATCAGGGTTAAAAAACTACGTCACAGTGCCCAAATATAGAAAAACCTTGTTAACACTCTAGAGGTTACATTTTCAGCCCAAATAATCTTGAAATTTGTCAGAACGGTTGCTTTTATGATTTCTAGGTCAAGTTCAAATATAGGTCATCTTGGTTCAAAAACTAGGTCACAGAGCCCAAATATTGAATAACCTTGTTAACACTCTAGAGGTAACATTTTTAGACCAAATAATCTGGAAATCTGTCAGGAAGGTTGCTTCTAAGATTTCTAGCTCAAGTTTAAATATAGGTCATCTTGGTTCAAAAACTAGGTCACAGAGCCCAAAAATAGAAACATCTTGTTAACACTCTAGAGGCTACTTTTTCAGTCCAAATATCCTGGAAATTTGTCAGAAATGTTCTAATGATGATTTCTAGCTCAAGTTCAAATATGAGTCATCTGGATTCAAAAACTAGGTCACGGAGTCCAAAAATAGAAACATCTTTTTAACACTCTAGAGGTTACATTTTCAGCCCAAATAATCTTGAAATTTGTCAGAACGGTTGCTTTGAGGATTTCTAGGTCAAGTTCAAATATAGGTCATCTGGGGTCAAAAACTAGGTCACAGAGCCCAAATATTGAATAACCTTGTTAACACTCTAGAGGTAACATTTTTTGACCAAATAATCTGGAAATCTGTCAGGAAGGTTGCTTTTATGATTTCTTGCTCAAGTTCAAATATGGGTCATCTTGGTTCAAAAACTAGGTCACAGAGCCCAAAAATAGAAACATCTTGTAAACACTCTAGAGATTACATTTTCAGCCTAAATAATCTGGAAATTTGTCAGAAAGTTTGCTTCAAAGATTTCTAGCATAAGTTCAAATATGGGTCATCTGGGTTCAAAAACTAGGTCACAGAGCCCAAAAATAGAGACATCTTGTTAACACCCTAGAGGTTACATTTTTAGTCCAAATGTCCTTGAAATTTGTCTGAAAGGTTGTTTCAATGATTTCTAGCTCAAATTTGGATATGGGTCATTTGGGATAAAAAACTAGGTCACATGGTATAAATATGTAAAAAACTTTTTAACACTTCAGAGGTTACATTTTCAGTCCAAATATCCTGGAAATTTGTCAGACAGGTTTTTTTTGACGATTTCTAGCTCAAGTTGGAGTATGGGTCATCTTGGGCCAAAAACTAGGTCACAGAGCCCAAATATGGAAAAACTTTGTAAACACTCTAGAGGCTACATTTTAAGTCCAAATGTCCTGGAAATATGTCAGATAGGTTGTTTTGATGATTTGTAGCTCAAGTTTGGATATGGGTTATCTGGGGTCAAAAACTAGTACACAGAGCCTAAATATCGAGAAACCTTATTAACACTCTAGATGCCACTTTTTCAGTCCAAATATCCTGGAAATTTGTCAAAGAGATTGTTTCAATAATTTCTAGGTCAAGTTCGAATATAAGTCATCTGGGGTCAATTAAAAAGGTCTATAGCAACTTTGTTAAAAGCAGTCATACTCAGGTGAGCGATACAGGGCCATCATGGCCCTCTTGTCATTTTATCAAGAGAACATTTAAAGAACAACGGCAAAATTATCACTCATCAGAGGATGGACAGTGTCTGAATTGCCGATTTAATGATCTTAAATGATGTATGGGTGCCGTAAAGTGATGTTAAAGGTTCCACCAGTGATTGTTGTGTTTGAAAACGTTTAATGCACTATTTGCAGGCAAAGAATCGAAGGCAGACCGGGTTGCAGTATTATGACTGATGCTATTGGAGTTTGTGCACAAATGATTAGCTAGGTAAATGTTTGCAGAAACTATCGCTGATGGGGCATCTAAAAAATTGAAAAGATTTCTATTGTGCATTTGATAATAAACGGTAGTTATTTAAGGAGCTGGTGTTTTTGTGGCCAGACACATGGACATCAAGAGTGTCAGAGATTCACTTTCAAGGAACCTCTGACAAAGGCGTTTCCTGGCTGAAGTGTTTGTGTTTTTTTTCCTAAACTGGATGTCTGGAAGATCTGCCTTCACTCCCATTGTTCTCAGCAGCTTGGATAACTTGTTTCGTCCAATGGGACCACGTACAAACCACTGATTGTAGCCAAGTTTCCAACTTGTGACCATTGTAAGATAAAAGGGATTTTCATTTCCTGAAAATAAGAAGGATTATGTAATTAATATTTCTAAATTTCAATGCTTTCCAATGTTATAATACAAAAAGGTACAGTGATTTAATTTTGCAGCAGACTATTGTCACCCCGCTCCTTCGTCCCCACATCTCAGGGAATGGCTGAGGGAATGTTCCGACATTTTACCTTTCGTCCGTCACCGCAATGCCGAGTTAATGTAGTGTTTTTTATTGCTTTGGAGATGTGCAAGTGCTTTTAGTTGAAATTCAACTTATTAAACTTATCTGCCTGCCCCCCATAGGACGGGGCCTTTTCCGGGCGTTAAAAATCCAAAAGTTAAAATCCCCGCTATTCCACGTAGGAAGAGTGTGGATAGCGAAGACAAAATTAGCCTTGTTTAGGGGACAAAATAGCGGGATGCATGTCAAACTTGCATTTATGTAGCATTTGAATGTAAGGTTTATTTAACTTCTTTTAAATTCTATACTAAAAAGTAAAAGTGTAATGACCATTTGATGTTTAATAATTTAAAACAAAATTATTTCAAATGGTTAAGAGAGTTCCGATTTCAGTCTGTAAATATTTGATTTTGTAACTCAATTCTTTGTTATAAAAGCATTATGCTTAAATCTGTTCCGTGTTATTACATAATGTAGACTCCTATATGATTTGTTAAACAACTGACTTAATTGATCTAAGGTAATAAGCCATCTCCGCGGTAACTTAAGTGTTTATTGGTAACGAGGCTCTCTTAAATAATTAGCTTCAAGTGGGATATTCCTGTTTGTACCAGCAACCACGGTAATATTGTTTTATTATAAAAAGGAGTAAAATTTTGGAATAAATATGCTTGTCTGTGTTCAGTTCCTACATGTACACCTCGTATGCCAAAATGGAAGGTGTTGTTGTACCAGAGTGTGTTAATGGATGAAACAGGGCAGTGGTTTCTAAACTGTTCTGTCTCGAACAGCTTTTCTTACCTCATCATCATTCGATGAATCAGCTGCATTGTCTTTGTTTCTTTACCTTTTCTTTTAAGGTTTTCCCCATTACTTCTCGGTGTTGCCATTGTCTAAATGAATTATTTTCTTCTCCCAACTGATGTGCCGTATTGATGTTCTTACAAATGTCTTTATGAAAAAAGTAGTTTGATATATGTATGAGTTCATGTTTTAGCTTACACAATGTCCTAAGAGGTGAGTTTTTGTGGTTGTATGTTCTCCGTCGTCTGTCAATATCTACAATTTGAATTTCTTTAAACAACATGTTCTCCTTACCCCATGGTGGATTTAACATGAATGGTCCTTCGGTAAACCTCTACAAAAATTGTTATATTAATGATTCCAGTCTGATGCATAAATAGGTCAGATGGGCTAAAGATAGTCTATAAAAATGAAATCTTCAAAAATCTCCTAAGAAACTACAATCCCCAGACTCTACGATCATATTCCTTGAGTCTGGGATCTTCCTGACCAATTCGATTTAGCTTAGTTACAGTGTCATGGCTAAGATGTTGACTTCCCTTAGTTTTAATTCTGTTGAGAGCCAAGTCACAGATGTGATGGGAGATTCTGCCAGAGCTGCATGGTCTGGTTATATTTTACCGTATTTTTTCACTAGAACACACAAGTTTCCATCAGTGATATTGTGCGCATACTTTTCAGTCCCACCTTCACTTGAAAGTAATCCTCTTTCATTCTTTCACTATCCACAGTCCCATCCCCGTACACTGTACCAAGCTCATCAAGTTCCTCACAACCAAATGCTTCTATGGTGCTATTTCTTGGGATAAAAGGGGAATTCAACACTGTGTTGATAAAGTTCAGCAATTTCAGCGAGTCCTTGTTGAACCTTGTTTGAAGATTTTCGCACAGTTCTGTCAAGTACCGAATTGCAGAATTCTGGAATGATATTCTCAAATTCTCTTTATCAAAAAGTTCCACTCCTCTGTACATACTGCTGTTTATTTCTCCATGTACTTTCAGAATTTCTGGTTCACTGTTCCTCTCAAAAGACTTTTTCGGAGTACTACCTACCATTGTATTCAACACAAGTACAGATATATCTACATCATCACTCTTAACGCACGTGACAGTTTCCCAATCACAGAAAAAATATCCTTCAGGAATGCTGTAGTAAATACAAATCCGACACTTTTCACCTTATTTAAAAGACCTTCTGTGTCACAATTTCCTTTCAAAGCTTGATGTTCAAAAGTAAGATACACATCCGAGATAGCCGACACAGCACCTTGTAGCGACAACCACCGAAAACTGGCTGTCTTTGAGTGTGACATATGTCATATACTTATCATTCAGCACATCTTGCATAGCTCTTAGTTCATAATACCTAATTGCGGAGTTGGAATAGAAACGATACACCAGCTTTTGAGTAGTTTGGTACTTATCAAATGTATTCACATTCTTACATGCATATCCTGTTGCTAAGGCAAGCTTACGGGCCACACAATGAATCTGGATTAATTTTGGACAATATTCAAGAAAGTCTAACTCCAACACCACGTTCTGTCCCGTCAATACAGCCGCACCATCACTGGCCAGAGTTGCTAATTAATATTTTGGCATTTCCTTCTTTTTAAATGAATCCACAATCACAGCTTGTTTCTGCTTTTCCATCGGGAACACATATACAGTCTACAAACAGCAAAACAGGCTCTTTGCTTTCCTTCTGCAGACACTTTATGTACACATTTAATTTCTTATGCACTGTTATGTCTGTACTCTCGTCAGTTTTAAGTCAAAGGTAGTCTGAGCTTCTGATGTCTAAGACCACAGTGTTTCCAGTGTGCTGTTGATAGCATCAGACATGTCCATTTTCGCTTCTTCACTCCTGTAGATTTTCGAAGAGTCCTGGAGTTCCGAAACTTACTTGTATTTGAGTAACATAACAATTTCCAAGCAGTTTCTGTAACCTTATTGTTTCTAAGCAGCAGTCAACTTTTTTTAATTCATTTAGTTTACTGCATACAAAATTATTCTTGCAGTCACAGACTCAGTAGAAATGTTGCAGTATTCATTAATCATTTTTACAGAGTGATGGAGAAAGTAAAAAATGTTATTATCATGTACTTGTCTGCAGTTTTATTATGTTTCCATACTGGTTCATGGCCATTCCGTTTTTCTTGTGATACAGTACATAGTCCTCATCTGCACCGCCTTATATGCATCTGTGCTAGAGTCTATGATCTGGTCAGATTTTTTTTAATGGCAAAGTGCTTTTAGCTCTTCTTTTCACGAGATTCTTTTGCCTATATAGTCAGATGCTGCTACGTGCGAAATATCTAAGCTCTGGGCCCCAGCGCTTAGATATTTCGCATGTAGCATCACCTTGTGGTCCTTTTCAAAGTGGTATAAATCATACTCCTTGGATCAAAACTGGCCCTGACCTGGGGGTCACTTAGTTTACATACATTTATATAAGAAAACACATTTAAGTTTTCTTGTGTGAAACTACAATGCCCGGAGCTTATGTATTCCCCTTGTAGTATTGCCTAGTGGACCTCTGCAAAGTTATATGAATCATGGCTCCGTGGTCAAAAATATGTCCTGGTCCGAGGCCACATTTTGTACAGTGACTAAATATAATGGGAACCAATCTTTATAAATCTTTGATATTTGGCATTTGCAATTGTCTGATGGACCTCTGATTTGGTTTCATGAATAATGGCTTTGGGTCAGAAATGATCTTTCCCATGTGACGCCATGACCCTTAAGAACTATGACCTTTTCTTGCAATGGAAATCAGGTGAGTGATCATGACCGTCTTGTTTAAATTATTGGCAGTTATTTACAAACTACAATATTATAAATGAAATTTTTAAGTTAGTAGAATACTTAAGGGCCTTTTATTTAAGATCATTTGTTCTCCACCACTGATTAATGTAATGTACTGAAGTTGTCAGGTACTTTATGAAAACAAGTAAGTTCTGATACAGAATCCAGGATTACTACTAACTGAAATATTGTTAAAACAGGTGGTTAATCCTGAAAAGCTGAAACAACATATGATTCCTCTTTGCTATTATTATTCTTACGAACCAGAAAGTCCGCAACAGAAAGATGCAATAATAGACAACCCAGAGCGGGATTCGAACTCCGATCTCCCGGGTGAAAGGTCAACCCTCTAAGCACTGAGCCAAAGAAGCGATTCCTTGACGCAGTTATCAAAGGTTGTATTTATACAAATATAGGTAGGTATGCACTAGACCGTAACACATCCCCTCTTGAGAAAGTCATCATTTATGATGATGATTAGTGTTGTGTATATTTTAGATCAGTGGATCAGACAGAAATCTTTAAAGATTCTTTTTTTATTTGATTTTTGTAACTGAATCCAGGTGAGTCCGTAACAGAAAGATGCAATGCATCTTTGAATACACAACCCAGAGCGAGATTCGAGACCAACACCCTAACCACTGGGCAGAAGACAAGATTCCTTGACGCAGTTGTCAGAGGTTGTTTTTATACAGTTATAGGTAGGTGTGTGCTAGACTGTAACATTATGTTCATAATCAACATATTTTTTTTGTAATGTTCTTACTACTTTTACAGCAGAAGGGCAAAATTTGTGGTGGGAATTAAGTTACCAACGTGTCAATACTACCATTCATGCCTCTGATTGTGAATGGCTCATATTCTTTACCAGTTTTTGTCTGACTCTAATGATTAACCCCTCCTGGAAGTAAATGTCTAACTCGACAGCAGGTGGAATCAGTTGAACTTGTCTGTGTTCACCTTTTGAAGTGAGAAATGACCGCACAAGTGCAACATTAGATCGGGTTTTCGTTTCAGTTTTCAGTCATAATTTTTTGCAAACCTCCAAAAGACTTTTTCATGAACCTTTAGAGATGCAAATCTGTTTTCCTTGTTTCACAAGGTGTCACATGGCAAATGAACAGGAAAGTTCATATTAGTAACTAAAGCGGCTTCATTTATTGAATGATCTTCTGGATGAAGAGGTTTACAGACGGTAGATCTATTAGCGGTTAAAGAAATACTAGAATCTAATTCCGGAATAATTTCATGAGACAACGAACTGGAGGCAGTTGACTGAAGCAATGTACGTATATCAACGATTGTAATGAAGGTAGACAGAGGGCATATCGTCGTTTGACAAGATGCATTTGCTACAATCAGGGTCAAATTATATCATTCACATTGTCAGCTATGACAAACTTGTGCCATATGGATAACCAATTCATGGAGCTCTTGATGGATACTCCAGAAAAAAATGGTGAAAAGAAGTCCTTTAAAAAATGCTTGCTTGTCTTTGATCATTTAATGGAGACAGAAAGACTACCGAGAGTTGTAAGGGCAGATGCAGGAACAGAGAAATTCATTGTGCGTCGGATTTAAATGATGTTAAGACAACACCATAACGATGTAATAAAAGGTTACATTTTTTTCTAAAGGAAATTCGACTGCCAACCAGAATATTGAAATGTTGTGATGTATATTAATTTTGGTTGATATGTATATGATATTGACCGAGTTAGAAGTCTTTTTTATCCATGACGGACCCGGCCACGAGATTCATGTGAATACCGAGAGCGCGAAGCGCTCGAGATGTTTTCATGAATCTCGTGGACGGGTTCGTCATGGATAGAATGACCGATTTACGAGGTTGATATTCGACTTACACAACGGTCATCATGGCGAGTGGATATGATTCTGAAAACTTGAAAATCTTGTTAGGCTACATTAACCCTTAGCCTGCTAAATATATTAAATAGACTTGTCCATCTTTCAATTTGGACAGATCCATTAGTTGTTTATAGGAATGCTTATTGAAAATTTACCGTCTGAATGGCGAATAGTGCAGGCCATGATCAGACTGCTTAGATGTGCAGGCCGATCTTTGTCTGCACTTGTCGCAAAGGCAAACACAATTGCCGCCTGCAGGAGAAGGGTTAAGCAAGAACGCCGTCAACTGCAGCGATATCAACAACAACGTCGTCAGGCCAAGTGTTTTTTTAATTTTCATAATTTGGAGGTGCTTTTTCACATGTAAATATGGCAATTTTGAGAAAATTACTTGGTTAATTTTAGTTCCAAAATATATTTAAATTAATTTTCAACATAATAGTTGTTATTTATTTATTATTACTTCTACAGTATTACAACATAATTATATCATTTCTATAACATTGTTTATTTCGTGAATAAATGATACATTATTGTGGCAATGTCTTACTATAAAACATTTTGTACAATATGTAACGTCAGCTTGTAACTTGGAGTTGTTTCAAAAATCATCACAACAAAAACAATTCAATTTCATTTCAAAAAAAGTTTTAACACTAAGAAAACCTGAATATAAAGAATGAAATACGACTGTTTTACGGCACCCCACGTTTAATTTGTGATAGATCGTTATATTTCTTAATTATGTCGCAAAAGCAACGTTTACATTGTTCTAACCTCATTGATAATTAACGCACTTCTACAATTTCTACTAGGCTTTGTAATAACTCGTACATTTTGAAAAATACTTTGAAAAGTATGTAGTACATAGTTTTCTCACTTGGTGGATAAATTGCTCAATGTTACTTGCAGGGAACGAAATGCGTTAACAGTAGGTGATGCTCTTGTTAAGACCTCATTGTTTTCCTGAAATATGAGGGTGAAAAATTAATGAAGTTTATTCCGAGATTGTACTGCTATTTTGTGCCAGATTTGGCAGGTCTGTCATATCTCACGGACAGGTCTGTTTTATTTTAAAGATAGACCTGCCCTCGAGGAAAGAAAGACCAGGCATTGTGATTTCTATTCAATAATAGGTTAATACAAAATATTCAGGCCCGTCACAAACAATAGACCTGGAGTGTAAAGAGGTGTCTTGATTAACGCTAACAATGTACGCTTTCAATGCTTAATATTTTGTTTCAATGACCTAGGTCAAAACGACCTAGATGCTTTTCGTTTATATTACAACAATAACAGGATTTGCTCTCATAGACATTAATATGTTCCTTCAGGAATAGCAAATGTTTTTTATTATCAGTGTGTACAATGGGCTTTAAGAATTTTTGTTTGACAGTCCTTTGAGCAGAATGTAACTTCTCCCTTTCCGTACACAGATTATGATAACAATTTTTTGCATTGATTTTAATTTTTTACAGTTGAGCTCCCAGTAAATATCAGCCATCCAGAGTTCTGTTTGAAACTCTGAAAGCAAGCATTGAATCGTTTACAGAGGATTCTTAACGTTTTATGCTAGTTTTATATTCATGCCTTAAGGGGGCGTTTCTTTATTGTAATTAAAAATGACAGAACATGTAAAACAGACGTAAACAGACGTCTTTTGCTGACTCTTTCATTCGAAACAAGATACTGCATGCGATTACTGGTTCTCCTTAAAGTTGTAAGTTAAAAGGTGTGTCGAGGATTATATTTGCTTTAAGCATCTGGCCCTTTCCTTTCATTTTTGATATTTATGCTCACCGAAGGGCGATCATATAGTTGCGTCCGTCCCGTCCGTCCGTCCGTCATAATTTTGTCCGGAGCAGAACACAAAAACTATGAGAGATATCAAGACCAAACTTCATAGGTAGTTAGATCTCATTAAGGAGCAGAGCAGTGCACAGGAACCATAACTCTTGCTTTATTAATTTTTGACTTATTGCCCTTTGAAATTTCTCATACTTATTTTTTGTCCGGGGCATATCTCACAAAGTATAACAGTTATCAACTTGAAACTTTATAAGTAGATAGATCTCATTGATAAGCAGTGTAATGCACAAGAAACATAACTCTTGCTCTATTAATTTTTGAGTTATTGCCCTTTGAAATTTCTCATACTTATTTTTTTGTCCGGGGCATATCTCACAAAGTATAAGAGATATTAACATGAAACTTTATTGGTAGATAAATCTCTATGAGGAGAAGTGCAACGTGCAAGAACCGTTACTCTATTTTGCATAATTTAGGAGTTATTGCCCTTTGTTATTTTTCACACTTTAAAAAAATACATATTAAAAAATAGCTCTTTTGGAATTGGCATTTATTCGGGGAGCATCCATCGGTTCTACCGATTTCTTGTTCTATATATGGCTAACGAATAAGCACTGTCCATGTTGTCCTTTATTTGTACTAAGAAAGAAACGAGAGACCTACTAAGACTGTCTGGCCATAGGTGCCTGCCATCAAAGCTCTGCTAAGTAATATCGTCTTTTTATATTATGTGATTGAAAAGGCATAGAGGTAAATCAAGACAGTTTTGGTGATTAGTTACCTTGATCATAATCTCAGAATCCTCTGACTGAATCAGTCAATATTCTCACAGTCCTGCTCATTAACGTAACCATGTGACAATTTTTATACTGTCATAAAAGATGTCGACGCAACACGGCTCCCGGTTTCAATAAGATTAACTACAATCCTATGATTTATGGAGAAAGTATCAATAGACAGGAATCGTCAGAGCCTTCTTCTCCAACGCTTTCCTGTTTTTAGAAAAAAATGAAATTATTTTCGTTTCGAACAATACATGGTTTACAGTATGTTATTTTTCATATTGCAAATATTTATGACTGTACGGTAATGTGATTTATTTCTACACGTTCATATATAGTTTGGGTCGTTTTTCTCGTGCGAATAGAGTATAAAAGGGTGATTTGTGTTTGAATGTGTCACTCGAGGTCTGTATTTGACAGAGAACACAGGTATGACGGAAGAAAACAGTGTTTGTCTTACCCGCTCACCCACCCTTGTTTGTTATTTATACGTTTTGTACTTTCTGTAGTTTCATTTCAGATTGTATTTCTGGTCGTCTTCTTCCAAGCTTCTGCAGTTCGTGATGAACCCTCGTTCCAGACAGGTCTTTGTTTCAAGCTTTGGAAGTCTAAAACACTACAATCTGTTGCTTGCTTTTGATTTGTAATAATTCTGTCAAATACAACGACCTATTCCTAAATCGCCTTTGTTGTTGATTACATGTATTTGAGAATAGAAAATAATTGATTTACTCACGACTTAGTGAGTAAAGAAAAATTATTACAATTTACAAGGGAGGTAACAAGAAAGCAACTAAGAATGTGTATCTGATGTACAGATTCCCTCGCTTTGGTGGACAATTGCCACAAATTTTCATCTTATTCAGAAGAGCCGGTATTCCAGATTAAAGGACTAGGCCACACTTCTATGTCCAAAAATATAGAATACTACCAACCTGTAAGATCGTGTCCGCTCTTTAACACAGTAGTTCATCACAAGATTCAAAATTAACATATATCTGGTGTTCACCAGATTGAGGCTATGTATCTGTTTTTCTATCTATCCGTTCGTACTATAACCGAACGATAAATGAGAGGATCTAAAAACAACTATGTACACATTTTTCTTTCATGTGATGCAGTTTGATGTGAAGAAATTGTATACATATTTATTTTTTAAAAACCTCTCATTTATCGCTCCGTCTGTCCGTCTGTCCATCCGTTAGCAAATTCGTGTCCGCTTTAAATCTCTTGAACCGCTTGAAGGATATTCATAAGCTTGAGTAAAATGTTTATCTCATATTGAAGACGTGCAGTACCCACATTTCAGGCCAACCAATTTAAAGACAAGGGTACAGTTCCAGTTCAAGAACACAGATCAGGCCGTAGAATTTATGACCGATCCATATTAAAACTCCATGTAGGATGTTCATGACAGTTTGGTTAGATGTTTATCTCATCAAGGCAATATGCAGAGCCAACATTCCATGGCCGCTGAAGTTGCACAATTTGGGACAACACATTTGTCGTACATTTTTTGGAACGCTTTCTGTATACATAATGAACGGCTCGAAGGATATTCATGAAACATTGGTCAGATGTCTATTTAATCAAGACAACGTGCAGAAGCTACATTTCAGAAGCACCAATTTTAGATCAAGGTCGCATTCAAGGTCACAAGATCAAAGATTTGAGCTAAAGAATCCATATCCGCTCCATATCTTCTAAACCTATTTTAAGATAATTATGAAACTTTGGTCAAATTGAGGGGACGTATACAGCTAACATTCCCAACGCTCTAAACTTGTACATTTTTTTATTATGCATGTTCGGACAAAGAATATTCAATGTCAGACGTATATTGCCCGGCAGTCAGTGGAGGAGCTTCTTTTTTCTCTCTTCTTTTTGAAGTATCACAGGAGAGATTGACATAACATCTGAAAAATATTTACAAGGCATGAGGTTAGTGGGTATTTCAAATGCAAGGGACAGTTAACATTATGCAAAAATCTGACAAGATCATGGCATATAGCGTAAATAACATCACAAAATCTCAGGTATGATAATCAGGTACAATAAGATGGTTCAATACTTACTTAAGCAAAATTGACAAAAGATATTGTAAAGTTGCTAAATATTCAAAACTAAAAAGTGTCTTAACAATATGTTTCGCACTATGTCAAATGTACTGTATAAACAAAATTTAATCTCCATGAACATGTCCATGAAAACATTTCGTTATCATCAGAACTATATTTTCAAAGCGTAGCTTTTAATACAATCTAAAGCTTGAGACAATCGATCCAAAAAGGCCGTCTGAAACAGTATCATTTAAACTAGCGTCTGTACAAGTTCATGTTAAGATACGTTGCAGTATTTGCATATCTTAAGTAGCATGTCGGCGAAGCGTATTTTAAGATCATATTTTACGCTGGTTTACTTATTTTGGCTGTCTTTTGCCGGACTCTGCTGATTGTGAAAATTTGCTATTTATTCTTTATGGAGAACATATATACAACTTTGGTTAACTGTAGTGATGTAACGATTATCGATTTAAATTGAGTAATTGTTGGCGGTCATGTTATGTCGGCGAGAATCGGAATCAATGTTGCCAGGTGGCAAGGGAAGTTACTCTTAGAGGGAATCTGTTTCAACAGAATTACATTTGACATTGTAAATGCATCAAATAACTGGATAAATAAATGATTCAGTACTATTTAAATTGTTTTATCATGAATCCAAACAGAATTTGTTGCGATATTACTGGCCCAAAAAGGGTCACGGTATGTGTGCATGACTTCTGAAGGTGTTTCCAGTTTCTCTGTATGTTTATAACATTTCGATTATTTTCCTATAGTAAATCGAAATGCTCTCTCCGATTCAATTCGATAATATATTTCCATTTAGTCCGATTTTACAACACTAGTTAACTGTCAACATTCAACCAATTAATTGTTGATGTACATTAAACATAACAAGGTCAAAAGAACTTTGGATCATACACTCACTGAGTTATAAATCCCTCTTCTCAACTCACTGCCAATAAAACCTGGGGAAAGAGAACATGTTTCGCAGAGAAATAACTCACTGTTTATACAACGTGAAAGCATGTAAAGTATGGTGCTTGTGAAATGATACAGCAGTACAGCATTTTCTAGCAACACATGTACCTGCACGAATCATGTGCGCTGTAAATTAACAAGTAACAAGTAGCAAGCAATGTCGGCTACTTTGAGTAGATTTATCGGCCCTCTCTCGTTACACTAAACACACGTTTCTAGACGCTGGTGGCAATTTAAAAGTCTTAGTTATTGTAATAAAAACAAAGGGAGCGTGGATATGTAATTAGATATTGCCAAATGGTTTGATCTATTGGATATATTGATTTTGCAAACGCAGTTTGAAACACCGTGTCCTATTTATAGAAACGTGCACCTGTATTGCATTTACAAATGAGTGGAGTTATTTCTTATAGAATGAATGATACTGTGGACCTTTTCATTATCTGGTAAGTAAGCATGTATCAATTTCTGTAATATAAGTAAATATAAAAAAGAGATTTACGCAAAACATTTTTTGAGTGTTAGATTTTTCAAAAAGTTCAAAGGTGTCCAGGACCGCAGCGGATACCCCAGGTCAACTTACCTAGTAAGCATGGTTGTCAGAAAATGGGCTCGAACCTACACTCTTTTGTATTTTACTTTACTTATTAGAATCGATAGGGTTGAAATTATTAATCTGAATGTATTTATGTATGTCTGACTTAATGTATGTCAGAATGACTCTTTTTTATCCACCTACCATTCCTGTGACAGAATTATACTCTATGTACTAAGAATAAAATATAATTGATAATGTTGTTCCGATTACTTCTGGTAAAACTCAGTCAATTCATGCATAAAATAATGCTCGTATTGTGTAATACATTAGGTTTCAACGTGAAGTTTTCTTGCGGTTTACAAGGGTACTTTCAGTACACAATGGTTTCGAATGATTGTGAATCGCTATATTGATATTTTCTTCTTCAATATAGATAATGGTAATTTGACTTACACAGGTATAAAATAAAACATATCAGAAATAATTAGAAGCCTTGACACTGAAGAGATATCTAGCACACTCAGATTCATGAAAGAATTCATATCTATTCCAAAGTATTTGTACATGTTTCATTTAAAAGAAAAAATGAAATTAAGTTTGTTCTTATAACTTTTTGTAGTACTTACTTTGAGTTACTATAGAGATGCACGGGCTACTTAGGAAGTTATGGGATTCTCAAGAACTGACGTCTGCATGTAAGGGAAATGTGATTGATTTATATGATTTGTCATTTACTGAGAATGTCGAGTTCATGGAAGTTCAGACCTTTCTTTCTGGTCTTGTAAAGAAATGGTATTGCAATATTACTCGATGAAAACTTGGGGTCATGGCGGTATCATATGTCAGAACGTGAATTTACGTCAGTGAAATCAAGTTGAGATTTAAAGCTTATTCACTTGTAAATGCGTAAAATCAGCCATTTTTTAAAATCAAAAAGATGTTATAAGCGAGATTGTGATACATAAATTACACTGTTATGGTGTATTTAAAAATGCACATTGTTCATAAAGGGAACAATCGACGCCTTACAAATACAGGTTACAGTATCTTAAGGTCTTTGACAATAAAAGTAGCCAAAATCATTATTTTACGTTCCACTGGTATCATCGTATACCATTGCTGTAACTTCTATTTGGTTACATATAGCATATTATTTCATTTTGTACTTAGTTTCACTGTGATTACACCTTTTTCATACAATGAAAACAATGTCCTTGAAACATGTCACGAGCGTAACTCCAAAAGCGAGTAACATATTACATAATTGTTAAAGCGACCATTTTCTTAAACATTTGGCATGTTAGACTGAATTTCTCATTGTTGAAAGCAATTACAACTGGTATAAAACTATGGTTTAACATGTTATAAAAAGTTTAGAATGAATAAGGTGAACGTGCAAAATTTCCACGTGCCCTGGAGGGCGTTTATAATTTTTTACTGTAGGATCAGTACTGACTTTTGAGATGGCTGATTTAATATACGATTACATGACGGTATTTATGTTAATAAGTGTAATTACGCGTTCTGCACTTCTGGCGATAATAATACTTGTACTGCACATACTTTAAGATCAAAACAACAAAAATATGTGCCAGTTTATTTGCGATACACTCTTGATTTTGTGTGTGTGTGTGTGTGTGTGTGTGTGTGTGTGTGTGTGTGTGTACGTAGGGTATCCTCATTAAACGCAAGTTAATTTTATGTATATACATTTCTGGAAGTCGCTTTTTGAGTTAATTACGAAGCAAAAGAAAAGAGAAGAAACAAGAAAAAACACATTTCCGTCTTTATTACAGATACTTAAGATAATCAAAAGAAACCAAAATGTCTAGATCTTAACACGAGACTCCAATATATACTCATGTATGTAAAAACAGACACTTTTTTTACGATGAAAAGTTGATTCATCGAAACCAGGGAAAACGAAAGAAAAGATAAGGTTACGCTATTAATTAAATCCCCACAGAAACAAGCGTGGCAGTCAGTTCTCAGGAAAGCAGGTGATTTACCTGTTATCCGCGGTAATAAAGACGTTTTTACCCCGTACCTGAATAGGTTTTATCGGTAAGTATTCTTTAATGACTAGGAAGAAAGAAAGATAGAGAGAAAGAAAGAAAAACAATAAAAAAGAATCTAAAAAAGAATAAAAACTGATGGAAAGAAAGGAAGAGGCAGTCATTATATCATGCAACAAATTTAGAATCAATGAAAATATATGTAAATGTAAAAATAAGATAAAAGTAAGAAGAGAAAAAATGTTCCGGATAGTTTTGGACGTACATATTAAACCATTAAAATGTGATTGATAATATGTCTCATTAGTCATAAAAGAAATAAAAATAAAATATACAGTTGTTTAGAAAACTCAGAAAAGAAATTTGAGCCTGTCTTTCCTTGTATGCAAATGCGAAACAAGAGTTCGAGTGAATAACGCAGTAGTGTTCTCTACAAGTAACGAAATGCAAACAGTATTATTTGTGAACAGCTGTTTCTAATCTATTGATATGAACTATGCATGTCGTCGATATAAAACTATATCAAATTTCAATTCATAATTTTTACTGAAGAAAATAAATATGCAATAGCGACAGCCGCAAATCAAGCTTGTTTGTGTAGATAATATACAGGGGGCGTTATATACTTTCATAACAGCCAAGTGTCGTGTCACGACTGTATATGTTTAAACTGTAACAAAGAGCCAGTTCAATCAAAATTATCTTTGTGTTTATTTGTTTGTTTTTATTGGGGTTAACGCGAGTAAACCTCTCTTTTTGCTCAAATTCCGGCGATCAGTCCACCTAACTGGGTATCTTACCAGTTTACTAACCAGTCTCTCCCGCGGCATGCGTCTGACTGCTTCCTCGTTTGAATCAGGGGTGAGGGCCAAATAACCTTCAGTCGCATTGTCCGAGATCAATTTTCACGTTGAAAATAAGTCGGCCCTGTAGGGGTCTGAACCCAAAACCCCTTGATTAAAGTCCGATGTGCTACCAAGTCAGCTCAAAATTATATCGAATATCGAAAGAAATGGGTTGGCAAATACTGATCGACATTTGGTTGTTTCAGATTAGCTGTCTAATCCAATTTTGACCTACTTTAATCACATTTCTGGACGAAGTCGGGTCAGTCTTTCCGAATGAATATTTATAATTATTTGATTTAAAATCGTAACTGCGTAAGAAATAGTAAAGTGACAGTTTTGAGCCCCACATGTTTGGAAACTTTAGGTTTTGGTGAGAAAATCTATTGTTTCTACAATACGTGTCAGTGTTATTTAAGGTGCTGGCGTATTGAATGATGATGATGAAGATGATTAAAGTATTGACATCTGTAATTGTCTCATAACTGTGCATAAAAACAGTATGATAATCGGACATTATTGTTCGTGAACAGAATAAGAGGACAACACACCCACAGTACCTTGCTGAATATATTTATATGATATTTCTTGTTCAAGAATTTAGTCATCGTTTGCAATATCCTAGAAATTAATAGTCTTGCACCGACAAAACATTCAGTTTTTCGCCGAATGATAAATTACCTACACAAGAGGTAACATAACATGGGTGTGTACGGATGTGCATTAATTTGCACGAAAATATGATCGTATCAGCAGTAAAAACTTAAAAGTTTCGAGTTTCTGTGCAAAGATGCAGAACATTTGACCACATTTTTAAGTTTCAAGATTGTTTCTGTATCAAATTCTTTGTATATTGTTATAAAAGAATGTGTTCAAATTCATCATCTTGACAAGATACATAAAAACGTACAAGCAAACCTAATATCCGGGTGTTTAAACGAAAGGTTGCATCGTGTTTCACAGGCGTGCTGTTCTTCGTTTTTCACCACGTTCAACTTGGGTAGTTTTCAATAAACTTCCACTTTACATTCTCAACACGGGTAAGAAATGTTAACAGCCTTTAATACCATAGAGCATTCAAACATGCATTATCTGTTATTTAAAATGTAATTGAATAAACCACTACAAAGTTTGTAAGCAGGTCATAATCTTTTTTTTTTCAAAGTTATTTAGACACCATTTATAACCGTCGTTCTGTTTGTATCTTTTTATTATATCAAAAAGAACTTGATTCTCCTGTTTCATTCAGTTGAGGACTATATTCGTAAGTACGTGACTGATAAATTCAGACTAAATGCTGCAAAAATGTTTCCGGTTATTACATGTTACGTTTATTTTTTTATGTATATGCAAATTATTAATTTTTAGAAGAAATCTGTCGTTTTTGTACTAACAGTGGCAGCTGCTTCAATATTCTGCTGCACCAGTATCATTCGCGATAAACTATCATGTGAGACCTTAAATATAAGTCATACATTTCGGTACTAAACACCATCACCAGCATCTCTGACACCTGGGAATTTGTGCTTTCCTTCAACAGTTTTTTAGTAGAATGTTTGTCAAATGGGCAACTAGTAATAACGTCAAAACTGAGAGATCAAAACAGATTAACATATTTTCGGCTGTTCATCTCTATAAGTTAAAGCGTTTTTGTTTTTCTAGCTTTCAGCTCAAAAGAGGGACTTCCATAACTGTCAAGAGTTATAGTTCTTAGTGATGACATCACACTTCAGCCCGACTATAGAACATGCACCGTGTCCGCCATTTTTTGTGGACAATGTTTACGAGTTATTCATTAACCAGACGGAAAGGAATAATCTCTCGAGCGATACTGTAGAAGCTATCCGATTAAAATGTTCAATAGAGATTCCAACAACAACAACAACAAAATCGACCACCCCATCAACAACTTCAAGTACAACAACAACAACACAAAAGCCAAATACAACGTCGCTATCAAAAGCAACAACACAAACAACAGAAGAATCGATAAACGCAACTGTTACAACGGAAACAACATTCAACAATACAGTAACGGAACGTAATGTAACAGCCGTGACAAGCCCTCAAACTACAACGTTACGTGATTTTACTTCAAATATAAGCACAGAAAAAACAACGACAGGTGTTACAAAATCAAGTCCACTGACCACGGAATTTACATCTTTTTCTACAATTATACCAGCTGAAAATGTAACAGTCGAAAACGTTACTATAGTAACAGAAACTATATCAGAATTTGGCTACTCCTCCGGGTGCAAGGGCATTTGTATAATTGGTCTTGTAACGGGAGCGGTGTGTTTGAGTTTGCTGCTGCTACTTGTGATAGCTCTTTTCACGTAAGTATCTGTGTTCTGTTTTTTCAAGTTTGTAAAAATGTTTAACCAGTGTAATGTATGCTACCACAATGACGCATAAGCTATTTTCGGAAATTGATCATGAGTTTCATTTTGGTATAATACAAAAAAAAAAACGTCGTTTACATGTTAGAAGTACAGGGTACAAGTACACACCTTTAAACTTCATTTCTGCATTAACAGTCAATAAATCCGAAATGAGCATTTAAATCAAAGTAAGACCAAAAACATCATACGAAATTTAATTCAGCCAATATTCTATATTACTAAACTTAAAATCAAGATTCAAAAAAAGTCCCATTTGAATAAGTCAGCAAATTACTTCCGGGATTAGGCATTTGAAATATGCTCAGCAAAAAAAATACATTCTCACCCATTTTCATGAATTATCTTGTTTGTGATTTAACAGTGATAATGTTTGAAGGAATACAGGATTTTCATGGAAACAGGCAGACCATGTGCCAACACATAGGCAAAGTTCCAAATTGCTAGCCGTGCGTTTATCTAGTTTCAACGGGAATTACTTCCCTTTAACGCTTCATTTATTCCAATAAATAGTTCATAAATGGCTCAGGGTAACTCTTGCACATGTCAATATAAAACACATGTCAGTGTGAATCCTTACGATTGAAATGTTTTATTTATGCAGACGATAACAGTGTTCAAAACAATGTACAAAAAAGCTTCATTAATAAAACATGTTTCCAAAGGTGAGAAATGGCAGGGCATTATATGCACGTACTGCATTAACGCCAAACCTTTAATTTCATGTACAGAAATAAAGGGTGGTGTAGTTTATCATTTGTTTATTTCCATTATATCACTCATTGTTTAAACACAATGTACGTGTTTAACATTGTTAGAAATAGGCTGATGAAAATGAGAGCAATAAATATGCTTTTAAACATAACTGAATTTTATATGAAGATTTGAAATTAAAGAAAATATGTTGATACGTAGCAAAGGTAATATTCAGAGCTGCCGTCAGGTATTAACGATAGGTCGTTTGTTCGAATATACTTCTCCACTTCCCGTTCACGGAAGAGATAATACCATTAGTTCTGAATGTTATCATAACAAGAACTGATATATGTTGATGAGAGATAAACTTGTTTTTTGCTTCGATACTTTGCTTCTTCAAGAACAAATAAACACAAGTCACTTAGCAAGTGTCATGAAAGGACGTACGTTGCCCTTATTTCATTCAGAGTTTGATTGGTATCTGAACGTTTACCTCAGGAATCTTTTGAAGCAGATCACATATTTCTTTACACAGCTTTATAGTTTAAAACATTGAAGAGAAAGCTATTCTCGTTATGACTATGTATTACTATAATGACGTTTGTAATAATGAGTTAGAGAATGGTCTGGCACCATGAATCAAGGTGTAACTGAGTGGATATGTAAATCAGCAAACATGGAAAGAACGAGTCAAAGAATACACCAACATATAGTCTGCTATCATTTAACAGAAGATGACACAGTCATTTTATGAGTATTTACCTATACACAGAACAAACAATTGACTGACTACCTATACACAGAACAAACAATTGACTGACTACCTATACACAGAACAGATAACTGACTGACTACCTATACACAGAACAAACAATTGACTGACTTATGAGTATTTACCTTTACACAGAACAAACAATTGAATGACTATCTATACACAGAACATACCATTGACTGACTACCTATACACAGAACAAACAATTGGCTGACTACCTATACACAGAACAAACAATTGACTGACTTCCTATACACAGAACAAACAATTGACTGACTTCCTATACACAGAACAAACAATTGACTGACTACCTATACACAGAACAAACAATTGACTGACTACCTATACACAGAACAAACAATTGGCTGACTACCTATACACAGAACAAACAATTGACTGACTTATGAGTATTTACCTTTACACAGAACAAACAATTGAATGACTATCTATACACAGAACATACCATTGACTGACTACCTATACACAGAACAAACAATTGGCTGACTACCTATACACAGAACAAACAAATGACTGACTTCCTATACACAGAACAATCAATTGACTGACTACCTATACACAGAACAAACAATTGACTGACTACCTATACACAGAACAAACAATTGACTGACTACCTATACACAGAACAAACAATTGGCTGACTACCTATACACAGAATAAACAATTGACTGACTTCCTATACACAGAACAATCAATTGACTGACTACCTATACACAGAACAAACAATTGACTGACTACCTATACACAGAACAAACAATTGACTGACTACCTATACACAGAACAAATAATTGTCTGACTAATGATATTGACCTTGTGTTTATCGCAGGAAAGTGTAATAAATTTAGACGATTATCATCGTTTATCATAAACTACCACTGCATTAGTCTGCACCTGTCAGGTTAAGATTTTTTATTATAACAGCAATCGGAACATGCCGGACCCTATCGTTAAGAAATAACTCTACTGAAAAAGGCCGAGAGATTTACAAATTTACATAAAAAACTTTCCGAAAGGGGATGCGTATTTAAACATTTTAATATGTTATGAAGCCACATGTTAGAAAGATTTGTTCTTTTGGTGATAATTTCCGTAAAATATCTGACATTCTTTTCTAAGCAAGAAATGGCGAGTTTCTTATAGGTGTCTTTTTTACTGTAGTTATAACTTGGCTAATTGAAACAACATAAGATTAAGTGGTACCGATCATTTAAAACATTTTAATTAATAGATATCCGGTCTTGTTTTCATTATAAGCCACGTACAAGCCATACAAAACAGAATGAAAGGAAACATATATGTTTTTTGTTTTTTGTTTTTGTTTTTTACTGACTACCCTATTGACAATCATGTTACTGTTGTTATCTTAAACCCCTTAATGGACGTTACAATAAATTGAGTCATTAAGTGTAAGGTGATAGGTCAAGACAATGATCTAATTATTGTCGATAATGACCACGTAATGACCACTTTGACAATTTATGTGTCCAATGACCCAGATCGTTGGACCAAAAGATAAAATGATTCGCACTATTTTCGTAAGATCACATTCATTGGAGGTTATTTTTGAAACGCGAGTGTTACTATTTTAGTTCAGAGTTATCAAGTGTTTTTCTCTTTTTTTCAGCTAGGACTTTATAGAACTTTAAGATCAGTGCTCATTAGATGAGGGAATTTATCATATATAAGTTAAAAAGCGGACTATATAAAATTGGACAATAGTCACAATATATTCTATACGTCTGTATAATTTATTCGAATTCTGCGAAAAATCAATGATGTAACTATTCTGTACGATAAAGGTGTTAGTTCCGGAATACAAAACTCTACAGTTATGGTGTGGAACGAAATAGCAAGGTGTGTCAGATATCAGTTATAGTTAAATAAAGATAAGTTTTTTTTAAAGAATAAAAATGAAAAATACTTTATTCTTTCTTCAGTGTGATGATTTTTTTCTCTTTTTTTGCATTTTGTGAAATTACACCGCAATTTAAATTTGCATGGTATCTGGTGTGTAATATATCTAAGAAAAACAGGTATATATTGTTTCTTCTAGCAAGTTTAAATTGCCACACAATTATTTGCATGGATGGATAGGTAAATTTTGTTACGAACTGCATTAAAGTTATTGAAGAGTTTTCCTAGCCATTCTTGAATCAGCAGTCAAAGTATTTTATCGTGAAATAACTTAGATTTTTCACCACGGTTTTGTGTTGTATTTTGTCTTTATAAGAACACCATCAGTGTTGCGTTTTAAACGTCCTTTAAACATGTTAAAACGGAAAAAGTCAGACACTGATAACCCGAGATGATTCGGGGTTTTTTTTATTCAGGTTTGCCTGTGCCCTGAAATAGTATATATAATTTCTATGTCTGTACTTTTGTGACAGAATATCGATACTTATTGGTCAATTTTCACATGGCGTATTATTTCTGTCAAACATACATTTACTTAGGAGTAATAATTTTTTACTTACTTAATTGTATCCAATATTCAACTTTGTACACAGTTTTATATCTAGCATATACCTTTAACTCTATACTTTCCATGTAATGTTAACATTTGTACAACATGTTACTGCAGATTATTCCGTAGAGGGAAGGAAACTAAGACTCGGAGTCGGTCACGATCCAGAAGTCGATTTGGCGACATGCCAGATGTCGACCTGTACGATAGTGTTGATATTGGGGTAAGTACTGCTCTGTAGACGAGGACAACGGGTGTTAACGCACTTGTCATTTTAAAACGCGTTTGAGCCCCGCTCCTCCAATTACTTTACTAATTGTCTTTCAGATGAGATTGTTATCAAAGTCCCAAGTGTCGGAACTATACACTAAAGATATAAAAGAGCTAGGAGTGTATCTGGAATGCGACACTTTCTGTATCTTACTCTGTACACATAATCTAAATTAACTAAAATTCTTAGTGGGATATCGGACAAACAGGCAACCGGTACCGACGATACATGAACTTAAATATAGAGAGACAATCTTGAAAGATTTGTAATTTGTGTCGGTCGTAGGTTATAGATGAAACTCCAACATGGCTTGAGTAGCTGGTCATATTTTTCTGTTTTACAGCCAGATCTGTAATAGGCATTCTGTATAGTACTAGGTTATCCTGTCATTTGGTTAAAAACGATACAGCCATCCGCATAATTTCGAAATTCAGTAAAGAAATAAAGCCAACAAAATTTACATAATTAAATGGATTCAACTGTTGACTTTTATTAAAGTAACCTACGCTTTGAAAAAAAAAAGAAATTGTTAAAGAGAAGGTGCCAGATTTTTAATGTAACAAAGGTGTGTTATAAGTAATTGATTCTTTTCTAATTGAAATAGGAATCCAGTAAGCGAAACAGCGGCACATTTTTGTTCAGGCGATCTGGCGATTTCTCCCGATCGCCACCTGTTGTCTTCGACAATCCCGCGTACAGGAGGTCATTTGAACTACGACCTCGTAGATTCAACAGCTGGTATGACCCGGAAGCGACCGATTACATTTACTCACAGAATAATGCCAACCTTATAACCAGGAGGTCACGTAGTCCGGAAAGACGATCTGTTTCCACGTCTCGGTTGAATGAGAACCGGGTACCAGCACATAGAAGGCATGGAAGCAGTAGCTCATGGCATTCAAACATTCACGATTACGTACCGAAAGTTATTCACAGCAACAGTGAAGGAGACTTTAGAAAACAATCGCCATACTATATTTATAACTCACAAAACGGGATTCTACCAAACGGTAGAACTTCTCCGCCGAATCGTGGTTCACTTCCAAGAACTCCTATTGAAAATAGCCGAAAAAGTAAGAACAATCGAGCAAAAGTGAAACGTTCATATAGGTCAAAATCATGTGACCCGGACACGTCGGGAGGGTCGAGTCCTTGGGACGAATCGCAGTTATTCTCGATAGACAGAACATACCCACGGAATCATTACACTAAACAGAATCAAAGTACAAAAAGTAGGGATCGAGGAAGAAGCGATAAAATGAATAGGAGAAGACATAATAGAAATAATGATATTGAAATGACCTATGATAGAATATACAGAACGAATAGTGAAGGTAAAAATTATCAGCCTTCTCACAATTCTACCAGGAATTCTAGTCATAGAGATAAAAACCATAAAATTCTTAGTTCAAATTTACAGCCGGTTTCATTTAGATATCTTGGTCAGGCAGATGATACCCGTAACAGCCGAAGTAGATCAAATAGTGAAAGAAGTGCGGATAATGATGATTATTATATGGGCCATGGAAGCTCATTCAGGGATTTGAACTCGGATAATAGCAGACGATACAGCAATAGAAACGGTTCATATAGGGCTGATAATGAAGTATTTATGTTTCAGACGAAATTATAATATGCCACTTTAAGTAAAACAAAAATCTTGAAAAGTCAAAATAGATATCAATGAGATATCAAAATGATCTCAAAGTAACACTAGCAACTTTTCCTATATGATGATAATTACCGTATAAAACGGTATACCATTGTAACATTAAGCCATTATATTTATGATTTATTATCTTATTTCCTTACATTTTTGTAAGTTATTTACTAGAGTGTTTTATATTTTTATGATTAAATACACTTGTTCTGACAGCTGATATTATTTTATCCAGCTTATGAAATGTTTATAATTTGTATATTCCTCAAAAATTATATTAATATATTACTATAAAACTCCAATCCCTGGAACATTATCAAATTCGGGTAATTGGGTCGAAATGTTTGAATTACTCTGAGTAAGTATTGTTCACAAAAATAGATGTGAGGCGATCTGTATTCAATTAAAATAAAAATTGTTGGCGCCCCCTCTCATATCTAGCTGTTTAATAGATGTTGTGTAAGATAAATATGTTAATGAAAGTTTAATATATACAGTAAAATACACACGTTGTGAAGTTTCTGTACTTTTTTGACAAACTGCTTAAACAAGTAACTCTAATGTGCACAAAAGATGATTGAGTTACCTGTTCTTTCCTCCAAAAATCTTACAGGAGAGAGAGAAAAGGATTCTATGTTGAATATATATCCAGAACTTAAGTAGAAAATTGTTATTGCTGAAATACTTTATTGTTTATCTTGTCGGAGAACTATTTTCTGTATGTATGACGATAGTATGTATGCAGTCAGTCCGAATTAATGGAGAATTCTAACACTATCTGCAATTTGCCGACAATAAACAAAGAAGGAATTGAGCGTGATATATCAGGCAGTATAGCACGCTGAATACAAGCGCGCGCCCGCTGACGTCACTGAGAACGCCACTGTTAAATAGTGCACATACTAACGTCCCTTTTAAATATACGTACGTGTTAGAATGGAAATAGATTTTTAACATTTTCGTGATCTACCGTCGTATATATTACGAGTTCTCGTTCATATGCGTAATTATTTAATCACTCAGGCCTACGGCCTTCGTGATTAAATTACTACGCATCTGAACTCGACACCGTGATATATCAGACGGTATATCACTCAAACTTAAAATCTATTTCCTAATTAGAAATAATTCTTTTTGTGTAGTAGAAAGGAGATTATGCATACACTGTCATGGCTATTACATTTAGAGAGATGTCTCTGACTAGTTACACCTAAGAAATCTTATGTTTGCTTTCTGGCAACGAGTTATTACACTCTTACGCCTGGTTTAAAGAAAAATTCTCGTTTCAAAGACACTATGAGCCGAGAAATGATAACTTTTAGATCGCTGAATATATTTTATTACCAAGAGTAAACACAGCAATGAATTTATAACTATTTAAGTATAGAAGGAAAGGTTGGACCACTGGCTTTTACAACATTATAAAGGCCCTTCATTAGTTATGGCAACACTGTAGTATCAAAATGGAGAAATGAAATTTAACAGGAAATAGCGAGCGATTTTTAAATGCTCAAGGTTCATTTATTTATTAAGTAGAGAAAATAATAAATGTAAATTAATGGAACAAATGAAAAAGAAAAGTAGTTATGGCCAGAACAACCTCAAAACAAATAATTTGAAATTAATTTATGTATTTTAGCCTCATTTTGAAAACTGCTCTGTTAATTTCACGAAGTGTTGAACAGAATTTAATAGTTCGTGCAATAGAAAAGATCGAAAAAATTTCTATTTTGTGAGACTTTTGTCAGCACGTGTGAACTCTACAGTCCTTACGTACCTCAAAGTACATTCACCCTAATGTACCCTTCTTTGACACAGCGTCTTCTCGACAAAATTAAACTTTTAAATTCTGAATTTAAACCCAAAAAAAAATGAATTTTTCGTCTATTGTACTTCTACAATAGAACCCCGACTGGAAATTATTAAAATGGCGAAACTAATTTTACCAAGGCTTTTGCTAGTGCTATTGATGAAAAATAGCTTGCTTATAAGAAAATAATCTTACCGGACTTCACTGGCTAGAATTTAAGTCTATTATTATACTTCAAAATAGTGCTTCCTCTGCATGAGGGAAAATCTTATAATCGAAATCCGATAAAGTGTAACACAGTACCTTAAAGCTAGAGAACTCGATACCATTAATTTGTGTCGACATAAGACCTTTTCACTGAAAGCCGTGAGTTCGATCCCCATTCGAGCCAAAATATTTAAAATATTTTCTTAAGATTGTGCTTTTAGAATTGGTTTTAAAATTTCATCTTATAATGAAAAAGATAGTATAGATTTCGTTTTTGTCCGTTTTTTGTTTTATTTAGAATGAACATAGGAATAAATGAAAAAAAGAGTATAAAAAATTTCAGAATTTTCCCCCAAAACTACACGGTAAACATTTTTTAATTTACTGAAACGTTCAGAACAGTATAAGAATAAAAGCCTGTTAGATGTCCCATTGATATATTCCGAAATTTCTTTGATATCGTTCCCTGGTCATAAAGTGGGTGGGGTAAACTGGTACAATGTTTGTAATAAAATTTCAATAATTCTCGCTTTCTTATACGTTTGCACGGAGGTGACATGCACTAGTTACTTTTTACAATTGCACTTCCTATTTCAGTTCATTCATACGAGATACTAACCCAAAGATAACGTGGAAACGAATTACTAAGTCGTGTGAACGAGATAAAGAAGAAAGGTGCAACTTAAAAAATATTGCATTGAAAAAAAAGAGAAGTGCAGTAAAAGGAGAGAAGTGCTAAAAAAAAGAAAAGTGCAATAAAATAGAGCAGTGCATGCCAGCTATGTAGAGGGAACGACTTACTAACTCATGGGAACGAGTAAGCTATGTCGTGGGAACGAGTATGCTGTATCATGGGAATCAGTAAGCTATGTCATGAGTACGAGTAAAGTATGTCATGAGAAAGAGCAAGCTGTGTCGTGGGAACGAGTAACCTATGTCATGGGAACGAGTAAGCTATGTCATGAGAACGAGTAAGATATGCCGTGGGAACGAGTAAGCTATGTCGTGGGAACGAGTAAGCTATGTCATGGGAACGAGCAAGCTATGTCATGGAAACAAGTAAGCTATGTCATGGAAACGAGTAAGATATGCCGTCGTGGGAACGAGTAAGCTATGTCATGGGAACGAGTAAGCTATGTCATGGAAACGAGTAAGATATGCCGTCATGGGAACGAGTAAGCTATGTCGTGGGAACGAGTAAGATATGTCGTGGGAACGAGTAAGCTATGTCATGGGAACGAGTAAGCTATGTCATGGGAACGAGTTAGATTTGTCGTGGGAACAAGTAAGCTATGTCATGGGAACGAGAAAGATATATCGTCGGAACGAGTAAGCTATGTCATGGAAACGAGTAAGATATGCCGTCATGGGAATGAGTAAGCTATGTGATGGGAACGAGTAAGATATGTCGTGGGAACGAGTAAGCTATGTCATGGGAACGAGTAAGATATGTCGTGGAAACGAGAAAGCTATGTCATGGGAACGAGTAAGATATGCCGTCGTGGGAACGAGTTAGCTATGTCATGGGAACGAGTAAGCTATGTCATGGGAACGAGTAAGCTATGTCATGGGAACGAGTAAGCTATGTCATGGGAACGAGTAAGATATGCCGTCGTGGGAACGAGTAAGCTATGTCATGGGAACGAGTAGCTATGTCATGGGAACGAGTAAGCTATGTCATTGGAAGGAGTATGCTATGTCGTGAAAACGAGTAAGCTATGTCATGGAAACTGGTAAGATATGCCGTCATGGGAACGAGTAAGCTATGTCATGGGAACGAGTAAGATATGTCGTGGGAACGAGTAAGCTATGTCATGGGAACGAGTAAGATATGTCGTGGGAACGAGAAAGCTATGTCATGGAAACGAGTAAGATATGCCGTCGTGGGAACGAGTAAGCTATGTCATGGGAACGAGTAAGCTATGTCATGGGAACGAGTAAGCTATGTCATGGGAACGAGTAAGCTATGTCATGGGAACTAGTAAGATATGCCGTCGTAGGAACGAGTAAGCTATGTCATGGGAACGAGTAAGCTATGTCATGGGAACGAGTAAGCTATGTCATTGGAAGGAGTATGCTATGTCGTGGAAACGAGTAAGCTATGTCATGGAAACGAGTAAGATATGCCGTCATGGGAACGATTAAGCTATGTCATGGGAACGAGTAAGATATAACGTGGGAACGAGTAAGCTATGTCATGGGAACGAGTAAGATATGTCGTGGGAACGAGAAAGCTATGTCATGGAAATGAGTAAGATATGCCGTCGTGGGAACGAGTTAGCTATGTCATGGGAACGAGTAAGCTATGTCATGGGAACGAGTAAGCTATGTCATGGGAACGAGTAAGCTATGTTATGGGAACGAGTAAGATATGCCGTCGTGGGAACGAGTAAGCTATGTCATGGGAACGAGTAAGCTATGTCATGGGAACGAGTAAGCTATGTCATTGGAAGGAGTATGCTATGTCGTGGAAACGAGTAAGCTATGTCATTGGAAACGAGTTAGCTATGCCGTCGTGGGAACGATCGAGTAAGCTATGTCATTGAAACGAGTAAGATATGCCGTGGGAACGAGTAAACTATGTCGTGGGAACGAGATAGAGAGATATTGTGCCAGTCTTTTTTTTTCATTGCATTTTTAATTGCGCTTCACTTTTGTTATGTCGAGTTACTCGTTACCACGACCTTCTAAGTTGTCCCCCCCCCCCCCGAGTAAGTGCATATATCTCTGATAATTAGTTGAGTTTTACCTGTAACGAATTGTTATACACACAATTTACACGGAAGGCAATCTGTTTCAATTTTATGTGAATTGATTTTGCGCCCTCTCTGGTACCTGGTATCAGATACATATGTGTTCTGATAACACAATGCAGTGGTTGTTATTCGCTTGAATTATTAATTTCGCCTTTATTTATTCAATCATTGATGAATCTCCATAAAAACACTGCAAATGTGACGACGGTCGGACAGATGGACGAATGGCGTACAATCTTTTGAAAGGGTTTAAGGAAATTCAAAATGAATCTTGTAATGAATGAATGCAAGAAATATTTTCACTATTTTTTTATGAAAATATTTGACAATATACAAATTGTCATAACGCACCGATAACGTAAATACGTACAGACGGACAAGCACACGGTCAATACTGTGTGTATGACATTCCCTTTTCACAGATAGCTGTTACGGTATTAAACGAACAAGGCCAGTATATTCAACCGTTTATAATTTCGATAGCCATATCTAAGCCTGGGTCGTCCTGTGATAAAAGATATCAAGTTACGTAAAGATTGCAACCTACCATAATGGCGGACGAAGTGCAAAAGGAGTTTTTCGGAAAGACGTCAAAAGATGAGGATGTTTACAAGTATGACGTTTCTTTTTTAACTCACAAAATATATTATTGAAACTAAGTTATCACTTAAAACATATTTAAATCATTTTGTAACTCTGGTTACAAACTGCTTACTACCATGATATAGAAAAAAATCACGCTGAAATTATGCTGCTGATGCATGCTGCTAATGATGATGATGATTGTTGTTGTTGTTTTTTGGTACTCTTGCTTCTTTTTTTATGCTTCTACTGCTGGTACTTTTCATTTCTATTCTAGAAGATTAACATTTAAACAACTGAAATTTACGGTTAACCCATTAATGCCTAACATCTGCAAAAATAGACACAGGCAAACACTGCAGACCCGAATCAGACGCCGCGTCATCAGGATTTTCAATGTTTGCATACAGGACTCCCTTTCCCCCAAAAAAAGAACATAATTGAAAATTTATACCTGAAACCCTTTTCACTGAAAATGGACTCGTCCAACTAACAAGGATGGCATAATCCATTAGACATAAATGAGTTAATGTTCTTTTGTTCTCTGAACTAGATTTACCCTTAGCAACAAGAACAATGTGAGCGTTAGCATACTGAACTTAGGCTGTATTGTTTACGAGATCAACTTACCTGACAAGGACGGCAATGTTGTCGATGTTAACCTGGGTTTTGATAATGTCAAAGGTACGTGTGTTTAATGACCTAATAAGATGTATGTAATTTGTCATAACTGTTATCATAATTGTAATCATTACTCGAGTTTACATAACGAGATGAGTAAATCATGTTTGAACTGGTTGCCTCGTGTTATACAATGCTGCTCATGCGCGTGAAAAAACAACAAAAACAAAACAACAACAACAACAGAGAAGATGAAGAACAAAAACCATACGTCAGTTACTTTAAATTCAAATAAAGGTTTTCCTTAACGAAGAACCTAATATAGCATTTGTCTTCTTACACATGACAGTTTTAAAATATATATACATACATTTATTGCAAAAAAGTATACTCGTGTAATTTACAAAATAAAACAAACAAACAATGATAAATTTTCCAGTTCTTGCTGCCTTAAAGCGTTGTTAGATATTTTTCTATCTATAAGGAATAATGTCCAAAATCTTGTTCCTTTTTATTTCCCCCCATCCCCGCCATCCCCGCAGATTAGCGGGAAGGATATAGTAATTGTTTCCATCCGCCTGTTCGTCTGTCACACTTTAGTCCGGAGCACAACTCTAACACTAATGAAGAGAATTTGTTGAAACCTCACGTAAAGATAGTTGATCTCAAGGGAAAGTGCAGTGAACAAAGTAATAACTTGCTCTGGTTTTAAATTACCTCTCTTTTTATATACATTACTTGTCCGGAGCATACAACTCAAAAACTACAGCAGGTACATAATTGATATTTCAAACAATGATAGTGTATATTGAGCAAAAGTTCAAAATGCAAGAACCACAACTCTACCTTGCCCCATTTTTTATAATGTTCCTTTGCTGTTTTATAAATTTTTCTCTATAAAAGGGATTGTGTTAATATTTCACACCCTCATAGATAACACAGAGGAAGTGTATGGTGCAAGAACCATAACTCTGTCTTGCCTTTGTTTTGATTGATCTCCCTTTATTATGATCTATATATAATGCCTGTAATATAGCTTGTTTGTCCACTGCACAACTCTAAAAAGTTTTCAAAGGAATTCATTCACATTGCATACAATGATAGAGGACCTCAGGGGTGAATGGAATATCTAAGATCTCTAACTCTACCTTACCTCGTTCTTAAATACGTTTTCTTGATAATATTAGTAAAGGAATGTCAAAAAATAATGACGGAATTTAATATTTTACAAAATGACATTGAGCAATGTGCACTTAGTAAGAAACATAACTCTCTATTGCCCCAATTTTTTTTATTATATCCCTTTATTTTTATGTAAAAGGTTGTTTCCCTTTGTTTTTCAGTCTTTTAGAAGTACTTTTGTTCACATATGCTCCATAAATGTTGATGGGAAATTGTTGAAACTTCATGCAATTATAGAGGGCATTGAAAGGAAGTATATAAGGGGAATAACGGTACCATGCTTGATTTTGAAATTATTTCCCTTTTATATATTTAACTTGCTTGCTTGATAACTCGAACAGTTGTGAAGGGAATTTAGTCATTCTTGTTACAGAGATAAAGAACCTCAAGAAAAGTGCAGTGCCAATTAACCATAATTCTACACTGAATTATTCTTAAATTATTTCCCTTTATAATATCGAAATAGACATGTCCCAACACACAACTCAAAACCTACGCAAGGGAATAAATTAATATTTCACCATATGACAGAGTGCTTTTAGCAGATGTACAATATGCAGGTACCATAAATCTTACCTTATTTAAAAAATCCCTTCGCCACCATTCCATTCGCAAAAGGGGTGGAGGGAGTGGGGGTTTAAGCTATGTCGAACGTGGCTCTTGTTCAACAAATTAGAACCCAAGGCCAGTTTGTAACTGTAATAGGTAAACGGTGTAAATCTTTGCTGACGTGTATCATTTCCTGATGTTCACTCTTTCATTTAAAGAACTATATATTTTATAAAATTAATGTTAAAACTGGAGTCATTTTTTAACATATACATGTAGCTAGCTAAGTCGGTATGTTGGATAGCAATAGAAATATTGCTCAGCTTTTTACAACTGACGTGTTTATTTCAATCCCATAAATTTCATACCCTCCTATCCACTTCGTCAAAGTAGATAATATTCTACAGTAAGTTTTTTAGACTAACACCTAATATTTATGACAACATTACGGCAGATTATGAGGGTAACAACAACTACTTTGGTGCTCTGTGTGGTCGCGTTGCAAACAGAATAAGTGGTGCCAAGTTTACACTAGATGGAAAAACGTATGAAGTTTCGAAGAATGACCCATTTGGTGGCCATTTTGTTCACGGTGGATTTGTGGGATTTAGTAGGGTAACAAGTATTCTTCTTGTTGGAAATGATATGTCATTGTGACCATATAGGTATACATTTTAACTTACTGTTTTCAACGCATAGTACGTCGTATTTATTCATGTGTTTCTATTGAAGGATGTTCTCTGTGTTCTAACTTGAATTTTAGAGCCACCACACCTGAAACATAAATTTGAAATTAGAAGAAATTCTGCATTATGTAAATTCTACGCAAGAATTCCTGTTTTCAAAGCATATCTTAGACATTTTCAATATCTTTTTTACAATATCTTTTTTTAAATTAATTTTTATCTGGTACTGAATATAATATTTTTTTTTCAAATTTGCAGTGAACTATGATTTGCCATGGTTTTATGTAAAGTTTAATCTCAATCAAAAACAACTTAAGTTGTTTTATTCTTATTTCAGAGAGTATGGGACTATGAGGTGAAGACAAATGCACTTATTCTCAGTTACACCGACCCAGACGGCAGCGAGGGTCTACCTGGTGAAGTAGTCACTCATGTTACTTATACTCTCGATAATGACAACACACTTACCATGGACTATAGGGCCACGACTACTAAACCAACCATTATAGACATGGGTAGCCACTTCATGGTCAATCTTGCCGGTCATGTAAGCCTGAAATTTTCTGTTCATTCACCATTGTAATGTTGTTAGAAAACAATCCTATGGTCTCCGAACCGGAACTTTCAGTATGGTTAAAACCAGAATGTGTAACAGCTTTAAATATTCACCTTCTGTCTTATTTAGAAAACAGCGGTAATTTAAGGGATTTAGCATTAAGATGAAGATATTATGTTTCACCTGAAATATAAAGTGGAATATACGAGTTTTTTTAATATGAAACTTTGTAACTTTTTCAAATGAAATATTCTAAAGGAAATCAGTGGATTTTATAATTCAACGTCTCATCTGAAAGACCATAGTTAGTTTTAGTGAGAGCGTGGGGGATCGAACTTTTAGGAGAATAAATTATTTCAGTTCAACTTGACTTATTCATTACCACTTATCTACTATCATATATTCACTTCGTTCTGTACATTGTACTTAACCTGGGACGAATTAAAAGCTATTCAACGTTGTCGTTATAGGATAAGGGGCCCATCAGGGATCACGTGATTCAAATAGGATCGGACAAGTATCTCGAGATGATGAGTGAAGACCACCTTCCAACTGGTGAGAATATGTTTCCGTTATTTCGTATCATCATTTTAGAATATGTTAGCTACGCAAATAGTCTAACTAGTTTTACTTTTGGTAGATTTAAAGTTTATTTTGTGGTCGTTTACTGTTTTTGAACAGTTTTCACTTGAATAAGGATTTATTAATAATCTGTTTTAGAGATATAAGATGTTCCAGAAGTGTTTCTTCCTATACCCTTATAAAATGGCGGAATCTCTGCGTACGTGCACGAGTGTGTGTGTTTTTGCGAATATTTGGATCTGATCGTCAGATTTTAAATAAATTTGGCGGAAATGATGACTATTGACAACGTCACAGTGCATGTTTGAGTATCTAAGATCTTTGTCTTTTTCATCCAGATTCAAGTATGAAGTGTGATAATATCAGCTTACCAGCCATTTTACCTTGCATTCCGTAGTAGCCCATCTGTGTCCTTCTTACTTTCTTATCTCCTTCCTTGACTTACTCCAGGAAAGATTGTGAGCGTCGAAGAAGACAAAATTATGGATTTTCGACAGCCAAGAAGTGTTGAAGGTGACACTTTGGAGAAACTGACGGGTGGCAGGGCATTCTGCCATGCCTTTGTTTTCGATCGTCGAGGAGAGAAAAAAATTATGGCCAGGTTTGTGGATTACTTTGGTCTTGAGTCAGTCGGTCTTTTGTCCTCTCTCTTTAAAATGTCTGCGATTTTGTTATCTTCTTTATCTAAATTTTAAGATGAATTATCAAATATTTTGCATCATACAGCTTCATTGACAGTGCCTATTTTTAATTGACACTGAATAAATAGAAATATCTGAAATAGAAAGTCAATACATGGTATACATAAGTAGTTAACTCTAGAGTACAAAGTCACACAACAGATCTGCTGAATATAAGGTGTATTCAAAGCTATAAATAAGTCAGTTGTGGATGTGAATATATACTCCTCACAAAAAGTCAAGCAACAAAATCATTTCTTTCTCGTTTTGGTCCTATGACACATATATTCACATAAGTGTACATGTGAAGAAAAGCACGTAATCATTGCAACCTAACACCGTTAACACTCAGCACAAGATGCACGTGCAAAACGAGAAGTCGGCACTTGATGTGTTAGGTACTATTTCGCATTTTTCTATTGGTCAAATCAGACTGTTCAGACTGAGTTTCGTTTTATGCTTCGCCATTGCACTCATTAAAAAGAAAACCCAGGCTAGTTTCTGTACAGTTTTCACTAATGACAGTGGTTCGGCGAGTTTTGACAACAGTTGAGGTGGCTCATGCCATTGGAATGCTTCAGGGTGGTGTTTCCCAGAGTGACGTTGCTAGGCAGCTCGGCGTCCACAGAAGCGTCATCCACAGGGCCTTTCAACGCTTCCAGGCAACTGGACAATTCTCGGCAAGGTCAAGAAGTGGTAGTCCGAGGGCTACAACCCAACGAGAGGATCGGTACCTTGTCACTTCTGCAAGGTGCCAACGCTTTGTGACCGTCAGAAGACTGCAATCCGACCTGGAATCTGCCACAGGAACCAGAGTTTTCACTCAAACTGTGCGGAACAGGCTTTACTAGGCTGACTTCTGTTCACGCCAACCAGCACAACGGGTCTCCCTGAGTCAGCGTCAACGTCAGACTCGTCTCAACTGGGCTCGCCAACATGCAAATTGGAGGCTGAATCAGTGGAGAAGAGTTCTTTTTACTGATGAGTCCAGATTCAGTTTGGATTTCAATGATGAGCGTCATGAAGTTTGGAGACAGCCAGGGGAACGATTTGCGGCTTGTGCTATTGCAGAACACGACCGTTATGGGGGCGGCAGTTTGATGGTTTGGGGAGGCATCTGGGCTTGAGGACGTACAGATCTTGTGCTGTTCCAGAGAGGCACGCTGAATGCTGAACGCTACTTAAATGACGTCATCAGGCCTCAAGTGATCCCCCAAATGAGGAGACTTGGTGATGAATACTTTTTCATGGATGATAATGCGCTATGTCACAGAGCACGCGTCATTCAAAATGAACTGAACGAAAACAATGTCGCTCGCCTTCATTGGCCAGCCCGTTCCCCAGACCTGAACCCCATCGAGCACGTGTGTGACATTCTTGGGCGAGCTGTTTATGGCATGCCCGTCCGTCCCCACACTCTGGATGCCCTGGAAGTAGCCCTTGTGAGGGAGTGGAGAGCCATCCTATAGAACCAGTTGGACCGCTTAATTGCCGCACTCAGGGCTGCATTGGTGCTAACGGGGGTCACACACGCTATTGAAAATGGTTTCGCGTGTTTTTGACCTGAAGTGTTTGAAGTTTGCGTTGGCTGTTTACTTTTAACAACACCTGTTTTCCACGTGCCTTACTTGTAAAGAACAGTATCGTGAGATCGGAATGGATTTCCAAGATGCTTTGTTAAATTTCACTTGATGAAATGTTGAAGATTATTTGTGCACCTATCATTTACTATTGAGGTCTCATTAAAACTTTTTCACAGTTTAAATGTTTGTTGCTTGACTTTTTGTGAGTATATATATATGACTAACAATATTTTAGATCATATATTTTCCTTTAGTACATAACGGGACTACACAGTGGCACAGAGGCACGGTGGCACAGAGGTGACATGCATTACTCTTTTCTTAAAGGGGTTGTGCTCCAGATGACAAAAAAAAGAAAGTTTTCTTGTATTATAAATTTCTTGTAATATTTATGATTAATTCTTAAAAAAAACTTACTGACAAAAAATAAGTCAAATAATTACATTATAAATTGATTTTTTCCCTTTCAAAGTGCTATACCGTAACGCGACGGTATAACTATATCGTATAAGATTTAAAGTAAATATCTTTAATATCACATGCGGCGATGGTGGTGACAGTAAAAGCGTTGGAAGTATTTTGTTAACATGAGGGTCCAGAGTTCAAATCAGGCTGGAGCGAAAATATTTTTTTATTCTATTTTGACTTTTATAATCAGTTTTGAAGTAAAATATCATGTTGTTATAATCTCACGGCATCTAAATATATAATTTATGGGAAAAAAAATTATGTCAAATCTGGAGTACAGCCTCTTTAACTGCATTTTTCTTTTTATGTTGTTCTCACCAGATACTAACTCGAGGAATCGACTTAGAAAAAATGGAAGTGCATTAAAAAATCTTTTGCAATTTATATTTCTATATCGTTCCCTCGACTTTTTTAACTCGTTACCACGACATAGTTACCTCGATCTAACGAGTTAATAAGTCGTTTCAACGACATAGCTAGCGTGCAGTCTTTTTAAGTTCTTTTACTGCACTTTTCTTTTTTCTTTTAACACTGCTCTTTCTTGTGTGCCACTCTTTTTTCAATGTTTTTTTTTTCCGGATAAGTATCTCGTGGGAACGACATGAAATATAGTAAAAAGCAAGTTAAAAAAAAGACTGTACATGTCACCTCTGTGCCAGCTTTTAACTATCAATGGTACTCTCCCCTTTTCACCTTAATATGTTCTATTCACGCGAGTTCAGCCTTCTTTAGTTAAACCTGATATATTCGATTACATGGCTGTATTACCTTACACAATATTGTAAATGAAAATGTTAGAATACAAAGATACAAAGAAATCTATTATGTATTTTTTCTTGATGTCAGAGTGGAACATCCAGCAAGCAAGAGGTGGATGGAGGTTGCTTCTACCAACTCCACCGTGTTTGCCTACAGCAACCATTTCATGGACGTGATCGTGAAAGACAAACCATGTAAAAACGGTACCAAGTATGAAAAATACGCAGCAATTGAGTTCATGCCGATGGGTTATCCCAACTCAATAAATCAGGTTAGTGGAGAGAATATATGCAAATCATGCGAACAAAATAAAGGTGTACGAGAACGGGTACGTATGAAGAATTTAAAGTGACATGCAATTACCTGGTAATGAATACGTGCGACACACCTAAAGGTATGAAAAGACGCAAAAATAACTTGTTATGCACAATCCTAGTTTGTAAAATATCTATAAACTGTCAAAACTGTTTTTTGCCTTATGATATTTCAGTTAACGTGACAATATTGTGTTACATAAATAGAAAAAATTTCTATGCAAAGGATAATTAGATTCAGTCACACCTGGTACAACAGTTTTTATTGTTGATTTCATAGTTTTATTCCATGCTTTTTGATGGGCTACACTGAAATTTGAAAGTGGTCTTTTATTAGATAAACCCTCAGAGTCTGTTTCTGCACAATTTCATAATTCTGTTTCAATATTATTGAGATTGTGGTGAGCCTTCATTTAGATGACAACTAATTAGATCAAAAGTACCTGATTAAAGAGTTGCTTCAGGTATTGTGCTATTCGGAGTGGATCGTTGGTCCAGTGGTAATGACAGGACTTGTAATCCCGTGGTCGCAAGTTCGATCCCGGCTTCTCCACTAACATTACTTATTGCCTTTCGGTTGAGACGTAAAACCGAGGTCCCGTGTATCAGTGGTGTACACTGAGGATAGGAAAGAACTAGGAGTGAGTGAGTGAGTGAGTGAGTGAGTGAGAGAGAGATAGATAGATAGATAGATAGATAGATAGATAGATAGATAGATAGATAGATTATGGTGTTAATTACTGCATACATGTTTATTCTGTTGAACGTTAAAACAAGTGAAGTCGGCATCGGAATTACTTCTTTCGACGCAAATTTACTTCGTCTCGTGAAATCGAGATAGAAATATTGAATGTTGAATATTTGTTAGCATAATTTTTCCATAAATACTTAACAGTACTGTTTTCAAATTAAATATATTTTTTATGTTTTACTTCTAGGAAAACTTTCCACAGTCTGTTGTGAGGCCAGATGAAGAATATCACGAGACAGCATGGTACAAATTTGGAGTAACAGAGTGAAAAATAAACATAATTAACTGGCTGTGAGCGATCGTGTTTATAGAAGATTTACAAAAAGAAATTGAATGTTTGTCATGTAAAACAGTATTTTAGTTTATGGTTATTTTGGTAGTCAATATGCTGAAACACAGTGATTGGTCAAAAATAAATTCATAAGTAACAACGACTTATTCACATCAAAGACGATTTTGATTGAAAATGTATCTTCTTTAACGTACGTTTAACTTATGACTAGGTGAGACATAGAATTTCTTTTCAGAATTCCACATGACTTAAGGGGCACAAGGACTATATTAAAGTAAAATGATTGATAATGTTTCTGTTCTCTCCTGGTACCCATCAGTGCAAACTTGTTTTTATCTAACGATCACTTTGACCACCTTTAATACCTTAATGATATGAGGATTTTACTATGAAAAGTAACGGATCTTTGGTCCAATGGTAATCGAGTCTAATCCCCCGCTCCTATACAAACATTACTAATTGTCTTTCGGAGAAGACGTTAAACCGAGGTCCCATGTATCAGTGCGATGCACCAAGCATATATAGGAACCAGCGGTATCTTTGGAATGGGATGTTTACTGTATCCTGAACACCCCTATACAACCTGAAATAACTAAATTGTGCAGGGGTCATATGGGAAACTGGTACGACGACAAATTAACTCAAATAGAGACATAAAACGAACGGCACTGTTGTTGGTATACATTTGCATTTTTAGAGATCAGTTGAACAAACATTTTTTTGAGGCCCCATTTGTATTGGGTAACCCCGTTTATTTTCCCCGTCATAGGTTAAATAGAGGTCGGGGCCATCCTCTACTAACCTTACAACTATGTTCATATATATGTATATAAAACATCTTAATATATTCTACAATCGGAGAAAATAACATGTTTATATACATAAGCCAATAAACAAATAGGCCTCTTTCATGTTATATGTTGTCACATTTATATACATGTACAAAATTTTATAAAATAGATGATTTGCTATAAGTAACTAATGTTTCAAATTTATTTAATGTTTTGCCTTATATACTTAATAGTTCTATTAACGCCCAAGCTTTTTTATTCTTCTCGTTTCTGTATGTTTCATGCATAATTGCAGAGGCAAGTTTGAAACTTCTTCTTAATCCATGAATAGATGGCCTTACTTGCATTCTTCTGCATAAAAATATATATCTTTTCGTTTCTAAACATACAATATTATATTGACAGAACATTTTGCTGGGGTATCCTAAAAGGAAAGTTTAACAGTTCACATAAAAGTTAACATCATAGTTCCTAATAAGACTTGTCAGTTCAATAATCAAGGACTTTGAATAGGTACATTCCCAAAATAAATGAATTAATGTTTCTTTTATATTTTACAAAGTGTACATCTTTCAGAAGTGGTTAGATTCATTTAAACAACATATCATTAGTACCTAAAATTCTTTGCACGATTGTTAATTGCAGCCAATGTAAGTATCTATCACTGCATGTCGTAAAAATCCAGCTATGCATATATCTCCATTCAGATTTATCGATTTCAAAAACACTACACCATTTTTCTTGGCATGCAGAAAGATCTGTATTTCTTATGAATATGTTACTGAAGTTATTATCGGTTTTAAAAATCATGGTATTATCGGGAAAAAATAATCTTGTCTTAATATACTTTCTGTTCTGTTTGGTTCTGTTCTATTTATTTCATCTTCAAAATGTAGCACTTTTAAATATTTTTTGATAGCTCTTTGGATTCCTGCATATGTGAGAAAATTAATTTTTACATCTGTTTTCACTTCGAGATCCATAATACTGATGAAAGTACCATTTCCAATCATAATGACTTTTACAAATCTAATGCCTTTATCATACAACTTTTTACAATAAATCGGTTTTTTATCAATGAGAAAATAATGGTTGTAAAAGAGAGGCATATCTAAAAACATGTCCATACTGCTAATCTTAAAACAAGAAATAAAACAAGCATATGAATGCAAAACATCTTTCCAAAAACAATTTCTTAACTGACAAACTATTTTTTCTGTGTACTCATTTCCAAAGTTACATAACTTTTCAAGATTTATTACATTACTAACAAGAGTAGACCATTTTTTATTTTCCGTCAATAATCTTCTGAGCCAAGTAAGTTTTAAGCTTTTAATAAACGCATAAACATCAATCATTTTCAAACCACCTTCAGCATAATCTTTTGTAAATATTGTTCTTTTTATTTTTGGTGTACCTTGCCACACAAAGTCAAAAAATAGATTGTTTATTTTATGTAATATCTATCTGTTTATCAGGATTTGGTAAGGATATAAAAAGATGAGTTAAGAGTGGTAAAAGAAGAGTTTTTACTACAGGTATCTACCAATTGGTGTGAGCTCCCGTCCATGACAATAAGTAATACTGTTCTTAATTTTTATCAATTTTGTCATTAAAATTCATATAAATAATTTTTCTTTGGTCAACATGAAATATCGTACCAAGAAGTTTAAAAGAGACGGTGCCCCAGTTCAATTTCCATCTTGTTTTAATTGATCTGGTACTATATTTTAAAGATCCTATCCGTATTACATTTGTCTTTTCAAAGTAAACCTTTAATCCCGAATAATGCGCAAATTCGTGTAAAACTTTTAATTTAGAATGTAGGTACTTTTCAGAGCCATCTAAAAAAAGGAAGGTATCATCTGCGAATTGACTTATTTGAATATTTCTTTGTTAATTACAATACCTTTAATATCTTGACTATTTCTGATCTTTACAGCTAAAATTTCTGCACAAAGAATAAAGATTGAACAAACATTTAGTTCTAAAGTTAGTCATTTTAACCTCTCTTGTTTCAAATTACTAACCTAATAATAAATATCTTTCGATAGTTTCAATTTTCAGTAAAAACCCTTCCTGGTTAAGAAATGAAATGATACGTCAACAGATAAAATGCAGATCGCTGTCTGGTTCGTTGAATTTTATAATTTCAGGGTATTTGACGTAAGTCAAGGAGGTTTATTTGTATGCACATTCTTTAAACCTGCTTGCGTCTGATTAAAATTCCGTTTACTTTTTCATTTGTTTTGATAATCAGAAATACTTTGTTGTTTTTGTTGCGTCTTTCGTTATGCCATCACAGGAATTAAGCCTATAGGATTATTTAAAGATTTGACTGAAATATTTTATTTTACGTGAGAGAATAACATAATTATTTGGTTTCTATATATTTGGTTCGAAATGTTTTATTATCACCAGTGGAACGTATAGCGTCTGGATATTTTCTTTTCCTTGAATGTGGATAGAATTTTGTGGACTTTTACACTGGTTTCCAGCATGCTGACCATTTCGCGTTTTCAGCCTGTAATAGATGATGCACCCTGTCCGCCATTTTTTGTGGAAAATGTCTATAGTATATTCATAGATACCGCCGAAAACAACAATCTAAATGCAACAGACATTCAAGCAATATGGACCATGTGTGTTGCAAAGTTTCCTTTTTTGACCACGACATCAACAACAACAACAACTACTACTACTACTACTGAACAGGTGACAACTTCCACAACGCCAACATCAACTGCAGAACAGACAAATAATACCAGATCCACTACTGACCAGACGACACCTTCTTCCACGCCTCAAACAGTATCTACTACCCAGAAACCAACCACGTCTTCGAGTACTTCTGCTAAGCAGACGACAACTTTAAAGTCTACGAAAGCAATCAGAGAACAGACAGCGAGTTCTACCACACCTACAACTTTAACACTACAGACGCCAACTTCGAACTTGCCTTCAAGTACGGCCTTTGAACAGATGACATCTTCTACGACCGTAACTACAGGACGTAAGACAACTTCTGCGAATCTTACCACTGAGATTTCTAGTATTCCAACCAGTTTTACATCATCAGCGCAATGCAGCAGTCACTGCCTTACGGGAGTTTTAATGTTTTCTGCATGTGTATTAGTTGGAGTACTAGCGATTGCCGTGTAAGTATCATTACTTCTTTCGTTTAAATGAAATACAAATGCAAACAGTCGGGTCTCAGAAAAGACTTCAAAAGCATTATTAATTTTCTTTATTTCGTTTTGATTACGATTTTATGCTGCATCGAACCCGATTCACCACTTCTATGTTTCGGTCTCTTGCGATATAGTACAAAATCACATTTTAATCTGTTATGTTATTAAATCTTTCGATACGAACTCTTGCGTTTTAGCATATTTTTCTGTTCGTTGTTCAAAATTGTTTAAAAAAATTACAAAAGATTCATTTTCTTGTAATATCGGTTTGTTTAAAAAGATTGAACTGTTCCAATTTTCGTGATTGTCATCTATGTTGTCTTACGAACATGAAAGTTTGTGACAGAATGATGCAAGTGCATCTTGTATAAAGGACCACCAGAGCGAGATTCAAACTCGGCTTCGAAAACGACGATTTAGACCACTGAGCCAAAGAATCGATTCCCTGACGCATTTGTCAGAGGATGTATTTATACAATTATTGGACCATAGTAGTTAATAAAGAATCAAAGTTGTTTTTACTGCTTCAACTAACTGGAATACTAGTTACAAAAGGTGTTTATCCACAAACCAGGTAATGTAAAAGTTCGTCATGAAAACTAAAAAAAAACATTGAAGAGTTAACCTTTCCCCCCCACCTCCCACCCCCCCCACCACCATAGTGTTTTCTACTTCATAACACTGTCGCTTTAACCAAACTATCGCTTTTCAAAAGGTTTATTCATAAAAATGTTGGATTTTAGAAAAGATTTTATGCATGTATAATGTATAATAGTAAAAACTTTGGTGTTATATATAGAGGATTTTTTTCTGTGTGACATCGAAAATTTATTTCAAGAGTGAGCATCAGATTAATTGATTTCACGAGTGGCGTAGCTACGAATGAAAATGTAAAAGTCTGATGCCCTCGAGTGAAATAGATTTCGATCTCGTACAGAAAAACACAACAACAAATATTCTATTTATTTCATACTTTCTTCAGCCTTCTATTGAAAAAATTGTAAGCTGTGAACAAATCCACAAACCCGTTGTGCATCCCAAAGTTTACTACTATCTGCACGTGCGAGACGTTATTTGAATAGCACCAAGAAAGACGACAAAATAAATGATAGCCTGCTTACTTTGTCGCGACTTTCATCTTCTATAAGAAAAAAAATCAACAATAACTTTCGTAATTCAAATTGATACAGCTAAATAATACTGAAATGTCAAGATCAGCAATAAAATATATTCCTAAGCGTTCTGGATTTTGAAATGTCCGCCATATCATTTTTCTGTGTCAGTTAAACTACACTTTAATAGGATAATTTATCATGTTCGTGTTTTCTTGATTATTTTAGTGAAGTTGTGTTTTGTGATTAATTTAATCACAGGAATTAGACGTTTTATCAATGTAAACAAGCTGGAGAAACTCGTAGATAATTTAAAGCATATGTAAAACAACAACAACAACAAAACAACGGTAATGCAACGCCGTTTCCGAGCACCTTTCAAAAACACTATTTTATATATAATCTTACACAGAAAACGGTCCACGTGGTAAATATAATGTCTGTATTCAAGAATGCATCGAAATCCAATGCAATTCTTGTCTCTTTCTGGTGTTTTTTAAATTGTTTTACATGACGTGTTGTTGTTGTAGACAGCTAATTATCTGTTACCCATGACACATACTTGTCATATACGGTCTCTTGTTTTTACCAAATACTAGATTTGTTGCTTTTCTTCCCATGACGCGATCGCATAAAAAGCAACTGATAATGGTTAGGAAAAGCAAAATGTCTTACTCAATAAATGATACATTGTCAAATCCAAATGAAGAATTATCGAAATCTTTAGGTATTAGCCTAAAAAGTTCAGATTCTTCAGACATTGTGTTTATTTTTACCAGTTTAAACCTTTTTAAAGTTATTATCAGACGGCATTTTTGTTGCTGGTGTTTGCTTACCTACAGTTACACACAACTAAATCGAATCATACCATGAGTATTTCAATGTAATATCAAGTCCTAATCTCACTTTATTAGCTTTTGGAGATGCTTCCTATGCCGATCTCTGGGAAGAATCAATTGCATTCAGATTTTTTCATAGCATGACCAATCAACTTTTCCGGTATATCGTGTCGAAGGAGATCACCACAGTCACTTCGTTATCTTTTATTACAATTTATCAAAATTTCCCTTTTTTAACAACAAAAAATAGCCAAGAATTGTCCGTCACACTTATGCCTAATTTCATTTTTTTTCTTCAATAAATGTGTTATTTTCAGAACAACCTTTCCATCTTTGTCATCTAATAGCTCCGCAAAAACCCTGCACAAAATTGACTGGTTCCCGACTACACTGATTTGGTGGTGTATAACAAAAATGTACAATGTTTGTAAATAAAGGGAAGTTACTGTGTAGAAAAGTGAATGGGGTGCAGTTGTTTTTTCTTATCTTTCTTCTTGTTTTGAGGGGTAGTTGGAAATAGTACGGAACAAAGAAAATTATATTTTGTCAATTTCACTAGTGGTTTATCAGAATATTATCTACTGTCATATTACAATAAACCACTGGAACGTATGAAATAAATGATTAGTATCTGTTGAAAAGAATGTAAATGTAAATAAGGCTGCAGCTGGCTTTAAATCTTTTAATTCTTGTATTCTATCAGATATAAATCATAAATTGATATTTTCTCCAAAAACAGTATCGTTTGATTTGCATACCTGCTTTATCAGGTGCTTTGAATTTTGTTGTCTTATTTTATTATTTTCAAACACGAGACATGGTTTTTGAAGCCTGTTATGCTTATTCTGTTGTTCCCATAATAATGAAGATGGGTTTTTATTATTTTTATGAAAATCCGACGAAATTTCTTTACAAAATATCAGCTTAGACTTTTTTCGTTATATAAGACTTTTAAACATAAATCACGATTCATAAAAATGGCTAAACTTCTCATAAATTCCAAATACTTCTTATCTTTTCTTCAGACTAAGTTACAAAGTCAGACGCAGAAGATCACATACTTTGAAGCAAAGAGATTCGAAAAAGAGGAAAAACGAGGTACGTAGGCGGAAAAATGCAACACTTCTTTTCCGTCATTTGACATAGTTATTATATAATGTCAGATACACTGCATTTACGTATATTGATAATGAAAAGAAATTTGAATAATATCATGCAGTTATTCCGTTCAAGGCTTGAAGCGTTATATTTCAGGTGTTCTTATAACATAAATTGTATTATTCACTATTACATTTGTCACTACTTGTGTTAAAGACAGTGCGATACACACTTTATATCTATTAAAAGCCAACTTCATGCGCCTTTTCAAGACACCTATACAATGATAAGCATATTGTAAATGGATTTGTACCAATATTTACTTGATTTCTAATCTCACAATACCTACCAGGTTATCCAGAAGTCTTTTTATAACCATCTGATTTGTTTTGTTTCAGTTTAATCACCAGAACATTCAAGAATTTCCAAAACTGGGCCGTTACGCCTACTTTAGCGAAAGATCTCTTGCTTTTGAAAATCCATTGTCTACCATGTTCATGACAGGGACCTTCCAGGCATACGTTGAACCGTACCAAAATCGTGCACACGCTTCAGAAATAAAAAGATTAAATAAGAGAGACACAACCAACCATGATGATAAACATATCAATCACGATGTTTTCTTCTACAAAGGAAAATCAGATTTCCACAAGGATCGTTGGAAATCCTCATCCTATAGAAAAGACAAATCAAAGGAATTTTATCGACCTCATTATATTCCCCTTCGACATTCAACAATCAGAAGTCATGTTCCCAAAATGATATCGCGTGAAGAAAACAATTTTATCCCTTATATCGAGTTGAATGACAGAACACCGGCTTTGAAAGATGTTTACCCATATTGTTCTGATACCAGAACTGGAAAATACGACCAGCCTGTGACACATGGTCTACCTAGAGTTCCATTTGAAAATAAAACGAGTCATACAGAGTTTGATATTCAGAGAGACAGATATGGTCTAGCTAGAGTTCCATTTGAAAATAAAAGGAGCAATACAGAGTTTAATATTCAGCAAGAAAGATTTCGTCATTACAAAACAAAGGAAGAAAATGATACCATTCACTCTTATTTAAATCATTCCTATCAACATGAACTTCCAAGGTTACCATTTGAAACATTAGAAAATACCGACGGAGAAAACGTTATGCATAGAAGACCAGGTCTGTGGAGAGTAGACTTTGACGAGAATCAGACATTTGAATACCAGACCCATTTATAGAAAAAAGTTCAGTGCCTCGTGAAGATTTTCGAATAAAATGATTTGATAATTGTGACTCAAATTCAAAGCTTACTGAAAAACAAACAAACAAACAAACAAAACAATGGTAGAAATCTTAGCAGTAAAATTGTGCCGTAAATCTGACTATTGCACTTAATTTCAGTACGCCAATCATATATTGATTCACACAGATTTGACAATCACGTATATTAATTCAAATGGTCATTCATGCATTTTTTGCAGGTTGTAATGATACGACAGGTGTTTGGAAAGTTTCGGAACAAGTTCCATAACATTCTATTATTCATTCTTCTAATATTTGTTTACACATTTTTTAACATACATAGCTCTATTTACGCTTTACTCAAGTAAATTTACAAAATCAAAAATAAAACGCTTATTATTTTTATCACAGCAACGTTTGGTAAACGTGAGCGGGGCATCTAAATGTATGAACAATTACAAAAATTATTATTACCATAGCAACGTTTGTTAAACGTGAGCTGGGCATCTAAATGTATGAACAATTGCAAAAATCTATGTCGCAATAACGGACATTATACACATGTCAAATTTTCTCAAAATATTCCCCAGAGTAGTCCACACATTTCTCATGCCTGTGAACCCAAGATTTAAAGCAGCGGTTAAGTTTTCTGTTGGTATTGTCCTGATACACTCCGGAACAACCACAATAAGTCTTTGACGTCATCGAAACGTGTATTTCTCAATCCGTTCTTGATGGTTGGAAAAAACCAAAAGTCACATGGCACTAGGTCTGTAGAGTACGGGTGATGGAGTATAATTTTAATATCTAGTCCAGCTAGTGTTGTCTTTGTAACGACAGACGTATAGGGTGTTGTGTTGTTATGGTTGTCACTGCTCTTAAGCACCTAGGTCAGTTTTATGTCTGATCTCTAATGATTGTTTTAAAAAAACCAGTTTAATCTGCATGGTCGTTGAAATGGGCTTGTCAAAAGATTACAAAAACTATTTGCTTGTCTCATATTCAAATGTCCTTGTAAACAGCAAACATGTACCCGGCAAAATATACATAATGTTGAATAAACTATCATTGAGACTCGTACAGACTGGTTGACCTGATATAACCCGAGCCACTATCATTTCGAACATGCTATAATGACGTACATGAATGTCATTTCAAAAACAAAAACTGATCTATTTTCTGTGTTATAATTTGTAATACTATATTTTCATACAGATATTCCATATTCATATTTGTTATTTTAAAAGGAAAGGGTGTACTTAATCCTTAAACTCATTTAAGTGACGCCAAAGAGCGGCAAACAAGTTCTGCTTGGTACGGAATCCTGTTGGGGTCACTTAAAATGTCACTGTCACGCTTAGAGGTAGACGCTCGACAACGCGAAGCGACATCGCAAAAATGCGATACGACGCTCGACAACGCGAAGCGACATCGCGATTATGTCAAACGAAATATCTCGATGTCATATCGTATTGTCGCGCTATAAAAGCGCGAAATATCGCATTGTCACTTCGCATTGTCGTGCGTCTTATCGCGTTCTCGCGGTGTCGTGTCGCGTTGTCGCAATGTCGCTTTGCGTTTTCGTCTGTCGCATTATGCAATTTTGTAGGCCTCAACGCACGACAACGCAAAACGACGCTCGACAACGCGAAGCGACACGCGACATTTTCACAATGTCATATCGTATTGTCTTCCGTCGTGTCTGTGCCTGTACTACGACCCACGAAAATGCCAAACGACATTAGACAACGCGACGTGGCGCTCGAAAACGCGTAGCGACATTAGACAATGCGACGTGACATTTTTTGGAACATCGTATTGCGTTGTCGTGCGTCTCCCGGAAATGGGCAAATTGTATATTCCGCCCATCGAATAATAAAGAACAAATTCCACAAGGAAAATGCGGCCATCTTAAAATTTTGCGATATGGCTATGGGGAGGCCCGGATAATACACAGGTACGTCAAATTTTGTCATCGCACCTTCAGACGTCATATAGATCTAATAACATTTAGACCTGTCACCGGTAGACACACGGCAACGCGATACGATATTCCAATAAATGTTGCATCGTATTGTCTAGTGTCGTTTGGCATTTTCGTGGGTCGTTGTGAAAATGTCGCGTCGCGTTGTCGCGCTTCGCTTCGCGTTGTTGTGCGTCGAGGCCTACAAGATTGCATAATACGACAACACATCGCGACATCGCGACAACGCAACATGACACCGCGACACTGCGATACGGCGCACGACAATGCGAAGTGACACTACGGTATTTATGGCTTTTATAGCGCGACAATACGATATGACATCGCGATATTTTGTTTGACATTGTCGCGATGTTGCTTTGCGTTGTCGAGCGTCGTATCGCATTTTCGCGATGACGCGTCGCGTTGTCGAGCGTCTACCTCTAAGCGCGACAGTGACATTTTGATTGGCCCCAAGAGGATTCCGTAGCTTGTCACTAGACGGCTGGTGGCTCAAGATAGATAATTCTTTAGTATGAAACTTTACACTGCTACTTTATAAACAGATTGTCTCCCCGCCTCACAGTCATGATAAGCATGGTAGGCGAGGAAAGCAAATTTAGATTCTTTGATAACAAAGACTGTTGCTAGTTTAATCCTAAGTTGAATTTTCTTGAACACTGGTCAGTTTTGTGCATACAGGATTCAAAAATGTTTAAAATTTCGAATTGAGAGAATCAATCTTTTCGCAGTGACCTCCCCTTCATTCTTCGAAAAAGATCTCTACATTTGCGTTGTATGGACTTTTTATGAAGAAGGTATCTTTATCTCTTACTTTTTTATCTTTGTATATCTAAAATTTATTAAATTGAAAGAAAATAGTTTAGAAAAAGTTTAACATTTTGTTTGTTTACTTTCTTTCATCATCCCGTGACGTGCCTGCCTCTGAAGTAACAGCTGAGATTGTGAGAGAATTAGGGCTGCCAAATTGTTTTTCTGTAAACAAAATATGACAGTGGGTAGTTAACCAATCATGAAGAAAATGTGAAGGCGGTTGGTACAAGGCAACAGTTGCTGGCTCTGTTTGCCCTCTTGCCAGGGTCTGTCATCTGAATTTAGGGTAAATCCAAGAAATGAGGGTATGCTTGAAATGTTTATAAGTCCATTTGAATGTTAACAACTAACTGTGATTGACTTTCTTGAGTTAAATGATTTTGATAATGCTACTGTAGCTTTACAGGTTATAATGCGAAACTATCGTCTCAGATTTCTGACACGACTTGTGAAGTTCAAGGTGAAGTAGGCCTAAACAGCTGACTTTTCTAAAAAAATCGAATCCTAAGTGGTGTTCTTTGTTGTGGCTTCTGAAACAGGGATGGGCCAATCAATATTTTGGAGTACATGCTTTGACTAAGAAATTTCTCTTCACTTTTTCACTGGTTCTAAATAGACGGCAAACTATGAAGAAAACCGTCAAATATGAGTTTTCACAACAACCCTTAAATCTTGGCAAGTTAGAGTTGTTTAAAGATTCCGGACAGGTTAATATTTGCATTTGTAGATTACCGAGCTTGTAGTCAATTACAATTCGTATTATTTTTCAGGTTCTTACTGTGTGAAAGCAAATACTGGTTCAAAGACGACGGCTAGGCAATTTGCGTGATTTAAAGGCATCTACTGCGACCCCCTCCTCCCCTGCCACAATTGTAGTCCGTGTACGGGACTTGCTCAAAGTATATTCGGTTTCGTATACGGATGTCGTCAAGTTAATATCTTCGGTATTGTTAAGTCTGATTAATCATGGAAATTATTTCCTACAGGGTATTACTATTTACATGAAATAAAAACGTACTTAAATTAGAAAATTCTCAAATTGGACCAAAAATGCAGTTATTAAATATAATAAACATTGTCCATGCAAACAGTTTATTAAAAGTAATTTGTTCACAAATTAAGTAAGAACACGTAATACAGCTGTCAAAAAATTGTCTTGTTCGTCGCTTGTCATTTACATCGTTTCGTCTGTATTTTCAAGATTCATAACACAGCTATCGCAAGAAATGTTGAATATAAATATATTTTGACACTTTTCAACAATAATATATTTAGAATTCAGTTTGCGTGAATAAATAAATAAAAAACTATCTATGAAAATGTTAATCTTGCGGTGATGAACAGACTTATTTATAAAAAAAGATCTCTAGCTCTGTTCCTGTATTTTGTGCTGACGATCATGTAAAAAATCGGATTTATCAAGCAGTTAATGAAGTAGAGTTTACCCAACAAATGAATGATTCCGTCATCGGGCGCATCTGTGACTAGTCTGTAGGCAGATGTCGTCCAGTTCACAATCCATGTGCTAATATAGATCAAAGTTATAAAGAACATCATAAACGTCGTTCGATTGAACATTTGCTTATTCCTTTTGATGGACTTTACCGAAAAGCTACATTTTCTGCCCTCTATTGAATCAGCTGACGAAATAGTCTCAACGTTTCCTTTCGATGAGCTAATGTGAGCCTTATATCCTTCATCTGATTTGCTTCTATCGGAGATCTCCGGTTGAAAACCATCGGAATGGACTTTATCATCGCTATCTGTACAGACCTCTTTCGTCAAAATATGGTTCTGAATTTGTAACCGTTTACTTAACCAGTTCTCTTGAATCAGAGTGTTGTTTTACAAGTTTCCACACGAGGTTTGCAAAATTGCAAGATTTACAAAAAGAAATTAAATGTTTGCCTTGTAAAACAGTATTATAGTTTATGGTTACTTTGGTAGTCAAGATGCTGAACACAATGATTGGTCAGAAATAAATTTATAAGTAACAATGACTTATTCACATCAAAGACGATTTTGATTGAAAATGTGTCTTCTTTTTTGTACGTTTAACTTATGACTGGGTGAGGGATAAAATCTCTTTACAGAATTCCTCATTACTTAAGGGGGACAAGTACTATATTAAAGTAAAATGATTGATAATGTTTCTGTTCTCTCCTGGTACCCATCAGTGCATACTTGTTTTTATCTAACGATCACTTTGACCACATTTAATACCTTAATGATATGAGGATTTTACTATGGAAAGTAACGGATCTTTGGTCCAATGGTAATCGAGTTCAATCTTCCTATACTAACATTACTAATTGTCCCATGTATCTGTGCGATACACCAAGCATGGATAGGAACCTGGAGTATTTTTGGAAAGTGATTTTATGTATCCTGAACTATCCATAAAACCTGAAAAAACTAAATTCTGCAGGGGTCATATAGGAAACTGGTACGACGACAAATTAACTCAGATAGAGACATAAAACGAACGGCACTGTTGTTGGTATACATTTGCATTTTTGGGACGCATTTTGTAGCTGATGTCAAAAGTTGACAATATCTAGAAAACAGGTGAAGATTTCTGGCTTACAAGGTGTTTTTATGACTAACTTTTACTAATGTAAGTGCAGATCAGTTGAACGAATATTTAGTTCTAAAGTTAATCATTTTTATCTCTCTTGTTTCAAATTACTAACCTGTGGTCAGCGATCACAGGTAAGACGTAATGTTAATCTTCGTTGACATGCACACAAAAATATTATCTTTATTCACTTTTCTTCTATTATTTAAATGACAATTTTGTTTTTGAAATGAACATTCTTGTTGTAAGTTAGTCTTCGTTCTGAAGGGAGATTTGACTGTATTTCGCTTGAAACCGCCATGTAAACAAACAGTAAATACTTGATAACCTAACAATAACATATTTAGCCTGAAATATCCAGTTAAGGCAAAACATCTTTAGACAGGATCAATTTCCGTACAAATCCTCCCTGGTTGAGAAATGAAATGATACTTTAAAACATAAAATGCACATAGCTGTCTGGTTCGTTGAATTTTATTAGTTCAGGGTAACTGACGTAACCCAATGGGTTTTATTTATGCACAGTCTTTAAAACTGTTTACGTGTCGTTTTTGTTGCCTCTTTCGTCATGCGATGACAGGAATTAAGCCTACAGGATCATTTAATGATTTGACTGAAATATTTTATTTACGTTAGACAATAACATAATTATTTGGTTTCTATATATTTGGTTCTAAATGTTTAATTATCACCAGTGGAACATATAGCGCCTGGATATTTTCTTTTCTTCGAATGTGGATAGAATTTTGTGGATTTTTACACTGATTACAAGCATGCTGACCATTTCGCGTTTTCAGTTCCTAGATGATGCACCCTGTCCGCCATTTTTTGTGGAAAATGTCTATAGTATATTCATAGATACCGCCGAAAACAACAATCTAAATGCAACAGACATTCAAGCAATATGGACTACGTGTGTTGCGAAGTTTCCTGATTTGACAACGACATCAACAACAAGTACCACCGAGCAGAAGACAACTTTAGTTACGTCAACTACAGAGCGGACGACAACCTCCGTTTCGTCAACAACAACAACTACTACTGAACAGGTGACAACTTCCACAACGCTAACATCAACTGCAGAACAGACAAATACTAACACATCCGCTACTGACCTGCCCACAACCTCTACTACGTCAACAACAACAACAACTACTCAACAGGCGACAACTTCCTCAACGCCAAAATCAACTGCAGAACAGACAAATACTACCACATCCACTTCTGACCTGCCCACAACCTCTACTACGTCAACAACAACAACAACTACTGAACAGGCGACAACTTCCTCAATGCCAACATCAACTGCAGAACAGACAAATACTACCACATCCACTACTGACCTGACGACGACTTCCACTAAGTCAGCAACAACAACAGCTACTGAACAGGCGACAACTTCCTCAATGCCAACATCAACTGCAGAACAGACAAATACTACCACATCCGCTACTGACCTGCCCACAACCTCTACTACGTCAACAACAACAACAACTACTCAACAGGCGACAACTTCCTCAACGCCAACATCAACTGCAGAACAGACAAATACTACCACATCCACTGCTGACCTGCCCACAACCTCTACTACATCAACAACAACAACAACTACTCAACAGGCGACAACTTCCTCAATGCCAACACCAACTGCAAAACAGACAAATACTACCACATCCACTACTGACCTGACGACGACTTCCACTAAGTCAGCAACAACAACAGCTACTGAACAGGCGACAACTTTATTAACACCAATATCAACTGAAAAGCAGACAAATACTATCATCACGACACCAGGTACTGACCACGCGACAACTTCTTCCACGCTTCAAACAGTATTTACTACCCAGAAAACAACCACGTCTTCAAGTACTTCTGCTAAGCAGACGACAACTTCAAAGTCTACGACAGCAACCACTGAACAGACAGCGAGTTCTACCACACCTACAACTGTAACACTACAGACGACAACTTCGAACTTGCCTTCAAGTACGACATCTTCTACGACCGTAACTACAGGACGTAAGACAACTTCTGCGAATCTTACCACTGAAACTTCTAGTATTCCAACCAGTTTTACATCATCAGCGCAATGCAGCGGTCACTGCCTTACGGGAGTTTTAATGTTTTCTGCATGTGTATTAGTTGGGGTACTAGCGATTGCCGTGTAAGTGTCATTACTTGATTCGTATAAATAAAATACAAATGCAAAAAGTCGGGTCTCAGAGGAGATTTCAAAAGCATTATTTCTTTATTTCGTTTTGATTACGATTTTATGCTGCATCGAACCCGAATCACCACTTCTATGTTTTGGTCTCTTGCGATATTGTACAAAATCACATTTTAATCTGTTATGTTATGAAATCTGTCGATACGAACTCTACTTGAGTTTTAGCATATTTTTCTGTTCTTTGGTCAAAATTTGTTTAAAAACAAAATACAAATGATTCATTTACTTGTAATATCGGTTTGTTTAAAAAGATTGAAATTTTCCCAATTTTCGTGATTGTCTTACGAACATGAAAGTTTGTAACAGAATGATGCAAGTGCATCTTGTAAAAAGGACCACCAGAGCGAGATTCAAACTCGGCCTCGTAAACGATGCTTTAGACCACTGAGCCAAAGAATCGATTCCTTGACGCATTTGTCAGAAGATGTATTTATACAATCATTGGACCATAATAGTTTATAAGGAATAAAAGTTGTTTTCACTGTTTCAACTAACTGGAATACTAGTTACAAAGGTGCTTATCCACAAACTGGGTAATGTAAAAGTTCGTCATGAAAACTAAAAAAAACATTGAAGAGTTAACCTCCCCCCCCCACTCCCCCATCTACGTGTTATCTACTTCATAACACTGTCGTTTAAACCAAAATATCGCTTTTCATAAGGTCTATTCATAAAAAATGTTGGATTTTAGAAAAGATTTTATGCGGTGTTACATATATAATGTATAATACTAAACTTTTGGTGTATCATATAGAGGATATTTTGTTTCTATGTGAGATCGAAAATTTATTTCAAGAGTGAGCATCAGATCAAATATTTTCACGAGTGGCGTAGCTACGGGTGAAAATGTAAAAATCTAATGCCCTCGAGTGAAATAGATTTTCGATCTCGTACAGAAAAACACAATTACAAATATTCTATTTATTTCATACTTTCTTCAGCCTTTTATTGAAAAAATATAAACTGTGAACAAATCCACAAACCCGTTGTGCATCCCAATGTTTACTATTATCTGCACGCGCGAGACGTTATTCAAATAGTACCAAGAAAGACGACAAAATAAATGATAGCCTGCTTACTTTGTCGCGACTTTCACCTTCTATAAGAAAAATATCAACAATAACTTTTCACAATTGAAATTGATACAGCTAAACAATACAGAAATGTCAAGATCAAAAATAAAATATATTCCTACGCGTTCTGGATTTTGAAATGTCAAAAATTTTTAAATTCTAGAATAAAAAACAACAGCAGAATATCAGAATAGTAGCCAGGTTATAGTTAAAAAATAACTTCAGCAGAATAGCAGAACAACTCCAACTGAATAGCAGAACAGCTGAATAGCAGAACAACTCTAGCAGAATAGCAAAATGGCAGAATAGCAAAACAACTCTAGCAGAATAGCAGAATGGCAGAATAGTAGAACAACTTTCAAAAAGACAAAAAGTCAAGTGAAGCTGATGAAAATTGATATATGAATACATTCTGCTATTCTGCTGTTGTTGTTATATAACTCTGCTGTTCTTCTTTTCTGCTGGAGTTGTTCTGCCATTCTGCTGATGTTTTTCATTCAACAGATAAAAGTAATTGCGCTATTGTGCTGGACTTGTTCTACTATTCTGCTGTTCTGCTGGAGTTTTTCTCCTACAGTTTTCAAAATTTTGTAAGTTCTTAGGTTTGCTGATTGACTTATTTCACGAACCAGAGGGAAAAATCATTTTTGATAACCTAGCTCGTATACATTTTCAGTGATAAAACGGTCCGTTTGTTAAAGCCGTATTTTTACTGTTTCTGTTACCATAGCAACCATAAATTTGATACCAGAATAAAAACAAAATAACTTTCATAATTTCCATGTTGTCATGTATTCATATATCAATTTTCATCAACTTGACTTGTACGTTTTTTATGTTATCGCGAGATCCAAATTTCCAGACAGTCGGACGGACAGACGGAACGACGAAGAGACAAACGGAGGGCAAACTTTGGTAGATACCTATAAAACTCAATTTGACTTTTTGTCTTTTTGAAAGTTGTTCTGCTATTCTGCCATTCTGCTAGAGTTGTTCTGCTATTCTGCCATTCTGCTATTCTGCTTCAGTTGTTCTGCTATTTCTGCTGAAGATTTTCATTTAACAGATAAAAGTGATTCCGCTATCATGCTGGGCTTGTTCTACTATTCTGATATTCTTCTGATGTTTTTATCCTAGAAACTTTTCATTTTGTTCTTAGTCCGTATGTTGGCTGATAGACTAATCTCACGAACCAGAGGAAAAGAAAAGGACGACTTAAAACGCATTATATCCATATTGCCATATTTTTACATACTTATTTTCAATAACTTACATCGTATACGTTTTGATTGATAAAACAATCCGTTTGTTTAAGCCGTATTTTTACTGTTTCTGTTACCATAGCAAAAAGACATTCGATACGCGGAATAAAACAATATAACTTTCATAATTTCCATGTTGCCATATATCCATATATCAATTTCAATCAACTTAACTAATACGTTTTTGTGTTACCGCAGGATCCAGATTTCCGGACAGTCGGACTGAAAGACGGACAGTCAGACGACAAACTTTGGTAGTTTCGGTAAAACTCAATTTGACTTTTTGTCTTTTTGAAAGTTGTTCTGCTATTCTGCCATTCTGCTATTCTGCAGGAGTTGTTCTGCTATTCTGCTATTCTGCTGGAGTTGTTCTGCTATTCTGCCATTCTGCTATTCTGCTGGAGTTGCTCTGCTATTCTGTTATTCTGCTAACTTCACACAGACGATAATTTTAGGCATATGTAAAAAAACAACAACAACAAAACAACGGTAATGCAACGCCGTTTTCGAGCACCTTTCGGAAACACTATTTTATGTATGATCTTACACGGAAAACGGTCCACGTGGTAAGTATAATGTCTGTATTCAAAAATGCATCGAAATCCAATGCAATTCCTGTCTCTTCCTTGTGATTTTTAAATCGTTTTACATGATGCGTTGTTGTTGTAGACAGCTAATTATCTGTTACCCATGACACATACTTGTCATATACGGTCTCTTGTTCTTACCAAATACTAGATTTTTTGCTTTTCTTCCCATGATGCGATCGCATAAAAGCAACTGATAATTGTTAGGAAAAGCAAAATGTCCTACTCAATAAATGATACATTGTCAAATTCAAATGAAGAATCATCGAAATCTTTACGTATTGGCCTAAAAATTTCAGATTCTTCAGACATTGTGTTTATTTTTACCGGTTTAAACATTTTTGAAGTTGTCAGCAGACGGCATTTTTGTTGCTGGTGCTTGCTTACCTACAGGTTACACAGAACTAAATCGAATTACACAGTATTTCAATGTAACATCAAGTTCTTGTCTTTGGAGACGCTACCTATACCGATTTCTGGGAAGAATAAATTGCATTCAGATTTTTGACATTGCATGACCAATCATCTTTTCAGGTATATCGTGTCGAAGGAGATCACCACAGTCACTTCGATATCATTTATTACAATTTAACGAAATTTCCCTTTCCTTAAACAACAAAAAATAGCCAAGAATTGTCCGTCACACTTATGCCTAAATTCATTTTTTTTCTTCAATATATGTGTTGTTTTCAAGTAAAATTATTTTCAGAACAACCTTTCCGTTTTTGTCATCTTATAGCTCCGCAAAACCCCTGCACAAAATTAACTGGTTCTCGACTACACTGATTTGGTGGTGTATAACCTAAATGTACATTGTAAATAAAGGGAAAGTGACTGTGTAGATAAGTGAATGGGGTGCATTTTTTAAATTATCTTTTGTCAATTTCACTAGTGGTTTATCAAAATATTTTCTACTGTCATATTACATTAAACCACTGGAATGTATGAAATAAATGCTTAGTATCTGTTGAAAATAATGTAAATGTGACTAAGGCTGCACTTGGCTTTAAATCTTTTAATTCTTGTATTCTATCAGATATAAATCATCAATTAATATTTTCTCCAAAAACGATATCGTTTGATTTGCACACTTGCCTTATCAGGCGCTTTGTTGTCTTATTCTATTATTTTCAAACACGAAACATGGTTTTTGAAGCCTGTTGTTTCCATAAAAATGAAGATGTTTTTTTTTTTAATGAAAATCCGACGAAATTTCCTTACAGAATATCAGCTTGGACTTTTTTTCATTATATACGACTTTAAACATATATCACGATTCATAAAAAAATGGTTAAACTTCTTATAAATTCAAAATACTTCTTATCTTTTCTTCAGACTAAGTTACAAAGTCAGACGCAGATCACATACTTTAAAGCATAGAGATTCGAAAAAGAGGAAAATCGAGGTACGTAGGCGGAAAAATGCAACACTTCTTTTCCGTCATTTGAGACAGTTTTAATATAATGTCAGATTGACTGCATTTACGTTCATTGAAGTTGAAAAGAAATTTGAATAATATCATGCAATTATTGCGTTCAAGCGTTATATTTCAGGTGTTTTTATAACATAAATTGTATTATTCACTATTACATTTCTCACTACGTAAACTTGTTAGTTTTAGATAACTTGTGTTAAAGACAGTGCGATGCACTATTTATATCTATTAAAAGTCAACTTCATGCGCCTTTTCAAGACACCTATACAAGGATAAGCATATTGTAAATGGATCTGTTCCAATATTTACCTGGTTGCTAATTTCTATATACCTTCCAGGTTACCCAGAAGTTTTTTTTATATAACCATATGATTTGTTTTGTTTCAGTTTATTCACCAGAATATTCCAGAATTTTCGAAACGTGGCCGTTACGCCTACTTTAGCGAAAGGTCTCCTGCTTTTGAAAATCCATTGTCTACCATGTTCATCACAGGGACCTTCCAGGCATACGTTGAACCGTACCTAAATCGTGCAAACGTTTCAGAAATAAAGAGATTAAATAAGAGAGACACAACCAACGAAGATAAACATATCAATCACGATGTTTTCTTCTACAAAGGAAAATCAGATTTCGACAAGGATCGTTGGAAATCCTCATCCTATCGAAATGACAGATCAAAGGAATTTTATAGACCTGATTATATTCCCCTTCGACATTCAACAATCAGAAGTCATGTTCCCAAAATGATATCGCGTGAACAAAACAATTTTATCCCTTACATCGAGTTGAATGACAGAACATCGGCTTTGAAAGATGTGGACCCATATTATTCTGATATCAGAACTGGAAAATACGACCACCCTGCGACACATAGTCTACCTAGAGTTCCATTTGAAAATAAAACGAGTCATACAGAGTTTGATATTCAGAGAGACAGATATGGTCTACCTAGAGTTCCATTTGAAAATAAAAGAAACAATACAGAGTTAAATATTCAGCAAGAAAGATTTCGTCATTACAAAATGAAAGAAGAAAATGATACCATTCGCTCCTATTTAAATCATTCCTATCAACATGAACTTCCAAGGATACCATTTGAAACATTAGAAAATACCGACGGAGAAAACGTTATGCATAGAAGACCAGGTCTGTGGAGAGTAGACTTTGACGAGAATCAGACATTTGAATACCAGACCCATTTATAGAAAAAAAGTTTAGCGCCTCGTGAAGATTTTCGAATAAAATGACTTGATAATTGTGACTCAAAGTCAAAGCTTACTGAAAAACAAATAAACAAACAAAACAATGGTAGAAATTTTAGCGGAAAATTTTGCCGTATATCGTTTGGTGAACGTGAGCAGGGCATCTAAATGTATGAATAATTGCAAAAATCTATGTCGCAATAACGGACATAATACACATGTCAAATTTTCTCAAAATATTCCCCAGAGTAGTCCACACATTTCTCATGTCTGTGAACCCAAGATTTAAAGCGGCTGTTAAGTTTTCTGTTGGTTTTGTCCTGATACACTCCGGAACAACCACGGGTAGGTCTTTGACGTCTTCGAAACGTGTGTTTCTCAATCCGTTCTTGATGGTTGGAACAATAAAGTCACATGGCGTTAGGTCTGGAGAGTACGGAGGATGGGGTATAATTTTAATATCTAGTCCAGCTAGTGTTGTCTTTGTAATGGCAGACATATGGCGTTTTGCGTTGTCATGGTTGTCACTGCTCTTAAGCACCTAGTGCAGTTTTATGTAAGTCTGATCGCTAATGATTGTTTAAAAAACAGTTTAATCTGCATGGTCGTTGAAATGGGCTTGTCAAAAGATTGCAAAGACTATTTGCTTGTCTCATATTCAAATGTATTGTCAACAGCAAACATATACCCAGCAAAATATACATAATATTGAATAAACTATCATTGAGCCTCGTTCAGACTGGTTGACCTGATATAAGCCGAGCCACTATCATTTCGAACATGCTTTAATGACGTACATGAATGTCATTTTAAAAACAAAAACTGATCTCTTTTCTGTGTTATAATTTGGAATACTATATTTTCATTCAGATATTCCATATTCTTTTTGTTATTTTTAAAATGAAAGGGTGTACTTAATCCTTAAAACAATTTAAGTGACACCAAAGAGCGACAAACAAGTTTTGCTTGGTACGGAATCCTGTTGCGGACACTTAAAATGTTGCTGTCGCGCATAGAGGTAGACGGTCTACAACGCGACGCGACATCGCGAAAATGCGATACGACGCTCGACAACCCGAAGCAACATCGCGACAATGTCAAACAAAATATCTCGATGTCATATCGTATTGTCGCGCTAAAAAAGCGCGAAATATCGCATTGTTGCTTCGCATTGTCGTGCGTCGTATTGCGTTGTCACGGTGTCGTTTTGCATTGTCGCGATGTCGCGTTGCGTTGTCGTCTTTCGCATTCTGCAATTGTGTGGGCCTCGACGCACGACAACGCGATACGACGCTCAACAACGCGAAGCGACGCGCGACAACGCCACGCGACATTTTCACAATGTCGTATCGCATTGTGATCCGTCGTGTCTGTGCCTGTACCACGACCAACGAAAATGCCAAACGACACTAGACAACGCGACGCTCGAAAACGCGAAACGCCACTAGACAATGCGACGCGACATTTATTGGAATATCGTATTGCGTTGTCGTGCGTCTCCCGGAAATGGGCAAATTGTATATTCCGCCCATCGATTTAATAAAGGACAAAATCCACAAGGAAAATGCGACCATCAGGGCCATGCTCTTAAAATTTTGCGATATGGCTATGGGGAGGGCCGGATTATACACGAGTACGTGAAATTATGTCATCGCACCATCAGACGTCATATAGATCTAGTAACAACGCGACGCCACATCGCGAAAACGCAACGCGACACCGCGACAATGCGATACGACGCACGACAATGCGAAGTTACACTGTGGTTTTTCGGGCTTTTATAGCGCGCCAATATGATATGACATCGAGATATTTCGTTTGACATTGACGCGATGTCGCTTCGCGTTATCGAGCGTCGTATCTCGTTTTCACGATGTTGCGTCGCGTTGTCGAGCGTCTACCTCTATGCGCGACGGCAACATTTTGATTGGCCCCAACATGATTGCGTAGCTTGGCACTTAACGAGTGATGGCTCAAGATAGATTACTCTTTGGTGTGAAACTTCACACTGCTACTTTATTAACAGATTCTCTCCCCGCCTCACAGTCATAATAAGCATGGTAGGTGAGGAAAGCAAATTTAGAGTCTTTGATAACAAAGACTGTTGCTAGTTTAAGCCTTAGTTGAATTTTCTTGAACACTGGTCAGTTTTGTGCCTACAGGATTCAAAAATGTCTAAAATTCCGAATTGAGAGAATCAATCTTCTCGCAGTGACCTCCCCTTCATTCTTCGGGAAAGATCTCTGCATTTGCGTTGTATGGACTTTTTATAAAGAAGGTATTTTTTCTCTTACTTTGTTTATCTTTGTATATCTAAAATTTAATAAATTGAAAGAAAATAGTTTAGAAAAAGTTTAACATTTTGTTAGTTTACTTTCTATCATCATCCCGTGACATGACTGCCTCTGAAGTAACAGCTGAGATTGTGAGAGAATTAGGGCTGCCAAATTGTTTTTCTGTAAACAAAATATGACAGTGCGTAGTTAATCAATTATTAAGAAAATGTTGATGCGGTTAGTACCATGCAACAGTTGCTGGCTCTGTTTGCCCTCTTGCCAGGGTCTGCCATCTGAATTTAGGGTAAATCCAAGAAATGAAGTATGCCTGAAATGTTTATAAGTCCATTAGAATGTTAACAACTAACTGTGATTGACTTTCTTGAGTAAAATGATCTTGATAATGCTACTGTAGCTTTACAGGTTATAATTCCAAACTGTCGTCTCAGATTTCTGACACGACTTGTAAAGTTCAAGGTGAAGTAGGCCTAAACAGCTGACTTTTCTAAAAAATCGAATCCTAAGTGGTGTTCTTTGTTGTGGCTTTTGAAACAGGTATGGACCAATCAATGTTGTGGAGTACATGCTTTGACTAAGACATTTCCCTTTACTTTTTCAATGTTTCTAGATAGACGGCAAACTAGACAGAAAACCGTCAAATATGAGTTTTAACAACCCTTAAATCTTGGCAAGTTAGAGTTGTTTAAAGATTCCGGACAGGTTAATATTTGCATTTGTACATTACTGAGCTTATAGTCAATTACAATTCATATTATTTTTCAGATTCTTGCTGTGTGAAAGCAAATGCTGGTTCAAAGACCACGGCTAGACAATTTGCGTGATTTAAAGGTATCTACTGCGACCCCCTCCTCCCCTGCCACAATTGTAGTCCGTGTACGGGACTTGCTCAAAGTATATTCGGTTTCGTATACGGATGTCGTCAAGTTTATATCTTCGGTATTGTTTAGTCTGATTAATTATTTCCTACAGGGTATTACTATTTACATGAAATATAACGGTGACATTCTCCAGTGATAAATTCTGTTTATTTTATGAAAATTTCACCAAAATTGCTTTTAAAAAGTACATGTATCTATCTTTCAATAAATCTGACCAAAAGTGTACAGTTATATAGGTGTCACAATAATTTTGTTTTCCGTATTACAAGAAATATCATCAACAATAATGTGAAATGGAAGAACGAAAGCAAAAGAATTATTTTAAGATCATTATCTTACAAACGTATTGCTTGCAGTTATTACTTCTTTCTGCATACACAAACTCACATGTTGCACATACCAATACTTTGCAAAAAAGGATTTCCCATATGCAAGAAAGAAAGAATAAAAAAGGTCTATATGGCAACAGATGCTAAATTTCATACGGTCTTGAAGATCTTGCTTGTTAGGAAGAATATGTATTCTATATTTCATATAACAAACAGGAACATATAATCCCCTTGTTGTATAGCCTTCAGGCATTTTCCAAAGTGCATATTTCATTATAGCAGTGTTTTACTGTGACTGATCAAGCAAGACCGACAATGACAATTAACGGTGACTTATCAAAACAAAGACGGTATGTCACCCCCATATTACGTAACCATATTCCTTCACCACAGGACAGCGCGAAAGACAAAAAATACAATTTGATAATTAAAGAAGCGCTAAACAATGCATATTTATTGTCAAGTATTCTTTGAAACTGTATCAAAGAATAAAGCACGTTTTAGTTAAAACAGAATAAACACGCAGTTGATGAGAATACGTGTTTAATTTTGTCATTTTGCAAGCTTTCACAGTTGTTCAAATAATTGAAATCGTAGTTTCAACTTTCGAAAAGGAAACAGTGCTTTCAATATTATTTGCGTTTACCCATATTATATGGTTCACACAACTCAAGCTTTCACTTTAAACAGTCCAAATTCTTGTTCAGAGTCTTTCATGTATTAAATAATTCAAGTTGATAATATGTTCAGGTCAGGAATAAAACATACAAAAAAGTAATAATAATATAATAACAATTAAATGATGTTTATTCTGCAACAAAATTCACGCGATATAAGGCAGTATGTCATCTTGAAATGTGCTAAAGTTATACAGATTTATACGGAACTTAAGCATCATAGCGAGATTTAGCAGTCCTTTAATGGCGGACGGTCACGTGATCTTCTTAATGGCGGCGGTCAATTTATCAGTTCTGGAACGGTCTATATTTTCAAGATTCATAACACAGTTATCACAAGAAACGTTAAATAAAAATATATGTTGACACTTTGACAATAAAAAAACTATCTTTGAAAATGTAAATCTTGCAGTGATGAACAGACTTTTATTTACAAAAAAGATCTCTAGCTCTGTTCCTGTATTTTGTGCTGACGATCATGTAAAAAATCGGATTTATCACGCAGTTAATGATGTAGAGTTTATCCAACAAATGAATGATTCCGTCATCGGGCGCATCTGTGACTAGTCTGTAGGCAGATGTCGTCCAGTTGACAATCCATGTGCTGATATAGATCAATGTTATAAAGAACATCATATACGTCGTTCGATTGATCATTTGCCTATCCCTTTTGATGGACTTTGCCAGAAGGCTACATTTTCTGTCCTCTATTGAATTACTTGACGAAACAGTTTCAGCATTTCTTTTCGATGAGCTAATGTGAGCCTTATATCCTTCATCTGATTTGCTTCTATCGGAGATCTCCGGTTGAAAACCATCGGAATGGACTTTATCATCGTCATCTGTACAGACCTCTTTCGTCAAAATCTGGGTTTGAATTTGCAGTCGTTTACTAAACCAGTTCTCTTGAACCAGAGTACTGTTTTGCAAGCTTCCACACGAGGTTTGGCACCTTTCAATCGCGACTGAAATATTGGGCAAACTAACTTCCTGTCTAGACAGACCTTTCTCTGACGTCTTTTCAAATTCACGACTTTCTTGATTCGTTCCTTTTTCTCTAGTTCCCCGAAACATTAATCGATGATGCTGGTACAGTAAAACCGATATTCTGATGTAGCTAACACTAACAACTACAAACATGAATACGAAAATACAAGCTAGAATAGTACTCAGAATGTTTGTTATTATCTTATACCTTTCTTCTCGACTGCATGTTTTCGTTCTAGCATCTAGAGTTACAGCAATCGGAAACAACGCGCTACAGATAAAACTAAAAATCATAATACCAGCACCAGTTCTTTTAGCTTTCGTTGCAGCTGATAACGGGTCTGATGCCGACATGCTCTTTGTCCTTCTGTGACGATCGATAGCTGTAGCGGCTAGGAGCAAAGCTGTCGAGATTTTTGTCAGAAACAATGAAAAATTAAGCAGACGACACAGAGTATCTGAAGCTATAGCTTCCCAGATAGCGAGCTCACTGCGTATAATGAAGCATGTAGTATTAACAGTTGCCGAAAAAAGATCTACAAACGCCATTGTGAGTACAAAGAAGTATGTGCTGCTCCTGTTGCGAAGTTTTATAAGTATGGTAACTACTAGGACGTTACCTGGAATTCCAGTCATTGTTGTCAAAGCCATCATACTGATTACTGAGTAGCGTGTCCAGTCCGACAGTTCATTTCCACCAAACGTTTGATTAGTATAATTTTCCATTTTGACGATATTTCTAATTGCGTTCCCATCAAAGTTTTGGTGTAAACTGAAACAATATTAAGCTTTTAAATAACTCAGAAATATCTTAAAATGTTGTCGCCCACCTGGTTCTGTGTACAAGTACACAGAAATCAACATTGAAGCGAAATCAATATTTTGCTTGCAGTATCCTGTGGTTTAAGTACTCATTTTGCAAAAGAAAAAGGAAAGGTTGTTGCTGGTTTATTTTTTGGAAGTATATTCTCTGAACGATTGAAACTGAATATTGAATTCCTAGTTTGTAAATGTTTCTCGTATGCTTAGGTGAGCTTAAACTATTACACGTTTTCATTTCTTCTCGAAATTGTTTTCACAACTACTTGCTGTAAGTAATAGCAAGCTTGCTTAACAAGCTGGGGGGAACGCTAAACAGAATCAAGGCAATCTAAATTTTTGGTGTGTTTGCAATTTTGTAGTACTGCTGTAAATCAATTCCGTTTGCTGCCGAATTTTCGTTTACATCGAAAGCCAGAAGACCAAAGATGCGTACAGTTGCTTGCTGAATACACGGCATACTGGAAACTGTGCAAAGCAATGGCGATTAGCCGATTCTTGAAAAGAAACCTGCTTGTCCGTGAAAAGGATCTCTGTAAATTTTTTCGCCAGTAACAAATCAAAGGGTTGCCTTGAAAACTGTGCAATTCTTTGGGGCATGAAAGGTACCGACTTATGCGGATTTTTAGTCCACGTATAATAGGCTAAGTCATCAGAAGAAGAAAGCAGCATGCTAAAAACCATTCTTGAAAAAGTCTGAACTTACCGAGGACTTTCGGCCGCCATTATTCGTGCATCGAACCTAAACACAGTCACGTGATTCCCCTCCGTGGAATTGGAAACAGTCATATATGGTAGAGCACTATTACCAAAATTGCTATTCTTTATCCCTCGTCAGTTGTATGTTATTGTTGTTTTTTCGCAGTGTTTTACTGATGAAGTCATTTCGTTAAAAATCTCCCAGGGTTTGTCATACTCTGTCGCTGTTATTTCTTTAATTTGCAGCAAACGCTCATAACACGTCTGTTTAATACCCGAAAATTCAGCTGTGAATGTTCATGTATTTGTGCAAATAAAACTTCTCAAATCTAATCAACTAGTACTCAACATTTGTTTTGTAAGACCCCTTGCTTCCTGCGTGCGTCAGCACACAGTGGTGGACACTGTAGTCGTGAAAATTAAGTTTTTGGTAATCATAGATGCGGACATAGCTCACCACAGCATAGAACAGTTATAAACTACACCAAACAAGTACTATCAAGAGTTTTATGACAAAGGTCCTATGGTTCAGGTATAACTTGAAATATCTGCTTCTTGTGCTGGATTTTAAAATATTCTTATATTAAATGATCGATGTTTGCTATCAAAGTGTATGAGTTTTGAAGTTAGAAGTCAGTTTTCCAGGGGTATAAGTCCAAGAAACAATTCTTTAATAACCTTGATCGTGAATATTTGGTACAAAAGAGTTTGCGTATGCCGTAGCAAAGATTTCCCATTTAAACAAAGTATTTTGTTTTGTCTATGTCTAGAAGTTTTGTTACCATATTTATAAAAAGGAAGGTACTTAGAATGTTTATATAGATTATTGATAAAAAAGACGTGGCAGAAAATATTTAACAATTTTGTTTCTTCAAGTAATAGTCAGATAAAGATGATCATGTATTTCAAACTAGGTGAGCGAACTAAGTTCCCTGGGAATCTTGTTTTTGTATCTTGACTTATATAAATTCAAAAAAAAATATATTTTCATTTGAACATTGATAAGAACAGACTGAAACAAATGGAAGATTTCAACGTTACAGATAACAACTCAACCTTACAGCTGCAAAGTATAAGTGAGCTGTCGGAATGGACACGCTACATGATTATTGGTATGATGGCTTTCACAGCAATAACTGGAATACCAGGTAACGTCTTAGTTGTTACCGTGATTAAAAAACTTCGCACAAGAAGCAGCACAGACCTCTTAGTGCTTGCAATGTCTTTTATAGACTTTATTTCGGCTACCGTAAATACTACATGCTTCATTATGCGCTACGAGCCAACTATCTGGGTACTTGTGGCTTCAGATGCACAGTGTCGCCTTCATAATTTCTCACTGTATCTGACAAATACCTCCGCAACTTTGCTCCTAGCTGCAACAGCCTTCGATCGTCACAGAAGGACCAGCACAATGTCGACAACAGATCCACCATCAGCTATAACGAAGGCAAAACGACTTTGCGTTAGTATAATTATTTCGAATTTCACCTTCAGTATGCTGTTTCCAGTTACCGTAAGTCTCGATGCTAAAACTAAAACGTGCGAGATTAGCGACAGGTTTAGCATTTTGTCGCACATTCTAAGTACTGTTCTGGCTTGCGTTTATGTATTTATGTTTATAGTTGTGATTGTCTGCTATATCAGGGTGTCGGTACTGCTTCATCGGCATCAACAGATGCTGTTTAAGGGAAAGACTAGAAAAAGTCATAAAAGGAAAGCAGAAGTTTTCGGGGAAGGACAAGATGAGACTTTACCTAGCCTCTCAGGCAACATTAGTATGGATAATACAGTGTACTCACAGCGTTATAGTCACACATTTTCCGAAGACGAAAGCTGCAGTTACGAAGAAAAGCAACCTAATACAAAACCTCAAATGCTGACAACGATTCGTTCAGAAAACACAGAAGGTCAAATAAACGGACTTAAATTTGATACCTCAGATCTGAGCATGTCTGGAAAACAACGACCTGGCTCTGGCTCAGACACGAGCGGTAGCAAAACTGCTTTATCAATAAATGCACTAGAATATTTACCTTCAAGATCAGTCAGTACCACAGCAAGAGAAAGGCAGATTATAAATCGTACAACACTCATGATGTTCCTTATTACTTTGATTTATATTAGTACATGGATTGTCAACTGGACGACATCTGCCTTTGTTGTAGCAGAAGATTCACTCGATGCTGGATTCGTTCATTTGTTGAATAAGCTTTTTGTCATAAACTGTATGACGAATCCAGTATTTTACATGATAATGAGCTCAAAATATCGAAACATGGCGAGACAGTTATTTTGTAATTAAGATATTTTTTCTCGCAAATTTTGAATCGAGCTGAAAAATACAGAGTTCTTAAACATATAGTCCACATTTGTTCAAAATGTAACATTTAAGCTTTATCTCTTTACTAGCAACATCATGACATTTCCTCTACTTAAGCACATTTACATTTGGTCATGTCAAAAATTTTTAAACGTTTATTTAAAAAGAAAAAATCTTGTATGGCATAGTAACTGTAATTTGATGCTTACAGAAATTTTTGTTAGTATTGTACTGTGTGTATAGTGTGACTACAAAGTTAAGGAATATTCATGTGCTTTGTTTTTTGTTTTTTTTTTCGTTCTACTGACATGTGTTAGCAGTACTTCAAACCTTAACTGACCTAGAATTATCAATGCAGTTTGGATTTCAGTTTAGTGGTCCAAAGTGACATGGAATCTTTTGTCAAGACAATACTGACATCAGAATGTTTCATAATGTATATATGTAGATCTACACGAATGTTTTTTTTTTCTTTTGTATTAGTGTTCTTGTTTGATAACAGAAGTTTATGTAAAACCTCCGTACCATATACTATTTACATGTTTGAATTTGACTTCGTAAAATAACGAGCATTTTCTTTTTTATCTTTTTTTAAAGACGAATACTTCCCAAACCGACCGAATTGTGGAAAAATAACATAAACATTTTATGTATTAAAATAAGATATTCTTTTAATGATTTATATTACTCATTAAATTGTTTTGTGATAGAAATTACCCATCATTTATTATTTCGTGAAACTGATAAAAATAATTATAATAAAAATCCGACAAACCAGTATATCTTGTTATTATCCCAGAATACTTGAGGCAAGTAAGCTATATCAAACGCTCTTGACCACTAAGCCTGAGAATTGATCCCTCCCCTCTCCTTGACTACTAAGCCTGAGAATTGATCCCTCCTCTCCCCTTGACCACTAAGCCTGAGAATTGATCCCTCCCCTCCCCTTGACTACTGAGCCTGAGAATTCCCCTCCCCTAGCCTAATTAATTTGGCGTTGACGGTTTTACCCATTTTATAAACATTATTTTGTATAATTGTCAAACCGTAGCGCCTAATTTTAACTGTCATTTTTGTGCACGGAAAATTTAGCGGCAGAATTGCCGGTGGTTTTAGTTGATTTTTTCTGTTAAAATATAAATGCATCTTCGATTTCCTCTAAACATCGAAAGAACATATATTCTAGTATAAACTTCAGTAAAACCTGTCGCCCGAAAGTGTATTTGCCATTTATTTCACATTTGACCTGCGAAACTCTTTCCGCGGCGAAATGTCGCATGACGTCATCGTAAAAATAATCATGCCATGAAAACTGGTAGAAAATCACTAACGATAGAGTTCACTTATATGAAATGGAAATCTTGTTTTCTTATGTACGGCTCTCGATCTATTTAATTAAGAGTTAATGAAATATGCCCGACAGACGACAGATATCCGGATTTGTAGCTAATGTTTACCCCATGCACTGTTAAACTTATTCCAACTATTCAAATTGGCCGCCTCTATAGGCGATTAGCATTGCGATTGAAAATTAATTCAATTTGATATCTTAAGTTGTAAGATAAGATCCCCCAGTTAATAACTCAGTATCAAAGAAGGGCAAGGAGTGAGTGTCGTTGTACAATGCATTGCAGTAGTTGAAGGATATCTTTCTCACACGACATGGATCTTAAAGTTTAAACCTGAGAAGTTGGCTTATATCAGGCAATCGAGGGGAGAACACTATAAGAGCCTGATCACAGCGACACGTAAATAAAGTGCTCACTATGTTTTGCACAAGGTATGACTCCCGCAATAAAGATCTTTACTTACATAAGACATTTTGTACTAAACAAGTTTTACAAGAATTGTTATATGTTTTATACGGCTTTTCGATTCCACACTAGATTTATTACAATGCATATATGGCTTGTAATTGCTGTGAGCTATGTCTTACAACACTTCTTGGATTTTCTTTTCGTCTAATTAGTCGCAGAAATTAGCTTTGATCCATGTATCTATATAGTAACATCGTTTAGTGTTTCGTTTGTGTGAACAGACATTAAACGTGTTTGATCAAAAAGTAAATGAACTTATAATTTTTAATAAATGTATATGTTTTCATGCTGGTCTTATTTATCCCCCCGCCAAAGGTAGAGGGGATATTAGAAATGGTCTCCGTCCGTGCGTCCGTCCGTCAGTCTGTCCATCTGTCCGTCCGTCCGTAGTAGGAAGTGCAATGCACAAGAACAATAACTCTACCTTGGCTACTTTTAGAGTTATTCCCTTTTATCAGATATACTTAAAAACTTTTGTCCAGAGCATAACTCCAAAAGTACTTAAGGGATTTACTTCAAACTTAATACACTGACATAGCACATTGGTAGGAAGTGCAGTGTACAAGAACAATAACTCTACCTTGCCTACTTTTAGAGTTATTCTTCTTTATCAGATTTACTTGAAAGAAAATTTCCAGAGCATAACTCCAAAAGTACTTGAGGGATTTACTTCAACCTCAATACACTGACATAGCACATTGGTAGAAAGTTCAGTACATAGGAACAATAACTCTACCTTGCCTACTTTTAGAATTATTTCCCTTTATCAGATTAACTTGAAAAACATTGTCTGAAGCATAACTCCAAAAGTATTTGAGGGATTTTCTTCAAATTTAATACACTGACAGAATGCATTGATAGGAAGTGCAATGTGCAAAAAGATAACTCTACCTTGCCTTCTTAAACAGTTATTCCCCTTTATCAGAATTACTTAAAAACTTTTGTCCAGAGCATAACTCCAAAAGTACTTGAAGGATTTACTTCAAACTTAATACACTGCCATAGCACAATGGTAGGAAGTGCAGTGTCAAGAACAATAACTCTATCTTGCTTTTTTTGAGGGATTTTCTTTAAACTGCATATGCACATTATTACATTTAGTTTTTGAAAGTGCAACCTTCAGGCAACTTCTTCCCGGCGGGGGGATTAACCATGTATAACATGCCTCTTGTTTTATTTATTGTTCTCTATATCATGTAAATATTTTTTATGAATAGGTCTGCGTGAATATATAAAAAGAATGAGAGAAAAAAAGAAAAGAAAGAAAGAAAACGCTGCTTAACTGAAAGTAATCGCCCAAATCTTGAAAATACCACTACAGATGCTGCATCTTTTCATTTAATTGATAGAACATTTTTTTTTAAATTCAACTTTAATGAAATGAATAAACTGACAATACGGTTAACTTAACATCTCATTCAGGAACATATTTGCAATTTTGTAGTACCTTATGAAATTGAAAAGTATTGAGTTGCTAACAGTATTGTTTCTAACTAAATCAAAGTTTAGAAGAAAAAACAAGTGGATCGATTATTAAATTGTGTAATAAACTAGTATCATGCTTATCATCTGTTTAAAAGTATTTTATGAAACAGCTATTTTTTTTCAGTTTTATCACTTTTCATAGCTTGCAATGCATTTATCTTTAAAATATCAGATAGATGAGAACCAAAAGAAAGTAAAATATTTTCCATATATCATTTCACATTACGATTGTAACCCTTCTAGCTACTACCATCTAGCAGTATTTCTTAGTATGTGTGTGTGTGTGTGTGTGTGTGTGTGTGTGTGTGTGTGTGTGTTTTCGTTATAAGACCGAATTATGACCCGAACGATCTATCTATCGTCGTTACCGGTTTTCCATATGACCGACGCCCCCTGCACAGATTAGTTATTTCATGTTTTGTGGGATAGAGCACAAGATACAGAAAGCATCCCATTCGTCCTTTTGCATGCTCAGTGTACAGCACTGATACATGGGACCTCGGTTAAACGTCTCATCCGAAAGACAATTAGTATTGTTAGTGGAGGAGCAGGGATTGATCTCGCGACCCCTGGGTTACAAGTCCAGCGTGTTACCTCTGGACCACTGATCCACCTCTTTGTATGGTCCGAAATAATGTGAGCTTTATAGCAGACAGTCCTTAAAAAAAGATCTGCTAATTGTTCCGCATCCCAAACTTTTTGTGAGCATAGGTAGATTTGTCGGCGGTAAACAGTGATCACGAAAGAGTGTTCGTCAACCTTGAAAAAAGATCTTTAAAAGTTTATTTAAGCATATTTTTTTCTCAGTGATGTTAGTGTCTATTTAGCTTTAAACTATAATCAAAATTGCTGACTTACTAGTAATTGTGATCTTTATTTTTTTGTGTACGTGAATCCTATCAACATAAATATAGTACTTGCTGTAAATCAATTCCGTTTGATGCCGAATTTTCGTTTACATCGAAAGCTAGAAGACCAAAAGACGCGTTCTGTTTCTATTGATAAACTTTTAAGGGAAATTGGGTGGGTTGCTTTGTCAGACAGAAGAAAAATGCAAAAGCTTATTATTATTTTTAAATATAGTCGAGGCGAACTTCCTATCTATATTAACGAAATATTTCCTGACACTGTTTTTGAAACTACTACATATAACTTAAGAAATCATGAAAATTATGCAACGGTTGTAAGGCGTTTAGAGATTTATTCTAAATCAGTTATACCGTCGTCAATAAAAATGTGGAATAATTTAGATATTGACATCAGAAATGCTGAAAACCTTTCGTCTTTTAAAACTAAGCTCAAGGAGAAATTTAAGCCACTTACAGTACCTACATATTTCCTAAAGGGTGATAGATTTCAACATGTTCATCACACGCGCCTCAGAAATAACTGCAGTAATCTAAATTATGACTTGTATATATATCATTTACGAGAAAGACCGAACTGTCAATGCGGTAATTATATTGAAAATGCGGACCACTTCTTTTCCAAATGTCACTTATACGCTGCGCAGCGAAGAACTCTTTTTATTAATACACGTGCTTACCATCCGCTTAGTGCAAGAAAACTTCTTTTTGGCATTGAAAACAATACCGACGAGGACAATGAAAACCTGTTTCAGCAAGTACATAGCTTTATAAAAACTTCTAGGCGTTTCGAAAATATATAAAACGTTATTTACTGTCGTTGACCAATAAACCTTGACTTAATGATGTAGGCAACATAGTCCAATATATAGGCAGGGGACTTCATTATTCATTATTTTCATTTTTTATTATTTGTCATTATTTTTCATTATTTTTTACTAATTTTTGTTAAAACTTTAATATACTCTATAAGATCATACCTTTTAGTGAGGTATAAAACAATTTCATATAATAAATAAGTTACTATGATATCAGGTAAATATCTATCTGAATACATAATCATTATTCTTCGATTTGAATCTTTACCAGTATTAATACCTCCTGAAATGTTTTTTTGTTTTGTTTTTTTTTTGTCCTTTTTTCTCTCTCTTTTAATTTACTGTTTATATTACTTTCCGTATACTTACGACAATACAATTAACATAATGCTCATCTTGTTACCTAAATGTTGACTATTGGGACGGGCCAATCTTTAATGTTGCCATAACTTGTGGCCCAACCCGTTTACTTTTGACATTATAAATATTTTACATGCATTTGACCCATTATACTATACTGTAATATTTGCTTATTATTCTGCATGCTATATAAATATTTGTATCGATATATGTATTGCAAAAGTAATAAAATATGATTAAACTAAAAGAAGACCAAAAACATCACAAAGATTCGTAAAGTTGCTTGCTGAATACACGGCATACTGGAAACTGCGCAAAGCAATGGCAATAAGGCGATTCTTGAAAAGAAACCTGCTTGTCCGTGAAAAGGATCTCTGTAAATTTTTATCGCCAGTAACAATTCAAAGGGTTACCTCGAAAACTGTGCAATTGTGTTGGGCATGAATGGTACCGACTTAAGCGGATTTTTAGTCCACGTAAGATAGGCTATGTCACCAGAAGTAGAAAGCAGCATGCTAAAAACCATTCTTGAAAAAGTCTGAACTTACCGAGGACTTTCGGCCGCCATTATTCGTGCATCGAACCTAAACAAAGCCACGTGATTCCCCTCCGTGGCATTAGAAACAGTAATATATGGGAAAGGACTGTTACCAAAATTGCTATTCTTTATCCCTCGTCAGTAATATGTTACTGTTGTTTTTTGCAATGTTTCATCGATGAAGTCATTTCGTTCAAAATCGTCCAGTTTTTGTCAATTTCATACTCTGTTGTTGTTATTTCTTTAATTTGTAGCAAACGCTCATAACACGTCTGTTTGATACCCGAGAATTCAACTGTGAATGTTCATTGTATTTTTGCAAATAAAACTTCTCAAATCTAATCAACTAGCATTCAATATTTGTTTTGTAAGACCCCTTGCTTCCTGCATGCGTCAGCACACAGTGGTCAACACTGTAGCCGTGAAAATTAAGTTTATGTTAATCATAGTTGCGGACATAGCTCACCTCAGCATAGAACAGTTATAAACTACAAACTCGTACTACCAAGAATTTTATGACAAAAGTCCTATGGTTCAGGTATAAAACTTGAAATATCAGCTTCTTGCGCTGGATTTTAAAATATTCTTATATTAAATGATCGATGTTAGTTATCAAAGTGTATGAGTTTTGAAGTTAGAAATCAAATCAGTTTTCCAGGGGTATAAGTCTTTTATAACCTTTATCTTGAATATTTGTTACAAAAGAGTTTGCGGATGCCGTACCAAAGATTTCTAATTTAAACAAAGTATTTTGTTTTGTCTATGTCTAGAAGTTTTGTTATCATATGTATAAAAAGGAAGGTACTTAGAATGTTTATATAGATTATTGATAAAAAAAAGGCGTGGCAGAAAATATTTAACAATTTTGTTTCTTCAAGTAATAGTCAGATAAAGATGATCATGTATTTCAAACTAGGTGAGCGAACTAAGTTCCCTGGGAATCTTGTTTTTGTATCTTGACTTATATAAATTCACAAAAAAATATATTTTCATTTGAACATTGATAAGGACAGACTGAAACAAATGGAAGATTTCAACGTTACAGATAACAACTCAACCTTACAGCTGCAAAGTATAAGTGAGCTGTCGGAATGGACACGCTACATGATAATTGGTATGATGGCTTTCACAGCAATAACTGGAATACCAGGTAACGTCTTAGTTGTTACCGTGATTAAAAAACTTCACACAAGAAGCAGCACAGACCTCTTAGTGCTTGCAATGTCTTTTATAGACTTTATTTCGGCTACCGTAAATACTACATGCTTCATTATGCGCTACGAGCCAACTATCTGGGTACTTGTGGCTTCAGATGCACAGTGTCGCCTTCATAATTTCTCACTGTATCTGACAAATACCTCCGCAACTTTGCTCCTAGCTGCAACAGCCTTCGATCGTCACAGAAGGACCAGCACAATGTCGACAACAGATCCACCATCAGCTATAACGAAGGCAAAACGACTTTGCGTTAGTATAATTATTTCGAGTTTCACCTTCAGTCTGCTGTTTCCAGTTACCGTAAGTCTCGATGCTAAAACTAAAACGTGCGAGATTAGCGACAGGTTTAGCATTTTGTCGCACATTCTAAGTACTGTTCTGGCTTGCGTTTATGTATTTATGTTTATAGTTGTGATTGTCTGCTATATCAGGGTGTCGGTACTGCTTCATCGGCATCAACAGATGCTGTTTAAGGGAAAGACTAGAAAAAGTCATAAAAGGAAAGCAGAAGTTTTCGGGGAAGGACAAGATGAGACTTTACCTAGCCTCTCAGGCAACATTAGTATGGATAATACAGTGTACTCACAGCGTTATAGTCACACATTTTCCGAAGACGAAAGCTGCAGTTACGAAGAAAAGCAACCTAATACAAAACCTCAAATGTTGACAACGATTCGTTCAGAAAACACAGAAGGTCAAATAAACGGACTTAAATTTGATACCTCAGATCTGAGCATGTCTGGAAAACAACGACCTGGCTCTGGCTCAGACACGAGCGGTCGCAAAACTGCTTTATCAATAAATGCACTAGAATATTTACCTTCAAGATCAGTCAGTACCACAGCAAGAGAAAGGCAGATTATAAATCGCACAACACTCATGATGTTCCTTATTACTTTGATTTATATTAGTACATGGATTGTCAACTGGACGACATCTGCCTTTGTTGTAGCAGAAGATTCACTCGATGCTGGATTCGTTCATTTGTTGAATAAGCTTTTTGTCATAAACTGTATGACGAATCCAGTATTTTACATGATAATGAGCTCAAAATATCGAAACATGGCGAGACAGTTATTTTGTAATTAAGATATTTTTTCTCGCGAATTTTGAATCGAGCTGAAAAATGCAGAGTTCTTAAACATATAGTCCACATTTGTTCAAAATGTAACATTTAAGCTTTATCTCTTTACTAGCAACATCATGACATTTCCTCTACTTAAGCATATTTACATTTGGTCATGTCAAAATAATTTAAACGTTTATTTAAAAAGAAAAAAAAACTTGTATGGCATAGTAACTGTAATTTGATGCTTACAGAAAATTGTATATTTTTTGTTAGTATTGTACTGTGTGTATAGTGTGACTACAAAGTTAAGGAATATTCATGTGCTTTGTCTTTTGTTGTTTTTTCGTTCTACTGACATGTGTTAGCAGTACTTCAAACCTTAACTGACCTAGAATTATCAATGCAGTTTGGATTTCAGTTTAGTGGTCCTAAGTGACATGGAATCTTTTGTCAAGACAATACTGACATCATAATGTTTCATAATGTATATATGTAGATCTACACGAATGTTTTTTTTCTTTTGTATTAGTGTTCTTGTTTGATAACAGAAGTTTATGTAAAACCTCCGTACCATATACTATTTACATGTTTGAATTTGACTTCGTAAAATAACGAGCATTTTCTTTTTTATCTTTTTTTAAAGACGAATACTTCCCAAACCGACCGAATTGTGGAAAAATAACATAAACATTTTATGTATTAAAATAAGATATTCTTTTAATGATTTATATTACTCATTAAATTGTTTTGTGATAGAAATTACCCATCATTAATTATTTCGTGAAACTGATAAAAAAAATAATAATAAAAAATCCGACAAACCAGTATATCTTGTTATTATCCCAGAATACTTGAGGCAAGTAAGCTATATCAAACGCTCTTGACCACTAAGCCTGAGAATTGATCCCTCCCCTCTCCTTGACTACTAAGCCTGAGAATTGATCCCTCCTCTCTCCTTGACCACTAAGCCTGAGAATTGATCCCTCCCCTCCCCTTGACAACTGAGCCTGAGAATTCCCCTCCCCTAGCCTAATTCATTTGGCGTTGACGGTTTGACCAATTTTATAAACATTACTTTTTATAATTGTCAAACCGTAGCGCCTAACTTTAACTGTCATTTTTGTGCACGGAAAATTTAGCGGCAGAATTGCCGGTGGTTTTAGTTGATTTGTTTCTGTTAAAATATAAATGCATCTTCGATTTCCTCTAAACATCGAAAGAACATATATTCTAGTATAAACTTCAGTAAAACCTGTCGCCCGAAAGTGTATTTGCCATTTATTTCACATTTGACCTGCGAAACTCTTTCCGCAGCGAAATGTCGCATGACGTCATCGTAAAAATAATCATGCCATGAAAACTGGTAGAAAAATCACTAACGATAGAGTTCACTTATATGAAATGGAAATCTTGTTTTCTAATGTACGGCTCTCGATCTATTTAATTAAGAGTTAATGAAATATACCCGACAGACGACAGATATCCGGATTTGTAGCTAATGTTTACTTTTTAACTTATTCCAACTATTCAAATTGGCCGCCTCTATAGGCGATTAGCGTTGCGATTGAAATTTAATTCAATTTTTTTATATCTTAAGTTGTAAGATAAGATCCTCCAGTTAATAACTCAGTATCAAAGAAAGGCAAGGAGTGAGTGTCGTTGTACAATTCATTGCAGTAGTTGAAGGATATCTTTCTCACACGACATGGATCTTTAAGTTTAAACCTGAGAAGTTGGCTTATATCAGGCAATCGAGGGGAGAACACTATAAGAGCCTGATCACAGCGACACGTAAATAAAGTGCTCACTATGTTTTGCACAAGGTATGACTCCCGCAATAAAGATCTTTACTCACATAAGACATTTTGTACTAAACAAGATTTACAAGAATTGTTATATGTTTTATACGGCTTTTCGATTCCACACTAGATTTATTACAATGCATATATGGCTTGTAATTGCTGTGAGCTATGTCTAACAACACTTCTTGGATTTTCTTTCCGTCTAATTAGTCGCAGAAATTAGCCTTGATCCATGTATCTATATAGTAACATCGTTTAGTGTTTCGTTTGTGTGAAAGACATTAAACGTGTTTGAACAAAAAGTGAATGAACTTATAATTTTAACAAATGTAGCATATATGTTTTCATGCTGGTCTTATTTATTCCCCCGCCAAAGGTAGAGGGGATATTAGAAATGGTCTCCGTCCGTGCGTCCGTCCGTCAGTCCGTACATCTGTCCGTCCGTCCGTAGTAGGAAGTGCAATGCACAAGAACAATAACTCTACCTTGCCTACTTTTAGAGTTATTCCCTTTTATCAGATTTACTTAAAAAGTTTTGTCCAGAGCATAACTTTAAAAGTACTTGAGGGATTTACTTCAAACTTAATACACTGACATAGCACATTGGTAGGAAGTGCAGTGTACAAGAACAATAACTGTACCTTGCCAACTTTTAGAATTATTTCCCTTTATCAGATTAACTTGAAAAACATTTTCTGAAGCATAACTCCAAAAGTATTTAAGGGATTTTCTTCAAATTTAATACACTGACAGAATGCATTGATAGGAAGTGCAATGTGCAAAAAGATAACTCTACGTTGCCTTCTTAAACAGTTATTCCCCTTTATCAGAATTACTTAAAAAGTTTTGTCCAGAGCATAACTCCAAAAGTACTTGAAGGATTTACTTCAAACTTAATACACTGGCATAGCACAATGGTAGGAAGTGCTGTGGCAAGAACAATAACTCTATCTTGCTTTTTTTGGAGAGATTTTCTTCAAACTGCATATGCATATTATTACATTTAGTTTTTGAAAGTGCAACCTTCAGGCAACTTCTTCCCGGCGGGGGGGATTAACCATTTATAACATGCCTCTTGTTTTATTTATTGTTCTCTATATCATGTAAATATTTTTTATGAATAGGTCTGCGTAAATATATAAAAAGAATGAAAGAAAAAAAAGAAAAGAAAGAAAGAAAACGCTGCTTAACTGAAAGTAATCGCCCAAATCTTGAAAATACCACTACAGATGACGCATCTTTTCATTTAATTGATAGAACATTTGTTTTTTTTTTAATTCAACTTTAATGAAATGAATAAACTGACAATACGGTTAACTTAACATCTCATTCAGGAACATGTTTACAATTTTGTAGTACCTTATGAAATTGAAAAGTATTGAGTTGCTAACAGTATTGTTTCTAACTTAATCAAAGTTTAGAAAAAAACAAGTGGATCGATTATTAAATTGTGTAATAAACTAGTATCATGCTTATCATCTGTTTAAAAGTATTTTATGAAACAGCTATTTATTTTAGTTTAATCACTTTTCATAGCTTGCAATGCATTTATCTTTAAAATATCAGATAGATGAGAACCAAAAGAAAGTAAAATATTTTCCATATATCATTTCACATTACGATTGTAACCCTTCTAGCTACTACCATCTAGCAGTATTTCTTAGTATGTGTGTGTGTGTGTGTGTGTGTGTGTGTGTGTGCGTGTGTGTGTGTGTGTGTGTGTGTGTGTGTGTGTTTTCGTTATAAGATCAAATTATGACCCGACCGATCTATCTATCGTCGTTACCGGTTTCCCATATGACCGACGCCCCCTGCACAGATTAGTTATTTCATGTTTTGTGGGAAAGAGCACAAGATACAGAAAGCATCCCATTCGTCCTTTTGCATGCTCAGTGTACAGCACTGATACATGGGACCTCGGTTTAACGTCTCATCCGAAAGACAATTAGTATTGTTAGTGGAGGAGCAGGGATTGATCTCGCGACCCCTGGGTTGCAAGTCCAGCGTGTTACCTCTGGACCACTGATCCACCTCTTTGTATGGCCCGAAATACATGAGCTTTATAGCAGACAGTCCTTAAAAAAAAGATCTGTTAATTATTCCGCATCCCAAACTTTTGTGAGCATAGGTAGATTTGTCGGCGGTAAACAGTGATCACGAAAGAGTGTTCGTCAACCTTGAAAAAAGATCTTTAAAAGTTTATTCAAGCATATTTTTTTCTCAGTGATGTTAGTGACTATTTAGCTTTAAACTATAATCAAGATTGCTGACTTACTAGTAATTGTGATCTTTATTATTTTGTGTACGTGAATCCTATCAACATAAATATAGTCCTTGCTGTAAATCAATTCCGTTTGATGCCGAATTTTCGTTTACATCGAAAGCTAAAAGACCAAAAACATCACAAAGATTCGTAAAATTGCTTGCTGAATACACGGCATACTGCAAACTGCGCAAAGCAATGTCAATAAGGCGATTCTTAAAAAGAAACCTGCTTGTCCGTGAAAAGGATCTCTGTAAATTTTTATCGCCAGTAACAATTCAAAGTGTTACCTCGAAAACTGTGCAATTGTGTGGGACATGAATGGTACCGACTTAAGCAAATTTTTAGTCCACGTAAGATAGGCTATGTCACCAGAAGTAGAAAGCAGCATCCTAAAAACCATTCTTGAAAAAGTCTGAACTTACCGAGGACTTTCGGCCGCCATTATTCGTGCATCGAACCTAAACAAAGCCACGTGATTCCCCTCCGTGGCATTGGCAACAGTAATATATTGGAAAGGACTGTTACCAAAATTGCTATTCTTTATCCCTCGTCAGTAATATGTTACTGTTTGTTTTTTTTTTGCAATGTTTCACCGATGAAGTCATTTCGTTCAAAATCGTCCAGTTTTTGTCAATTTTTTTTCATACTCTGTCGCTGTTATTTCTTTAATTTGTAGCAATCGCTCATAACACGTCTGTTTGATACCCGAGAATTCAACTGTGAATGTTCATTGTATTTTTGCAAATAAAACTTCTCAAATCTAATCAACTAGCATTCAATATTTGTTTCGTAAGACCCCTTTCTTCCTGCATGCGTCAGCACACAGTGGTGAACACTGTAGCCGTGAAAATTAAGTTTGTGTTAATCATAGTTGCGGACATAGCTCACCTCAGCATAGAACAGTTATAAACTACAAACTAGTACTACCAAGAATTTTATGACAAAGGTCCTATGGTTCAGGTATAAAACTTGAAATATCTGCTTCTTGCGCTGGATTTTAAAATATTCTTATATTAAATGATCGATGTTAGTTATCAAAGTGTATGAGTTTTGAAGTTAGAAATCAAATCAGTTTTCCAGGGGTATAAGTCTTTTATAACCTTTATCTTGAATATTTGTTACAAAAGAGTTTGCGGATGCCGTACCAAAGATTTCTAATTTAAACAAAGTATTTTGTTTTGTCTATGTCTAGAAGTTTTGTTATCATATGTATAAAAAGGAAGGTACTTAGAATGTTTATATAGATTATTGATAAAAAAAAGGCGTGGCAGAAAATATTTAACAATTTTGTTTCTTCAAGTAATAGTCAGATAAAGATGATCATGTATTTCAAACTAGGTGAGCGAACTAAGTTCCCTGGGAATCTTGTTTTTGTATCTTGACTTATATAAATTCACAAAAAAGTATATTTTCATTTGAACATTGTTAAGAACAGACTGAAACAAATGGAAGATTTCAACGTTACAGATAACAACTCAACCTTACAGCTGCAAAGTATAAGTGAGCTGTCGGAATGGACACGCTACATGATAATTGGTATGATGGCTTTCACAGCAATAACTGGAATACCAGGTAACGTCTTAGTTGTTACCGTGATTAAAAAACTTCACACAAGAAGCAGCACAGACCTCTTAGTGCTTGCAATGTCTTTTATAGACTTTATTTCGGCTACCGTAAATACTACATGCTTCATTATGCGCTACGAGCCAACTATCTGGGTACTTGTGGCTTCAGATGCACAGTGTCGCCTTCATAATTTCTCACTGTATCTGACAAATACCTCCGCAACTTTGCTCCTAGCTGCAACAGCCTTCGATCGTCACAGAAGGACCAGCACAATGTCGACAACAGATCCACCATCAGCTATAACGAAGGCAAAACGACTTTGCGTTAGTATAATTATTTCGAGTTTCACCTTCAGTCTGCTGTTTCCAGTTACCGTAAGTCTCGATGCTAAAACTAAAACGTGCGAGATTAGCGACAGGTTTAGCATTTTGTCGCACATTCTAAGTACTGTTCTGGCTTGCGTTTATGTATTTATGTTTATAGTTGTGATTGTCTGCTATATCAGGGTGTCGGTATTGCTTCATCGGCATCAACAGATGCTGTTTAAGGGAAAGACTAGAAAAAGTCATAAAAGGAAAGCAGAAGTTTTCGGGGAAGGACAAGATGAGACTTTACCTAGCCTCTCAGGCAACATTAGTATGGATAATACAGTGTACTCACAGCGTTATAGTCACACATTTTCCGAAGACGAAAGCTGCAGTTACGAAGAAAAGCAACCTAATACAAAACCTCAAATGTTGACAACGATTCGTTCAGAAAACACAGAAGGTCAAATAAACGGACTTAAATTTGATACCTCAGATCTGAGCATGTCTGGAAAACAACGACCTGGCTCTGGCTCAGACACGAGCGGTTGCAAAACTGCTTTATCAATAAATGCACTAGAATATTTACCTTCAAGATCAGTCAGTACCACAGCAAGAGAAAGGCAGATTATAAATCGCACAACACTCATGATGTTCCTTATTACTTTGATTTATATTAGTACATGGATTGTCAACTGGACGACATCTGCCTTTGTTGTAGCAGAGGATTCACTCGATGCTGGATTCGTTCATTTGTTGAATAAGCTTTTTGTCATAAACTGTATGACGAATCCAGTATTTTACATGATAATGAGCTCAAAATATCGAAACATGGCGAGACAGTTATTTTGTAATTAAGATATTTTTTCTCGCGAATTTTGAATCGAGCTGAAAAATGCAGAGTTCTTAAACATATAGTCCACATTTGTTCAAAATGTAACATTTAAGCTTTATCTCTTTACTAGCAACATCATGACATTTCCTCTACTTAAGCATATTTACATTTGGTCATGTCAAAATAATTTAAACGTTTATTTAAAAAGAAAAAAAAAAAACTTGTATGGCATAGTAACTGTAATTTGATGCTTACAGAAATTTGTATATTTTTTGTTAGTATTGTACTGTGTGTATAGTGTGACTACAAAGTTAAGGAATATTCATGTGCTTTGTTTTTTGTTGTTTTTTCGTTCTACTGACATGTGTTAGCAGTACTTCAAACCTTAACTGACCTAGAATTATCAATGCAGTTTGGATTTCAGTTTAGTGGTCCAAAGTGACATGGAATCTTTTGTCAAGACAATACTGACATCAGAATGTTTCATAATGTATATATGTAGATCTACACGAATGTTTTTTTTTTCTTTTGTATTAGTGTTCTTGTTTGATAACAGAAGTTTATGTAAAACCTCCGTACCATATACTATTTACATGTTTGATTTTGACTTCGTAAAATAACGAGCATTTTCTTTTTTATCTTTTTTTAAAGACGAATACTTCCCAAACCGACCGAATTGTGGAAAAATAACATAAACATTTTATGTATTAAAATAAGATATTCTTTTAATGATTTATATTACTCATTAAATTGTTTTGTGATAGAAATTACCCATCATTAATTATTTCGTGAAACTGATAAAAAAATAATAATAAAAAATCCGACAAACCAGTATATCTTGTTATTATCCCAGAATACTTGAGGCAAGTAAGCTATATCAAACGTTCTTGACCACTAAGCCTGAGAATTGATCCCTCCCCTCTCCTTGACTACTAAGCCTGAGAATTGATCCCTCCTCTCTCCTTGACCACTAAGCCTGAGAATTGATCCCTCCCCTCCCCTTGACTACTGAGCCTGAGAATTCCCCTCCCCTAGCCTAATTCATTTGGCGTTGACGGTTTGACCAATTTTATAAACAATACTTTTTATAATTGTCAAACCGTAGCGCCTAATTTTAACTGTCATTTTTGTGCACGGAAAATTTAGCGGCAGAATTGCCGGTGGTTTTAGTTGATTTGTTTCTGTTAAAATATAAATGCATCTTCGATTTCCTCTAAACATCGAAAGAACATATATTCTAGTAAAAACCAGTAAAACCTGTCGCCCGAAAGTGTATTTGCCATTTATTTCACATTTGACCTGCGAAACTCTTTCCGCAGCGAAATGTCGCATGACGTCATCGTAAAAATAATCATGCCATCAAAACTGGTAGAAAAATCACTAACGATAGAGTTCACTTATATGAAATGGAAATCTTGTTTTCTAATGTACGGCTCTCGATCTATTTAATTAAGAGTTAATGAAATATACCCGACAGACGACAGATATCCGGATTTGTAGCTAATGTTTACTTTTTAACTTATTCCAACTATTCAAATTGGCCGCCTCTATAGGCGATTAGCGTTGCGATTGAAATTTAATTCAATTTTTTTATATCTTAAGTTGTAAGATAAGATCCCCCAGTTAATAACTCAGTATCAAAGAAAGGCAAGGAGTGAGTGTCGTTGTACAATTCATTGCAGTAGTTTAAGGATATCTTTCTCACACGACATGGATCTTTAAGTTTAAACCTGAGAAGTTGGCTTATATCAGGCAATCGAGGGGAGAACACTATAAGAGCCTGATCACAGCGACACGTAAATAAAGTGCTCACTATGTTTTGCACAAGGTATGACTCCCGCAATAAAGATCTTTACTCACATAAGACATTTTGTACTAAACAAGATTTACAAGAATTGTTACATGTTTTATACGGCTTTTCGATTCCACACTAGATTTATTACAATGCATATATGGCTTGTAATTGCTGTGAGCTATGTCTAACAACACTTCTTGGATTTTCTTTCCGTCTAATTAGTCGCAGAAATTAGCCTTGATCCATGTATCTCTATAGTAACATCGTTTAGTGTTTCGTTTGTGTGAAAGACATTAAACGTTTTTGAACAAAAAGTGAATGAACTTATAATTTAACAAATGTAGCATATATGTTTTCATGCTGGTCTTATTTATCCCCCCGCCAAAGGTAGAGGGGATATTAGAAATGGTCTCCGTCCGTGCGTCCGTCCGTCAGTCCGTACATCTGTCCGTCCGTCCGTAGTAGGAAGTGCAATGTACAAGAACAATAACTCTACCTTGCCTACTTTTAGAGTTATTCCCTTTTATCAGATTTACTTAAAAAGTTTTGTCCAGTGCATAACTCCAAAAGTACTTGAGGGATTTACTTCAAACTTAATACACTAACATAGCACATTGGTAGGAAGTGCAGTGTACAAGAACAATAACTGTACCTTGCCAACTTTTAGAGTTATTCTTCTTTATCAGATTTACTTAAAAGAAAATTTCCAGAGCATAACTCCAAAAGTACTTGAGGGGTTTTCTTCAAACTTAATACACTGACATAGCACATTAGTAGAAAGTTCAGTACATAGGAACAATAACTCTACCTTGCCTACTTTTAGAATTATTTCCCTTTATCAGATTAACTTGAAAAACATTGTCTGAAGCATAACTCCAAAAGTATTTAAGGGATTTTCTTCAAATTTAATACACTGACAGAATGCATTGATAGGAAGTGCAATGTGCAAAAAGATAACTCTACCTTGCCTTCTTAAACAGTTATTCCCCTTTATCAGAATTACTTAAAAAGTTTTGTCCAGAGCATAACTCCAAAAGTACTTGAAGGATTTACTTCAAACTTAATACACTGGCATAGCACAATGGTAGGAAGTGCAGTGTCAAGAACAATAACTCTATCTTGCTTTTTTTGGAGAGATTTTCTTCAAACTGCATATGCATATTATTACATTTAGTTTTTGAAAGTGCAACCTTCAGGCAACTTCTTCCCGGCGGGGGGGATTAACCATGTATAACATGCCTCTTGTTTTATTTATTGTTCTCTATATCATGTAAATATTTTTAATGAATAGGTCTGCGTAAATATATATAAAGAATGAAAGAAAAAAAAGGAAAGAAAGAAAGAAAACGCTGCTTAACTGAAAGTAATCGCCCAAATCTTGAAAATACCACTACAGATGACGCATCTTTTCATTTAATTGATAGAACATTTGTTTTTTTTTAAATTCAACTTTAATGAAACGAATAAACTGACAATACGGTTAACTTAACATCTCATTCAGGAACATGTTTACAATTTTGTAGTACCTTATGAAATTGAAAAGTATTGAGTTGCTAACAGTGTTGTTTCTAACTTAATCAAAGTTTAGAAAAAAACAAGTGGATCGATTATTAAATTTGTAATAAACTAGTATCATGCTTATCATCTGTTTAAAAGTATTTTATGAAACAGCTATTTGTTTTAGTTTAATCACTTTTCATAGCTTGCAATGCATTTATCTTTAAAATATCAGATAGATGAGAACCAAAAGAAAGTAAAATATTTTCCATATATCATTTCACATTACGATTGTAACCCTTCTAGCTACTACCATCTAGCAGTATTTCTTAGTATGTGTGTGTGTATGTGTGTGTGTGTGTGTGTGTGTGTGTGTTTTCGTTATAAGATCAAATTATGACCCGACCGATCTATCTATCGTCGTTACCGGTTTCCCATATGACCGACGCCCCCTGCACAGATTAGTTATTTCATGTTTTGTGGGAAAGAGTACAAGATACAGAAAGCATCCCATTCGTACTTTTGCATGCTCAGTGTACAGCACTGATACATGGGACCTCGGTTTAACGTCTCATCCGAAAGACAATTAGTATTGTTAGTGGAGGAGCAGGGATTGATCTCGCGACCCCTGGGTTGCAAGTCCAGCGTGTTACCTCTGGACCACTGATCCACCTCTTTGTATGGCCCGAAATACATGAGCTTTATAGCAGACAGTCCTTAAAAAAAAGATCTGTTAATTATTCCGCATCCCAAACTTTTGTGAGCATAGGTAGATTTGTCGGCGGTAAACAGTGATCACGAAAGATTGTTCGTCAACCTTGAAAAAAGATCTTTAAAAGTTTATTCAAGCATATTTTTTTCTCAGTGATGTTAGTGACTATTTAGCTTTAAACTATAATCAAGATTGCTGACTTACTAGTAATTGTGATCTTTATTATTTTGTGTACGTGAATCCTATCAACATAAATATAGTCCTTGCTGTAAATCAATTCCGTTTGATGCCGAATTTTCGTTTACATCGAAAGCTAAAAGACCAAAAACATCACAAAGATTCGTAAAATTGCTTGCTGAATACACGGCATACTGCAAACTGCGCAAAGCAATGTCAATAAGGCGATTCTTAAAAAGAAACCTGCTTGTCCGTGAAAAGGATCTCTGTAAATTTTTATCGCCAGTAACAATTCAAAGTGTTACCTCGAAAACTGTGCAATTGTGTGGGACATGAATGGTACCGACTTAAGCAAATTTTTAGTCCACGTAAGATAGGCTATGTCACCAGAAATAGAAAGCAGCATCCTAAAAACCATTCTTGAAAAAGTCTGAACTTACCGAGGACTTTCGGCCGCCATTATTCGTGCATCGAACCTAAACAAAGCCACGTGATTCCCCTCCGTGGCATTGGCAACAGTAATATATTGGAAAGGACTGTTACCAAAATTGCTATTCTTTATCCCTCGTCAGTAATATGTTACTGTTTGTTTTGTTTTTTTTTTTGCAATGTTTCACCGATGAAGTCATTTCGTTCAAAATCGTCCAGTTTTTGTCAATTTTTTTTTTCATACTCTGTCGCTGTTATTTCTTTAATTTGTAGCAATCGCTCATAACACGTCTGTTTGATACCCGAGAATTCAACTGTGAATGTTCATTGTATTTTTGCAAATAAAACTTCTCAAATCTAATCAACTAGCATTCAATATTTGTTTCGTAAGACCCCTTTCTTCCTGCATGCGTCAGCACACAGTGGTGAACACTGTAGCCGTGAAAATTAAGTTTATGTTAATCATAGTTGCGGACATAGCTCACCTCAGCATAGAACAGTTATAAACTACAAACTAGTACTACCAAGAATTTTATGACAAAGGTCCTATGGTTCAGGTATAAAACTTGAAATATCTGCTTCTTGCGCTGGATTTTAAAATATTCTTATATTAAATGATCGATGTTAGTTATCAAAGTGTATGAGTTTTGAAGTTAGAAATCAAATCAGTTTTCCAGGGGTATAAGTCTTTTATAACCTTTATCTTGAATATTTGTTACAAAAGAGTTTGCGGATGCCGTACCAAAGATTTCTAATTTAAACAAAGTATTTTGTTTTGTCTATGTCTAGAAGTTTTGTTATCATATGTATAAAAAGGAAGGTACTTAGAATGTTTATATAAATTATTGATAAAAAAAGGCGTGGCAGAAAATATTTAACAATTTTGTTTCTTCAAGTAATAGTCAGATAAAGATGATCATGTATTTCAAACTAGTTGAGCGAACTAAGTTCCCTGGGAATCTTGTTTTTGTATCTTGACTTATATAAATTCACAAAAAAATATATTTCATTTGAACATTGATAAGAACAGACTAAAACAAATGGAAGATTTCAACGTTACAGATAACAACCTTACCTTACAGCTGCAAAGTATAAGTGAGCTGTCGGAATGGACACGCTACATGATAATTGGTATGATGGCTTTCACAGCAATAACTGGAATACCAGGTAACGTCTTAGTTGTTACCGTGATTAAAAAACTTCACACAAGAAGCAGCACAGACCTCTTAGTGCTTGCAATGTCTTTTATAGACTTTATTTCGGCTACCGTAAATACTACATGCTTCATTATGCGCTACGAGCCAACTATCTGGGTACTTGTGGCTTCAGATGCACAGTGTCGCCTTCATAATTTCTCACTGTATCTGACAAATACCTCCGCAACTTTGCTCCTAGCTGCAACAGCCTTCGATCGTCACAGAAGGACCAGCACAATGTCGACAACAGATCCACCATCAGCTATAACGAAGGCAAAACGACTTTGCGTTAGTATAATTATTTCGAGTTTCACCTTCAGTCTGCTGTTTCCAGTTACCGTAAGTCTCGATGCTAAAACTAAAACGTGCGAGATTAGCGACAGGTTTAGCATTTTGTCGCACATTCTAAGTACTGTTCTGGCTTGCGTTTATGTATTTATGTTTATAGTTGTGATTGTCTGCTATATCAGGGTGTCGGTACTGCTTCATCGGCATCAACAGATGCTGTTTAAGGGAAAGACTAGAAAAAGTCATAAAAGGAAAGCAGAAGTTTTCGGGGAAGGACAAGATGAGACTTTACCTAGCCTCTCAGGCAACATTAGTATGGATAATACAGTGTACTCACAGCGTTATAGTCACACATTTTCCGAAGACGAAAGCTGCAGTTACGAAGAAAAGCAACCTAATACAAAACCTCAAATGTTGACAACGATTCGTTCAGAAAAAACAGAAGGTCAAATAAACGGACTTAAATTTGATACCTCAGATCTGAGCATGTCTGGAAAACAACGACCTGGCTCTGGCTCAGACACGAGCGGTCGCAAAACTGCTTTATCAATAAATGCACTAGAATATTTACCTTCAAGATCAGTCAGTACCACAGCAAGAGAAAGGCAGATTATAAATCGCACAACACTCGTGATGTTCCTTATTACTTTGATTTATATTAGTACATGGATTGTCAACTGGACGACATCTGCCTTTGTTGTAGCAGAGGATTCACTCGATGCTGGATTCGTTCATTTGTTGAATAAGCTTTTTGTCATAAACTGTATGACGAATCCAGTATTTTACATGATAATGAGCTCAAAATATCGAAACATGGCGAGACAGTTATTTTGTAATTAAGATATTTTTTCTCGCGAATTTTGAATCGAGCTGAAAAATGCAGAGTTCTTAAACATATAGTCCACATTTGTTCAAAATGTAACATTTAAGCTTTATCTCTTTACTAGCAACATCATGACATTTCCTCTACTTAAGCATATTTACATTTGGTCATGTCAAAATAATTTAAACGTTTATTTAAAAAGAAAAAAAAAACTTGTATGGCATAGTAACTGTAATTTGATGCTTACAGAAATCTGTATATTTTTTGTTAGTATTGTACTGTGTGTATAGTGTGACTACAAAGTTAAGGAATATTCATGTGCTTTGTTTTTTGTTGTTTTTTCGTTCTACTGACATGTGTTAGCAGTACTTCAAACCTTAACTGACCTAGAATTATCAATGCAGTTTGGATTTCAGTTTAGTGGTCCAAAGTGACATGGAATCTTTTGTCAAGACAATACTGACATCAGAATGTTTCATAATGTATATATGTAGATCTACACGAATGTTTTTTTTTTCTTTTGTATTAGTGTTCTTGTTTGATAACAGAAGTTTATGTAAAACCTCCGTACCATATACTATTTACATGTTTGAATTTGACTTCGTAAAATAACGAGCATTTTCTTTTTTATCTTTTTTTAAAGACGAATACTTCCCAAACCGACCGAATTGTGGAAAAATAACATAAACATTTTATGTATTAAAATAAGATATTCTTTTAATGATTTATATTACTCATTAAATTGTTTTGTGATAGAAATTACCCATCATTAATTATTTCGTGAAACTGATAAAAAAATAATAATAAAAAATCCGACAAACCAGTATATCTTGTTATTATCCCAGAATACTTGAGGCAAGTAAGCTATATCAAACGCTCTTGACCACTAAGCCTGAGAATTGATCCCTCCCCTCTCCTTGACTACTAAGCCTGAGAACTGATCCCTCCTCTCTCCTTGACCACTAAGCCTGAGAATTGATCCCTCCCCTCCCCTTGACTACTGAGCCTGAGAATTCCCCTCCCCTAGCCTAATTCATTTGGCGTTGACGGTTTGACCAATTTTATAAACAATACTTTTTATAATTGTCAAACCGTAGCGCCTAATTTTAACTGTCATTTTTGTGCACGGAAAATTTAGCGGCAGAATTGCCGGTGGTTTTAGTTGATTTTTTCTGTTAAAATATAAATGCATCTTCGATTTCCTCTAAACATCGAAAGAACATATATTCTAGTAAAAACTTCAGTAAAACCTGTCGCCCGAAAGTGTATTTGCCATTTATTTCACATTTGACCTGCGAAACTCTTTCCGCAGCGAAATGTCGCATGACGTCATCGTAAAAATAATCATGCCATCAAAACTGGTAGAAAAATCACTAACGATGGAGTTCACTTACATGAAATGGAAATCTTGTTTTCTAATGTACGGCTCTCGATCTATTTAATTAAGAGTTAATGAAATATACCCGACAGACGACAGATATCCGGATTTGTAGCTAATGTTTACTTTTTAACTTATTCCAACTATTCAAATTGGCCGCCTCTATAGGCGATTAGCGTTGCGATTGAAATTTAATTCAATTTTTTTATATCTTAAGTTGTAAGATAAGATCCTCCAGTTAATAACTCAGTATCAAAGAAAGGCAAGGAGTGAGTGTCGTTGTACAATTCATTGCAGTAGTTTAAGGATATCTTTCTCACACGACATGGATCTTTAAGTTTAAACCTGAGAAGTTGGCTTATATCAGGCAATCGAGGGGAGAACACTATAAGAGCCTGATCACAGCGACACGTAAATAAAGTGCTCACTATGTTTTGCACAAGGTATGACTCCCGCAATAAAGATCTTTACTCACATAAGACATTTTGTACTAAACAAGATTTACAAGAATTGTTATATGTTTTATACGGCTTTTCGATTCCACACTAGATTTATTACAATGCATATATGGCTTGTAATTGCTGTGAGCTATGTCTAACAACACTTCTTGGATTTTCTTTCCGTCTAATTAGTCGCAGAAATTAGCCTTGATCCATGTATCTATATAGTAACATCGTTTAGTGTTTCGTTTGTGTGAAAGACATTAAACGTTTTTGAACAAAAAGTGAATGAACTTATAATTTAACAAATGTAGCATATATGTTTTCATGCTGGTCTTATTTATCCCCCCGCCAAAGGTAGAGGGGATATTAGAAATGGTCTCCGTCCGTGCGTCCGTCCGTCAGTCCGTACATCTGTCTGTCCGTCCGTAGTAGGAAGTGCAATGCACAAGAACAATAACTCTATCTTGCCTACTTTTAGAGTTATTCCCTTTTATCAGATTTACTTAAAAAGTTTTGTCCAGTGCATAACTCCAAAAGTACTTGAGGGATTTACTTCAAACTTAATACACTAACATAGCACATTGGTAGGAAGTGCAGTGTACAAGAACAATAACTGTACCTTGCCAACTTTTAGAGTTATTCTTCTTTATCAGATTTACTTGAAAGAAAATTTCCAGAGCATAACTCCAAAAGTACTTGAGGGGTTTTCTTCAAACTTAATACACTGACATAGCACATTGGTAGAAAGTTCAGTACATAGGAACAATAACTCTACCTTGCCTACTTTTAGAATTATTTCCCTTTATGAGATTAACTTGAAAAACATTGTCTGAAGCATAACTCCAAAAGTTTTTAAGGGATTTTCTTCAAATTTAATACACTGACAGAATGCATTGATAGGAAGTGCAATGTGCAAAAAGATAACTCTACCTTGCCTTCTTAAACAGTTATTCCCCTTTATCAGAATTACTTAAAAAGTTTTGTCCAGAGCATAACTCCAAAAGTACTTGAAGGATTTACTTCAAACTTAATACACTGGCATAGCACAATGGTAGGAAGTGCAGTGTCAAGAACAATAACTCTATCTTGCTTTTTTTGGAGAGATTTTCTTCAAACTGCATATGCATATTATTACATTTAGTTTTTGAAAGTGCAACCTTCAGGCAACTTCTTCCCGGCGGGGGGGATTAACCATGTATAACATGCCTCTTGTTTTATTTATTGTTCTCTATATCATGTAAATATTTTTAATGAATAGGTCTGCGTGAATATATATAAAGAATGAAAGAAAAAAAAGAAAGAAAACGCTGCTTAACTGAAAGTAATCGCCCAAATCTTGAAAATACCACTACAGATGACGCATCTTTTCATTTAATTGATAGATTATTTGTTTTTTTTTTAAATTCAACTTTAATGAAATGAATAAACTGACAATACGGTTAACTTAACATCTCATTCAGGAACATGTTTACAATTTTGTAGTACCTTATGAAATTGAAAAGTATTGAGTTGCTAACAGTATTGTTTCTAACTTAATCAAAGTTTAGAAAAAAAACAAGTGGATCGATTATTAAATTGTGTAATAAACTAGTATCATGCTTATCATCTGTTTAAAAGTATTTTATGAAACAGCTATTTGTTTTAGTTTAATCACTTTTCATAGCTTGCAATGCATTTATCTTTAAAATATCAGATAGATGAGAACCAAAAGAAAGTAAAATATTTTCCATATATCATTTCACATTACGATTGTAACCCTTCTAGCTACTACCATCTAGCAGTATTTCTTAGTATGTGTGTGTGTGTGTGTGTGTGTGTGTGTGTGTGTGTGTGTGTGTGTTTTCGTTATAAGATCAAATTATGACCCGACCGATCTATCTATCGTCGTTACCGGTTTCCCATATGACCGACGCCCCCTGCACAGATTAGTTATTTCATGTTTTGTGGGAAAGAGCACAAGATACAGAAAGCATCCCATTCGTACTTTTGCATGCTCAGTGTACAGCACTGATACATGGGACCTCGGTTTAACGTCTCATCCGAAAGACAATTAGTATTGTTAGTGGAGGAGCAGGGATTGATCTCGCGACCCCTGGGTTGCAAGTCCAGCGTGTTACCTCTGGACCACTGATCCACCTCTTTGTATGGCCCGAAATACATGAGCTTTATAGCAGACAGTCCTTAAAAAAAAGATCTGTTAATTATTCCGCATCCCAAACTTTTGTGAGCATAGGTAGATTTGTCGGCGGTAAACAGTGATCACGAAAGATTGTTCGTCAACCTTGAAAAAAGATCTTTAAAAGTTTATTCAAGCATATTTTTTTCTCAGTGATGTTAGTGACTATTTAGCTTTAAACTATAATCAAGATTGCTGACTTACTAGTAATTGTGATCTTTATTATTTTGTGTACGTGAATCCTATCAACATAAATATAGTCCTTGCTGTAAATCAATTCCGTTTGGGGCCGAATTTTCGTTTACATCGAAAGCTAAAAGACCAAAAACATCACAAAGATTCGTAAAGTTGCTTGCTGAATACACGGCATACTGCAAACTGCGCAAAGCAATGTCAATAAGGCGATTCTTAAAAAGAAACCTGCTTGTCCGTGAAAAGGATCTCTGTAAATTTTTATCGCCAGTAACAATTCAAAGTGTTACCTCGAAAACTGTGCAATTGTGTGGGACATGAATGGTACCGACTTAAGCAAATTTTAGTCCACGTAAGATAGGCTATGTCACCAGAAGTAGAAAGCAGCATCCTAAAAACCATTCTTGAAAAAGTCTGAACTTACCGAGGACTTTCGGCCGCCATTATTCGTGCATCGAACCTAAACAAAGCCACGTGATTCCCCTCCGTGGCATTGGCAACAGTAATATATTGGAAAGGACTGTTACCAAAATTGCTATTCTTTATCCCTCGTCAGTAATATGTTACTGTTTGTTTTGTTTTTTTTTTGCAATGTTTCACCGATGAAGTCATTTCGTTCAAAATCTTCCAGTTTTTGTCAATTTTTTTTCATACTCTGTCGCTGTTATTTCTTTAATTTGTAGCAATCGCTCATAGCACGTCTGTTTGATACCCGAGAATTCAACTGTGAATGTTCATTGTATTTTTGCAAATAAAACTTCTCAAATCTAATCAACTAGCATTCAATATTTGTTTCGTAAGACCCCTTGCTTCCTGCATGCGTCAGCACACAGTGGTGAACACTGTAGCCGTGAAAATTAAGTTTATGTTAATCATAGTTGCGGACATAGCTCACCTCAGCATAGAACAGTTATAAACTACAAACTAGTACTACCAAGAATTTTATGACAAAGGTCCTATGGTTCAGGTATAAAACTTGAAATATCTGCTTCTTGCGCTGGATTTTAAAATATTCTTATATTAAATGATCGATGTTAGTTATCAAAGTGTATGAGTTTTGAAGTTAGAAATCAAATCAGTTTTCCAGGGGTATAAGTCTTTTATAACCTTTATCTTGAATATTTGTTACAAAAGAGTTTGCGGATGCCGTACCAAAGATTTCTAATTTAAACAAAGTATTTTGTTTTGTCTATGTCTAGAAGTTTTGTTATCATATGTATAAAAAGGAAGGTACTTAGAATGTTTATATAAATTATTGATAAAAAAAGGCGTGGCAGAAAATATTTAACAATTTTGTTTCTTCAAGTAATAGTCAGATAAAGATGATCATGTATTTCAAACTAGGTGAGCGAACTAAGTTCCCTGGGAATCTTGTTTTTGTATCTTGACTTATATAAATTCACAAAAAAATATATTTCATTTGAACATTGATAAGAACAGACTAAAACAAATGGAAGATTTCAACGTTACAGATAACAACTCAACCTTACAGCTGCAAAGTATAAGTGAGCTGTCGGAATGGACACGCTACATGATAATTGGTATGATGGCTTTCACAGCAATAACTGGAATACCAGGTAACGTCTTAGTTGTTACCGTGATTAAAAAACTTCACACAAGAAGCAGCACAGACCTCTTAGTGCTTGCAATGTCTTTTATAGACTTTATTTCGGCTACCGTAAATACTACATGCTTCATTATGCGCTACGAGCCAACTATCTGGGTACTTGTGGCTTCAGATGCACAGTGTCGCCTTCATAATTTCTCACTGTATCTGACAAATACCTCCGCAACTTTGCTCCTAGCTGCAACAGCCTTCGATCGTCACAGAAGGACCAGCACAATGTCGACAACAGATCCACCATCAGCTATAACGAAGGCAAAACGACTTTGCGTTAGTATAATTATTTCGAGTTTCACCTTCAGTCTGCTGTTTCCAGTTACCGTAAGTCTCGATGCTAAAACTAAAACGTGCGAGATTAGCGACAGGTTTAGCATTTTGTCGCACATTCTAAGTACTGTTCTGGCTTGCGTTTATGTATTTATGTTTATAGTTGTGATTGTCTGCTATATCAGGGTGTCGGTACTGCTTCATCGGCATCAACAGATGCTGTTTAAGGGAAAGACTAGAAAAAGTCATAAAAGGAAAGCAGAAGTTTTCGGGGAAGGACAAGATGAGACTTTACCTAGCCTCTCAGGCAACATTAGCATGGATAATACAGTGTACTCACAGCGTTATAGTCACACATTTTCCGAAGACGAAAGCTGCAGTTACGAAGAAAAGCAACCTAATACAAAACCTCAAATGTTGACAACGATTCGTTCAGAAAAAACAGAAGGTCAAATAAACGGACTTAAATTTGATACCTCAGATCTGAGCATGTCTGGAAAACAACGACCTGGCTCTGGCTCAGACACGAGCGGTCGCAAAACTGCTTTATCAATAAATGCACTAGAATATTTACCTTCAAGATCAGTCAGTACCACAGCAAGAGAAAGGCAGATTATAAATCGCACAACACTCATGATGTTCCTTATTACTTTGATTTATATTAGTACATGGATTGTCAACTGGACGACATCTGCCTTTGTTGTAGCAGAAGATTCACTCGATGCTGGATTCGTTCATTTGTTGAATAAGCTTTTTGTCATAAACTGTATGACGAATCCAGTATTTTACATGATAATGAGCTCAAAATATCGAAACATGGCGAGACAGTTATTTTGTAATTAAGATATTTTTTCTCGCGAATTTTGAATCGAGCTGAAAAATGCAGAGTTCTTAAACATATAGTCCACATTTGTTCAAAATGTAACATTTAAGCTTTATCTCTTTACTAGCAACATCATGACATTTCCTCTACTTAAGCATATTTACATTTGGTCATGTCAAAATAATTTAAACGTTTATTTAAAAAAAAAAAAAAAAAAAAAAAAAAAAAAAAAAAAAACTTGTATGGCATAGTAACTGTAATTTGATGCTTACAGAAATTTGTATATTTTTTGTTAGTATTGTACTGTGTGTATAGTGTGACTACAAAGTTAAGGAATATTCATGTGCTTTGTTTTTTGTTGTTTTTTCGTTCTACTGACATGAGTTAGCAGTACTTCAAACCTTAACTGACCTAGAATTATCAATCCAGTTTGGATTTCAGTTTAGTGGTCCAAAGTGACATGGAATCTTTTGTCAAGACAATACTGACATCAGAATGTTTCATAATGTATATATGTAGATCTACACGAATGATTTTTTCTTTTGTATTAGTGTTCTTGTTTGATAACAGAAGTTTATGTAAAACCTCCGTACCATATACTATTTACATGTTTGAATTTGACTTCGTAAAATAACGAGCATTTTCTTTTTTATCTTTTTTTAAAGACGAATACTTCCCAAACCAACCGAATTGTGGAAAAATAACATAAACATTTTATGTATTAAAATAAGATATTCTTTTAATGATTTATATTACTCATTAAATTGTTTTGTGATAGAAATTACCAATCATTAATTATTTCGTGAAACTGATAAAAAAAATAATAAAATATCCGACAAACCAGTATATCTTGTTATTATCCCAGAATACTTGAGGCAAGTAAGCTATATCAAACGTTCTTGACCACTAAGCCTGAGAATTGATCCCTCCCCTCTCCTTGACTACTAAGCCTGAGAAATGATCCCTCCCCTCTCCTTGACCACTAAGCCTGAGAATTGATCCCTCCCCTCCCCTTGACTACTGAGCCTGAGAATTCCCCTCCCCTAGCCTAATTAATTTGGCGTTGACGGTTTGACCAATTTTATAAACATTTTTTTTATAATTGTCAAACCGTAGCGCCTAATTTTAACTGTCATTTTTGTGCACGGAAAATTTAGCGGCAGAAATGCCGGTGGTTTTACTTGATTTTTTTCTGTTAAAATATAAATGCATCTTCGATTTCCTCTAAACATCGAAAGAACATATATTCTAGTAAAAACTTCAGTAAAACCTGTCGCCCGAAAGTGTATTTGTATTTCACATTTGACCTGCGAAACTCTTTCCGCAGCGAAATGTCGCATGACGTCATCGTAAAAATAATCATGCCATGAAAACTGGTAGAAAAATCACTAACGATAGAGTTCACTTATATGAAATGGAAATCTTGTTTTCTAATGTACGGCTCTCGATCTATTTAATTAAGAGTTAATGAAATATGCCCGACAGACGACAGATATCCGGATTTGTAGCTAATGTTTACCCCATGCACTGTTTAACTTATTCCAACTATTCAAAATGGCCGCCTCTATAGGCGATTAGCATTGCGCTTGAAAATTAATTCAATTTGATATCTTAAGTTGTAAGATAAGATCCCCCGGTTAATAACTCAGTATCAAAGAAGGGCAAGGAGTGAGTGTCGTTGTACAATGCATTGCAGTAGTTGAAGGATATCTTTCTCACACGACATGGATCTTTACGTTTAAACCTGAGAAGTTAGCTTATATCAGGCAATCGAGGGGAGAACACTATATGAGCCTGATCACAGCGACACGTAAATAATGTGCTCACTATGTTTTGCACAAGGTATGACTCCCGCAATAAAGATCTTTACTCACATAAGACATTTTGTACTAAACAAGATTTACAAGAATTGTTATATGTTTTATACGGCTTTTCGATTCCACACTAGATTTATTACAATGCATATATGGCTTGTAATTGCTGTGAGCTATGTCTAACAACACTTCTTGGATTTTCTTTCCGTCTAATTAGTCGTAGAAATTAGCCTTGATCCATGTATCTATATAGTAACATCGTTTAGTGTTTCGTTTGTGTGAAAGACATTAAACGTGTTTGAACAAAAAGTGAATGAACTTATAATTTTAACAAATGTAGCATATATGTTTTCATGCTGGTCTTATTTATCCCCCCGCCAAAGGTAGAGGGGATATTAGAAATGGTCTCCGTCCGTGCGTCCGTCCGTCAGTCCGTACATCTGTCCGTCCGTCCGTAGTAGGAAGTGCAATGCACAAGAACAATAACTCTACCTTGCCTACTTTTAGAGTTATTCCCTTTTATTAGATTTACTTAAAAAGTTTTGCCCAGAGCATAACTCCAAAAGTACTTGAGGGATTTACTTCAAACTTAATACACTGACATAGCACATTGGTAGGAAGTGCAGTGTACAAGAACAATAACTGTACCTTGCCTACTTTTAGAGCTATTCCTCTTTATCAGATTTACTTGAAAGAAAATTTCCAGAGCATAACTCCAAAAGTACTTGAGGGGTTTTCTTCAAACTTAATACACTGACATAGCACATTGGTAGAAAGTTCAGTACATAAGAACAATAACACTATCTTGCCTACTTTTAGAATTATTTCCCTTTATCAGATTAACTTGAAAAACATTGTCTGAAGCATAAATCCAAAAGTATTTAAGGGATTTTCTTCAAATTTAATACACTGACAGAATGCATTGATTGGAAGTGCAATGTGCAAAAAAATAATTCTACCTTGCCTTTTTAATGAGTTATTCCCCTTTACTTGAAGGATTTACTTCAAACTTAATACACTGGCATAGCACATTGGTAGGACGTGCAGTGTCAAGAACAATAACTCTACCTTGCTTTTTTGAGGGATTTTCTTCAAACTGCATATGCACATTATTACATTTAGTTTTTGAAAGTGCAACCTTCAGGCAACTTCTTCCCGGCGGGGGGATTAACCATGTATAACATGCCTCTTGTTTTATTTATTATTCTCTATATCATGTAAATATTCTTAATGAATAGGTCTGCGTGAATATATATAAAGAATGAAAGAAAAAAAGAAAAGAAAGAAAGAAAACGTTGCTAAACTGAAAGTAATCGCCCAAATCTTGAAAATAACACTACAGATGCTGCATCTTTTCATTTAATAGATAGAGCATTTTATTTATTTATTTTTAAATTCAACTTTAATGAAATGAAAAAGCTGACAATACGGTTAACTTAACATCTCATTCAGGAACATGTGGTGTTGCCAGTACAAATCAATCATGAAGACAAGTAATACATGTTAATATTTATAAAGGTAGATACCTATAATCAAGGTAGAATTCTTTTATGCGTTAACGTCATAATTGAAGAGTTTGTTCTTACTTGTCGTTACGATAGTGCCTAAAGTCGTTGCTTAAATTGGTTATTTTGCAGGGCTTCGAATTTTAACTTACTTTTTTAAATAAAAAACCTAAAAAAGGATCAGTTTTAGTTTTATGTTTTAATAAAATATTTTTGCAGTTATATTCATAAAAACAAAATGATCATAGTGGCCCTCGATTGCTCACCTGAGTACTTTAGCTGTTGATCTGCTGTTGAGCAAACATTAGAAGTAAAATTACAGTTTCTGATTGAAAATGTTCAAAGATATTACATTTTATTTAAACAGGACCCACTTTGTAGGACCAAATTAGAATCTGCACATAATATAAACAAGACTGGTAAGAGGTCCGCTAGAAAAGCAACATACAAAATACCAAAGCCTTAAGCGTACAGATGCGAAAAGATTTTCTAAATTTTTCTTACTCTACACATGCAGGATTAAAAAGTGATCCCCCTTGCATGGGTCAGTTTTGACCCTAGGAAAATAAAGAGTTTGAACAATCTTTGTAGCTGTCAACTTTACAATGCTTCGTATCAAATATCTAATGTCTAAAGCTTATGGTTTCTGACTAGAGGATTTTCAAAGATTACATATTTTATGCAAAAAAAGATCCTTGGGGCGGGGTCAATTTTATTTTGAACAACCATGGTACAGGTTCACTAGACAATGCAACATACAAGATATCTAATTGTGTAGCTTTAATGCATATGGTTACAAACACGAAATGTTTTAAGTGTTTCCTACACAACCCTATGTATAACAAGTGACCCCCAGGGCGGCACCAATTTTGACCAAAGGACTTGGCAGACAATGCAATATACAACATTTCAAAGCTGTAAGGGAAATGGTTTCAGACAAGAATATTTTAAAATATTTCCTACACTACTCATGTAAAACAAGTGACACACGTGCAGCGGGAAAATTTTGACACTAGGGAAATAATTTGAACAGTTTTTTTGTAGGGGTCAACAATAAAATGCTTCATACCAAATATCTAAGGTTTACAAATTACAGGTTCTGACAAGAAGATTTTTAAAGATTAAATATTTTACCCAAATAGCACACCGTGGCAAGGCCAATATTGACCAAAGGGACATAATTCGAACAAACTTGGTAGAGACAACATACAAAATATCTAAGCTCCAATGCATACGATTTTTGAAGTCATTCCTTTATAAGCCTCTATAAAATCAAATGACCTAAGGGGCATAATTTGAACAATCTTGGTAGAGGACCTCTAGTTGATGCTCCATGCAACAAATCTAAGCCATAGGCTTTGTAGTTTCAGACAAGAAGATTTTTTTAATTTTCCCAATATAACCCTATGAAAATTCAAGTGACCCTCGGTCAGAGGTGAGCATGTATGCAAAATACCTTACACAGGCCTTGTGGTTTCAGACAAGAAGATTTTCACGCAACCAGAGTTATGGATGGAATTATATTCTTTGAAGAACTTTGGAATTCGCCAGGAGCATCCCTGCCAACATTTATCAGCTATAGGCTAGTTTTTTAGAAGGAGGTGTTGTTTAAAGGTAAAAATGGACGACGCACTCCGGACACAGGGTGACCATAAAAGCTCTACCTGAGCATATGCTTAGGTGAGCTAATAAAGCAAGGGTTATGGTTCAAAGTGATCATAGGACAATTTTGTTTAAATTTTCTTTTACTTGAGTGAAAAACAAACAATGCGTAAATTATACCTGTTTTTCTCTCTCCAAATAAGAATTAATTTACATTTTTTGTATTTCAAAAGATGGTAACTTAGTGATTTCAATATAGAAATGCATTTCAATTATTGTTCTTCCTTCAATGTACAACAACCAAACTCTATTGCAGGACGCACCTCAACTAAACCACGTAACAGGAAGCACGCCCAAAGAAAGAAAGTAGTACAAGCTAATCTTCAAAAGTCATTTAACTTAAGAAATCACAAGGGAGTTGCTTTAAACATCTATGAGGATTAATCTTCACATATTTTACAATTGTTTGTTCTGTTTTAAGACGTATGTTACGTCCAGTTGTGACGTTTCTTTGTTTAAATGAGTTTAAATTTACTTTCATTACTTTGATTAAATGTGTTACGAATTTAAAAAGATTTAAACAGAATACGAAAAGTCACGTTCGCCTAAACCTTTTTTTTTTCTTTTTTGAATTCAGAATAATGGATGATTCTAAAACACTTAATATTTTTGGAGGGCACTTTTCAATGGTATAAAAGCAATTACACAAACCTTATACCAACATTCTAGAATTATTCAGTGCACAGTTACTTGAACACCGTGTATAGTCTGACACGTGCTTAACCGATTCGTCTGCAACCAATCATTTTCCGCTTTGTCAGGTTCAATTATTTATGTAGAATATTTTCTTCATTTGATGTTATGAGAAGATAATCGCCATTAATGGCAGATCGGAAAGTAACTAAAATTGACTTGCAGTTATAAATGAAGTGAACCGTACTTCAAATAAAAGTGCTTTAGATGTATTCGTTAATACTTAAAGATGAATTTTGTCTTACATTAAGTTAATGTTAATTTGCAAATCATAGAGTCACATGTTTGAACAACCATGTACCAAAGACTTTCGCTTCATTTGATAGGAAAACATAATTGAATATGATATTCGTAATGTAAGTACGGATCTCATGCTGCTTACTTCAGAATTTCATCCTTAACTAGAATTTAAAGAAATAAAGATTTTTAGCTCATCTCAGCATTTAAAAAGAGATACGATCTAATGCAATTTGAGTTGGTTGTAGAAATGACATTTCACACATAGTTGTGTAGGAATGACATCACGTAGGGACATGGTTATAAAGAATTAATATAACGTACATGGTAATATAAGAATTGCATAATGGCACATTGTTATATAAGAATTACCTCACGCACATGGTTATGTATGAATGACATCACGCACATGGTATTATAAGAATGACATCACGCACATGGTTCTACAGAGACGATATGACGCAAATGGGTATATAAGAATGACATCACGCACATAGTATTATAAGAATGACATCACGCACATGGAATTATGAAAATGACATCACGCACATGGTTATATATGAATGACATCACGCACATGGTATTATAAGAATGACATTACACACGTGAGTATATAAGAATGACATTAGACACGTGGTTGAACAGGAATGACACCATAACATGGATATATAAAAATGACATCATAGCATTGTTATGCAAGAATGACACCATACACTGTTCTAAAGGGCAAATGACTATATAAACATTGTTGTATAAAATGGCTCTTTATAAAGTATTAGTTTATCTGAACATAACCCTTTACGAATTTCGCAATAGAAACGAATAGTTATTATCTATTGCAACAGAAATATTGCTCTGAGATGACCAATATTGTTTTTGGATAAGCCCACTAACACGAACGAACGATATACACTTTTTATGAGAGATGCGTATGCATACACTACATTTTATATTCCTTTTATTCATACTTCTTGAATGTTTATGATTTCGCAACTGTATTTACCTGAAATGACTGTTCCTTTGAAATCACTGTTCCTTTATTTTTAGTACGTGCTCACGAAAACGAATAATAAAAGCAGTGTTCAAATTGCCAGACTATACGTTTAACTTTACTTTTCGTTGTGGCCATCCCTTTTATGAGATTTGGAGAATCTTAAAGGGACACTGAAATGAAAGTGTAAATGTACATGAATAAATTCATATAATTATTAAATGTCAAGATTCTATTTAATAAAGCCAGAAATTCATTTTCATGTGCATTGAATGCATTATACATAAATATCTAAAAGTATATTAGAATGTGTCCTTAAATGGAATAGCTTGACCAGGTGGGTGAACCAGACCCCGAGTTTTCTTATATATTTTTTTAATCTGTCTGTAAGATTGTGTTACTATTCACCTAGACTTTCCTTGGAGCAGACGTAATTTATTTGAAAAAAAAATATGGAAAATTTAACCGTAACAAATAACGCAACATTGAAACTTCCTGGAGAAGGTGAACTTTCAGATTTGGTTCGCTACTTAGTGATTGGTATAATGGTTTTGACAGCAATAACCGGGATTCCAGGTAACATTTTAGTTGTTACCATACTAGTAAATGTTCGAGATAAGAGCAGTACTGACTTCTACGTTGTTTGGATGGCGGTTTCTGACTTACTATCGGCGACTGTAAATACAACAGGCTTCATTCTGAGGTACGAGTCGAGGATGTGGCAACTTGTGGCTTCGGATATATTTTGCCGTGTGCATAACTTCTCACTGTTCTTAACAACAACCAGCACAACTTTGCTCTTGGCTGCTACAGCTTTCGATCGTCACAGAAGGACAAAAAGCATGACGACATCAGACATACCATCTGCCACGATAACGGCTAAACGAATTTGTGCTGGTATAATAATCGTTAGTTTTATCTGTGGAATACCGTTCCCGATTGCTGTAACCTTTGATGACGTCATAAAAACATGCGCAATTCAAAAGAATTATAGTATCATATTCAACATTCTAAGCTTTGTTCTTGCATGTATATTTATATTCATGTTTGTTGTTGTTACTGTTTGCTACGTAAGAATCTCAAATTTGCTTCACAGGCATCATCAATTAATGTGTCAAAAAATGACAGCAAATAAAGAAAAGAGACTAGTCAGAGGATGTAAAACACACAGCGACGACGATCATTCTCGACAAGAAGAAATAATACCTATTTCTACGATCGAGTCCGCAGTAAGCCAGAAGGCATGTTCAAGTCACCAGGACGATGGTTCTTGCTTAGGGATCTGTAACAATAAAAAGCATGCACAAATTCAAAACCAGAAAATCAAGACATCCACGAAAACCTGTAAAGGTCAGCTTGGTGAAACTAAAGTAGAAATCATTGGTTACATCAATCCAGAGAAAGAAAATAAACAACCTAACCTGCAATTATCTTTTGATAGACGTAATGCTACTTTGTCAAAACGGCCATGTCATAGTGGCATCTCGTCATCTGTAACTACTTCTGAAAGGACTGAAAGTATGAAAAATCGTACAACACTTATGATGTTTCTCATAACTTTGATTTATGTCTTTACATGGATTATCAACTGGGCGACAGTTGCCTACAGATTTGCCACAGGTTTGTCTATTACTGGAGTGATTCACTTGTTAGATAAGCTTTACATCATTAACTGTGTAACAAACCCATTATTTTACATGATCTTGAGTTCTAGATACAGACAAAGGGTAAGAGGGCTATTCTGTAAATGAGAGTCTACCTTTTCTAACTGAAAGCTACAGATGACATTGAAAAACATAGTCAAATATCAGCTTACGTTGAAGTGTTATTTTAGGATTGTATTGACAAATCACATTTGTTGAAAGTTTATTAGAATCTTTTTTATACTGTGATCATAATCATCAATGATTAGTGCATTAAAGCGTCCTTTCATGGTCTGCAATCAATAAGGTTCAGTTGTCACCTCATACGACCACACTTTGTTATATTAAAGTGCATAACTTCAGTTTCTGCAACATCAAAACCAAGACAGCACAATGCCTGCTGCAGCTGAACTCGTCAGACAAATAGGCGAAATATGACAAGTTCGCCAGCTACATCCTATCGTGTGTAATATCATTCTTCTGTATAAAAGCTGGCGGGAATTTGCTGTGTTTCAGGCCTAATCTGTTCGATAACTGTCTATATATCCAGCCGTGCGTTAACTGCCGTATATATCCAGCCGTGCAATAACAACCGTATATATCCAGCCGTGCGATAATTGCCGTTTATATATCCAGCCGTACGATAACTGCCGTTTATATATCCAGCCGTGCGCTATCTGCCGCTGATATTTCCAGCCGTGTGATAACTGCCGTTTATATATCCAGCCGTGCGATAACTGCCCTTTATACATACAGATGTGAGAATCGTGAGAATTCGTGAGTTATTGTATGGTGTGCAACTGTTACTATTACTGGAACAAAGCATCCACGACATTTTCCTGAGTGTTTACAACTTATACAGCACACTCGGACCTACGTCCCTCATGGGGCAAAATGTATACACTCAAAAAAGAATGCCGCAAATTCGTACAAAACTGCTCAAAAAGTTTCAAAAAATTTTAAATCATGAAATCATGAAACTGCATTAAAAATTCATAAAACTAATCTTGTCAATCGATATTCTGAATTTCATTAAATTCTTATGAGAATCCTTAAAAAAATCTCTTTGTGTAATATGTGAAGTCAAAGTTATCTACTTCTCACAGAAACTGACAAAAATATGTTTTGTTTAAAAATCAATTCTGAATGCATACTTGCACAAGTTTATATAACACTTCATTATTAGAATCAGCAGTCTTGTTCATAATTGCGGACTATTTTGCAGTCTCTGCTGTTTTGTAAACTTATTTTCATCTTAATGAAAAATCTACATGCTACAAACAGTTCTACAAATACGTTAAGTTCTCTTTTCTATAAACTGTGTTTACCTTCTGTTTCCATGACGACAGAAAACAAATGTCCTTTCTGTTTCTTAGAAAATAAAAAAATGGCCTTTGATGTTCTATTTGAATAGTTAAAAGTTTGTTCTATGGCTTGTGCACGAACTTTTCGGACTACCCTAGTAAATTTGACTATGTACGTATTAATTGAAAGTATTATTTTGAAAAAAACTATTTAAGAAAAAATGCATGGCAATGTAAAATGACTAATTTCTCTGAAATATTCGACTGCAGGTGTATTTCTGTACAGTATAGGCGTTGTAGACAAGGTTTTGACAAAATTTGAAGAAAAAAATCTGGGTCTTGATATGTTTACTTTCAATGACTTCAAAGTTTTGGTAAGGTTTCTAACAGCTGTACGTAAAACACACGTGTGAAGTGTACGTATATACTTAAACGTACTTACACAGTGTAAAGCGTCCATAGACCAGTGGTGACATTTCATCTTCAAACTTTCATGATTTTTATTTTTAAATGACACAATATCACTCTCTTTTGGGGTTATGCGTCTTAGGGCATCACTCAGTATAGTGGCGATTTTTTTCAACTGCGACAGAGCGTCTTATGACAAAGAATATGCAGTAAAGCGTCAAGAGCCGGAGATTTTCGGACATCCTTAATCTACGGCCCTCCGATCCTATCTGCGGCCACATTTGCGGCCCTGTAATCATTCTTTGAAGGTTTACTAGCTAGGGTACAAAATATTAGTTAGTGTTTTTAGGTAAATGATGTGTTTAAATTTAACAAAGAAATTGGTTGTTATTGATATATATTTTTTGCATAATTTTTAATAGCGACAGCAGTGAAATTGAAAATTATTTACTGCATGTACAACAACAGACTTACAATCTCCTAGAATTCTGAAAATGCCTATAATGCCAGCAAGCGATGCGAGCGGTGCTAAAATAACTGTGTATTGCTTTATCTATTTGAGCTTATTTATCGTCGATAAACCCTACTCTTTTTTTTCTTCAGTTTTTACGATGTATTGAAGCATAAAATTGTGTTTTTTCTATAGTATATTAACTTCTCCTTAATTTTAATTTTAATTTTACATTTTAAGCAAAATTCTAAGTCAGTCGCTTTCAAAATTTCACAATCTCAGTAAATAAAGATTTTTATTTCATGTTTTCCAGTGTTTTATTGTAAAATATCAGATGATTATATTCTGATATAAACCACTAGTGAAATTTACAAAATATAATTTTCACTCTACCGGACTACTTTTTTCTCCTCTCTGCACCTCAATTACAAAGAAACACAGTTCGACCTGCATATAAACGTATCCGCATGATAGAATCAGATGACAGTGATTGAATTTTTAATAAAGCACTTAATTAAATCCAGATGAATATGAAAACACTTTTATTTTGTTCAGTTATCGTTTAAAGAGCTTAGTGGACCAGAACGCGATTTTACTGTTAAAGAAGCTGTGAACAATATGGCGGACGTTTCAAATTTGCGTCATGTACTGACGCGGAGGAATATATTTCATTGATGTATTTGCAGTTTCTGTAATACATCGTTAGATTGAATAAATATTAAAAATGTTTTGTTAAAATGTTATTTTTGTGCTTATGAGTGAAGAAATAAACACTGAAAGCCCAGATTTTCATTATTTTTATCGAATTTCGTGGAACTTCTTTGAATAGAGTCTCGCACGTGCAGAGACATAGAAAATATTGGGGTGCACCATGGGTGGATAAATTGTTCATGTTATCACTGTTTTACCTTTTTTCCGAAATAACGCTGAAAAACATGAAATAAATAGAATATTTGATTTTTTTCAGTGTGTGATCGAAATTTATTTCACTCGTGACCATCAGATTTTTAATATTTTCACGAGTGGCGTATAAAAATCTGATGGTCACTCGTGAAATAAATCTTCGATCACACACTGAAAAAATCAAATATCCTCTATCTCTTTTTTACGAATTTATCCTGAAATTTCATGATACTACGATTTCACGATTTTGACAAGAAATTTCACGATCTCACGATTTCTCTATTTGACCCTAAAATTTCGCGATTTCTCGAAATCACAAAATAATGAAAATTTCATTAAAAATCGTGAAATATTGAAATCATGAAACTGTAGGATGAAATCGTGAAATTGCAAACTTATGTGATCACTAAACTTTGAAAACTTTGGAATAAATTCGGGCAGTCAAGAAATCGTGAAATTTCTTAATAAAATCGCAAAATTGTTATTTCTTGCAAATGTGTAATTTTGAAGAAAAAATATGAGAAAAAATCTCGTGTATTTTTAAAGTAAAAAATCGTGAAATGCTGAAATGATACCAAGCGTTTTTCGTATAAGGCGTGACTTGAACACCTCACACATATTCTACAGCACTGGTCGATCAATCTTTACATAATTAACACTGCTGTATGCATGCTGTGCACTGACGTAAAGAAACAACAGCATTCATTCACAACTGATATTCTCTGACTTCTATATTTTGTTTTAATCTAAAGGTGGATAGTTCAGTATTAAATTCTTGTGGACTAACAGTCTGTATTTCACAAATTACACAGGGACTTGGTAAGAGCCACTGTGTCTTGTTAGAATAACAACGGCGTTTGTGAACAAATAACACTCAATGACGACTTCAAAGTATAGTTATGATAATAATTTAACAAATTTTTTACACTGAGAATCCATGTGTTAACCTAAGTAATAAATACGAAGACAAATTTTGAGTGCAAAAGGTACATGTGTTTCAATTTTAACTATTTCCTGCGTCTTTTATGAACAAGGCCATAACTTTCAGTACAGGACATACTTCTCAAAGCGGAGACCTTCAGCGTCACCGTTTATAAGTGTGGGTTTAAAGCACTGAACTTAAATTTTTGGAAGCCAAACAGAAACGAATGAATTACAAATTTAATCCAATTTGTTCAATTAACAAAAAAGTAGTTCTGTAAACAAATAACTGACACGATTGAATATATGGCTTGCTAGAGTGCTCAGAACACATATATTAACTAAATGTCTGCGTATTAAAACAAATACTGAGGTCAACAATTTTAGTAACCCTGGTCTGCGTAAATACAAATACATCACATTTTCAACAAACGCCAGGCAAGGTTACTTGCACTTGTAAGGGAAGTAACCGCTGGATAAACAAGAAGTATCTTTTAAAAAAGTACGCCGTGGTACAAAGCCCGGTGACATACGGTAAGTATACACTGACAAGTACTGTAGCACCAGTGAAGTTACTGGCTTTGAAAAGTAGTTTGGCGGGAAGGATGTCTGTGAATAAAAACTGGAACAGTTTTTCTTCCCATTTTGAAACAGCTTTCTCTCAACCCAAATTAGGTAATTTCTATACTGCTAATTGATCACTGAACTTCTAAGTAGTACGAGGCTTGTTCGGATTTTATTGAGACAAGGCATTTTTGAAACAAAAACTTAACGTACTTACATAATATTTTACAAAGCATTAACTTTCATTGCACAGACAAGAAGGCTCAAATAAAATATATATTTCTTACACGTTAAAATTGTATTGCAATCCGGGAGATTCAATTTCAACGAATCACTGATGTCAGACGTCACCAACGCCCTAGGACATGATGCTCGCTTTACCTTGTGGGAGTCTGATTTCGGCGCCGCTACAGCACACAAGATACTAACTGAAAAGTTAAATATGGAATGTGTATGCGCACGCTGGGTTCCTAAACTACTTACAGAAAGCGACCAACAACGGAGAGTTTCAGCCCCTTTTTGAAGCGATGGAAAGCCGGTGGTGATAGATTCTTAGATAGAATCATTACTTGCGATGACACCTTGCTCTACTACTACGATCCGGAGACTAAACAACAAACTAGTGTTTGGACTGTTAAGGGCATAGCTCCCCCAAAGAAGGCACGGGTCTGCAAATCGGCCGGAAAGCACATGTGTATTATGTTCATGGACTGAAGCGGTATTCTTCCAACACACTTTGTTCCAGATGAGCAAACGGTCAGTTAAGCATATTACTCAAAGGTAAGCAAATCTTTTGGTTTATATATGCGTTTAAGAAACATATCTAAATTTGGAAAACACGATTTAATTTAGTTGACTACACAAGTATATCAACATTTCGTTTAGATTGTATTTCTATCATATTGTTTCAGGTTATAGAACCGATACCTCATCCAGGCAGTCCGTTAAAAGCGGCCAGAAGTGTCACTTGACCTAGAGAACGTTGATATTTAACTTTATTTAACAACCCGATGAACTAGGAACGAGTATCACACACCTTCATTGTATAAATATAAAAAAAGACATGACAACTAAAACTAAATGTAACATGGCAGTCTGAAGGACAGCTTAATCCCCTTCCGCAGCGGACATGAATGTGTACTTCTTGACCTTTAACTTACCATGACCTTGATGTTGTGCCATGCATATTATAAGCACATAGTCTCATGATAGTAATCATTTGTGCCAAGTTATCTAAAATCTTCCATAAAGTCAAAAATGGAGAACATTTAACCTTGACCTCGGGGGTAGCAACCTGGATGTTGGTTTCTGCACATCGTGTCATAGTGGTGATCATTGGTGCAAAGTAATAAAAATTCTTTTCGTAAGCCAAGTAAGTAAGTTATAGAGAAGACGTGAAATGTGGATATTTGACCTTTAACTGTGACCTTGACCTTGTGGGTAGCAACCAAATTATTGCGCTCTGCACATCGTCTCATAATGGTGATCACTTGTGCCAAGTTATTTAAAAAAATTTCAGCGGTTTAAAAGTTATGGAGCGGACACGAAATGTAGACTTTTAACACTTGACCTTTAAGTGTGACCTTAACATTGGGCGTAGCAACCCAATTATTATGCTCTGCACATCGTCTCATAATGGTGCAATCGTAACAACTCGGCCTTTTCCGACAACTTCGTATAAAGACCTCGTATGTAAGTGTATGAATACACCAAAAGGTAATTCGCCCCGGCTTTAATAAAAATATAAACAAACATGGCAGAACTCAAGCAGTGTATGTTTTATGCATTAGAAAAACTGAAAATAAATGTTAATTTAAAGTATAAACAGATAGAGGCTTTAAGAAATGTTTTCAATATTAGTAGACACCACCTGTATTATAAAATATTCCGATATGGCGCCTGCCACATTATTTCCGATGTGACTTATTGAAGTCGCCCGAGGTGTTCCGAATGATAATGGTGATCACTTGTGCCAATTTATTTCAAAAATTCAGCAGTTTTAAAGTTATGGAGCGGTCACGAAATGTAGACTTTTTAACACTTGACCTTTAAGTATGACCTTGACCTTGGGGGTAGCAACCAAATTATTGCGCTCTGCACATCGTCTCATAAAGGTGATAACTTGTGCCACGTTATTTAAAAAAACTTTCAGCAGTTTAAAAGTTATGGAGCGGACACGAAAGTGCTACGGACGGACAGACGGACTGACTGACGGACGGACGGAGGAAATTCCTATAATCCCCTCCCCGCTCTGCGGAAGGGTATTAAAAAACCATAGCAACATTAGAACAGTCAGTGCTGTTAAGCAATGTTTTTGAGGAAAATATGAGATTCTTACACACTGTCCCAATAGTCTTCATGTAGTATTGAAGTCTCTAAATGCATGATCATCAATGTGATGTAACTTGTATGTGGGTCTGCTGCCATCCTACACACAGTGCAGAAAGAACAATATGTTATGTGTTTATGTACATACATAAAAATACTTTGAGCAAGATCTAGCCACATAACGCTTTCACTGTAAATCTTTTAAACGATTAAACATGGCTAATACATAGATTTAATGACTATCAATTTTAAAGAAACATTGATAAAACAGGAGGAAACACTTTCTGTGACACATTCTGTACTTACGTTAACTTTTCACACAGAATGTTATTCATATTTTTTTACCAATGCTGACATAGTCTTTTGACAGTACAACCAAATTAATAACACTCACAATCGGTAAAAAATTCTGTTCCTCTACGTGAACGAGAATCAACACCATGTTACCTATATTTACATTTTTTTCTACAATACATCTAATATCAAAGAAATATGATGTAACAAAAATACTTAGTCTGCCGCAGATCTTAACATTTACACTGAGCTGGGCTACAATTAAATGTAAATCAAATCAAAAAGTCTCAGTTAATTTGAAATTTATTTACAAAAGTATCTATCTGGAATTACTTGGAACCTTGTTAGCATGAACAGAATGAGAACAGCGTTTTAAGATTGACTGAGACTGTTGGCAGTGTAGATAAATGCAAGATTGCCAATGCTCTGAACAACTTAACTAATTACGTTCTTACTTCGTCATAACTGGAGCACCACCAAATTTTACATTTACTTCTTTTAAAGTTATATTAGTAATTAAAATGGCAAAAATGTATCGAGGGTCAATAACAAAGTGAATGTTCAGAAAATTTAGAGATTATTATGTATTTCAGTAAAAACGAGCACAAGATGGCATAAAGTAACCTACAATAAATTATGTAGAAATACAAATACGACAAATTACAGGTCTGATATAGATAATACATTAGGCTATCTGAGATAAATAGAAAATTTACCAGGACATGTTGTCTTTACTCAACGTCTTCACTAAGACAAGCTAAAAAATTTTTTATTTCATCACCTTGCCAGGCCTCTTTTAGAAAACAACTGTTTTGCATTTGCTCTCAATCTTGCGTTGAATACCATATAAAATATTGGGTTAGTCATTGCGTTTATCATGAATAACTTTCCAGTTAAAAATTCTGCCTCAACAAGGCTAGTACCTGCAGCTTGTATAACTGCGATAACCCAACTAACTAACCATGTTGCGATAAAAACCAACGTTATAAGAAACATAGCAACAGTTGTGTGTTTCACAATATTTCTTTGTAACTGAACAGCCTTAAACTTTCTCTTTCTTTCTTTCTTTGAACCGAAAGCAGAAATGCGACTTTTATGAACATTATCATGTGAAGGCTGGTCGTTAGTGAGTTCCGTTAAGTTTTTACAAAACTTACGATTCCTTTTGAGGTCATTGCCTTCTATATTTATAATTTCTTCATCAACTTGAACTGAAATAACCGTTGAAGCAATAGATCTATAACGCCTTTCAACTTCAACCGTATTTCCTGCACAACAAGGGTTATTATCTTCAAGGGATTTTCGAGGTGTTAGATCAGTTTGACTTTTTGCAACTCCGAGAGTTACAGTTCCGCCACTAAGCAATTTTCGAGGTGTTAGATCAGTTGGACTTTTTGCAGGTCCGAGAGTTACAGCTCCGCCACTAAGCGATTTTCGAGGTGTTAGATCAGTTGGACTTTTTGCAGGTCCGAGAGTTACAGCTCCGTCACTAAGCGATTTTCGAGGTGTTAGATCAGTTGGTCCGAGAGTTACAGCTCCGCCACTTAGCGATTTTCGAGGTTTTAGATCAGTTGGACTTTTTGCAGGTCCGAGAGTTACAGCTCCGCCACTAAGCGATTTTCGAGGTTTTAGATCAGTTGGACTTTTTGCAGGTCCGAGAGTTACAGCTCCGTCACTAAGCGATTTTCGAGGTGTTAGATCAGTTGGACTTTTTGCAGGTCCGAGAGTTACAGCTCTGTCACTAAGCGATTTTCGAGGTGTTAGATCAGTTGGACTTTTTGCAGGTCCGAGAGTTACAGCTCCCTCACTAAGCGGGTGAGTTTTAGCAATACTTATTCCTGTTTTTCTTTTACTTCTAATGTGCCCGTCTATATTGTTTCCTGTTATTTTAAGGGGTGATATTCGTCTTTGTCGCCAGAGAAAAGCAAATATTCTTGAATATAAGACAGTGACAGAAGCATACAGAAATATAGAAGCCCCAGCAAAAACCCCAACAAGTATGATGCTGACGTACCCAGCCACTAGAGAACATGTCTTTGTTGTTGAATCGAATGTTGTATAAATCGCACTAAATATGCTTTGGATTAAACTCCCTGTCACAATAATGACACAAATCCGTTTTGCTTTTGAGGTTTGAGATCGTAAGTCTGCCCATGACATAGTCACCGTCCTTTTGTAACGATCAAAACTGATGGCTGACAACAGCCATGTCGTTGAGACATTGGTCAGATACAGAAAAAAGCTATGCAGTTGGCATATTTCAGCTGTTCCCAAGACAATCCAAATACTCATCTCAAAACGAACAATATACAGCGTAGAGCAAACGGTCGCAGATACAAGATCAAAGACAGCCAATGTAAGAATATAAACGTCAATGCTTGATTTGCCACGAAGCCTGACTTGTACCCCTAAAATAATTGCGTTACCTGGTATTCCAACTAACTGCACCAAAGCCATCAAACCTATTAACAGATACTTAATTAAATCTGAAATTTCATTTTCTGTTATTACCTCCGGCATAGAGTTGTTTGCAAACGTGAAGTTTTCCATTTTATAATGATTTTAAGTCGGTGGAATCAAACACCCGTTTTCTTCAATGCCTGTTGTGAATATCCTATAGTATGTATCAGCTCGTGAGTGTTCCATTGACAACTTGTGCGAAATCGATTTTACAGACAGCATAATTAAACAACATGTGAATGGTTCAGTTTTAACAAAGTCTCTTACAGATATTTAGTTTTATAAAATAAAATAATGTACAAGTGATATTAACACTTGGTGGCTAGTGTCCAGTTTGATGTGGATGGGGTAGAGTTAAGGTGGTCCTGTGCGCTGGTGCAGGCTTTGGTACTCTAAATATGAGTGAAATTTGCGTTTGATATTTTTTTAGACAAAAATATGCAGATTAAAATATTTTAACTGCGCCCCCACCTCTCCCCCGCCTCTGCCTCTTTTTATATTCCAAACAAGAGAGGTTATTAACAAATACCGGAATTTGAATACTTGAAAAATAGTTCGAACGGTTAACTGATTACTCTTTAGATTTAAGATTTCGAAATAAATATGATTTGGGCTTTTGTTCCGTTGATAGTGCAAATATAAGTCATTTTGTCTGAGAACGATCTCAATAAAAAACCGTTTCGCCTTTTCAAAAATAGATTTAGCATTTACTGTTGTTGTTGTTGATTAGTTTTGTTGTGTTTTTTTGCATATACGAGTTCGGCTTTTTTAAGATAATGCATATGTATTATGCATTATCTTGAGCTAAATGATCATGCGTTTGAATTGGTACCCGTAACACGACGTTATGGGATCTTTGACTTGACACAATTAAGTCATTAAATGCGTACTTTTAGATAAGTAAACGAAATAAATATCTTTTGAAAATGCTGAAAACGGTATTTTTGTATCTTTTCACTGGACAAAAGTGCAGCGTTAAACCAACAAAATAACATCTGGTAATTCCTTTAAAGAATGACGTTTTTGACATTTGACTGAACACACACAGAATCAGATAGTTTGCGACTTTGTGATAATATTTTGAAAAGCTAAGAAGAATGTAATAGTATTTTAAAATTCTTCTGCAATTATGCTCAAGATGGAGAAAGTACGTTTTATTTCGTTATTTATTCAATCAATTCTAAAATGCAAAAAATACACTTATGCAGGCTGCACGAATTACAACAAACGCACTAAACTTGTGTCCACTCGCACTAACAGTTACTACAATTCTTTTCTTCCCTCAGTTATACAGAGTATTTAAAGTCACAGCTAAACAGTGATCACACACTGTTGACCTTTTACTACTATCAAAGGAAAAGAATTCTTCAGATATTATACACTACACTACGAACTAATTGAAGCTCACTTGCCTTTGACTTATTTGATAAGAGTATCGTTGATGATCCTTACTGTAAACTGAACAGTCATCATTTCTTTCTTCACATGTCGAAGTTTCACACAATAAACTAACTGCATGAAACTTCTCAAATTTGTACACGAACCCTGCGTTATTTTGTTCGACGATCGTTCCATGAGCCACTAATCGAACACATTCAAAAATGTTCAAAACTATAAAAGAAAACAGAGCGGTTCTAGCTCGCCCTTTTTATTCTATTCTCTTCTGCTATGTTCAATTCAATCATTCTTTTCTTATACCCGTATACTTATCTACCCAACCGGCTACTACTTATTTTATCACTTTTTACACTTTTTAAACTTAATACTAGTATCGTCAATTTAAAAATGACAATCACCTTCAAACTGTTTTATGACACGTACTGATCTATTTTTCTCCATTAATAATTATTCCATCTATTCATTTTCTTAAGACATAGAGGATATTCAAGTTTTTTCTATAAATACGTGATTTATTTTCATCGAGCGGTATGAAAATAAATATTTATTAAAATATGATAATTTTCATACCACGAGATGAAAATAAATCCCGTATTTATAGAAAAAACTTGAATTTTCTGTTTATTATATACTTTTCTCTTTTTTGACCTTAAGATTCGAAAGAATTCACCTTTAATTTAGTATATTGGCTGAATTTAGAAGAAAGTAGTCCGGCAAGACACCAGTGAAAATACGGAAAATATGTTTCACTGCAGTGAAAAATAAATTTTTACAGTGAAAATACGGAAAATGAAAATACGCAATTTATTTCATCAATATTTCTCAATATTTCATTTATAAGTATATAAATAAAACTGTAACTTCACTTTATGTGCCATGATATGTACGTTTCAATGTAATTCTTATTCTATAGGTGAGTGCTTTAATAAGACGCCGCTAGGAGAGGGCTTTAATAAGACGCTGCTAGGAGAGGGCTTTAATAAGACGCTGCTAGGAGAGGGTTTTAATAAGACGCTGCTAGGAGAGGGCTTTAATAAGACGCTGCTAGGAGAGGGTTTTAATAAGACGCTGCTAGGAGAGGGCTTTAATAAGATGCTGCTAGGAGAGGGTTTTAATAAGACGCTGCTAGGAGAGGGCTTTAATAAGACGCTGCTAGGAGAGGGCTTTAATTAGACGTTGCTAGGAGAGGGTTTTAATAAAACGCTGCTAGGAGAGGGCTTTAATAAGATGCTGCTAGGAGAGGGTTTTAATAAGACGCTGCTAGGAGAGGGCTTTAATAAGATGCTGCTAGGAGAGGGCTTTAATAAGACGCTGCTAGGAGAGGGCTTTAATAAGATGCTGCTAGGAGAGGGTTTTAATAAGACGCTGCTAGGAGAGGGCTTTAATAAGATGCTGCTAGGAGAGGGCTTTAATAAGATGCTGCTAGGAGAGGGCTTTAATAAGATGCTGCTAGGAGAGGGCTTTAATAAGACGCTGCTAGGAGAGGACTTTAATAAAACGCTGCTAGGAGAGGGCTTTAATAAGACGCTGCTAGGAGAGGGCTTTAATAAGACGCTGCATCTTCCAGCCGATTCCTCCGTCAATTTTGTAAAGTATATATAAATGTTATGATAGAAAAGAAATATGTTTAAACGTAATATACTCACAACGTGAGTATTCATATTCTTTGAATTCTGTTTATTATATCTTGCATGACAGAAAATGTTTCACATATCCAATCCGTTGAAGATAAAGTTATGCTTGAGATGTTTTTCTAGTCAAGTGTCATTTGGCGTGAAATAAAAATTCAGTAAAACGGCTGAAATTTTGTGAGCTTTTAGGATCGATAATTGTCTGTCGTCCGTCGTCCACAATTGTTCAAAAGACATCTTCTCTGAAACAAAATTTGATTAAACTTAAAATTTTGAAAATCTTCTTACTAATTATTTTGTATGTACCATTGCATAGCTTACCTCTGAAAAGCTTATTTAAATATTTTCCCTAAGGTTAATATCGACCCTGTCCTGGGGTCACTTGTTCACAGTTACGTTGTTTAGGAACACTTTGAAGATCATCCCGTCCGAAACTGTATGCCGTTTTAAGCAGCATTGTTTGGTAGACTCTAATAGGTTTGTTTAAATTTTGTCGCTGGTGTAAAGTTTGGCCATGGGTCATATTTTTTAATAAAAAAATCTTCGAAAATATTTTTCAAAAATCGTATGCCGTAGAACTTAAATATATGGTATGTAGCATTGAATAGTTGACCTTTACAAAGATTGTTCAAATTATCACTGTAAGCGTTAAAACTTCCCGCATCAAGGGGTGGTATAACTTGCTTTATATTGACAACAGTAATTCCTTTAATAATTTTTAAGGAATCTTCATTTACTCATATTTAACTTAGCCCTTGACCTACTGATCTACGTTCTTGTTTTTGCCGCTATTGTAAGTTAAATTTAATTATGCCTATATTTTTGCACGCATATTTGAACTTTGACCTTAGTTAACATTGACCCTGACCTGCTGACTAACTTTCTACCTATTGCGGATACAGTATGAAAATTTGAACTATACTTACAATTTTGCATGCAATTTTCAACATTGAACAATTGACCTACTTACTGTTTTTGAAGCTGTGTTTATGAAATTTTGAGCAGACTTTGTATGCCTTTATGAATGTAGCTTGCAAAACAATGTTTCACTGAATATCTAAGTATTCATATACGTAAACTATGTATCAAATAATTTTACCTCTTATTTCAAAGGCGTTAAATACGTAACTTCCTAAATTTCTAATCACTTTTTTATTTTCTTTGTTAAAAAGTTCTATCAATTTAAACATACTTGGTCTTATCCAGTATTTCTTTGGGATATGTATCTTCCTTAATTCATTATAAATTTGACATTCTAATACGAAATGGTATTCATCTTCTAGCACTTGACAAACTGGACATTTCCTTTCTTCTAATTGTAGCCTTTGTGGTCTTACCCATCTTCCAGCCTCAATTTGCAACTTATGAGAAGATACTCTTAATCGTGTAAGTGACTGACAAAATCTAGTAATGTTAAACCAATCAAGATAAGGTTAGAAACGCAATGACGAAATATTTGTATTAAATAATGCCCTTGTTGAATGGTTTAGTCTTGAATTCCAGTTTTGAATAAATTGGTCATGAAGCCTTTGTTTTACCATATACAAAAATAATTTTGTATTTCGAACTCCCTGATTAAACTATGCATCAAAAAATCCTAGTGATCAAAGTTAGTCTTTGAATAAGGAACACCAATTGCGTATCCCTTGGTGTTGTTCTGAATCGTTCTTCAATACATTATACACAATATAAACGTATTTACTATGGTTGAGGTGTATTATTTTTCAACCTGTATTTTATGATCTTAAACATGTGAATTGTTTTAAAAGAAAAACGTCCTAATTCTCCATATATAAAATCATTTTGTGTAGATTTGTTAACACCTAAAAGTTTTTTGCAGAATTGCATGTGCACTCTCTCTATTTATAAATCATTTACAAAACCACAAACTTCGATACGGTTATTTAGAATAGGCGCTACAAGTTTATCAAATAAGTCAAGTTTATGTTTATGTGGTATAAATGTAAATTTATGCAAATATTTATTGAGCTTAAATATCGCTTTTTTGTGCTTCACCGGACAGCGTATTTTGTGCTGTACTCAGAGATCCACCACTCGTGAAAACAATACAAAGATAGCAAAACTTTGTTACTATTTCAATCGGTTCACCGTCATATAAAAACTCTAAATCTCTTGGCCGAGAGCCACCTTTTTTGAAAATCATTATTTTCGTCTTATTAACATTAACTTTAAGCTTCCAAGTGTTGCAATAATTATGTAATAGATCAATATCATTTTGTAATTATTCAGCTGAATTTGCCATTACAACTGTATCATCCGCATACAGTAATAAAAAATATCTTAAACATACTGACATCGATACCGCTTGCATTATTAATATTATTAACTAAGAACGTCCTCCAAATCATTGATGAACATGGAAAACAAAAAGGGAGATAAGCACTCCCATTGTTTAACCCCAGTTCGTTCGCTATACAGCCTGCAGAGCTGCATGCTTACATAGTATACGTTATATATGGTAAATTTTATTCGCCGTGTTTTTGAGAGCTCTCCTGTAAAACTCTGCCAACGTACAGACATGGGATTGCTCTCTAACTTATGCAAATATCGTCAATTTTGATTTGGTACTGACTGCAAGAAAATCGGCCCATGCGTTACCGAGACACAGCTGTTCAAACTGAGTCCTCTAAACAAAGCCAATTTTCGCTTTCGCGTTACTTTATTCTGTTACAATGCCTGTATGCATGATAATGAAACGAAGGCAACAGTTGGCTGTTTCTCTCTTGTGATTGGCACCTAGATACCGGTCGAATTTCTCTACGTTGATCTTTTTCTGACACAAAATTTCCCCAGTGCAGGTCGCTCGCTGTGCTGCCTGCAGAACTGCATACTTATATAGTATACGGTATACATGGTAAATTCTATTCGTAGTGTTTTTGAGTGCTCTTTTGCAAAATGCTGCCAACGTACAGACATGGGATTGCCTGTAGTGTCAGTAATGATTTGGTACTGATTGCCAAAAAAAATCGGCTCATGCGTTACCGAGCCACAGCTGTTCAAAGTGAGTGCTCTAACAGAGCAAATTTCCGCTTTCGCGCTCCTTTCTTGTTACAATGCCTGTATGCATGACAATGAAACGAAGGTTACAGTTGGCTGTTTCTCACTTGTGATTGGCACCTAGATACCGGTCGAAGATCTCTACAGTGAGCACTTTCTGATGCAATATAGCCGCAGTGCAGTTCGTTGGCTGTGCAGCCTGCAGAGCTGCATACTTACATAGTATACGTTACATATGAAATTCTATTCACTGTGTTTTTGAGAACTCAAAAGCACGGAGCTCTTTTGCAAAATTCTGCCAACGTAAAGACAAAGGAAAGGTCTCAAACCATTGTCTATACCGTCTTTTTTCATTTGGTACTGACTGCAAGAAAATCCGCCCATGCATTACTGAGCCTCATCTGATCAAACTGAGTGGACTAAACAAGGCAAATATCCGCTTTCGCGCTACATTCTTCTGTTACAATGCCTGTATGTATGACAATGAAACGAAGGCAATTTGAAATTGGCACCTAGATACCGGCCGAAGTTTTCTACGGTGACCACTTTCTGACGAAAAATTTCCACAGTGCAGGTCGTTCGCTATGCAGCCTGCAAAACTGCATACTTATATAGTATGCGGTATATATGGTAAATTCTATTCGCATTGTTTCTGAGAACTCAAAAGCACTCTTGCAGAATGCTGCCAACGTACCGAAATAGGGAACGTCTCAAAGCTTTGTCCATACCGTCTTTTTTTATTTGGCACTGGCGGCAAGACAATCCGCCCATGCGTTATTGAGCCACAGCTGTTCAAATTAAGTGCTCTAAACAGAGCAAATTTCCGCTTTCGCGCTGCTTTCTTCTGTTACAATGCCTGTATGTATGACAATGAAACAAAAGTATCAGTTTGATGTTTGTCTCTTGTGATTGGCACCTAGATACCGTTCGAATTTCTCTACGGTAAGTACTTTCTGACGCGATATAGCCCCAGTGCAGTTCGTTCGCAGGTAAGCCTTCAGAGCTGCATACTTACATAGTATACGTTATATATGGTAAATTTTCTCGGTGTTTTAAGTTGGAGATTCCTGCAAAATTGTGGCAACGTACAGACATGATATTGCTCTCTAACTTTTGCAAGTATCGTCAATTTTGATTTGGTACTGACTGCAAGAAAATCGGCCCATGCGTTACCGAGACACAGCTGTTTAAACTGAGTCCTCTAAACAAAGCCAAGTTTCGCTTTCGCTCTACTTTGTTATGTTACAATGTCTGTATGAATGATAATGAAACGAAAGTAACAGTTGGCTGTTTCTCTCTTGTGTGGCACCTAGATACCGGTCGAAGTTCTCTTAGCACTTTCTGACGCGATATTGCCCCATTGCAGTTCGTTCTCTGTGCAGCCTGCAGAGCTTCATACTAAAACAGTATACGTTTAATATGGTAAATTCTATTCACTGTGTTTTAAGAACTCAAAAACACGGACCTCTCTTGCAACATTCAGCCAACATACAGATATTGGAGCAGTCTCAGACCTTTGCCAATAGCGTCTTTTTATATTTGGTACTGACTGCATGAAAATCCGCCCATGTGTTACCGAGCTCTTCAACGTGAGTGTTCTAAACAGAGCCAATTTTCGCTTTCGCTCTACATTCTTATGTTACAATGCCTGTATGCATGACAATGAAACGAAGGTAACACTTGGCTGGTTCTTTCTTGTGACTGACGCCTAGATACCGGTCGAAGTTCTCTACGGTAAGCACTTTCTCACGCGAAATTGAGCTAGTGCAGTTCGTTTGCTGTGGAACCTGCAGAGCTTCATATTTATATAGTATACGTTATATATGGTAAATTCTGCAAACGTACAGACATGGGATTGGTCTCTAACTTTTACTCGTACCGTCAATTTTGATTTGGTACTGACTGCAAGAAAATAGGCCGATGCGTTACCGAGCCACAGCTATTCAAAAGGAGTGCTCTAAACAAAGCAAATTTCCGCTTTCGCGCTACTTTCTTTTGTTGCAATGCCTGTATGTATGAGAATGAAACGAAGGTAACAGTTGGCTGTTTCTCTTTTGTGACTGGCACCTAGATATCGGTCTAAGTTCTCCACGGTGAGCACTTTCTGACGCGATATTGCCCCCGTGGAGTTCGTTTGCTGTGCAGCCTGCAGAACTGCATATAGTTCGATAGTATACGATATATGTTGTAAATTCTATTCGCCGTGTTTTTGATAACTCAAATATTATCAAAAACACGGAGCTCTCTTCAAAAATTCTGTCAACGTACAGACATAAGAGCGGTCTCAAACCTGTTCCCGTGGCGTCAATTTTGATTTGGTAAGAAGATCGGCCCATGCTTTACCGAGCCACACCTGTTCAAATTGAGTGCTCTAAACAGAGCAAATTTCCGCTTTCGCGCTACTTTCTTCTTGTTACAATGCTGAATGGAATGTGGTTGTGTATATACATAGTTTTAACAGGCTAAGTCATCTGCCTTTTAAACATGCAATTTTGTTGTCGAGAAAGCACTGTACTTATTCGTGAAGACGGAATAAATTAGGTACGGTAATAAACGGGTTTTAAAGATTTTCACACATGCGCATGCTCATACTCTAGCCGAAATGGTTTGTAAAGTTTTTTGTTCAGTTCTGCGTGTTGCCGGTTAGTCCTGATCTGTTTGTTGTGAAGAATGAAATAGTTGTAAAATTGGATAACATTAAGTTCTGTCTTACATTTGACTTTTTGTTAAAACTGAAAATTTACCAGTAATTGGTACGTGCGACGAGAGCTTTATGCTGATTCACTCTTATTTTAGGTGGGTGGGGTATTGTACATTAACGGTTTTGCAGTATTTTGTTGCGTGAAGTGTATAGTTATAGTCATATTTTGTGACTTACCTTGATTATTTTGATAAACTGAATCACTAATTGTACCAGGGGATATATAATTTTATGTTGGTCAATAGTCAAAGCTAATGAAAAAGAATTATGGATGAAACTGAATTACGGACGACACAGACGGTTGGATGTAGGGGAGCAAGACAGTTAGACCCCTTGACAATTAGACCCCTTTCAGTTTTAGATGACACTTAGACCCCTAAGACACCTAGACCCCTGATTTGTTTGTTTTTAAAAAGACACTTAGACCCCTTATTTAAGGAATGTTCAATTATATTGATTTAGCCATGAGATTTTATTACTATTATTTTTTATATTATTTTTTTGATATTATATCAATAAAGAAATGATTTTTGGTAAAATTTGATTGAAAAGGATCAAAATAAAGAAAGAAACATAATTTCATGGGGAAAACCTATCAGGAGAGGTGTTAAAGATTATAAACATAAAGGGCAAATTGAGAAATAATTAATTATTATAACACTTTTCCAACATGTTTTTATTAATTTAATTACTCATATGTTAAATTGTATTTCATTGGTGAAAGATAGGATCTCATTTAAGAACTCAGTTGCAATGACTTTTGAATGGTCTTGCATTAAAAATTGGCAACTCATGTTTATTATAAAAATACATGCATTATTTCTTTCATCCATTCCTTGTCTCTATGCTAGAAATATTTGGTACTGTGAAATTGAATTTTTGGATTACTTTAATTAATATTTTGGATTACTTTATTAAATTCTATAAGTAAAAATTGTATATTTTTATTGCTTCAGCCATCAAACTGATAAAAATATACATTCCCTAGCAAAAATTTTTTTTCAAACAAATATGAGAAAAAAATCATCAAACATACTTCATATTGTCAAAATCCAAAATATGGGGTCTAAGTGTCTCAAAAAAATAGGGGTCTAAGTGTCTTCAAGGGGTCTTAGTGTCACCTTCAATTCAAAATTTAAAGGGGTCTAGGTGACAAGGGGTCTAAACGTCTGACACTCGGATGTAGTAGAGCGGTTCTTGTCCCAATGTGAATCTTGTACCATTTTTTTCAGTTCACCCTTTCCACAATCTGTGACCTCTAAAGTCCATAACAAACATCTTCTGCCCATCAGATTACAAAGCTTCTTATATTGGGCAAAACACAGGTGCCTCTGTTTCACTCATCATTTCAGGCAGTAACTTGCACCTACCTCAAAATGCACAGTGTAAATCAAGCATACAGGAACCAGGACTGTTTCGAATCCCTGCTGATAATAAGAAAAATCAGCTTTGATTTCAAAATTTACCCATGTTTTACTTTTGTTACTGAATCGGACTAATGGATACCGGTTTCCTCAGAGACCGCCTGTAGCATTCTGAGCTGGGTGCTGACAAATTAAATTCGCTGTCATCACTTAGCCTATTGGATGGACTTGTACTTGACAACATAATTTATAACATTTTGTCAACTGCATCACTGACTGTGTCATATAGTAGAACCATTTACTTCATTCCTAAATATGATTTACGCATTTATCTTCTACAAGTGACTGACTCAGAATTTAGCTTATTGTTTCTTTCTTTAATATCAAGTAAAAAGTTATATACTATGAATAAAATGTAATATTATGCACCATACACTGTAACAACTGAAGAAAAAAATCAACAGGATTCTAAACCAAACCCCTTTCGGTCAGTAAAATTTAGAGAGGTAATCTTACCCACTGAGCCAGAGAAGAATTGTTTATATCTGGTGTCAAACTTAAAAAATATAAAGTATTTAACAGAGTAATTTTTTTACTGATAAAAGTGTGTAAAACTTAATATTTTGGTGTTTCTGTAACAAAACAATGAGACAGTCACTTAGTTTAGATATTTTCTTCACAATAACAGCCAGAATTTTTATATTTATGAACATTTTTATGCATCATTGGCCCATTTGTTAGTCAGTCGGTTTAAAGGGAAATTAGCTGATTAAAAAGCAGATTTATTCACATCACGTAAGCAGGATTTCAGTTCCTTGATTTTGTATTTTATATTTTTTAAATATTAATCAAACTGTATCGAAAAGAAGGCATTTATTTAATATGAAATTGACCATGTCTCAAGAAAAAAACATTGTCAAAAAAATTTTTATTTCACTTAATTCTCGCAATTGTATTACTCTCCACAAGTCACAAGGTATGAAAATCGAGTACTCTGAAGATGCTTACATGCAAGGCCAGATCAGTCCAAAACACAAGCAAATAACATAATTTGAGTAGTTTTTAAATTCAGGCAAAAAACACAATACAGATTAAGTCAACAGCTGATCAGCAGGCTCAATAATGTTTTGGACGATACCAATATGGCATTTTAGAGTACAGTATGTTAGATATTCATAAGCTTCTGTTTTCAAGTTCCAATATCCAAATCGTGCAGAACTCTTTGTTTGCCACACAATATTGATAATTTGGTAATCTGAAATTAAATTATTAAGCCAATGAAAATCACCGATTAGTGATTCTTTAGGCAAAGCTAATATATCGACCTTCATTCAGAAGTTTGTAAACAAGCAAAAATGAAGTTGATATGTGCTATGATGCTTTTTACTGATTGTTTTGTCGAAAAAAATAAGTAAAAGAAAGAATAAATAAAGCTCCAAAGAAGTTCATGGAAATGAGATTTTCAGTGTCCTAAATAGCTAAAACCCAGGAGCTTCCAGGGGCCCAGCTTTAAGCTTAGTATTTTCACGATTCTGGACTTTTACCCCTGGTCTCACTATCAGTTGCTTACCTATGAAAAAATCACCAATTATGCGGACGTCTGCCAAGATATTTGGTGACCATGCCCATGGTGGAGATCCTTGATATATGGTGGACTTTGTCGCACTTTACAGACTGAGTAGTTTGTGACCACCTCGGGGAAAATGACGACCTAGCATGTACTGTACCTTCACATTCTGACAGACATATATATCAAATATGAAAATGGAAAATTGAAGAAAAGGAAAAAAAGAATCTAACTGTCTTTAAGTGGAAACAAATACATATGAGTTGTGAAAAGTTTAGAATTTAGCAAATATTGGCACTCTCTTTTATTTTGTGAGTGACTTTCTCATGGACTCACAGATTAAAAAAACATTCTCGCAAAAAAATGAAGTATGTGATTTTTTAATGGCCCCGAAGGTAGGCATAAAGTTTTTGAACTGTCCATCAGTCCGTCCGTCCGAAAACTTTAACATTGTCCATAATTTTCTTATTAGTAACTGGATTTACTTCATACTTAGACACAACAAGAACTTCCCACTGACCTCTATTTTTTTTTACCTTGACCCCAGAATGACCTTCACCTTGAAGATCCAGTAGTCTAAAAACATTAATATTGACCATAACTTCCTTATTAGTAACTGGATTTTCATACTTGGACACAACACCCCTTTGGACAAGACCTTCCAACAGACCTATATTTATTTGACTTTCACCTTGATAATCCAATTGTCCAAAAACTTTAACATTGCCATTAACTTCCTTATTAGTTAGTAGATTTACTTTGTAATTGGACACAAAACCCCTTTGGACAAGACCTTCCCAGTGACCTATATTTAATTGACATTCACCCATGAATGACTTTCACCTTGATGATCCAATTGTCCCAAAACTTGAACATTGTGAAAGTGGATTTACTTCATACTTGCACAAAACTCCTTTGAACAAGACCTTCCCATTGACCTATATTTATTTGACCTTGACCTTTGATAAACTGGTCATTATCTCAGAGTCATAGCACCACTTCCAGGGCATAGTGTCCCACGTATAATAATGATTTCACAGTGTGGGAGCTTCATTTCAAACCCTGTATGATTTTAAATTCTTACCTTACAGAGACAGTGTTGCAACCAATCAATCAAGTCACAATGAAGCATGTGCTGTCTGGGTGTGATATTTTTATCGTATTTTGCAGAATTTGTTACTGACTTTTCAGATATTCTTATTTAATGTAATATAAGTATCAAGTCTAAGTTGATTAATGTGGTGTACAAAGTAATATTTCCACATGGTCCATACAGTCAAGAAAATGGTCTGTATCTTCTCAGAATGTGGCCCATGGTGGGTATCGTCAGTAATTCTGTAAAAGCATCCACTACAGGTGAAATTATGTCTCCCCCCAAAAATGGGGGAGACATATTGTTTTTCCCCCGGTTGTCCGTCTGTCCGTCCGTCAGTCCGTCTGTCTGTCCGTCACAAAATCGTGTCCGCTCTGTATCTTCCAAAGCCCTTGAAGGATTTTTATGAAACTTGGGTCAGATGTTCACCTCATCAAGGCGACGTGCAGAACCCACTTTGCGAGTGTGGTGTCTCAAGGGCAAGGTCACACTTGGAGGTTAAATGCCACAAAATCGTGTCCGCTCTGTATCTTCCAAAGCCCTTGAAGGATTTTTATGAAACTTGGGTCAGATGTTCACCTCATCAAGGCGACGTGCAGAACCCACTTTGCGGGTGTGGTGTCTCAAGGTCAAGGTCACACTTGGAGGTTAAATGTCAAATGCCACAAAATCGTGTCCGCTCTGTATCTTCCAAAGCCCTTGAAGGATTTTTATGAAACTTGGGTCAGATGTTCACCTCATCAAGGTGACGTGCAGAATCCATTTTGCGGGTGTGGTGTCTCAAGGTCAAGGTCACACTTGGAGGTTAAATGTCAAATTTTACAATCGTCTGACTCAATACTACCTGCAGCAACTGGCTGGGGGGAGACATATGTTTTTGTTCAATCAAAAACCCATTTCTAGTTTTAAATTTTTATTTGCAACATGATTGGGACTGAAAACACCTAAGTCATTGAACCTGCAATTTATTTTAACCCCATCATTGGGAAGACATTATTGCTTTTGGGCATTTATTCAAACTTATGTGATGCCATCTTTGGAAATGTTGAGCAGATTTTATCTACTAACATCAAACATTCAAGTGACCAAAATATTGCAGGGTTGTTGCAACAGCATTTTTTGAGAAAAATGTAACTTTCAAAATATGAAAAATTCTCAAAGTATTGAAAATTATTTGTTTTTTTTGTTTTTAAACCTTATTCACATATTGATTTTATAGGTTTCATATCTTGAAAGGTCAATAATTTGTGTATTGGCATTTCAACCAGTTTTGGTCCTTGTGATTATCATCTGTAATGGAATATGACTGAATCAGAGCTAACCCAAATGTAATATTTAAACTGTATTGGGATACTGCATGAATACAACTTTAGGTGTTTACAAACTGTCTTGTTTTCCTTTTATAACAACATGATTGCTGAAAGTCAAGTTTTTAACTTTTTATCAGATACAACTTGCAGGTAATGTGTGGCCATGGAAAACATTGGAGAGTGAAAATATTTACAAGTAGTGATTTGATTGGTAAAGCACATGATCAGACATAAAACATCAGTATTGTGTAACAGCATTATAACTGGAAGCAATTTTAATGTACAAAGTTTATTTCAGGGACAGCAACAGTCAGGTGGAAGTGGTGGGGGAGGTGAAAAGAAAGATGATAAGGTATGGGGAAAAGACACAAGTTATTAACTTTTGACATTAGTTTTCAGTAAGTTCAAAGTGACAAGAACATTGACATTGAAATAGTTTTATTAAATGTTTGAAATTAAGAGGCAGGACCTAGCCTGAAAAGAATGCTAAGTTAAGTGTTTTGTGGGCGGTGGGGAATCCATCAGTGCAACTGGTTCTTTTACCATGCTATTATTCTTATATTTGTAAAAATTTAGCACATGTATATGTACATTGGTGGGGTTCATTTCATTTTGTAACTACCAATTTGTTACATAAGACTACTAAGATTTAATTGAGAGTGGTGCAAACAAAAACTGAGTGGCTAAAAACCACCACTTCATTTAAGATGGAGCTTTTTCAGAACGTGAAAAAAGTAGTCTTAGGGTTTTTTTGTGCTATAATCAGGGAAATTAAAGTTGTGTAAAATTAGATCAGGGTTTTCTTGTTTTCAATAGAAAGGTTTAAATAAGATATTCATTCAGACTTGATTATACAATGTAGAAGTGTTGACCTTGATGAGAATTGATTTTCATTCCCCAGAAGTTCAAAATCAGTTCTGCTCAGTTTTGACCATGGTTTCCATTTAAAGGTCTACCTTGAGGTCAGTTTAGTTTGTGAAGTGATTCCCATGAATAATGTAGTAACATTTTATAACTTGTTTATTAAAAATACTTAGGAAAAGAAAAAGAAGTACGAGCCACCAATACCTACAAGAGTGGGTAAGAAGAAGAAGAAAGTAAAAGGACCAGATGCTGCAAGCAAGCTTCCTCTAGGTAATGTAATACATCTTCCCAAAGACAAGAGGATTTTTCTATTAGAACTTTTGAAAATTGTTACGCATTTAAAAGCCCATTTTGAACTTGCTTATTTGTGGCTTTTACTTTTCATTAGGTTTTTAGCTCACCTGAGCTCAGGGTGAGCTATTGTGATCCTTATATTGCCCTTTTCTGAAATAACTCAAACTGTTCCACTCTGTTGCACATAAGGGCTAAAAAAACATCTGTCGGTCATTGCCATAATTAAATGACAACACTAGTCCAGTATATTCATTACAAAGATAAGAAAACAGTGAAGGAAGTTTAGCCTTGTTACCATGATTGTATTTCATTTCCTATTCCAGTGACACCTTACACAAGATGCAGACTTAAGTTGCTGAAACTTGAAAGAATCAAAGATTATCTCTTAATGGAAGAAGAGTTCATCAGAAATCAAGAAAGACTGAAACCACAGGAAGAAAAACATGAGGTTTGTACTCTTTCTGTGAGAAAAAAAGTAATTTTGCATATTAAATCTTTGTTTTAAAAATATGTTAGCCCTTTTGCCTTTTGGTATTTTGTGACCTGAGTTGCTTGTTCATAAAGGTACCCTTGTTATGACCTTGAAGTCAAAGGGACTGTCTGTTACAGTTGAAAAGCATTTGAACTACTTTTGATAGTGGAGCAGAAAATTGATATTCATGTATCAGGATATGAATGAGTATTAAAGAAAAACTTCTGTTTGGATGTCACATATTTAATATTTAATCTTACAAATGGTGATTTCTGGATTAATATGTCTGTCACTGCTGATTAAACTGTACACTGTAAATTTGTCTAGGTGTTTTTATAACAGTTTTTGTACTATAACACTCAGATTAGCAATTTGGAGGCCTACTTGGCAATAATTGTTCTATCCAAAGACCACAGTTTCTCTTCTGTGTATTGTAAAGACTGTACCATTTCTATGATGTTTTGTCTGTTCTAGTTATTTAAACTGCTTGTTTTGTATACAGGAAGAAAGAACTAAGGTGGATGAGTTACGAGGGTCACCCATGTCAGTGGGAACACTTGAGGAGATAATAGATGATAACCATGCCATTGTGTCAACCTCTGTGGGCAGTGAGCATTATGTCTCTATACTGTCTTTTGTTGATAAAGATCAGTTAGAACCTGGTTGTTCTGTACTTCTTAACCATAAGGTAAATGAAATAAATGAATAAATCTGAAACTAAATGGAAAGCATTTATTAGCCAGATATTTTATTTTTATATAAAAAAATGTCATTTTATATACTTTTTACCAGAAATTGTGAACATGCATGTAGGTGTCATTTTGAAATAATTTCAGAAATTTTAATAGCCATTGCCTATGTTTGTTTCTGGTAATGCTAACACAAGATAAATAGTTATAAGTTTAAGAAACGCCTGCACAGGGGAGATGAACTATACAAATTATGTGACATGGTTAAGTTATGAGGACCTCTGATGGACATGCTACATGAAAACTCTATTTTGTACAGAGTGGTCTTGTTTCTATGTATCCACCATTCAGCAGTGTCAGAGTATTTATTTCCAGACAAATAGTATGAAATATATGTATTTAGGTGCATGCAGTTGTTGGGGTGCTGGGTGATGACACAGATCCCATGGTAACTGTTATGAAGTTAGAGAAGGCACCACAAGAAACATATGCTGATATCGGAGGTTTGGATACCCAGATACAGGAAATAAAGGTATAGCTAAACATACAGTGAGAGTAAAATGTCATTATGAGCAGTTAAAAGAATGAACAGCTCGGTAGCATTGTGTTCATATGTCAAATAGTGATCAGAGAAATTGATGTGGTCAAAAGCATGTACAAACCAAAAGTGATTGAAAACTGAAACTTGATTTAAAGGTACTCGCCTCCAGATAATAAGATTTTGTCATAAAAATACTTTTTCCACAAAGTTATAAATAAGTAAAACATACCACTTCAAAAACATAATTTTATGCTTCTATATGGCTTGAACACTGGAAAAAAAGGTCATGTTAGTGGTTGGATTTGAACTGATGATTTAATTTAGTAAAATGATGAGCAACTAGCTGTCTTGCTGTGCTGTGTGACCTATTAACTATGGTGCACTTCATTTACAAAAAAAGTAATTCTGTACCCCATGACTAACCGGGTAAAATATTTACTGATTAAAATATGAAATGATACTATTTATTTTAATATTTTTCAGTCATTAAGTTTAGATATGTTCTTCAGAAATGCAACTATAATTGTTGTAATCTGTATGTATAAGCATTTTCTTTGTTATGCATCAATGAGTGACATGAAGATTCAGTCACTTTAAAGAATGTTTGTGTTAGATTTTATTGATTTGAAATTTCACAAACAAAAGTATTCAATCTGAAAAGCTAAATGACAGCTGATCAAAAGATAAACTAGAATTTTATAGTTAAATGTAATTTTATTAGTACTGTTGGAAAGACATTCAGTTTTCTCCTTTCTGTTTTTCAGGAATCTGTAGAATTACCATTAACACATCCTGAATATTATGAAGAAATGGGGATCAAACCTCCGAAAGGTGTTATATTGTATGGCGCCCCAGGAACAGGTTTTTTGGCTACACTTTTCTTATTTTTAAAACGTTCAAATATCATGTTAACAGAGACTTAGGAAAAGTACCAGGCGATATATTTTGTTAAAGTACATAATTGATTTAATGGGATTGAAATGTTTATTTTAGTTATTGTATATTAAAAACAAAAGAACACAAAGTGAATCACCTTTAAAGTTTATAGCTCCAAAACTTTCTTGGTGTTTGTTCTGTAGATATTATATTTAAAATATATGCATGGCTCTGATAAAATTAATGTTTTATTTTCAGGTAAAACTTTATTAGCAAAAGCGGTGGCTAATCAAACATCTGCAACCTTTTTAAGAGTAGTTGGCTCTGAACTTATACAGAAATACTTGGTAAGGTTTTTTCTTTTGCTACATACTGAAGAGGTGATTCACCATGCACATTTTCTAGACTGTCACTTAAAAAAAAAACTCATGTTTAAAAACTTTTGCCCTTTTTATGCTCCCCGAAGGGCGAGCATATAGTTGCCACTTTGTCTGTCCGTCCGTTTGTCCATCTGTCTGTCATAATTTTGTTCGGAGCATAATACAAAAACTATGAGAGATATCAAGACCAAACATCATAGGTAGTTAGATCTCATTAAGGAGCAGTGCAGTGCACAAGAACCATAACTCTTGCTTTATTAATTTTTGAGTTATTGCCCTTTGAAATTTCTCATACTTATTTTTTGTCCGGGGCATATCTCACAAAGTATAAGAGATATTAACATGAAACTTTATTGGTAGATAGATTTCTATGAGGAGAAGTGCAGCGTGCTAGAACAGTAACTCTGTTTTGCATAATTTAGGAGTTATTGACCTTTCATATTTTTCATACTTTAAAAAAAAAAAGGTACATATTAAACAATAGCCATTTTGGAATTGGCATTTATTCGGGGAGTATCCATCGGTTCTACCGATTTCTTGTTTGTTATTTATACACTCAAACTTTACTTTTACCTGGTTTGCTAAGAAATAAAACTTAGAATTTTCAATTTAGATAAAAATACATGTCATTTAAAAATGATTCTGCCAAAGTGTGAAAATAATAGTTACATGTCAATTTACATGTATTTTCAAATAATTTTAGAGTATTAATAGCCAGTGGCTTTTTTTGCTACTGTAGGTGCTTCCTTAGGGAAATGTATGTATAATATGTATATTTTCTAAATGAGTCACTTATTAAAATGAAAATATGCTCACTTGATAATAAATTTGATACCATATTATTGATTTATTATCTTGTATAGATTTCAATATATATATTGAAGGTGACAGCTACTGCAATTTACTGATTGTGTCTGGTTGTAGTTGTAATACAAAGAATCTATTTCTGTTTATTTGTAGAGACTAACTGATACTTATCTGATTTTCCAGGGTGATGGTCCCAAGTTAGTGCGAGAACTGTTCCGTGTGGCTGAAGAGCATGCCCCATCTATTGTGTTCATTGATGAAATAGATGCTATTGGTACCAAAAGGTAGACAGAAATTGTTAATGTACTAAGTCTTATTTTACCTGAAATCAGGAGTACAAAGCAGATGAAAGTAAATTTTTAAAAAATATTAACCTTTTAAGATTTATTTACCATAAATATCTTGACTTCATCAGGTTGAAAATTACATAATGACTTAAAAAGTGCTTTTGAGGAAACCAGGTCCAACTAAAAGTAATACCCAACCACTTATCTGCTGTATTTTCAGTTTGTAAAGTCTCAGTGGTTATTAGTATATGTAATAATTGTCATGCTGTTAAGTAATGGTGCATGATTTCAGATTTTTTATCTGTTTATGCAAGGTATGATTCCAATTCTGGTGGTGAGAGAGAGATACAGAGAACTATGTTAGAACTTCTTAACCAGCTGGATGGCTTCGATTCCAGGGGTGATGTGAAGGTAAAGACATTGTAGTATCCATCCTGTAGGCAGTAGGCAGCATGATAAGTCATGAAGTGTTTGTAACTACATGTAAATTCCATTCATCAAACTCCATCTGCCCTTTACTGTTGTGTCAGGTCATTAAGAGATGTATGTATTTCTGTACAGTGGTGATATATCATATTCTATTTGAACTTTTTCAAGAGGAAAAACTTGATCTGTTTACAGACTGTGTACAGAAGACTTTTATATTATTGCTGAAGAGATCACTTGTTCAGTAACTTGTCTAAAGCTATCATGCTGTTTGAAAGAAGAATTATTATGCGTCCACAAAGTGGGGAGCATATAACGTTGCACTTGTCCGTCCGTCTGTACGTCTGTCCGTATGTCCCGAAATCTTGTGAACGCAACTGCTCTTAAACCAGATGGCAGATTTTGCTTAAACTTCCAGGGATGAACAACCTTAATGTGTAGATGGTATTAAAGGAAGGAATTTTCGCTGCGACCAAATTTAACAGAATTATGGCCCTTTGTTGATTTTTTCACTATATACTATGTAGAAATTTTGTGAATGCAACTCCTCTTAAACCGGATGGCAGATTTTGCTTAAACTTCCAGGGATGAACAACCTTAATGTGTAGATGGTAGTAAAGGAAGGAATTTTTGCTGCGACCAAATTTAACAGAATTATGGCCCTTTGTTGATTTTTTCACTATATACCATATAGAAATTTTGTGAACGCAACTCCTCTTAAACCGGATGGCAGATTTTGCTTAAACTTCCAGGGATGAACAGCTTTAATGTGTAGATGGTAGTAAAGGAAGGAATTTTTGCTGCGACAAAATTTAACAGAATTATGGCCCTTTGTTGATTTTTCCACTATATACTATGTAGAAATTTTGTGAACGCAACTCCTCTTAAACCGGATGGCAGATTTTGCTTAAACTTCCAGGGATGAACAACCTTAATGTGTAGATGGTAGTAAAGGAAGGAATTTTCGCTGCGACCAAATTTAACAGAATTATGACCCTTTGTTGATTTTTTCACTATATACCATATATAAATTTTGTGAACGCAACTTCTCTTAAACCAGATGGCAGATTTTGCTTAAACTTCCAGGGATGAACAACTTTAATGTGTAGATGGAAGTAAAGGAAGGAATTTTTGCTGCGACCAAATTTTACAGAATTATGGCCCTTCGTTGATTTTTTCACTATATACCATATAGAAATTTTGTGAACGCAACTCCTCTTAAACCGGATGGCAGATTTTGCTTAAACTTCCAGGGATGAACAGCTTTAATGTGTAGATGGTAGTAAAGGAAGGAATTTTTGCTGTGACCATATTTAACAGAATTATGGCCCTTTGTTGATTTTTTCACTATATACCATATAAATAATTGAACATATAAATTTTACATTTGTAATTTAATTTAACATGTACATAAGGTTACCTGTAGATCATTTTAGGTATATGTACAGAAAAAATCTTACATACAGGATATACATGCTCTTGTTTATGAGCACTTATGCATAGTGGGGGCATCCGTGTCCTATGGACACAGTTCTAGTTTTTAATTTGTACCTCTACTTGTTGACATGAATTGGTGGATAATTTAGACCTCCTTAAGTTGTTTAACTGCAGTAAAATGCACTTGTAATAAAATGTCTATAACAGAGTTTTAAATGAAGTTATGCCATATAAAAAGTCTTTACTTATACGTACTTTACAATATACCAGGTGATAATGGCTACCAACAGAATTGAAACATTAGATCCTGCATTGATCAGACCAGGGCGTATTGACAGGAAGATAGAATTCCCATTACCAGATGAGAAGACAAAACGTCGAATCTTCACAATTCATACAAGCAGAATGACCCTTGCTGAAGATGTGAACATAGATGATTATGTGATGGCCAAAGATGATCTCTCTGGTGCAGATATAAAGGTAAACAAGGTTTCAGTTTCAGAGTTGCCATTCTGGATTAAATGTTTGGCATATAGCCCAGGTTGTGGCCATGTATCTAGTCACACAATTCATAGAAATATCAGTAGCTGGTTAAGTTCTACCATAAGTTTATAGGGAAGAAAAGGAATAAGGCATTTAGATGAGTTTTCTTGCTTCTGTCTAAAATAAATTGGGTTTTGCATGGTTAAATATTTATGTTACTTTTCTTTGTGTTGAACACTTTAACCAGTTTATGCATAATGGATTATGCCATCCTTGTCAGTTGGATGAGTTCATTTTTGTGTCACCTTCTACAAAGTAGCCGCGACATACAGTAAAGGATCACTTCTCTGTTGTCCGTCTGTCACAAAACTTGTCTGGACTACCGGTACTCCTCAGAAACTACTGGTGCGATTTCATCCAAACTTGTGCATATTGTCGGCATTTTCCAGTCCAGTGATTTTTGTCAGAGTTATGGCCCTTTTATGATTTTTATTTTTAAAGGTTTGTCTGGACTACTTCTCTTATAATACTGAAGCAATTTAAATGAAATGTTACAGGATTGATCAGTACCTCAAGTGCTGCGCATGTCTAACAGGTTTTTTGGTTGAATGATTTTTGGCTGAGTTATGGCCCTTGAATTTAAAAAATGCATTTTTGCTGACAGACTGTCCAATCACCTCTTAATACTACTGTTTAATTGGCTATCATCAGGCGACACATGTGATCACTGATTGCTCTTGTTAATTAAAAGGTTAAATAAAAGGGTTTCAGGTGTAGATTTCCAATTTTATTCTATGTAGGGAAGAAACTCTTTATGCAAGAAGTGTAGTCGCTTGTCAGATGTGGGGTCTGCACTGTTTGCCTGTGTCTATTTTTGTAGACACTAGGTATTAATAGGCCTTAAAAATCAGCAGTTTCTGATTGCAGTGGTGTAGTGCATGTAGATTTTCAATATAACATTACAATATCAACAACTTTAAATGATAACAGAAATATAATACAACCTATACAGGAATAGTCTGTCTTGCAGAGTTGTATTTTAAATGTTGATGTACATACGAATAATAATCTGTTATATTTGTTTTCAGGCAATTTGTACAGAAGCAGGATTACTGGCTTTGAGAGAACGAAGAATGAAAGTGACCAATGATGACTTTAAAAATGCAAAGGAAAATGTTCTCTACAGGAAGAACGAAGGTTCCCCAGAAGGGCTGTACTTGTAATTTGAGTGCTTGATTCTGTTTTCAAGTGGATCATTAATCTTTTGAGTTAAAGAGAAACAAGGAACAGAAGCACAAAAGAGAAACTATAATATGTTTCATGTAAAACAGTGTTAACTTTACTACATACAAGCAATCCATCACTTAAAGTTATGATCTGTTTCTTGTCTTTTTTATATAATCATACATACCAGGTTTATAGAGTAAATTGACTGCAAGAGAAGCCAAAAAATGAAGAGTACTTTGGCTTTTTAGAGTGGTGGGTTGTTTGATTTCAAATATGCCCTTCTGCCTGTTTGTTATGAAAATAACTAAATGAACATATTTATTTGCAAAGTTACTTCTTTCAGTTTCTTACATGAATCAATACAGTAATTATTGTGAGAATGGCAAAGTGTGATGCAAGCTACTTTCTTCTGTAGTTCACTGTATAATTCACAAAAACATTTGAAATAATAGTATTTATACCACTCATGGAAAATGCATAACTATTGTCCACTTTAACATTTGTGATGTAATTTAAATAAACTTATGGGACTTCTTGACTTTTTACTGTTTCTGTCGAGGAAAAATCTTAAACATTTGTTGAATTTGTCAACATAAACAGAAGAATCTAGGACTTCAATCTGGGGTAGTGCAGCTCTTATTCCTGAGACACTGGACCTAACAGGCAGAGGTACAAACTTATACAAATGTATATACCTTGTGTGGACAATAACGTCTTTCCCAGTTAATCCTTGTGTTTGAATGAAAAAGGACCTTCCATCTGAGTTCTGTTGTTTTTATTGTAAAGTCAAAATGTAGTGAATTTTTAGCTCACCTGAGCATGCAGCACTCGTAAGCTTTTATGATCAGTGATTGTCATCTCATCCACAATTACTTCAAAGGACATCTCTGAAATCAAAAATCTTGTCTGAAACAACAAGGCCTAGGCTTAAGATATTTGGTATGTAGCATTGCCTAGTGGACCTCTACCAGGTTTGTTCAATTCATGGCCCCAGGGTCAAAATAGACCCCACCATAGGGTGACATGATTTTAGTAAGGTTTTATTGGGAAAACTTCAAAAATCATCTTGTCTGCCTAGGGCTAAGATATTTGGTATGTACCATTGTCCTGTAGACCTCAACCAAGTTTGTTCAAATCTTGGCCCCAGGGTCAAATTGACCCCACCCCAGAGGCCATATGATTTTACATAGACTTATATAGGGAAAACTTCAAAAACCTTGTCTAAAACTTCAGTGCCTTGGTGTTTTATATTTAACATACAGGTTCACCTAGAGCTCCTCTACAATGATTATTCCATTCATGCTGCTTGGGTAATTAATGGCTGTCACTTGATATAATAAAGGCTTATTGATATAAGGAAAACTTCGATGATCTTTTTTTTATGAAACCACAAAGTCTAAGGCTTAGATATTTTCCATGGAGCTTTATCTAGAGGTCCTCTACAAATATTGTTCAAATTTTGCTTATGGGGTCAATATTGACCCAGCCCAGGGGTCACTTATTATTTTAAAGACACTTAAGATAAAAAAACTTTAAAAATCTTGAAAGTAACCAAAAACCCTAGTGTTAAGATATTTGATGTGTAATATAGCCTAGTAGATCTCTTCCAAGTTCATTGAAATCTTGGCCCTGTCCATGGGGTCACTGAAGCTAAAGGAACTTTTCGTCAGAGAGCCTTTATTTATTGACCGATATCTTAGATATTTAGTATATAGACACCTTGCACTAACCTCTGCCATTCACTGTGTCAAGGTCATCTATGCTTCAAAGTTTTCATTATTGACTGATATCTTAGATATTTGGTGGGATTTGAGGTCACTTCGGTCAGGGTCACCTTGATAAAAATAGATGTTTCTACTTGTCACAGAGCCTTTATTTATTGACTGATATTTCACAAATTTAGTATATAGACACCTTGCATAATTACCATTAACTGGGTTCAAAGTCACCAAGGCTAAAAACAGATTTTTTCTACTTTAACTCACAGAGCCTTCATTTATTGACCAATAACTTAGACTTTTAATATTTAGGTTCATCACACAAACCTCCTCTCTTAAGTGGAGTTTGAGGTAAATGGGTCAGGATCAACAAGGCTTTTAATAGAATTTTTTGGGGGGCGAATACTTTCGCCCTCCAAAGGTATAACTATGCTTGCCAAATTTTCAGGAAAATCGAGACATTTCACATTAGATTTCAGAGAAGTAGTAATCCTACGCTTCGAAATAGTTCGATCATTTTTTCATAAATGAATTGAAAATTGTTTATCAATGATGGACTTTTTGTTCAGCTTTGATAAAGGTTCTTTATTATGTGTTTATTTTTATTTTCAAATGAGACCAAAAACCGAACACTTTTTACTGAAACAAAGTGATTACGCGCATTGATTTCGCAATGTCGGATCATATTTCTTAGCTTACGGTCATTTTGGATCGTGCAGCCGAATTGTGATGGAGGATATAATTAATAAAATAAAACAGCATTGTAAGTAGTCTTTTTAAATTTATTTTAAGCAAATTATTATTTTCAGATATGTTTAAGGAAATGAAAACAATTTTGTCTTTGAGCGCTTATTCTGAATGTCATGCATCGGTACTAGAAAGTAGGTCAACCTTCTTTGTAGGCTTCAAACTTAATCGTTCGGCGAATTACATTTTATAACAGAGACAAAACAAGATCTTGGCAGTTGCAAATTTAAGATACGGAGATATCGAGCCATAAACATGGTTCTGAATGTATATTGTCGACATGACTGTTTTGACATATTGCATCATTTTTGCAAAAAAACATTTACATGATTAAGTTTTTATAGATCAGCCAATCGAAACGCCGAAATTTAGACAATGGGAATTCCGGAAGTTATGTTGTAAGAAAAGGAGGAGAAATTTCATGAGCTTTGTGCCTTTTCTGCATAAAAACGTTTGAACTAGTCATTGAATTATCCGCTAGACTGTTCATTGAGTTGAAGTGAAGTTCTGCATTATGATGGAATCCCCGATTGTAGCCTAGTTAAAGTGAAAGTATCAAAACTGTCAATAGTTTTTCCTTGGTTTTCTCAATAATAACAAAGGTCTGTAAAATGTTGGTTGTGCCTATCAATTAAGTGATAATTACAAGTGTATTCTACACATCAATATTTGTCTAAGTGAAAGAATAAGCTTAAAATTCAATAAGAACACTCAAAATTAACTTGTCGCCACATATTCTTTCGAGAAATAATGACAGCGGGAGACAGAGATGGGAACTAGTTCCCATCTTCAAGTGACTGTGGGCCCATTACGTTGGTTAAGTTGCATATTCTGAAATAAAAAACAGAAGAGGGAACAACTTTATTTTCTTGATTTAGAAAAAGAATGAAGAGAACTGCAACTCAGTCAGTTGCGACTTGTGAGTTTTGAATTTTGCTTCCCTCAAAAGCACAGTGACACAACAGCACATTGACCAAACATTTTACCGTTTGGCCAGTGAGCCATGTCCCTGTGCTCAAAAGTAGTATGTGTTCATTGAACAAAAAAAACTACAAAGAACTCTGTCTGCATTTAGGGTTTTTTATCGTACCAGTTGTCCATATGACTGATAGCATAGTTATTAACTACTTATTTCTCTGAAGTTGCATAAAATTAGTTTTCATATCTGCAAACAAATAACAAATTAACATACAAAACACTGTGTCTTAACCCAATTTAAGGAAGATTGTCATTCTTTTGTTTCATGTGTATCAGTCAATGCTGAGAAACACAAATAATAAAAATAAGCAACTTGCAAGATAAAGATTTAATGCTCGAAATATATGAAAATGATAGCTTAAATACATTAAACTAGATTCTAAGTATTTTTTGTTTACATTTCCTTTCTGTCTGCTCATTTATTTTAATATAGGCATTAAAGATAAAGGAAATTGTAATTATTCTTCATTACTATTATTTTGAATACCATAAAAGAAGCATTTTTTCCTGCATAGGATAAGTTATTGCTTTTTAAATTGAAATCATCTTTGAAATTATCACGTGTTTTTTGTATAATTATGTTGATCAATTGTTATCTCAAAATTTGTGACATTGAGAAATTGGGCAAAATGTCTTATTGTTTTCTTTGCAAGAATGGGTCAAAGACATTGAGGAACTAAACAGAGAAATGATTTGACAAGGCTGACTTTTTAAGATAAAGCACTGTAAACACTTGTGATGGTATGTGAGATGGTTGGTGGTCACCAAATCACAAGTTTCATTCCACTTTTACCATGTTTTATTTGGCTTTTTTTTTGTTTACCCTTATTATGGTAACAGTAAGTATGTGCTTACTGTGCAGCTGAAACAACCTGATATTCCTAACCTTTGAACCCGAAAGATTAATAAAGAACAAATTGACTCTGAAATTATAGAACATTACTATTATTTATCATTTTTACTCTTGTTCCAGATGAGCATCATTCTAAAGATAGTAAACAAAGGAAGTGGCCCGTATGGGATGCCAGTACAAGTTATGGCACTTGCACAAGCCACTCACTACAAGGGCCCTAATGGAAGTGATAGACTGCACGGTCATGTGATGGAGGCCTATGCAGTTATGTGACTTTTTAAATAATCATGGTCTGACAGGTAAACCACCAGCCTAAAGGAGGAAACTGTTGTTTTGGGGGAGGTAATTTTGAAGAGGGATGACAAACCAGCCTACCTTGTTGCAACACAAGCAACAAACATGTTTATCACAAATAATATGATAACTCAGAGGAGCACAGAGTTAACTGTGATAACGTCTCTACGGAAGTACCCCTCCCTTGCTCCTACTCTGCATGTTAGAGTTCACTGACCTATGGTTAAACAAAGGGTATGTGTGTACGGAGGGTATGATTATAGAGGTGAGTTGTGTAAGATTAAACAAAACAAATTTATAAGATTTCTCATGTTTAACATGTCTTTATTCTAATTCCATAGTTATCATACAACCTTATATTGATAGATATCATAATAAAAAACAAACATTCTGTAAAAAATGCTAGAGATGTTTTATTGTAATATTTTTTATCTTTTGCATTAAACCTTTGTCTTGGTTTTACTTCAGGTCAGTTGGTTAGAGTCACTCACTTGAAAACCTTTTTACTAATAAAAAGGGGGCAGTTGGTTTGAGCCCTGCTATATGTAATAAAGGCTGCAGATTCTCAAAGAGATCAGGAGTGGAGTACTGGCACATTTATAAAACGATCATTGTCTGACAGATAAACCACCTGCCTGTGCTAGATGAGGCTAAAAATTTATTTAATATGTACATAAAACTCAAAATTAATGAAATTAGACTTCCTTAGTGGAAGTTATGTGTAGTACATGTAGGTTGCCTAATATAGGTCATTATGTTTGAACAAGTTTGAACCAGTGAGTAGTTCAGATATTTTTACTGATTATTTCATCCTGCAGGAAGACAACCAGAGAATGTTTAAGGTCAAAGGAACAGATGTTTCAATAAAACAGTTACACATTAAGATGGATCTTGGAAGGCAATGATCACACTCTAGTGGGATGCAACATGTTGTGATGTCACTTGGGATTTTGTGGAAGTAACAAAGATTATGTGAGAAAATTAGACTTTGTTCACGACTGTACAAACATCAATTAAGGTATGTTTGATAAATTTCAGATGTGGTATCAAAATGTTATGGTCTGTTTCATTGTATGATACCTTATTATGTTACATTTATTACTTTATGGCCCTTAATGTTGGCAGTTTCTTATGGAGACTGGCCATAAAAGAAGGATGGTTAGATAAACTGCCCGCTCTGATAAATTATTGAATATGATATGGGCATTAAATTCAAAACAAACCTAAAAATAATAACTACAATAAAAATATATTTGAACAATATTTCTGTGAAGTTTGAATACGATTCTATGCAGAATTTTTTACTTATAATTATTACCTATCTAAATTAATTCCACAATTATCTTGTATTTTACTACAATGCCTTCTTAATGTGTCATTACAGTGATCTATATATTTTTTGTGTCGCCTGCTGCAAAGTAGCCACGACATATAGGTATCACTTCTCTGTTGTCAGTCTGTCCATCCGTCACAAAAATTACTTCTCAGAAACTACAGGTGCAATTTCATCCAAACTTTACAGGAATGATCAGTACCAAGTCTAGTTGTGCATATCATCGGAATTTTCCAGTTTAATGATTTTTGTGAGAGCTATGGCCCTTTAATGATTTTTTAAAACTTCTCTTATACTACTAACGCAGTTTGAATGAAATGTTACAGGACTGGTCAGTACCTCAAGTACTTGCGCGTATCTAATGGGTTTTTAAGTGGAATAATTTTTTGGCTGAGTTATGGCCCTTGATTATAAAAAGGTGTTTTGGCCCGTTAATGATTTTTGTGTTGCCTGCTTCACAGTAGCTGCGACATGTTACAAAGTAGCCGTTACATGCATGGATCACTTCTCCATTGTCTGTCTGTCCATCCGTCCATCTGTCACAAACTTGTCCAGACTACTCCTCAGAAAGTACTGGTGCAATTTCATCCAAACTTTACTAGAATGATCAGTACCAAGTTAAGTTGTGCAAATCATCGGCATTTTCCAATTCAATGTTTTTTGTCAGAGTAATGGCCCTTTAATGATTTTTATTTTTAAACTTCGTCTGGACTTCTTCTCTTATACTACTGAAGCAATTTGAATGCAATGTTACAGGATTGATCGGTACCTCAAGTACTTGGGCTTGTTTAACAGGTTTTTCGGTTAAATGATTTTTGGCTGAGTTATGGCCCTTGAATAAAAATCTTGTTTTAGCCAACAATCTGTCCAATCACCTCTCAATGCAACTGCTTAATTGGCTATCATCAGGTGACACATGTGATCACTGATTGCCCATGTATTTCCAATTAAAGTTTCAGTGAATACATCTTTTGATATTTTGACTTAACGTTGTGTAATTATGCCTGTTCACCAGTTGTTGTTTTTTTCATAATTTTTAGAATTGTGAAACAGGCTTTGCATTTGAGGAACTGCATGTAGTTGCGGTCAGTATGGAAGACAGCAAGGCAGAGTTATTACTGCAAGATACATTGTCATGGTATTGCCAGCAGATGTTCTCTTCTTTGCTCTTGGTGATGACCCTGCCACTGTGGTTTGCAGAACATGGATCAGTTCATTTGGAGATCGAAAAGCAAGGCAGTGAAGTTTTAGGAGTTAAAATTGTTGAAACTTGGAAATCTAGTATCCAAAATCACAAGAACATTATACAATAGGAAGACAAGTGCATTAATAGATGAATAATTAATGAAAACTCCTTGTATATGAAGGTGCATAAACATGATAGAATAAGTATATCACAGAAAAAATGATGCTCAGATTTAGAAAAACTGTAACTTAGTTATAGAAAAATCTTTTCTGTTAATTTTGTTTTTATTTCATTTTGTTGTCGTGAACTTTTTTTTTCTATTATATGATGCAAAGTGTGGCCAGTTTATTGTTTGAATAAGGTCTTGATTTGGAAATATAAGTACAAGGTTTATTTACATTTTACTGTGCACTAGACTAGTTTAAATTTTCAGAGCAGAACTGAATTCCTTAAATAGCAATCATCCAGAAATAAATTAACCTAAAACAAATACATTTGTAGTCTTAGTTAACATTTAATTTTGCGATGCCTCGAATCCCCAGTCTCTCAGTAGCCTTTATTCACAGTTGTTGAATGACATTAAGAAAGGTTTACATGTACCTAAAAAAGTGATATAAATGTCTTGTCCTTTCTTTGAAGAATGTATGTGAGTGGAACTTATGTTGTCTTTTACAGTTCTGCTTACTTTTTTTTAATTTGTTCCTATGCATAAAACCACTGGTATATACTAGTCTGATCTCATTTATTTTATATTCTAGAGTAAATGTTATATTGACCTCGTGTTCTTGTCTGTTTTCAAATCTCTTCCTGCTGATGACTATGTAGGCAAAATTACATTGTGTGTTGTTAAGTTTCTTAACATGAAAAAAAATATTTTTACCTCCGTAGTAAGAATGGGTCCATTACACTTCAAAATACATGGTACATCTACAAGTTTCAGAGATGATCACCAAGGCTTCTTAAGATTTTTTTTAAATGAACAAGCTCATGTATTAAAGGCTGTAACTTTCAAAATATTATTAGTTTTGTGTTTTGTTCTTTGCTTTGCACTGGTGATTGTCCTGAATGTAAAAAGCAAAATGCTGTTCCTAAGTTCAGAGACCTATTTTTGTAAATGAAAAATCTTGTGTCCCTAGTACCGGTAAAATATGTCACTTGCACTGGTGAAACGTTTAAATGCTGTTATTTAAGTCGTAGTTCCTAAAACGGGCAATAACTAGAAAATGTGATAGAGAGTCATGTGCGTCCTACCAACTACTGTGTCTGCAAAGTTTCAGTTCTGTATCTTCAAGGTTTCCACGATACTGATGTTTCAAAAAAAGTGACGGTATGATTAAAGTCAAAGGACTGAAACACGATCAGACAATTTCCAACATTTTGCAAAGGAATTGTTACTTTTGAAACTCTTCATTGTATTCATTCTTCGCCCCCATCAGTACTTTCAGTGCTTTGATTTCTTTCTGTCATAGAGCCTTTATTTATTGACCAATATTTTAGATATTTGGTTAATAGGCACCTTCCATGAACCTCTACTATTCACTGGGGTCAAGGTCACCAAAAGTTAAAATAAGTTTTTCTACTTTCTTTTATATATTTATGCATTCTTCAAATATTGACCGATATCTTTGATATATATGGTGTCATGCATGGATGGGGTTTGAGGTTACTGGGGTCAAAGTAGAGGTCCCAGAGGTTAAAAAAAAGATTTCTCTACCTTACTTCAGAGTGTTATGCTTTGATTTAATTTCAACCAAACTTTCACAAAACATTTATAAACAATAGATCACCTTTCTTTTCCTGAACCAGTCTGGTTCTAGAGGTATGTGGACCAGAATAGGCTCATTTTGCCATACTTGCATGGTTTCACAGCTTTGATAATCTTTGGTATGTATGTATGTATCATGGACATTTGCCCTTAGGTTAGATTTTAAGTCACTAGGGTCGAGTTCACTGAGGCTAAAAAGTCGAACTGGCCCACCCCAGGGGTCCCTTGGTTTTATATGGACTGACATAGCTAAAAACTTTTAAAATCTTGTAATTTAGATATTTGGTGTGAATGAAAATAGATGGAGTTGTTTTCAGGTGAGCGATAGAAGTGCCATTATGGCCCTCTTGTTTGTTCAAGTTATGCCAACATTGTTGCGTGTTAACAAAATAACGCCTGTTACAAGACGTTAAAAATGCCTTAAATACATTCGTATGATCGGTTGAGAAACTGTACAGGCAAACTTCTAGAAACGGCCAACGCCAGCCATTAAAGAACTATAATTATTTATTGTCTGCTTTTTTTCCCTCATGCACTGGACCGTGTCCTACTTTGTACTGTCAAATTACGCAATAAGAAAATGCAGTTCTGATAGTCACTGAAATTACCTCCCCTTTATCTTAGTCACCCTACATTATCTCAACCTGCATTCTGTTTTTAGGGGAAATTATGTTTTTAAGTTAATGCGCAAAACTGGTTTGATTAGGCTGTGTAATATAGTTTTTATTTAAACCCGTTTTAAAGATACTCAAGTCTAATATACCTGAATTTAATTAACATTCGGCAATGTATAATTTACATTTCCATTAACAATAAAACCTCGGTTAATGTTGTTTATTGAGTCGAAAATGATAATGGTGTTGTTTACTTACGATTTTTTGCAACACTAACGAATATTTCCGTACACCAAACATTCCAGATTATTTCGAGCATTCCAAGAGATAACCTCTGACACACGGGTACTAGGACGCTACATTTAAATAATGTGAATGAAAATCGTATCTTTTAACTAATAATCATAACATACTACAGAGAGAGGGAGAGAGAGAGAAAAGAGAGAGGGAGAGAGATTATATATATATAATAATGATTTCCATATATTTAGGATCCCAATCATGTTCCTAGTACCTGTATCATCTGTCCATTCAAAACAGAATTTACAAAGCGACAAGCACGTGATATTCATATATGTGCGAAGTATATTATAGTTGCTCTAAATGTTGTACTAATATTAAAACCGATGGAGTCTATCTGGTTTTATCTGCATCTATTCGGAAAAGACAGGATCGGTGAGAAGTATTTCTCCAAAGGTGCTTGGACTTAGATATCAGCTTATAAGGAAATCAGGTCGGAATAATTTACATGTAAAAAGTTACTAAATTCATATAAGAACAATAATAAACCTAAACGCATTTAACAAACATTTTGACAGTCCTATTGTAGACGAATATTTGTACAATCCTGGAAAATAGTGTCGTGGTGTCCCGATATAAGTACATGTACATGTAGACGTTATGCTTAATCATCACGTCTGCTCAGTAAAACTGAAACACGGTGGTTTTTTTATTATTCGTTATTTGTTTACTAAAAGTTCAAGTCAGACATACCAGGGTGCTTGAATTATCAACATCTTGCGCATTGGAAACACTAACAACAACTTTACAGACGCAATTTCACATACTGAAAGCCCTCTAAGTATTCTTCATGCACATAATGGATTTCTATGACCTTGGTGTTCATTGTCTAAAAATTTTTAAGTTCGTTTTTTTCGTACTTATGGACTCCACCATAATTGCCATTTCTTCGACCTGACAGCTTTTCTTGCGTAGACAAAAATGACATGGGCTTAGATCAGCAGGACATTGGTGAAAGTTCTCTAGAATGTTACTGGTGTCACTACTTTTGTGCAAGAGCATTGGGGGGTTTCAAACAAGTACTTGCCTATTACAGATTTTTTCTGAGAAAGGATTTGTATAACTTGGCGATGAGAAGTAAATATATTAGTATAAACAAAACCTTTTTAGCACTGTACTGACGTTGTGCTACGAGCAGACGCTTATTGGCCGGAGAACATAAAGTTATCATACGTTAAGTCTACGTCCGACAGGACTAAAAAAATATTAAATCATATCAATTTGAACTACCTACATATTCAGAGGTTATCGAGTTAAGTGCACTTAACACTAAATTGGTATATCAAATGCGATAACAGAAACAAGTTGTCAAATTCAACAATATAAGTACCAATCTATTTACTACATTTTCAGCCCATCTTCTGTTCTTTTGATGTATTTGGTCAACCACTTCGATAAACATTTTTAATGTAAGGCAAAACCAAACCTTAATTTCAGTTTACCCACCCGCAAACAGTCATACATGCCGAGTCAATGTTTGTCAGTTCATGTATTTGTTTCTTTGTTATGTGCAGCGCAACATGCACTCCAATGTATGAATGTCATTTGTCCCTCATTTTATCTTCATCTTGGTATAGATAGAAAACGGTATGGTAAATATATAATTCTAACACCATCCGCAATTCGCCGACAATTAACAGAGTGATATATCATACGTTATATCACGATCAATGCTGACGTAACAGCAAACTACGATTTTTCCAATATGTTTATGTGATGTGATGGACTAAATCATCTTCATTGGCGTTCACCTATCGTAAAATAATAGATTTTTTTTTAAAAAAAAAAAACGTAAATTATTAACTGATAAACTAAAAATGACCTCGTTTTTTACGTGCAACAACCGTCAAATATGACATGGCGAGTAGTGCACATATTTGCGCCCCTTATTAATATACAAACGTGTTAGAATGGAAATAGATATTAAGTGTTCGTGATCTACGGTCGAATATATCAGGGTTTCTCGTTCAGATGCATTATTATTTAAATTACCAGTGGTTCTAAACTTTGCGAAATGCCCCTGTTTTCCCCTGAACTTTCAAACCTTTGAAACGAAGACAGAATACTTAAAGCCCTCATTTTATAAGACTAATTGGAATCGGTTTGAACTGATTGCCATGTGCAATACAGAAAGAAAACGTTCTTTTTCCATGGTGAAAAGGGTAGATACGTAAGATGCAATAGTTTGCCCTCGTTCCTGTTGGAAACGAAATGATAAAGCGGAACAAGAAAAGGAAAACTCAATAGAAATCTAGCTAACAAAAATGTTTTTGTTACATTTTAGAGTTTGCCTACATTGTGTTAAATCTATATGTTTATCTCAAAGGTGTCCACTAAACTGACCAAAGAGAGAATTTGCTATCCAGTACATGCGCACTTTACAATACAGTAGGCCACTTCCAGCTACGTCGAATAATAAAAATAATATCTTCATTCACATTAATCTTATTAGAAATCTAGATCTACGCAGACTACATTCATCTTACTTTAAACTTTAAACATTACAGATCACGACATTGTTTTCCATGAGACGAAGGTTAATAGAGGCCGCCCTATTCAAACCGTAAGAGAAGTTAAGTGTTATAAGAAAGCAAATTGGTCATGCCTCAAAAAAGACTTTAATGTTTATGCTCAATCCTTCCTGGCCCAAAACCATATTGACCCGAATTCTGCTTGGTCGTCATTTAAGAGGGAGCTAATACGTTTAAGTTCCATCCACTTTCCTACCAAGTTAACTAAGACACGTCGTGATCTGCCTTGGATAAACCCCGCCATCATACGCCAAATAAGGAAACGTGATCGACTTTACTCCAAACTCAAAAAGTCAACCACTCCATCACCTGCCCTGTTAAATAAGTTTAAGAAGCTTAGAGGCCAAATCCAAAAAGTTATTAGGAACTCATACTGGTTGTATTTAGACAAGGTCATATTCTCAAATGACTCACAACCAGGGGCGAATAAGAAATTCTATTCTTTCGTCAAATCCAATAAGACTGAAAATTGTGGAGTAGCCCCCCTCAAGAGTGATGGTCAAACATTCACAGACGCCAAGACCAAGGCGGACATACTAAACAAACAGTTTGAGTCAGTATTCTCTCGTCCACAGCCACTAAGTCTTGCTCAGTCCTGTAAACAAATACTCACTCCACAAAATCATCCAAGGATGCCCAATGTCATTATCACCGAGAATGGAGTACGGAAACTCCTTAAAGGTCTAAACCCCAGTAAAGTCTCGGGACCCGACCAACTATCCCCAAGGATAGGAAAGGAACTTTATAATGAAGTAGCACCAGTCCTTACTTATATCTTTCAAATCTCCCTGAAATCAGGTATTGTCCCCAATGACTGGAAGCATGCCGTCATTTCTCCCGTTTATAAAAAGGGCCCAAAATTTAAACCCAGTAATTATAGACCCATCTCCTTAACCTGTATTGCCTCTAAGCTCATGGAGCACATACTTGTCTCCAATATCATGTCTTTTTATGACAAACATGATATCTTAAGTCCACATCAACACGGCTTCAGGTCAAAACACAGCTGTGAAACCCAGCTCATAAGTTTTTCCCAGGAAGTCCATGACAACTTAGAGCAAGGCCAGTAAACCGATATTATAGTCATGGAATTCAGCATTTGACAAAGTCGATCATCATAAACTTCTTCTCAAACTTGAGAGATTAGGTATTAATTTCGAGAGTGTTTCATGGATCAGGTCATTTCTTTATGGTCGCACCTAGCAGGTTGCGGTAGAAGGTCAAAACTCGGACAGCCTACCAGTCCTATCAGGTGTCCCCCAAGGCTCGGTCCTTGGGCCTTGCCTATTCCTCTCATACATTAACAACCTACCTGACAGTGTAAAGGGCAAAGTTAGACTATTCGCAGACGATACAAAATAGTCTGTCTAACAACCAAATCCACCCGAGGTGCCGAAACCCTTCAAAATGACCTTCATAGTCTTGAAAACTGGGAATCTGATTGGTCCATGGAATTCAACCCTGATAAATGTGAAATCCTTAGAATCAGCCGAAAAAAACATCCTGTCATACTCCCTTACAAACTTCATGGTATTGAACTGAAAACCACAGAGGCAGCTAAATATTTAGGCGTAACAATAAGTAAAGACCTTTCCTGGACCAATCACATCAACAACATAACATCTAAAGCCAAAAATTCACTCAGGTTCATTAAAAGAAATGTTAAAACTTCAAATAAAAAGGTCAAAGAAACTGCCTACAAAACTTATGTAAGGCCCCAGTTAGAATACTGTTCTACGGTTTGGCATCCTTGGCAAAAATATTTAATCTATAAATTAGAACAAGTTCAAAGATCTGTCGCCAGATATGTAATTAATGATTATAATTACGCAAACCTTAGAACAAAGACGTAACATCAGCTCTGTCACTTTTTTGTATAAGATCCAACACAATCTTGTTAGGGTTGACCATCACCACCTGACACCCACAAGAAACCTGAACTATCTTAAAATTATACCACATTCAAGGACACAATATCATTCCCACTCATTCTTCCCAAAAAGTATTCGTCTGTGGAATGGTCTACCCGTGTCCTTGCACAGGGAATCGCTGCGTAGGGGTTAAATGACCCTAAAGTAACTAATAAACCACACTTCTTCTAAATACTATATAAATACAAGGTATTTATATATAAACATGTATTCAAAGGATATGGAAGAAATGTGGTTTATAAGTATTTGTATAGGGTCAGTTAACCCCTACGTACCGATTCCCTGTGTGTCCTTGCAAGCTAGTCAAATCTATACACTGTTTTTACCTTTTTAACTTAGGTTTGTAGTTTCTTTTATTTTGAAATTCTATATATATAGTAACTTTGCACTTAACATATCTTAACAGCTATTCCCAGACAACGCGCCTGCTTAGTATAATCAATTGTTGATTGTGAAGCAGTATCATGTAGATGTAGATTTCGGTTACAACAAAAGTAATTCTATGCAAATCAAGGGCCATAGCGCAGCAGAAAACTTTTCAGTGTGTGACGCGAAACTGGTTGCCAAGGTGATCAAAAACGAAAGTAGGTCGGTGATGTAGGAATTTTCCACACTATAGATTAACGGCCACGCAATATATGCAAATTTATTTGGCCTACGAATGATATGTACATTATTCGTTATCTATTATTTCATTGGCTGGTATTTTAAACATCGAGAAAGTTTTCCATAAGGAAAATTAAACGGTTTGCAAGAAGGAACAATCTGTCCCATATATATTTAGTCTTCTGCATAATAAAAGGACGAACATAGTTATTCCGGGGAAAAATTTTCATTTTTTGATAGGAAGTTACTGCAAATAAACGCAGATGAATAATTTTATACAGTTTCACGTGGTCCAATCAAGAGACGCCTTTCAAGAAAAGATAAACCATTCGATTTACGGAAATTATTTTTTTGTTAATAAGTTAATAAAAGTATCGCAAACAACAAAAATATGTTTTAGAAATTAAATTATGATATTCAAAACAAAAAATGTATTAATTTAAAGGCCAAGAAACATAAAATACAAAAGCGGAATTTTACGGAAGCCGACGAAACAGTCCGAACTTAAACGAGTATGGCGGCTATGTTCCAGTTCCAACCGGTTCAAGAAAGTTTGCAAGAAAACTCATTCTTACATCTGAAACAGGACTGTCGGAAAAGAAGGGTAAATTTTGTTTTTTCTATATGTTTATTTGTAAAAAAGCTATTTATTTTGACATATAAGCAATTTCTTAATTTTTAAGGATTTCCTGAATACATGCAGTCAATGGGCGCAGCCATTTTGCTGTGGTTGTTTATTGCGGAAGTCGACCAGCGTGACCTCGGTCGTCGTTTATTGAAAAAGAAGGCGCGTAATCGAAAATTTTCCGGAAATTAAATAAGCGAAAATTGTTCTGCCCTTACACCTGAATGACTTTGTAAGGCAGAAGAAACATTAATTCGTTTTTAGAATTGTTCTAAATCAGTTTCTTTTTTTTTTAACCGAGATTGTCAGGATCGAAAATTCGTACCCCAGTTATTTCACACAGCATTTTTTAGCGCAACTAAGTCAGCACCTACTGAAAAAGAAAAATGCGTGAATCAGCTACAAAATAGATGATATTAGACAAAATATTTGCATGACTGATCCAGGTCTATAAATTAATAGTATCCATTACTGTAGATCTACTTGTCTGATGCAATTAGCAGGTGTTTTAAAAAATAACAGCTTGAGCTGTGAGGTCATCATTTTCAAGATATATGTTATTTTTAATATTTTCTTTTGTAAGTTGATTCTGCATCACATTATAATATGTGCCTGCCTAGTATAGTCAGTATTGTCTTTTGGCAGAAAGAAGTAGAAGTTGTTACAGTAGCTCTCAAAAGTGAAAGTAGAGATGCTACAAATTTGATGATAGAGTTGTTACGGTATAAGCGAACTTAAAGCAGATAGCTAGTCAATTACTTAGCTAAAGGTCTTCAGCGTACACGATTTTTGTACTGTTATAGGACATGTACACTGAAGTCAACGCCGTAGGGAAAAATCTACCAAAAATCGTGCCAGGAATCTGGCCTTAAAATTTCCGATATGACTTAAAATTTAGCACTCTGCCGCCATCTTGCCAAAATGGTTGACCACGTGATCATGAGAATGATCTTGACGGGTTCATCAGCGCGGACGGTTAAGAAAACAATACCGTGTGCTTTTAACTCCGCAGCAAGTATCCAAGAGAATTATCATTGCAAGAGTGCCATAATATAGACCCAATGCTTTCTGTGACACTTGTCACTTGTCAATTTTATACATGTATAGTTTCATTACTTCTACAAACAGGTGCTGTCAAGCAGTTTGTTTACGATTTAGTCTAAAAATAGATGGTCATGTTTGTTTTCTAAGCGGTTCGTGCTGTTACGTCATACGAGATCTCCCGAAGCTGCTGACTGTAAGTCGGAGAACCTGATATTTCTCTGCGAAACAAGCAATTTCATTGTATTTATTAATATTTCAATAGTTTAAATGGTATGAGATGATATTGAACTCATTGTTTTATCGAATAATGCACACGATTAAATTGTGAAAAGGGTATTTGCGAGGTAAAACGGCGTTAAACGAATTGTGTTATTCTGGTTAGGTTTCGCAACGGGTCTGATCCAAAACTTTAATGCCGCATCATATAAATGAACAAAATGTTAAAAAAGCGGCTTATAAAGTTTTGGAAGCCAGAACTGGTCAATTGCTTTGCTTAATTCTATTAGTGGTTACGGTCTTAAAAGTAAACAGTTATAACAGGAAGAGTGAATTATTTGCCATAAGTTGCTTATTTTGTTTTAATTTATATTTTAACACAATGGACTTTTCTTACATGGGAAAGAACTGGGCTTCCAGAAATTCACATGGGCATGCTGTTTATGTGCAAATGTAAATAAAATTATACCGAATATTTCAGATCAGCAGTTAAGTAATCGAATACTGGTATGGTATTGTTTATAAATAAGCCTTTTATCACTACCAAAAAGCATTTGTTCATAAATCACTAAAAAACACTGTAAATAATCGAAAATAAGCAGTATGCACTTTAGTTGGTAACAGATCATGTACTATAGACTGTTGTCTGAAAATAAGCTTGACCTGCCTAATGGCTGTCAAAAGTAGAATGAAAGGTAGATTTGTATAAGGAAGCATGCCAATGCTTATTAGCATAACTTATTTATGTATTTTACTGTTGATTCCCAGTGATTCCTTATATATGTAAATGCTAGGGTGCTTTCTGCGCGTCGGGCATGGTAAAAGAGACAGTTTTACTGTTACGCTGAGTCGTTACTGTAACAGTAATAACTGTATATATTATTAGTAAAACATCAACATTTTCATGAAATCCACGGGAGCCAGACATAGTCACTTTTATGGTGACCATGTCATATCAGGGCACTGCAGCGATTTTTTTCACCTAATTGAGAACGGGTCCTGCACTGGTCATATTGGGGATTTTCAAGTCGTGAAAAGTGCCAAATTGGGAATTTTCTTGTCGTAAAATAAGGCAACCTGGGAATTATATATAAGGTGAAAAAATTACATTATTTGCTAATCTTGTGAATCATTCTGCTTTCTTTTGTAACCTATGTTTAAACTTTGTGATTTTTTTACATACGTTTATGCACACAAGAATGTGAAAATAAACTTAAATCACATTTGGTACAATAAGTGATTAATATTCTAACAGGAATGTTGGTTCTATTCATCATGTTCACATGAAATTACAGTACTTGTTAGTAGTAGTAGTTCTTCAAGCTAAAATGATAATTAAGTGAAAATAGTGATGTTATACATGTAGACTTCGTGTTCTCTGGCTCAAAAATTACCAGTTCGGCAGTTAACTGCTCGTTAACTTACCGACAGAAAATCAGATTACTTTATCTACTTTATAAGGATTATGGTTTGGTATCGGCAAGAATCTGAAATCGGTAAGACGTCTTGAAGTTGAAGTGGAAGAGCTACTTTCTGTTTTTATTATTTTTTTCACAATAGTATTTACTGTTATGGCTCTTAGTTTCAGTTTGACTGATTTCCGGTTAATTGAATGGTTTCATTTTCTGTTCCACCGCTACATGTTTATAGTATTTATTAGGCAAACCAGTCAGCTTATTTGTACTCAGAATTATTCGATTAGGTGGCACGTTATCGGGAGTAAAATTTGTGTTAGAGATTGTGACTGTTAGGCTGTTTCGGACTAAAGTGCTCTATATTTTGATGTTTCGGACTAAAGTGCTTTATATTTTAAAAGTAAATTAGGAAAAAGGCAATTCTGATCAGATTGGTACAGGTCCGTTTTAGAATTGGAATGGGTCCGGTGGTGATTGGGAACGGGTCCCTTTACCGGACCCGTCTAAAGAAGGAAAAAAACGCTGCACTGATATCAACATATTCACTCATGACTGTCAACATCCATACATGCTTTGAAACAGCATCAACTACAACATGTTTTCATGAAACCCTGGTGCTTACAGGAGCCAGACATACTCTTAAATTAAATTAAATCTTATTACATATTAGATTAAAATGTGCTTGAATTCTCAAAAAAAAACGTATCCGAAATTAGGTGTCAGAAATAACATACACTTTTTACGGCGCAGATGAACGACTTTGCAATGTAGACAAAGTCGGCAAAGCTAATATCTGTAATTAAGAACACATAAATATTTTAAGCAATCTAAGCACTTTACCTTTCACGGGCAACCATAAACGAAGCAATATTATGATTTGTTTTCCTAATTTTTGCACGTTCTTTTTCTAGCGCCCTTCAATTTTGTGCTAGAATAATCCCTATCAATAAAAACTGTTTTATGACCAAAGAGAATGATGAACAGCAACTAGGTATTAAATAGTAAATTATAACGCTCATAAGTAGCTTTCTAATCAAACTGAATCGTGTAACTAGGCCAGGTCATGACTGGAACACACATGAGTAGGCTAGCAGATGATGAATAACATATATTCTAGAAATACCAATGACTTTGTATCACTGCACAACTTAGAACATAAGACAGAAAATTGTAGGGAGAAAAAAACAACAGAAATCAAAAACAGCTTTTACTCAGACCATGTTAGTTAGAAAGATATTGAATTAAGTAATTTCTATATTGCTAAATGATAACTGAACTTCTAGGTAGGTAAAAATTATGTTAAATGTTTCAATCAATAGAGCTATTTGTTTTGGTGGTAGGTAGAAAATTCTGGTCATTGATTGGTGATGTTTAGAAAGTTATTTAATTCTTTAGTTTTGTACTGAACCATTCTAGTGGTGTTTCAGATCATAAATAATCTGGATGCCATCCACAGCAGCAATGGGGACGCTGGCGGATGAAGCCGCCAAATTGTTGGATTTCAATCAAAAGTTGGATATTAGTCTTCTTGACAGCATAGTTACATGCATGTACACTGGAGACGGCCAAAGGGTATGTTATGAGCAGGGTTAAAATTTTTAAAAAGTAGAGAATTTTGTTTCTTGATTTTGCTCCAACTGAATGAAAGGCAGATCTGCTTTTCTTGGAGCCCTCAGTTTTGCAACTTTTTGGCCAGGAGTATATTTCCCTTGAAAGTATAGACAAAACATTCAGAGTTCATAGCATCTTTATTCTAAGTCATTAGATTCCTTTTAATTAAAAAGCTTGATAGATAGGCAAAAGTAAAGCAACAAGTTACTATCATATTTATTGAACTGACTAACAGTGACTTTGAATTGCAAATGATGCTCTTTGTTGGTTATTTTGCAGCAACGTATGGCACAGGAGGTGCTAACAACCTTGAAAGAACATCCTGATGCATGGACAAGGGTGGATACCATCTTAGAATTCTCCAGTAACCAACAGACGAAATACTATGCATTACAGATTTTGGAAACAGTTATAAAAACCAGATGGAAAGTTCTTCCAAGGCCACAATGTGAAGGTAAGACATTTTAGGAATTTAAAAGCTTGAAAAATATGAAACTGTCAGCAGATAATGCTAAAAATATTGAACTTAAATCATATAATTCAGTCAGACTGAAACCCTCAGAGTTACAAATCATGAATTAATTTAACAGATAGATAAGTTGTTGAATGCTTTGATAGAATAGTGTTTAAACAACATTGAATGTTGGTATTATTTTAATTTTTTCAGGCATCAAGAAGTATATTGTAGGTCTGATCATAAAGACATCGTCTGATTCTTCCTCCCTCGAGAAGGAGAAAACTTACCTGGGAAAACTAAACATGATACTTGTACAGGTAACAGTCCTTTCATCAAATTTTGCTTTGGTATACAAGTTGCTAAGTTACCAAAAAAGATGTTAAAAATTATCTGAAGTATAGCAGTGGTTGAGAGTTTAGAGCAACAAACTGATCTCTGTATCACACTAGGAGTCAGATTCTTGCAGCAACACATAGTCTTGTCACAGTCCACACCGCGTGAGTACTGGTTTGAATCTAGGTCAAAGTCATCACACAGTTAAATGTATTAAAGATGAAATACCTTTTTGTCCCAGTCTATGAAGATAAATATGTCTGAACTAAAAGCACAGTTCTATAGGATCTGATATGAATAAACATTTTATAGAAATTTTCATTTTTTAAGTTTATGAAAAATGTACGGAAGCAAGTCTCTAGTGAGTTTTATAAACTTTTTTTTCCGGGCAATTTAGAAGGTTATAGGTAATGTTTAACAGGTGTCAGGTTGTTTTTATCACAAAACCAAAACAGTCATAAAATGAGTTACAGTGTTTGACTACTACAGAGGGGCTGTCAAAAGAAAAAAGTTCCAATAAAATGTCAGAAGTTATCAGATGATACTGAAATAGAACACGGCTGTTTGAATATAACATTATAATAAATTTAGAAAATGACAGTTAATAAAAACAGTTTGTAGTGTACCATTAAGTAAATGTGCAATGTTTTGAGATGGTCATATGACATTAGAAACATTTGTCATGGCATACATGTAAAAGAAGGTCTTGTTTTCTGACAAAAAACTTTTTATTTCAGTCCTTGAATTATAAAAAAAGTTTTCTCTATTCTTCCTTTTCAGATCCTGAAATATGAGTGGCCTAGGAACTGGCCATCTTTTATCTCGGACATTGTTGGTGCAAGTAAAACTAATGAATCTCTATGTCAGAACAACATGACCATATTGAAACTGCTAAGGTAAGTCTTTTCTGATGGATTGAAAAAAAATGTAAGGAGTATTGCTTGTAATTTACTTAAAAAGCATTTCATAGAACCTCTAAATAAAATACTAAGAAAGACCTGGTACTGCATGTTTTGAGAAAATTTCAGATCATGCATAGGACTACTTCACATAGGTTTGGAAAAAGCAAGTTCTCTTTTACCAAACAGACTTTATTAGAAGGGATGTTGTAATGGAAGAAGAGAATGAGTAAGTGCTGTTAGTTTGTTAAAATATTAGTTTAAGACTTGATTCATACCTTTCTGTTAGCTTAGCTTAAGTTTTAGTCTACTTGATTTACCATGTATAGATTTCCGTATTTTCAGTGAGGAAGTGTTTGACTTCTCTAGTGGTCAGATGACTCAAGCTAAAGCCAAGCATCTCAAGGACAGCATGTGTAGTGAATTCTCACAGATATTTCAGCTATGTCAATTTGTCATGGATAATTCCCAGAATGCACCTCTTGTTGGTGCTACATTAGAGACGTTACTACGCTTTTTGAACTGGATCCCACTTGGATACATATTTGAAACCAAACTTATTACCACACTTATCTACAAAGTGAGTATGAGGTTGCTGTTCACAGATATTCTAGATAAATTACTCCCAAGGTGAAGTAAGTGAGGAAGAAGAAATTAGGAAAAGTATTGGTCTTAAGGTTAATAGTCCTACCTTTAGCACTACCGTCAGTCAAAATAAACACTCTGCACTAATTGCTTTGTGCACTGTTTTGGAAGTTCTTTCAGATTCAAGGGATATACCCTAAAATTTACTGATGATATTATGTATGTGTATTAAATTGGTTCATTCTTTTCAAAATAAAGAATAATTGATACTTTAAAGAAGAATATATCTTCAGAAATGTTTCCTTAGCCTGTATAGCAACGAAGTAAGTGTGCAGTTTTATTAATTGGCTATCTACCCAAAGGGGTACAACAGTTACTCTGTATAAAGACTAATATTAATGTATCTGGTTAACCTGATGTACTTAGAAGTTTCGACTGACATTTGGACATTTTGTAATAATTCATTCAATACTGTTAATATAAAATCATTATTTATGATAAAGGGAATTCTCAAAATTATAGACTATGTCTCCTAAAAAAAGAGCGAGTGCAATCATTCGGTCATAGAATTGAGATAAATTTTATGTTCAATTTGATGGATTCTAAAATGCAAAACATTCATGCTGCAAAACCGTTTCTTTTTATAAATGAGGTTATCATTTTTGTTTCTTTTTCAGTTCCTGAATGTCCCAATGTTTAGAAATGTCACCTTGAAATGTCTCACAGAAGTTGGTAAGTATAAGAATTATTTCCTGAGGAGAAAGCATTTTTATCAGAAGATGTGCATAATTACATGACACAGTATGATGTTTGATAAAAATATCTGGTTGTATAATAGTGAAAAAAAGTTAGAAGAATGATATAAATAAATTGATCAGTTATTTAAGAAGTTTGATATATCTTGCTAGTACAAAAAAAGTATGTTAGATATGTTGTGTTTTTACTTTCTTTCAGCAAGTGTCCAAGTATCTCAGTATGATGAACAGTTTATTCAGCTCTTCAGTTTTACTGTAACACAATTAAAACTGGTAAGATCCATTCTTCTTGATGTTATATAGGAACTATAATATACACAGTTGAAGAATATCACTGGCAGACATGGAGGTGAATAAAGGTCTAAAAATGCAAAATTAGTTTGATTGCTGGGCCCTTTTCTATGAAGTAGCAATTTCTTATTAAAGTGCAGAAAGGGGAGCTAATTTTAAGTTTGTTGAAATCCTGTGCAACACTATTCTTTGTTTCCTACAAAAAAATAAAACATTGCCTTACAGACCTGCAGTATTAGCATAATACCTGTCTCAGTGTTGGTTAAAACCTGGTTCTTGTTAATCAGTTATTTATCATTCTGAATTGCACACTTTCAGCGTGTTTCTCTTATAGTGATTATTGTTTATTGCAGATGTTACCAGTATCAACAAACATCCGTGATGCATACCAGCGGGGGACAGATGATGAGCAGATGTTTATACAGAACCTTAGTTTGTTCTTGTGTACTTTTCTAAAGGAACATGCACCACTGATCGAGAAGAAACCAGACCTTAATGAGCATCTTATGGCTGTAAGTATCTAATTTTCATTTGTAGAGGGGGCAGTTACAAACTACAGATACATGTAGCATGTTGATTATCTTAACAGTTGTCCACTAGTATATGAGACATATGTGAACTCTGTAAATGGATTTGCAATTGAAAGAAATGTGAGAGGTAGTATTAAGCAGATATATAGTTATTATAGAAATACTACAAAAATAAAAGCTGTGCTAGTTTTCATATCTACTAGATAAGCTTAACAAAATAAACTATTACAGAATACAATGTTGATTTATTTCAGGCACTAAGTTACCTGATATCCATTTCAATGGTTGATGAGGTGGAAGTGTTCAAGATCTGTTTAGAATACTGGAATTCACTTGCTGCAGATCTGTATAGGGAGAGTCCATTCTCCGCAACATCTTCACCACTTCTGCTTGGTAAAACCCACAGTGAAATGCCCATCAGAAGACAGCTTTACAATCCTGTACTCTCAAAAGTGAGTGTGCTTTCTGTTTTGACTAAGATTTATTGTGACAGTTTAAGATGAATATATAATTTTGTTATAAACTCATGTTATAATATTATGATCCATGTTTCTGGAAAAATTTCATTTTGTATCACTGTTGGATAGATGTTTAAGGAAAACTGTTGCCTCTATGTCCTTGATAACAATTTGTATACAACAAAGGAGGTTATTTATGCCAAATCTATTTTGAATATGGGGACCAAGTCCTCTTTCAAGTTACAAATTTCAAGAACTTCATTTCATGCAATGTGTGGTTCTCTGCAGGTGCGACGAGTAATGATCTCCAGAATGGCAAAACCAGAGGAAGTTCTGGTCGTAGAGAATGACCAGGGTGAGGTGGTCAGAGAATTCATGAAGGACACTGACTCAATAAATCTCTACAAAAATATGAGGGAAACTCTAGGTAAGAGTTAAGCAGAAAAAATACATAGCATAATAATCATAATAAAAAGACTAAAAAGTACATGTACTTATACAAATAGATGCAGGTCACTGAATATTCTCAGTGTAGTGGAATGAATAGTTTACATCATGAAATCACTTGCTGTACTGGCTGTATGTGTTAACTTCCATGTAAGCCTAGATAGCTATCACTGTTAATTTAATTTTTTATAGATACAGTTCCATATTTCAAACAAACTATCACCTGTGACCCCATTAACTACACACTGTCATGTTAATGTAGTTATTGTATTGGTCACTATCAAAATTTGCTGAACATCACAATGAAACCTAGGTAGACTTGAAAATATGTATGTTACATTTCAGTATACTTGACCCACTTGGATTATGCAGACACTGAGGCTATCATGACAGAAAAGTTACACAACCAGGTGAATGGCATGGAGTGGTCATGGAAAAATCTAAACACTGTATGTACAGTTTGACTCTTATTATCACAGCAACTTTCATAATAGAGTCAAATTTTAAAGTTTACACTGAAGTTCACCATTATAAATCCTCAGTAGCAACTGTTGTGAAAATAAGCAGTTTGTAATGTTGCGGTGACAATTTGTTATTGTTGTCTTTATTTATTTCAGTTATGTTGGGCAATTGGGTCAATCAGTGGTGCTATGCATGAAGACGACGAGAAAAGATTCCTGGTTACTGTAATCAAGGACTTGCTGGGGTTGTGTGAACAAAAACGAGGCAAAGATAACAAAGCTATAGTGGCATCAAACATCATGTATGTGGTGGGACAGTATCCAAGGTTCCTAAGGGCTCACTGGAGATTCCTGAAAACTGTTGTCAATAAACTGTTTGAGTTCATGCATGGTGAGTGTTTTGGCTATCATGCAGTTTTTAAGGTAGGTCATACTTGAAGCAAACTCAGCTGAATTGCAATTTCATGTTTACAGGTGTATAAATTTTGAGTTGATTTGTAAATGGATTCATCACAGATTGAGTTTAATGTTTGAAAAATGGAATTGGTGAAATCATCTTATTAAAAAATACTATAAGTTCTGTTTGAAATAAAGCTTAGATGAATATATAAAGGGTCTTCAGTCAGCTGTTTCATATGAAATTCTCAATTCCAGAAACCCATGATGGTGTTCAGGATATGGCATGTGACACATTTATAAAAATAGCACAGAAGTGCCGTCGCCATTTTGTACAAGTTCAAGTTGGAGAAGTGATGCCATTCATAGAAGAAATCCTCAATGGTATTAACACAATTATCTGTGATCTACAGCCACAACAGGTTAGTACAACTGTCTATAATTTGACATAACTGGATTTGCAGATTCAGATATTGCCCATATTGTACTAGATTAGTACTTGATCTCACTCCTCTACCTAAAAACATAGCATAGTGACAATATCAAAATTAAAAAGTCATGCATTTTGTACTCGTAAGTTGTGAAGTAGTATTACTTAATTGATGACTTGATTGATGGCAACAGAACAGCAGTATTAGACCAACAGAAGAATTTCAGATATCTTTAGAAAACTCTTAAATGTTAGGTGGTACAAAATGTGCTTTACAAATGATTATTTTGTGCAGGTTCACACATTTTATGAGGCTGTTGGCATGATGATCAGTGCACAGACAGACCAAGTAGCCCAGGAACACTTGATAGAACGTTACATGTTGCTGCCCAACCAGGTTTGGGACGGTATTATCAATCAGGCTACGCAGAATGTGGAAGTCCTGAAAGATGGTGACGCTGTGAAACAGTTGGGAAATATTCTCAAAACAAATGTCAGAGCTTGTAAAGCCCTAGGCCATCCATATGTTGTACAGGTAGGCTTTTTGGAGATAAAGTTTTCTTAGGCCATAAAAAGATATGTGTTATCCTGCATCACAAGAAAAAGTTAGAAAAATGCTTAATTTCATTGGTTCTTGAGATTTAATATTGTGTTAAAACATATTGTCTAAATGGACACATATAATTCAAAAATTACTGTTGTTGAATTAAGTTTCTGCCTACGTTGATATCTCAAGTTTTGAATTTTAAGTTGGATCAAATAATATGTCCAGTATGAAATGCAAAAACAGTCATGAGTACCTGATTCACTTTCACAAGAAGAATTCTTGAGAATTGGAATGAAGTAGCATCCATCTTATTTCTAGGAAATTGAAATAACCACAGCTTGAATGAGACATGAAATGTAAACATTTTTTGAAAGAACAGCATGGGGCATATCAAGGCTATAAAACCCTTGTAATACTTTTCAGCTTGGTCGTATTTACTTGGACATGCTGAATGTTTATAAAGTAATGAGTGAAAATATAAGTAGTGCCATAGCAACAAATGGAGAAAGTGTAACAAAGCAACCACTTATACGCAGTATGAGAACAGTGAAAAAAGAAACACTAAAATTGATATCTGGATGGGTGAGTCGATCCAGTGATCCTTCAATGGTGGCAGAGAACTTTGTTCCACCATTATTGGATGCCGTCTTGTTAGATTACCAGAGAAATGTTCCTGCTGCTAGAGAACCAGAAGTACTGAGCACCATGGCAACCATAGTCAACAGATTAGAGGTGAGAAGATTTAGAGTACATTTTGCTTACTAATGTCTGATGTGTCCTTCAGTATAAGAACTTTAGGCAGACTTCTGGAATCTAAAATAAGAAATAAATGCATGGAAAGATTGGGTCTTACAATACAGGTAGCTTTCAGTTTGGTCCGGTTTCGGATATGACCCTTTGGGTTTTCAGTGATTATATTCGGACATTTGTACAATAGTGCTACACAAAAAACATATTATTTGTTCAATGTCTAGAATCCTTGAACATTTAGAGCACCATTATCAGCTAATAACTTTATTATTTACTATTGATGTTACTATACTGGCAACTTTAAACTCGCTGGTGGTTCACTTTATTCAGTTTGTTCAGCCATTTTGTTACTAAGCAAAAGGGCAGAGTGAATGACTTGTGGCAGGCTGATTGGTGAAAAATAGCGCAGAGTGAGCTAATGACAATATTTAGTACCAAACTGAAATGGAAATCGGTTTGGTGAACTGTTGCACTTTTGGAAAGATGTTATGAATGTGGCAAACTGTTTTTTTGTATGATATAATCTTTTAAAATATAGTATCAGGACATTGTCGTGTAGTAACCTATTTTTGCTAAGCCTTAATTTGTTAAATGCAAGAAATGTTGATATCAGGCAGTCACCACATTTTTACAGGCTTTTTTGGATTGAAAACATTCTTTCCCTCATGTATGTTTGTTTTATCTTCCTCTGACAGAGTCACATCACAAAAGACATTCCACAAATATTTGATGCAGTATTCGAGTGTACCCTGGAAATGATCAACAAAGATTTTGAGGAGTTTCCAGAACATAGAACCAATTTTTTTCTGCTGTTACAGTCAGTCAACTCACATTGCTTCCAAGGTAGGTGTCACCAAAGCACTTGACTACTACTCTTGACAAAAGACATTGAAGTACATGCAGATTAACCAGTTCCAGTTCCTAAGTTGAAACTGACTGTAATTTCATATACAGTAAAACTTTTAATGACTTGAAGTCAGTTGAGGATGAGAAAAATGTTCAAGTGGTACAGTGGCTCATAGAACTGCTGTCCTTTTTTATCTTTGGCCAGGAAAAAACAAATATATACAGTCTATGTACAACAAAATTCATGCTTTTGTTTCTTTGTTGTTTTTTTTTTAAATTAAAATATTCATTATCTACACTGATGACAAACTTCTTTAATTTCCTGTTTACCAACAAAATGTAAAATACAACAAACATATCTGAAACATCATCTATAATTCATGTGATAATGCATATTCTTATATGTCTTCTTTTAAATTCAGGATCTAAAGAAAGCCATAAAGATTTCCTTTTCTTAATTAAATTATCTAAACAAATAAATGCTGCCTCAAGAACACACTAATTTATTCATTTAAACAAATCTGAAGGTCATGCTCAGTAAAATAATTCAGTCTAGTTATTCACTTTTTTGTGTGTCCTTTTTAGAAATTTTACAGTTGTAGAAAATTAAAATGTTTCTCCTAATTTAACTGTTTCATAATAAAAATGCATGTTTTTCAGTGAATATCATTTGATTGGTCTAATTTTCACTCAAGTCATAAATGAAATTCTATTAAAAGATGCAAAGATGCATTTTGAAAGCCTTTCAAAACCTTTAAGGGTTCAGCAAAGCACATAGTGATATGATAAAGTCCAAAACAATTAATCATTTCTAAAACTAAAGAGGTGACTACCATGTAGCGTTAATTAACTCAGAAAGTCGGCAAACGTAAGAAAGACTTTTCAGTCAGTGTCTTTTAGTTGCCTCAGTTAAATTAGAAATGAAAATACCTGTTTAGATCACAAGTGGCCCTTGAGTCGGCTGCTCAAGTTATCAGTGGTAATGCTTAGTTACAGAGAAATTTGCCAGGACAGAAGAGCAACTTCAAGTTAACCCAGATTCCAGAGTTGATGTTGGAGTTAACAAAGCTTGACTGTATAATATAGTTTATATAAAGGAACTAAATGATTTGTGTACATATTTTGAATTTATCTCATCACTAGTGAGTAGTGAGTAAAGATAGTTTGTGTTTGTTTCAGCATTCTTGAATATACCAGCAGCACAGTTTAAGTTAGTGCTTGATTCAATCATCTGGGCATTCAAACACACAATGAGGAATGTAGCAGATACTGGTCTTGATATCCTGTATGTGTTACTACAGAACGTTGCAGCAGAGGAGAACGCAGCACAGAGCTTCTACCAGACTTTCTTCACAGATATATTGCAACACATCTTCTCTGTAGTAACTGACAGCTCCCATACAGCTGGTAAGAATTTCTTGATACAGGATTCACTTAACTTGTAGCTTTAAAACATCTACTGAATTACTTATAGACACATGGTGATCTTCCTTTAAGTTTGCAGATATTACTAAAGTTGCATTACAAATTAATCATTGTATCGACCAGTCTGTTTGATGCTTCTGCTCAAATATCATCTGAAAGAAATCTTGATACTGTGTCTCTATGCTTGTTTCTTTCAAGATTAAAAATTTGAAACTGAGCCCATAGAATTGTTTTAGTTGTTTCAGGTAACACGGGTCATTAGATTGCAAAACAGGCTTATGTCAGAGTGTGGCAGACACATCATCCCCTAAAATGTTAATTCCAAAAATTAGGAATTATACTTTCCTCTTCAGGTTTGACAATGCAGGCCACTATTTTGGCATACATGTTCAGCCTTGTTGAGAGAGGAAAAATCACCATCCCTCTGGGTGGAAACACGTCATCTGTAGCAGATAACACTACCTACATACAGGGATTCTTGTTAAACTTACTGAAGGCAGCCTTCCCTCATCTTAATGAGTAAGTATACTGCTTTTTATTTACATGAAATGACAAATACTGAAGCATGTGTAGATAATGGACTGAAACATCAGAGAATTGAAGATTTTCATGTGAAAGTGAAGACAAAGTGTTGCAAAATCTAGTTAAATCTAAAGTGAAAAAAAAAATCTTCATTTACCCTTTAAATGATACTGAATTCTACTTGTACATCATATTGTATGCTTGAAATATAAGTGAGCCTTAAAATGAGTAATAGTGGATGAACGTTGACTTCTTTTTATACGCCCATTTAAAAAACAGGACGTATTATGGGAATGCCCATGGCGGGCAGGCAAACAGGATGGTGGGCAGGCGGCTTTCAGTTTTCTTCCAAGCATATCTTCAACTTGGATGGATGGATTTTAATGATACTTGGTACCGATTTTCACCATCATGGGGGGTAGTGTTGCATGCATGAACCAGGTCTCTAAGTCTAAGGTCAAGGTCACACTAATAAGTCAGAAAAAAACGCTTGTCCAGAGCAAAACTTTTACATGTGTTGAGGGATTTTAATATAATTTGGCATAAATGTTCACCATTGTGAGGCGGAGTGTGGCGTGCAAAATTCAGGTCCCTGTGGCCAAGGTAAGGGTCATACATAGATGGGCGTATTGTGTGACAATGGTAGCTTTGTTTTATTTTTAAAGAGTCTATGGTGATGTAATTTTTGCTTTGTTGGAATTAAAGAGTAATTGATGTTTTATTTGATTTCTTCTGACCTTCTACTTGAAGGATTAAATTGCATAGAAAATAATCAGTGACAGCTCTGCTTTAATAATTATCATACATTTATCATTTTACAGTTACTGATAACATCAAATACTTGGATTCAGAGTATTTATTATTTTTTCAGACCACAGATAAAGATATTCATTGAAGGGTTGTTCAGCTTCAATCAAGACATTTCTGCCTTCAAGGAGCATCTGCGAGATTTTCTTGTTCAAATTAGAGTGAGTAACTTATAAGCCAAATACCTTTAATATATGTATGTATATTTGGAGTCCTTGAAGAAACATTCTTAAGAAATCTGCATCATCTATGCAGGTACACCTTTGGAAGTTTTATACTGTGGACATTCAGGCAGTATAAATGCCTTATACCTTTTAACTATTTTACTTTAAGGACTGTATAAAGCTAAAGAAAAGGTTGGCAAATGGAGGAGGTGAGAGAGAGGTCAATTATGTCTTTTTTTTTTGCTTTATTTTTACTCATATTTGGAGTTGAATATTGTTCACTTGTAGGTGTTGAAGTTATTTCTGAATTGACAGATTGGAAAAAACATGTTTTTTAAATTATTTAGTATATGAAAGTCAGCACAATTTCAAGAAATATTCTCTTTTTGAAGGAGTTTGCTGGCGAGGACAACAGTGATTTGTTCCTGGAGGAGCGAGAGCTTGCCATCAAACAGGCACAGGAAGAGAAAAAGAAGATCCAGATGTCTGTACCAGGTATTATTGGTCCACATGAGATACAGGAAGACATGCAAGACTAGATGGGCCAATCAGAACACTGGAATATATGAACAACCAATCAGAACAGCACAGTATGACACAAAACTGAACAAGTGCTTGCTTAGCTTCGATAATGATGTGATAGAAAGATTCACAGTGGAAGTTTTGACAGTTCAGAACGGAACAATATAGGCTGTATCAGCCCAGTGAAATGAATCGAGGAAGGTCTGATATATCACTTTCTTTATGTGGTTTATCAAGTTCTGTGAAAGTTTGGAGTCGAGACAAACTTACTGAAGGCAAATAATGTTGTCCTTATTCAAACCTTACCAGTTGTAAGGTACTCTGGCTATGTAAAAACATTTATGATAGTTTTAATACTGGTGTTATTTGTTTATGTGACTGTATTGAGGAACATTGTGATAAGGTGACAGGTGGTTAACTTCTAATTAAGGCAGTTTTCAAAGATACCGGTGTTGAAATTAGTGTAGAAGCAGATTGCGATATTGAAAGGGAGACCTTGTGCTAGTTTTATATGAGGATCTCTTTTCCTTAGAGTATGTCTCAGATTATTGCTTTGCCAGTGACCAGTCTTATGATAACGGAGCTTTATGAATGTGGTTAGAAAATTTTATATCCATCAGAGGTATTTTTCTGCCTTAATTATTTGGTGCAATAGACTGGATGTTGTGAACAAGACATATCTAAACTAACTCAGTTTTTAATGTAGTTGCACTGAGTAACTGTAATGCAGAGAGTTAAGTCTGACATATGCTATGTTTTCACTTTAGATGTAGAAGTTTCACTGAACCTTTTTTCCAGAAGAAATGGTGCTTTCTTAGTATCAGACACTTATTCTGGATATTTCACATGTCACTCTACAATATATAATTTACCCCTCCAGCTTCATTCAGTACTGGCTATATACATGTATGATGTGCTGTGGATCCAAATTGTTATTCCACGCTGTTTCTTGTCACCAATTTTGTTCTTTCTAAGATGTGAAAGGTATTTGCATGTATGTGATGTTCTTGTATCACTAAATAAATGTAAACCAAAAAAAAAAAAAATTAGATTTTTTTGTTTATTGACCAATCAAAATGTGCATTTAATACTGCCTTTAATTTTATCAATACATTGTGACTTTACAAGGAGACAATACTTTTCACTATTTCTGGTAGACTGTTACTGTTTGTAAGAATATTAAAATAATTGCATGTCAGCTGATATTTGATTTTAACTCGCCTATACTTGAGTATACTCACTCAGTCATCATTAATAAGCTTTTACCAGAATTGCATTACTGTTTAGTATTTCTGTTTCTGGCCATGCACAGACAGCATTGGTGCACTTTGGTCATGTTCTGTACTGTTTCCTTGTAGTCCAGTAAGTTTTTTTTTTAAAAACTCAGTTTAAACTTAAAATGGATCCGACCAGACAGTAAAATATACGCATTTAGAAATTCAGTGGTATAAGACTATTAATTCTGTTTTTGTCCCTTATCTGGCAGTGTCTATCATCAGAACTTGTTGATAAATATCTCTGTAAACATCCAGTCATCTTGTAAAATTTATTGATCCACATTGTCATGTGTATGTATATACATTATTCACTTGTTTTCAATAGAATTTTTTTGGCACATGTTATATACTGATATTTTTCTATAAATTAGTTAAACTATATAGCTAAGCAGTTAAGCCATTTTCATTTGCTTCTGTTTCTGATAACCCTTCTAGAAGTTCATCATGAAGCCTTTATTCTGCGGTAATATTATGAGTCTTTGCAACAAGAACATACTGAAGTACATGTAGTATCAGGCTTATAACCTGTAGGTTTGTATCATTTTGTATCACTGGACACCTTGTAAGATTAACGTTATGCTTTTGAAATCATATTGGTCTCTTTTTATAATTTTTGAAGTATGTCTGTACATGGTTTGAATTTACTAGAACTAGTTGGCAGCTTTCAGGATAGCTGTCATGGATTTTAGTGGTATAAGGAAAGTTCTTATGCAGTTTAAGATATAGCAGCCTCTCACACTGCCCTTGTGATGACTACAGAAGAAATCCTAATGAAGTCTCTCTTTGTTAAACAGCATTTTATATCATGTACATTTATTTGTATGTATAAAGTTGACATGATTTGTATATTTTGGTGCATTTGTTTGGTACTTTTGTTACGTGTTACATTTTTCAGTTACAAAAAAAATCAGACTGTCATATTTATATGCATCTCACACCAATGGCTGCTTTATTTAATACCTGGTCAGATGAAGTCTAGATTTTCACAGAATTATGTATATTATTAAACCATGGATCATATATCTAGTGTCTTTTTCACAGTTTAAAAAGTAACTTTTAATGAAATCAGTGAGTATATTGAAGTAAAGGTAGTAGTTTAAATACATGCTATGTTGTAATGACTGTCAGAGTGAACAAGTGCCGTTTGAACATAGAATGTTGTATTATATTTGTCATGGCAGTTTTACAAGTCTGAATGATTCCTCACGAATTTTAGAGTACAAATGAATATAGAAGTAGACATATATTGTAAGCTAGTCAAGGGTAAGAGATCATCAGAGTAAGAAAATATTTGCCCAGGAGTTGAATACTGAAAAAAAATTGAAGAAGGGTCGGTCAGGGTTGTTTATCTCTGCAAGTTTGTTACTTGGTTTGTTTGCTAATTTTTCTGGTCATTGAAGTTGTAAACTGTCAGAATGGTGTAACTGAAAAGTTACGTTAAAAGCTACCATTAAAAAGGGGGGATGAACGTTTGATATGGAGATCATGTTCAAATATTCCAAATTCTAACTCTAATCTTGCTATAAACACAATTTTCTGGAGATTTCAGTGTAGGTAGTATTTTCATCTGCTTACACAATTTTGTGTTTGTTTATTGTTATTGCTTTAAAATCACAGTACTCTCTTTCAAAATTTTTGTATCAAAGGAAATAGATAAATGACTCTAAATTTTGTGACTTGTTGAAGCTACTAATTGTGACATAAGAAAATTTTTATTTAAGCTTTGATTATGTACCTGCCCTTTGTACATTATTACATAATGATAAACATTTGTTTAGATTAGAAATTATTTGTCTGTTTGTATCTCAAACTCTTGTCAGTATGAATATTACTGGTTTATAATGGTTGACAAAATTAAATATGGCTAGAATTCTGTGATTTATTGTTTGATTTTCTGCAAGAGGTTTGGATAAAAGTTTGCTCAGAAAAATGTTTATATTGGTAATGATCTTAGATCTTCAATGCCAGTGAAAATATAATAACCAACAGTTTTTATATGCCCTTAGGGGCATATAATGTTACGGCCCTGGGCATCCAGTCATCTGTCTGTTAGCAATTTGGCTTTCGGAGAATAACTTGAGAAGTGTTTGGCCTACAGTCTTTTAACTCCATATGATGATTGACTGCATGACCCCTATTGATTTTGGGGTCAGTAGCTCAAAGATCAAGGTCACAATGACCTAAACTTTTAAAGTCATCGTCTGCGCGTCCTTAAGCAATTTGGTTTCCAGAGAATAACTCCAGTTTGCTTTGGCCTACAGTCTCCGCACTTCATATGAATACAAACGCATCATACTTAGAAACAAAAATACCCTTCGGGCATATAATGCACCGCCCAGTGGTGCTCTTGTGAAGTTTTGTCGCTGTGCACCTTGTGATTTCCCTTCCAAGTAACTTCAGTAGGTTACACAATGAAACAAAAGCTAGGTAAATTATGTGGAGTGCTTTATCAAACTTCTTTATGATAAAAGGTCTTAAGATTTTAGGGATACTACTAGCAACATGAAAAAAGATAGCGTTAGTTCATACTACATGTATTTTTATGTTTAGCTGAGTTTAATGGTAAACAAAAATTGTACAAAGTTTTATATTTCATGCAAGTTAAGTTAGAACAACAGTCCAGTCCGAGGAAGGACTTTGGCCCATTTGAATGACCTAGTTCATAATTTTGTGCTGATTAGTGCACTATACTACAAAGATAAGGAGTCAACATTACAGCATGTTAGTTCCCACTATTAGGTAAGAGATAAAAATTTTAAAAATGGGTCAAGAAGTTTGTGTTTAGAGTTACATGTAAAATCAAGGCCAACAAATTAAAATAAGGGCAAGTTACTAGATTTGTTTTTCGTTCATATCATACTTTCTCCAGTTCATCATAAACAATTTGAAAACAAAGCATTTTCTGCTTGTTATTACTCCATGTTCTCTGTGTGCTTATTTTAACTTTACATGTACTTTTTCACTGTCTTTATTTCATTGTACCACACTTGAAGAACTTTCAAAACTTAATCCTGCCATACAAATATACATCCCACACATTGTCAATTTGAAGGTAAGCAAGTACAGCAACTTCAAGGCCAAAGGATGAAAAGTGTATTTTAAACTCTGTAGACTTATCCACAATCTATCTCCTATTACCCACCTTGTTGTTTTGTAATGGATGCAAGAAAAGAAAAAAAACTGTCACTGAAAGTGGAAAATGCCCCTGCAAACAGCATTTGGCTTGAAGTGAAAAAATATTTAATCTGCAGACACACTGCCTCAATGTGGTGAGCAGACATAAGCAGGTATGCAGTATTCTTTATTACTTTGTGGTTCAGTAAACAGACAAACCTCTTGACCCATTGCTTCAATCTTGTGAATTGAAGGTTATTTTAACTCGTTCTTGCCTGATGACTTACCAATATGCCATCCTTGTTAGTTGGACAAGTTCATTTTCAGTTAAAAGGGTTTCTGGTGTAATTTATCATTTTCATTCTACTATGGGAAAAAAGTCAATGTAAACAGTGTGGGCCCTGAACAGAAGCTGCATAGTGGGGCATCTGATCTGGGTCTGCACTGTTTGCCCAAGTCTACTTTTGTAGACACTAGGCATTAATGGGTTAAAATCCTGTCATGTACCAATGAGCTACAGAGGTGGCCGGAACATATTCTGAGGCACTATTCTTTGTTTTTTGGCAGTATGGACGGGTGGATTGTCTGACATATTTCTTCTATCCGATGAACATTTGTGCCAAGTTATTTCAAAATGTGTTGCAGAGCAGACATGACAGTTTTCTGTATTATTGATCTTCACCTTTGAAATCTGTCTTCTTTATGATGTTTTGTCTCAATGTGATGAACATTTGTGACAAGTAATATCAAAATTCTATAAAAATGCCAGAGTTAAAGTGTTATTTAAAAAGTACAGACAGACAGACAGAAGGATTGTTTGCAACTCTCTGAATCTACATGTTTAACAGTTGTGTCAAGTTATTTCATAATCTATTGAAGTAATATAGAGTAGACACTGCAGACAGGAAAGCAAAGGCTGACAGTATTTTGTATTATTTCAGTAGTGATTTCTGATCATAACTCCAGAAAAATCTTTTGGTGACACATCATCTCAATATCATCGGTGAAAAACAGACAAGTTTCATTTCAAGACAGTACAGCCTTGAATATTTTTGTAGAATGGATATCTAATATTGATAACTGTTTGAAGTAAGATAAAAATCTTCTCTTTGAAAATATTTTATTGTATTAACACATCACTTTCTTACAAAAAGTGTTATCAGAGTACTAATACTATCAAAAAACAGGCATTCGAGGTATATGATGTACATTTCATAACAATAAAAAGAAATTTTGTTAGTTGCACAATTTAATGGATGTCAACATCTGCACACTGGTAGAATGCTGCTGGTGCCTGGGGATTATTTGTCATATATACAGCCTGAAATAGAAGATTCACACAACTTACTGACCAACACAGTAGAAAGACAGAATGCATCTCTGATTAATAAATCAACAAAAAATGCAAATATGTAATCAAAATACAGTAATGATCACAATAATATAACATGATATAGTGACCACCTTCATTAGAAGCCATCTGTATTTAACAGTCACTATCAGAAGTCCTAACATTTTATATAAAAATTCTGTAAAAAACTGTTTAAGTAAATGGACTATCTGTGTCTTCTGACTGGATGCTTAAAGCATGGTTGCCTATATATTTCATTCCAGGCCATAATTATTTCTATGTATAAATGTTTTTTGGCTTAGTCTATAACGATCATGTATTCATCTCAACAGAAGCTTAAAGTTACCTGCACAATCATTCTTCCTGTAGCACTGAAAAGTAATAAGAAAATAAAAATCAATATTTTCTGTTCTATTCAACTGAGGTATGTAACTTGGGGAATAATCTTTTTCCATGCTAACAACCCGACTTAATTCTATAATACTTAAGCCAAAATTATTCAACATTTAGACTGTTACTGTTAACATCCCTTATTTCTCACCTAAAGCCTAGTTCTTTCTTTTTAATGCAATGTAAGAAACCACCTTTATACAACCATCAAACTCAAGAAGAACTTTCTATCAAAGGGAAATGCCAGGCTGCTTGGCGTGGGGACAACTTGTTTAGAAACCTAGACTAAACATAATCAACCAGGTAAGAAGAAATAGCATTTAAATAACTCTGAACAACGGTCCAAAGAAAAACTTGTCCAGAAAAGTTTACAGATGTCAGAAATGTAACATTATCACTTGATATAAAATAGTTATATAAAAAGATTAACTCTTAACTCCTAAGCTTTTGGAAATGTCTTTTCAACGATTAGGAGAATCATGGCCCTACCCTGCTGCCAGCAACTGACTGCAATCAGTGCAGACCAAGATCAGCCAGCACACCTGTGCAGTCGGATCATGGTCTGCACTATTTGCCATTCTGTCAGTAAATTTTAAAAAAGCACCCCATAAACAAGTAATGTGTTTGTCCAAGTTGAAAGATTGGCAGTTGATTTTATATATTTAGCATGATAAGAGACACGTATCATGTCTAGGTATGTGTAAGCTGACTACGGTTTGTACTGGCAGTAACAGCCACACTAAGTGGGGAGAACATTAACCTTAAAGAGGCATACCCTAAACTTTAAATACTACAGTTTTCTTTATAATCATGTAAATTTGAGTGCAATTATATCTGATGTCAAGGTGTTTGTAAAACATTCTTAATGCTTAGTGACAGTTACTGATGAACTAAATTCATTACTGTTAGTTGTTGTTGTTGTTATTGTAGATAGATTTTTTGGTACCATTTTTGGGTAGATAGCCATTTATATCAAATGAACTCTTCCTGTGAGTCTTAATACCTAAAGGAGACTTTCCTAAATATGTGTTTATCTTTAAATTATCAATAATATTTAATTTTATAGAGAATGAATCAATAACAGATGAACAGTAAATGTATATCATCAATTAATTGCAGGGTATATCCAATTAATTACACTTCTAACTACTCTAAAATCAGATTCTGACTGTCTTACCCTGTTGGTACCATGCCATTTAGCAAATAGACAGTAAGAGATTTGGCTGATGTGTCTGGTGTTCTAGCAATTTCTTTCACCATCGTTCCTTGCATCAAATTAACAGCAAAATATCCCTGGAAAAATCAAATGTTAAAAATCATTGTAAGCTGTTAGGTCATTTGAATTACATTCCGGCTTATTTAGTTTAATTAGTAAACAAAATAATTATGAAGTAGTTGAAATTTCAGTTTTTGTGTTTTTTTTGTGTTTTTTTTTATTTTTTTATTACCATAGCCATTACCATGCTGGAAGCAACTGCCTATGCCTTTGTGATCAGTGCAGACCAAGATCAGCCTGAACATCTATGCAGTCTAATCATGGTCTGCACTATTTGCCATTCAGTCAGTAAATCTTTAATAAGCACCCCCAGAAACAATTAATGGATCTGTCCAAATTGGAAGACGGACAAGCCTATTTTAGATATTTAGCATGGCACAGGTTATAAAAAGTGCATATTCATTAGTAAGATTCATTCTAGTCCATATATAATATAGTTTTTATATAATATAGTTTTTATATAATATAGTTTTTTAAAGACAACTCCACAGGATGTCTGTCACTTTAATCAACTACCATGCCAATGTTACAGATGGTGGTTTTCTTGCAAATATTACTGCTGTCTGCTATTGGAATGTAAACTTATGTGAAACACAATATACATTATATGTTAAATATTAATTATATTTAAGGATATCAAGGTCACAGTTTCTATTTAGAAGCTAATAGTTTAAACAGAAAAACAATATAACAGACACCCATAAACTACTTTGTAACGCTAATTCCACTGTGGCACTGTAGGGTCTTGGCTCCCATATTTTCTAGGAGTGACTTTGTTCAACACATACAAACACTGCTGACATAATTTTCAATTGTCTTAAAGGGGCTGTGCTCCAGATGACAAAAAAAGAAAGTTTTCTTGTATTATAAATTTCTTGTAATATTTATGACTAATGCTTAAAAAATAACTTACTGACAAAAAATAAGCCAAATAATTACATTATAAATTGATTTTTTTCCCTTTCAAAGTGCTATACCGTAACGCGACGGTATAACTATATCGTATAAGATTTAAAGTAAATATCTGTAATATCACATACGGCGATGGTGGTGACAGTAAAAGCGTTGGAAATATTTTGTTAACATGAGGGTCCAGAGTTCAAATCAGGCTGGAGCGAAAATATTTTTTTTATTCTATTTTGACTTTTAATAATCAGTTTTGAAGTAAAATATTATGTTGTTATAATCTCACGGCTTCTAAATATATAATTTATGAAAAAAATTTTTTTATGTCAAATCTGGAGTACAGCCTCTTTAAATATGTTACAGGTGATATATGATAAAAACCAGAAATGAAATTCCGTAGTGTTGTAAAGGTTTTCACCACCGAGAAGATCCAGCACTAGAAACTTTACTAAATTCATTTCTGCCATCACATACAGAATGATATTCATTTGCATATTATAAGCAGATATCATTTTGCATGCAGAAAATACTTAACACATGTATTACTTATCAAGCCAAGCCAAAATCTAAATTTGGAATCTCTTACTCATATTTGTATACATTCAATCCAATTTTAGTCATCAAATAAAAATATTTGAAAAATCATTATGATCATCTTCGAGTAATGGTCTCAAAATCTGAAAACTGATTCTTTCACACCTGACCATGCATTACTACCCATTAAATGACTGTTGTAATTTCTATGTCAATCATTGTTCCTGTAACTTACCGGTGATGCCTGGTTCCAATGATCAAGGTTCTTCTGTAAGATTATTGTTACATTTTGCCCACTCCTACAAGAACAAGAACATTTTCTATGCTCAAGCTCGTTTTTTTTAAAACAAGTTTTTTCCTGATGTGGTCATTAGTATCATCAACTTTACACCTATATCATAAACAATAGCTTAGATGCTGCATTTCTCTGGTTTATTTCTAACACATATACATGTGTACACTGAAATGACATATTTTCTATGCGAGCAATTTCAAAATATTGTCTGGCACAATAAACTATAATTGTTTAATGCCCGAATCCTTATTTAAACACCTTACATTTCACTTTCAACTTTCTTTTGCTATTTCACAAAAATACAGCTTCAGAAATTATGTCTTATTACAGAAAGCTAGATAATATCAATGTTACTTTAAAAAAAATGCAATACTGCATTTTTTAATCGTCATAAAGTCAAACTTATGATCCACGTGGTTAATTGCATATCACTGAAAATGACAGTATGGCAGCAGAGAAAGAACTTACATCCAGGTTGTTGTGGCTGTTCCAGGAAGTTGACCTCCACATGGTCCTTTCAGAAAGATACAATCATTTGAACCTGTACATGTAGATATTTCAATTAATCAGACACCTGTCAAGATCTGTTAATTATCAAAAATGGATCAATGATCCAGTGGTAACTACCAAAACTGAATAGCAAAAGGACATATAGGTTCGATCCCTAACTACCTACACTAATACTACAAATGTTCTTTGGGCTCAGGACCATAACATAGATTTTATGGTACTGAAGCAAATCAGATATCTTTCATATTTTGTTTTAACTACATTTAGTAAGTTCTTAATAGAGTGAGATAATAAATACAGATGGTGAAATTTCAATATTATTTTATGCTAAATAATCAGTTAGAAAATTTTAATATTCTCTCAATAAACTGTAAAACTATATTATTCTATGTTTAATTAATCTTGATTGTTAAATGGTATAAATGTAGTATAAAAATGCTTGTCTAGACATGGTCTTGGAATTTGCTGAGCCTCAGAGCACATGATTTTTTTAGTCTACATTTAAAGAGAGGATAATTATTACTTGAATTTCTGTAGAAATAGTGTTCTATACATAACTATTGATCCTGTAAAATATTAGCAGTCCAGTACAATATAAATTCCAGTTATTGCTGGAAAAACGTATGTATCTCTTGGAATATAATAATAATAATAATAAAACATGTAATCTAACCTGGGTTGTTTGAATCTGACAATGAGCTCCTTTGCTGGGGGTTGAACATACACAGGTGTGCTGCAGACAAAGCCAGAACGGCCGCGAAAAAGGGAACTGACAGGAGTACTTTCATCCTTAAAAGTCTGACAATATGTATTAAAATAAGTTCCGTTTTCCGCTATTTATATCGAGCTATACAAGGTCTAAAATTGTGTAATATCTAGAACACGGTGTGTGTTGTTTCGTTTTGACATGTCACGTGTCGGTCAAATTGTCACGTGATTGTAGAATGTCGTATGCTGTACGATTTCTGTCATGTGGTAAACTAAGACGCTGAAAGTTCTAAATTTTCAAGTTTTTGTTTTATTTAAACGCTGATATCCTCATCTTGTAGAAATAAAGTGAAAATCAGTATATGTATCGTTCCATAATTTCAGTCATTTTCTGTACACGAATACATGCACACTGATGATTAAAAAATTGGAATTTTGGTCATTTTAGATATTAATATTTACTCTGATTTGGTTGTATCTGTGCTGTTAGAAATAATTTTAGGGAGAAATAAACTCAGTTATCCAGTGTATTTTTCGGAATGATTATTTATGTGCAAGGCCTTTTGTGTAGTCTTCTTTTTGTGACAGTAAGACCATCAGATAAGAAACAGTAAGAACAATTACGTCACTGCTGTCAGTGCCGATAAAAAACTTATCACTTTAGTATTCTTAAATTATGCTGAACACAACCTTCTAACAAGATCGCTGATTTCCAGTTAGCTTGCAAACATGAAGTAAATTACCCCTATAATTACAAAAGTAACCTATCATATTCTGAAACAACTGAGCAGATGAAGCAATCATGGTTGCTATAGTAACATTGAAATGTCCTACACCACTGCTCTCGTAGGTTCGATCCCCTGCTCCCCCACAAACATTACTAATAGTCTTTCAGATAAGACGTTAAACCGAGGTCCTATGTATCAGTGCGATACACCAAGCATGGAAAAAAACCAGGGGTGTCTCTGGAACGGGATGCCCTCTGTATCTTGCACTATCCCCCACAACATAAAATAACTAATCTCTGAAGGGGGCGTCGGTCATATGGGCAACTGGTACCGACGATAAATAAGTTCAAATAGATAGAGTCGTAGCTTTGTCATAACACAATTCTGATGAGACACTGACAGGACCTTTGATCTCGTGTAACTTTGACCATAGCCAACCAAAATCACGTCATAAGTCATATGGCTATGGTTTTTATAAAGTTCCGTTTTATCAAAATAAAGCCATTTTAGTGTAATCTATAAAAAGGACTAATTTTGAAATACCTGTCTAAAAAAATGCTGACTATGTGAAACATCTATGGTCCCGTGAACACTACAGCAAACATCTATGTGGACTGGTGAACACTACATCAAACATCTATGTGGTCTGGTTAACACTACAGCAAACATCTATGTGGACTGGTGAAAACTACATCAAACATCTATGTGGACTGGTGAAAACTACAGCAAACATCTATGTGGACTGGTGAACACTACATCAAACATCTATGTGGACTGGTGAACACTACATCAAACATCTATGTGGTCTGGTTAACACTACAGCAAACATCTATGTGGTCTGGTTAACACTACAGCAAACATCTATGTGGACTGGTGAAAACTACAGCAAACATCTATGTGGACTGGTGAAAACTACAGCAAACATCTATGTGGACTGGTGAAAACTACAGCATACTTCTATGTGGACTGGTGAAAACTACAGCAAACATCTATGTGGACTGGTGAACACTACAGCATACTTCTATGTGGTCTGGTGAACACTACAGCAAACATCTATGGTCCCGTGAACACTACAGCAAACATCTATGTGGACTGGTGAAAACTACAGCATACTTCTATGTGGTCTGGTGAACACTACAGCAAACATCTATGTGGACTGGTGAAAACTACATCAAACATCTATGTGGACTGGTGAAAACTACAGCAAACATCTATGTGGTCTGGTTAACACTACAGCAAACATCTATGTGGACTGGTGAACACTACATCAAACATCTATGTGGTCTGGTTAACACTACAGCAAACATCTATGTGGTCTGGTTAACACTACAGCAAACATCTATGTGGACTGGTGAAAACTACAGCAAACATCTATGTGGACTGGTGAAAACTACAGCAAACATCTATGTGGACTGGTGAAAACTACAGCATACTTCTATGTGGACTGGTGAAAACTACAGCAAACATCTATGTGGACTGGTGAACACTACAGCATACTTCTATGTGGTCTGGTGAACACTACAGCAAACATCTATGGTCCCGTGAACACTACAGCAAACATCTATGTGGACTGGTGAAAACTACAGCATACTTCTATGTGGTCTGGTGAACACTACAGCAAACATCTATGGTCCCGTGAACACTACAGCATACTTCTATGTGGTCTGGTGAACACTACAGCATACTTCTATGTGGACTGGTGAAAACTACAGCAAATATCTATGTGGTCTGGTGAACACTACAGCAAACATCTATGTGGACTGGTGAACACTACAGCAAACATCTATGTGGTCCCGTGAACACTACAGCAAACATCTATGTGGACTGGTGAACACTACATCAAACATCTATGTGGTCTGGTTAACACTACAGCAAACATCTATGTGGACTGGTGAAAACTACAGCAAACATCTATGTGGACTGGTGAAAACTACAGCAAACATCTGTGTGGTCTGGTGAACACTACAGCATACTTCTATGTGGACTGGTGAAAACTACAGCAAACATCTATGTGGTCTGGTGAACACTACAGCATACTTCTATGTGGTCTGGTGAACACTACAGCATACTTCTATGTGGTCTGTTAAACACTACAGCAAACTTCTATGTGGACTGGTGAACACTACAGCAAACATCTATGTGGACTGGTGAACACTACAGCATACTTCTATGTGGTCTGTTGAACACTATAGCATTCTGTAAAACTCTGTCTCTGTTTGAGTTTATTTATCGTCAGTACTGGTTGCCCATATGACCGACTTCCAATGCAGAGATTAGTTGTTTTATGTTGTGGGGAATAGTGCAAGATACCGAAAGCATCCCATTCCGGAGACATTCCTGATTATTTTGCATGCTCAGTGGGATAGATGGGACCTCAGTTTAACATCTCATCCGATAGATAATAAGTAATGTAAGTGGAGGAGCTGGGGATCAAACTCGCGACCCCTGGGATACAAGTCCAGCGCGTTACCACTGACCCGCTCCTTTCTGGAAAACTCAAGAGAAGTAACCTAACAACACTTCAGAGGGGGAAAGGAATACTACAACTATTACTGCTTTAAATTGCCATGGCAAACAGTTTGAACAAAAATATAGGTTTTGAATGAAAGTTAAAGATTATATGGTTTTCAAAGATTTTTGCTTCAGAAGATGGTTTCCTCTCATTAATTTTTTTTAAGGTTATAGCCATATCTGTTTCTGTGAAGCAATTTTAAAATCCTGGGAATGGGAGTGGATATGAAATGAAAGATGGACGGACATTCTTACAAATGGATACTCAAGTGTTTAGCTTATTGTTTTCCTCATTTTCTTTAGCCACTTAGAGCTTACAGAAGGAATGACAATACACACCATTTACTATTACCTATTGTTCACAAAATCCTTTTTTCAGCTTGGACAGATGGACAGATATTATGTGCATCCCTTCGGGAGGCATGGGAGGCATAATAAGAACAAATGCATCATGGCAATATTGTGGACTATTAGATAAAGCAACTAACTCGCAGTATTTAGCTTAAAAATGTTGGGGTTTTTTTATAATTAAAAAGAAGTTACTATACTATCGAAAAAAACATTTTGTGCTTCTATGCAGCATGATAACTGGTAAAAAAAATATGATTTCAACAGATTTCGAACCCATGCCCTTCCGATCAGCAAAATTATGAGAGGTGATCTCAACCACTGAGCCGCAGAGTGTAATTACAAACAGATATCAAAATAAACAATATTAACAAAGAATGTATCCCCTAACAAGGTAAAGTTTTTACTGATAAAAGTGTACAAATGTTATTATTGTACCCCCACACTGGTGGGGTAGGGGGGCTTATATAGGAATGAGCTTGTCCATCTGTCCGCCAGTCTGTCCGTTGGTCGGGTTCATGGATTCCAGATGATAATTCTTTAATGAGACAATGGATTGTGATAATTTTTTTAAACACATGTTACATCATAAAATTCAGGCCAAGTTCAAATTTGGCTTCAGACCATTAATTTTTCACATAGTTATGGCCCCTTTTTCTCTTTATCTTTATTTTATTTTTTTTACAAAAAATCCCCATGGTTTCCAGATGATAACTCTTTTAAGATGCAATACATATAAAAAAAATTGGTACACATGTATAATACCATAAAAGTTTGAATCTTCAGTTTTGCAAAAAAGACATTTTCCAGATGATAACTCTTTAAAAAAAGACAATGGATTCATTGAAATAATTTTTGGTACACAGTTGTAGCATCATGAAATACAGGTGAAGTTGGAATTTGGCTTCAGATCACTAATTTTTTACCACTTACTTAAGACCCCTTTTTTCTTCAGTTTTGCCAAAAATAAGTTTCCAGATGATAACTCATTAAAAAGGCAATGCATTCAAACAATTTTTTGTATACAGGTATAACATTATGAAGTACATGTCGAGTTTGAATTTGGCTACAGACCACTAATTTTTTCACATAGTTATGGCCCCTTGCCATCTTCAATTTTGCCAAAATAAGACAGTATTCGGATGATGACTTCTTAAAGAGGCAATAATTTGAAACAAGTTCTGGTACACATAAAATCATAAAACAAAGGTCCAGTTTAAATTTGGCTACAGACCACTAATTTTTCACAAAGTTGTGGCCTTCTCAAAAAAACAACACGGTTTATTGATATTAATAATGATAATTAAAATGTCAGATTTCAATAATTTTGGTACCCATGGAACATCATGAATATAATGATATACAGGTCAAGTTTGACTTTGTCTACAAATGACAGCAAGAAATAGTTTGACAGTGTTACAATTCATACACTGGAGGAAATGTTTTCATAATTTCTAATGTCAGTATGAATCTCATTCAAACTTCTTCAGTCACTTTAAATTTACATGGCACCATTCAAGTTGAGTTCAATGATGAATGAACTTTCATACATTACCTTAAATATTTGTACAGCAGCGTAAATATTCCTGCATTAGTAACATTATCTTACATATTTGTTTTCTCATCCAAATCTTGCAGTATATAAAATTGAACAAAGCTGAGTAAGTGGCTAAGTTCTTGCCACGGTGCTGAACTTGTATGCATCCAATCTTACTTCCATAAAAACTTCCTCCAATATTTATACATTTGGAATGTGCTGCTTTATCATTTCTCCAAATTACTTGCCATTTCTGTGTGCTGCACTAAAATACCGTGTGCATTCATCATTCATTATTTTGACATTAATATTCCCCTTCATTTAGAAAAAGTCATATTCTAATTGTGAAAAATATTATTGCCTGGGATTTAAACTTCACATATTTTTTTTTTATCCTCTGCATACTTTGCAAGGAAGTCAGAAATTTTGTATGGGTATTTTTTCTCCTTATACCCCCCACAAAATGAAGTTGTGGGGAGTATACTGGAGTTATTATACCACTATGTTTAGTTCTTGATATTTGCCCTTTTTCCTCAGACAAGGTACCGATCAATTCTGTAACATTTTATTCAAATTGCATTAGTAGTATAAGAGAAGTAGTCCGGACAAACTTTAAAAATAAATACCATTAAAGGGCCATAACTCTGACAAAAACCATAGAACTGGAAAATGCCGACTAGATGCACAACTAGACTTGGTACTGACCATTCCTGTAAAGTTTGGATGAAATTGCACCAGTAGTTTTTGAGGACTAGTCTGGACAAGTTTTGTGACGGAAAGACAGACAACAGAGAGTGATCCCTATAAGTCGCGGCTACTTTGGAGACAGTAACTTATTTGTCATATGTTTTTAACAATTACAACTAGAACTTCTATATGTGTAAATGCTTTTTTTTTTCACCATCCATCCATCTGTTAGTCGCTTGCTTTAAACAGTTCTACTGTAAAAACATGGGCATTATAACTTGAAACAAGAAAAAAATACAGCACAGATAATCTATTTTATTCATAATTTTACAACTATAATGTAATCATACAGTGTGTCTTTAAAAAATAAAATTTTATCTTACAATTAACAACAGTAAACAAATAAATATCATTATTTCTTTATATGAACAAAAATCATGATTCTATACACACACAGGAAAGACAACTTTAAGAAATGAACAGAGACATAATTCATTATAGTTCAAAAGAAAACAGTTTGAACTTTGACCTTGAAAGGGTATGCAAATTCCAGCAAGGTCAATGAGCTTCTGTTTCGACAGAAGTCAGAAGAACGTGAAGCACCAAGATATCTGAATATTAAGAAGTTGCACAAGTACTAGAAATATTAGAAATCCTTTTTTGTTTAAATTGTAGTTCTCCATCATATTTTCACAGCATTATTCCACCCACTTCAAGCATATGACGGAGTGCCTGACTAAAGAACAATCAAAACAAATTGTACTATAACCTTTGCCACATCCCTAAAAAAAAAAAAGATAAAAATAATTTAAAAAAAACAACAAAGAACAAATACTTGCCTAAGTTTACTGTTTATAACTGACCATTTTAACACAAAACAACAATGAAAGGTCGAGTAATTTTTTTTTTCCAATATATATCAACATTACATTTTTTTTTTCACAAAATGAACAGTAAGGTGGAATAACACTTTTTAACAAACAGGTAATGTTCCTTTTAGTTAATGGTATCCATTAATAAAGCTCAGCTGATAGGCACTAGAAACTAAACAAAAAAAAATTTGGAAAATAATATGCTGAGAAGGGTATTGAAGAAAAACAAAAGGTCAGAGACAACCACTGTCTATTTGAACAAAGTGTAATTTTACAAAAGCACTATACTGTAACATAAACAGAATTTTCTCACAAAGACAGACATAATTCAGCAGGCATGTCATCCTGAACACAAAGACAAGATGTAAATGATCGTCAAAATAGCTCAAATGAGTTTAACAGCTAAAAGTGTTGTATTGGTTAAAACAGTAATTTCTCTCTCATAATCATATTTTTCACCTAAAATGACTATCATCTGAAGTTCTGTTCAAGATTTCAGGAAATCCTCGAACAGAAATAGTTTCAGTTAAATCTACTGAATACCAACATCTGAACTAGTTTAAAACACAAGATTACAAGTACTAAAAAGTGAGCAAAATTATATCATCATTTCAAAGCTCTCAACAATTTTCACATGGAACATTTAAACTTTATTTTTATTTATCTGAAGCATTACAAAACACAACAAGCTTTCTTAAGTCTGACCTTGTTCCTTGTATGTTATTTACAAGATTAATCACCAGCTTAGAAGATGTTATCAAAATATGACCTACTGACCTGGTATAAGAAGGTCAAGACATGTCAAACTTATCATATCACTATGAAAGTCTGAACAAGTTTGACATACACTGTAAATACAGATGAAAATGTCTAAATGAAGATTTTTATGTTATAAACTTACCTTTGAAAGTAACCTTTTAAAACAAATATAATGAATACTTCAACTATTTTATAACTACATATGACAACTATTCTGACAAAGTTTCATGATGATTTGATCGAATTTGAGGTCCATAGTTAAAATCAGGTGCAGAGAAATGACAATCCACAACAGAAAATGGCTGATCAAAACAGTTTACCCAAACGGACAGTGTGTAAGTAAGATAACTGCCCAGCTGAGCTAAAAATAGAACACAATACTCAATAAAGCATTCTCAAAACAATAAAACAGAGAACTCTACACCTAAAAACAATCTCATTATGCAGAAAAAATTGCATTACTTTTCACTGTATTATCATATTGCATGGTTTATTAAAATAATTACTAATTATAAGAGTTACTGAACTACATTCAAAATATGAATATATATGTAAAAAGCAGTGTTTTGAATTGAGCTGAATAAGTCATTTAAGTTCAAGTATTAGTTATATCCAAGATAGCAACATTTCAGTATGCAACATATGATTAAATCATGATTTCTGTATCCAGTAATATCAACCGTTATGTTAGTCTTACAAAATATTAGATTAATATTCTCAATTCTATGGCAATTTTGGCTGTATGGCAAAAATGGGAAAAAGCACCTAGTTTAACTCTAGACTGAAATATTCTGTTCATTTGTTTTGGTATAAGAATAAAATAAACAAAAAATTTGACAAGGAAAAGAATGTTTCTATTAACCCAAGTAAAATACACAACTCAAAATTTCAAAGCAAATTACTGTATCTCCCAAACAGAAAAAGACAATAGCATATAAAAATAAGTACATGTAGTTACAATTGTTTTAAACCAACCCTTTACGGTAATCAAAATGGAAAATGAACAACAGTCCATTTGTTTTGGCATGTTAAATGATCTAATTTGTCTTTACATAGCACAACTTAACATGGAATTGACAAAATCAGTTTACTAATGTATGAACTGAATAATAAAAACTGAAAGATGAAAGATTACATAAACAAGAAGCTGTTTCAAGACAAAACGGAAAATTAAAATGTATAGAAATAAGAACAGAACCTCTACAGTAAATTGCAGCCTGTCCACCTGAGTACTCTCCTTAAGAAAACCAATCTATAAAGCTCTACATGAAACAGACATGGAAAAAAAGTCAAAGGACAGAAAAGTTTGAAAACAGTCACTAAAATAACAGAAAGAAACTCATCTAGAACACACACAAAAAATAAAATGCTGATTTCATGTGAACAAATGAATAGCTGGACATTACAAAAACAAAACAACAACAACAACAAAATATATATGATGGGTATTACAATGTAAAAGAAACTAAAAAGACTTAAAATACTGTATACATTATACACTAAATAAGAACAGGTAAAATAGTTCGTTATACTAGCAATAAAAGAAATGTATATATTTTTATTATCTTGTATAAACCTTGTATAATGTTTCAATGTTCCTTACAATCATTCAATTATAACATAAATCCCACCCCAGGAAGACACTTTCTAAATTGACCAACCCCTTCCGAAATTTATTTAAAAAGAAAAGACCCCTCATCCCGACTACCCTTTCGCAAATCAAAAGACTACCCTAACAGATTTTTTTTTATTTTGCCTTTCTGGGGTGGGACGATCGTTTCCCTCGAATGGCCCTTGCTTAAAGAAATTTACTGTTTTTTAAAAAATACTGCACAGTTTTTAACTTTAGCATAAACATACTGAAAGAGAAGTCACAAAATGACATGGACACCTGGACTGGTATAATATGTTACATGGAATGTTTCATCAATAAGTGTACTGTACAGCTTAGAAAGGCGTAACATTTCTTTCTCTTCTTTTCACCCAGAATAGAAGAAAAAAACACAGTCAGTCTGTACACTGACACAATGATCCTTTGTGCTGACTATCTCCACTTCTGTAACTCTTCTGTATGATAAAGAAATATTTTTGATTGGTTGGATAAATCTGTGCAAATCTTAAAACTGTTTCCATTAATCGTGTAAAATATTTTTTTTAAAATCTGAGTCTTAGAAGTAATAAACAAAAAAGACTTCCTAATAAAAATTATGCCTTATTGTGGAGGCTGAATTCTTTAAAGGATACCAAATTATGTTTTCCTATTTATATTTTCTTCCATTCAAGATAATTTCAGCTATATCAAATCACTTAATTTGATATCAAGTACACATATGCATAAGATGTTTTCTTATATGACCAGACGTATGCATGTTATATTTAACAACAACTTCCTTTTATGCATTTTCATGTTTATGAAGTGAAATTCTGACATATGTCCTTCGTATTTCTACAGACCATCTACAGACAATCAGCGCACAATCTCTAAACAAGAGGGCCATGATGGCCCTTGACCGCTCACCTGATTACTTTGCCTTTGGGTCTGCTGTTGCAAACATCAGAAGTATTTTTTTTATGTTCTCCCTATAATAATCTATTCAAGTGACCCCCAGGGTAGAGCCATTTTCACCAAGGGGCATAATTTGAATAAATTTGGTAGAGGACCTGTAGCTGATGCTCTATGCAGATTATATAAGTTCTAGGCCTTGTGGTTTTAGACCAGAAGACTTTATAAGGTTTTCCCTATATAAGCCTATATAAAATAAATTGACCCCCAGGGTAGGGCCAATTTTGACCCAGGGGTATATTTTGACCAAAACTGGTAGAGGACCTCTAGCTTGTGGTCAATGCAAAATATTTAAGCTCTAGGACTTGTGGTTTCAGACAGGAAGATTTTTTAAGTCTTCCCTATATAAGCCTCTTTGGAAGAGCTTCATGCTAAGAATATTCCACACATATTTCGTCATAGCTGGCTTAGCGGTATAAGGAGGAGAAGTCATTCAAGTCAAATTGTTGATAATGCACGCCGGACGCCGGACAATCAATGATCCCAAAAGCTCACCCTTGAGCACTTCATGCTCCAGTGAGCTTAAAAGGACAGCAGCAATTCCAGAGAATGAGTGCACTTCATCCAAAAGGAGAGAGCATCATCTTCACAGAATAGGTGCCCATCTCTAAAGAATGAGTGCTTATCCCTAGAGAATGTACACACCATCTTCACAGAATTGGTACCCATCTCTGGGAAATGAGTGCTTATCTCTACTGAATGTACACACCATTTTCACAGAAAGCTACACATCTCTGAAGAATGAGTGCTTATCTCTATAGAATGTACACCTATCTTCACAGAATAGGTACACATCTTTGAAGAATGAGTGCTTATCTCTACAGAATGTACACACCATCTTCACTGAATGGGTACCCATCTTTCTCAAGAATGAAAGCAAAATCTCTAAGGAATAAACATAATTTCAAGAGAATGAATGCCCTCTCACTATATATACATATGGACAACTATCAGAACCTCTTTGAACACATCCTGGTGTTACTGGATGACTTACTGACTTCTTTCAATACTCTTCTTCTCACTTCATAACTGTGGTTGTAATTTCTAATTTGATTTTGGCTGTTTTCCTTAACCCTTGCAATCTCTAGACTCTTATAAAGCATCACTGCAAGACATCTCCGTTAGATCAGTTTGTATCATATTACATGGAAAAAACTCAAACAATGTCTGCACAGTCCAGGCTCCTATCAATTCCAACAATTCCAGTCCAAGATGAAAGTGCTGAGTTCTCTATCCACTGTAACTTCAGTATGTTTTCATTTTAGTAGTATAATGTACTTATGCGATGAATGAATAATGTGACACTAACTTTGTTTCACTTGCTGGATAGTAAGATAAAGGCTTTCATTTCAGTCTGCATAACATTTCAGAGTAAGGGCCTAAATAACTACAATTTGTATTATGCTTCCATGTACAGACCACATAACTGTTGCACTGCTACAAAGGGTATAATGCATAAACACCAGAATAGCATGGTACAATACAGTTTGTAACACGCTTCCGTGTTAAAACCACATTACTGATGCATTGCTACAAAGGGTATCACGTTTCAACACCAGGACAGCATGGTGTGATGTGTCTAACGGCAGTTTGTATCACGATTCCGTATTAAAACCACGTAACTGATGCATTGCTACAAAGGGTATCATGTTTCAACACCAGGACAGCATGGTGTGATGTGTCTAACGGCAGTTTGTATCACGATTCCCTATTAAAACCACGTAACTGATGCATTGCTACAAAGGGTATCACGTTTCAACACCAGGACTACATGGTGTGATGTGTCTAACTGCAGTTTGTATCACGATTCAGGGTGGATCACAGACCAGCTTGTGAATATATGAACTAGAATATTGCATCTTCATGCTGCACATTACATCAGCAGCATTCACAGAACACAGGCCAATCATTTGGATTTCTTTGTTCTGAAAGATAAAAATAAATATTAAAACAAATGAGACAGCACAAAGGAATTTCCAAGTATTTCCAAGTATTACTGAAGAAACATAATTGTTTCTACCTTCCTTCATGTAATAATTAATAATAAATAATAATAATAATGTTTAACTATTCAGAAATATTCAGACACTATTTCAACCTATCATCAGAATCTATGTGATGCTTAAGTACTTTTATCACATACAAAAATGGTAGCGAATGTATAAATGTTTGCAAACAAACTTACTTTGAAGTGGGAATGCTTCCGTTACTATTTTTTCTAACTGCTTTATCTGTAAAAGAAAATCTGTAAATTTCAGAAAAATATAAGCACTAAATATAACAAAAATAAACTAGCCACTTAAAGTTGAAGACACTAATGAAACAGAATCTAGAAACTAAAGCAGGATTTTTTTTTTCCAAATTTTTATTGAATGTGTAACAATCCTGACCACTGATGGTTGATAATACTTTTGTGTCATGCTGTAAAGATCTGTCATTAAGACCACTTTGATAATTTCAAAATCATGAGAAAATCAGCTATGTCAAAGAAACAAGGTATAGATTTTTGAACAAATAAGGTCAGCTATTACCACTAATACATTACTAAGACAAGTTACTGACCACTTGTAAAAGTGGAACATTACTTAATAATCCAAATTCAATATATGAGGTAATAATCTGTTTGTAAACAAAGATAAGAATAAGAGGAAAATTAATGACTTTTATTTATTTTTTTTTTAAATCAGTTCTTTAACAAACAATGCTTTCCTGAACAGTGTTAACTTTTTTCTGTTTTACTGAACATACCTGCTAGTTATTGTATTTCAGTTTTGGTTCTTTAGAGGGATAGAAAAAATAACACAAAATAAATAAAGAAATGAAAGAAGATTCAGACCTGAGGTAGGAGAGTTGTTGAAAGAGCCACGTCGAGATGCTGCCTCAGCGGTCACCAACTTTGATGTGGATATTTTCCTAAACAGAGTAATAAATGTGTTAAGTGATATCAAGAAATATATGACTGGACAAGAAATTGACATTTGGCTTGTTTGACTATTACTAAAAAGTTTTATTGCTAAATCAACTGTCAGGCCTATACCAGACATGTTCATTTCAACGTTGTTGTTTGTTCTGTTTTATTTTTGACAAAAATGTACTTCAAAGCCAGGACAGGGCAAATATAAAACAATATATATAGGAAAATTTTCCAATCATTCTACCATAGAAACTTGTGCTAATTGTTCAAATAAAGAAAAGTGAATATTGTAACTGTTGACTTTAGCGAAATAAATATGAATTTCAATTCTTTTAAAGTGGGCAAAATAGTAGGTTTAACTAACTGGTGGTGTTTTGCCACATTAAGCATTTTGGGTCTCATAAAATACTTGACATTTTTGTAACAATTGTTCAAAGGTATAAACAAGCAGAAATGTTTGTATAAACCTTGTGCCAGCACTGCTTGGTGTAGGCACCCCACTAGTACCTGACCGTGATGTCTTTGTTACAGATTTACTTGCTGCCGAATCTGAAAATACAGAATTCAAGAATCATAAATAAGTTATTCTGAGTATTAAAGTTTTTCCACAGGAAAAAAATTAAAAAAACATCAAATTTTTCAAAGAACAATGTGTTATCACTGACTGCTCTTCCATTCTACCTGATATATAAGAATAAATTCCTTAAATTAAGTAAGAAGCAATTACAGAATAGAAGCAAGTGTAGCATGTTTTAGGAATTTGACGTAAAGATTACTGATGCAATGAGTGTAATCAAAAGTAGTTTAGATTTCTATATTTTTTGCACAAACTTTAAATTTTATCTATAAATATACCCCTTCCTCTGATCATTTGTTTAAATACAATTCTTGGTAAAAGGACGCATTCACAGAATATTCTGAGTGTTTGGTCATATCTGTGTTCCTTCCTCCTAATTTGGCAACTACTGCCCTAAATTCTAACTCTACATGTTTCTGGTGACAATCATTACTACAGTTACATCTCTAGTTGGATAGGTGACTTGCTGGGGACATATATGATAAAACATCTACATGTTTTAGAGTATGGCAACATTTTATACATAAATTCTGGAGGGCTTTTACATATTTGATCATGCAAAATGGATATTAACATGAACATGCAACATACCAAAATACTGACAATTCAGTATCCTTTCACAAACAAAATACAAAGGGAGGCAACTACATTATACATTCTAACATCAATATTTAAAGCACAATAGCTGTTTTACCATAGAGAGGTCGAGTAAATTTGTTCCTACAAGCTAAAACAGATATAAAAAGCTAATATAAATAAAAATATAATGTGTATTACTATGTGATATTAAACTTGCATATAAAGCTAAAGCATTTAAAAATTGACCTATTCCAGGATTCTGTGCACTGGTGTAAATACATATGAAACCAAACCAGAAATGAACAAAAGTCCTTTATCATCACCTAAACAGTGAAAAATTCCTTAAAAGATGAACATAAAAAAGAATGGAGCAAATCACATTATGTCCCAGACTTAAAACTGTTATCATCTTTTCAAAATAACAAGAATCCTGGATTACCAGTACATTATTCAGATCAGTTAATCTAATGGCATGTCAAAAGAACTCATGTATAAAGGAAGATTAGAACAAAATTCATTCCAACTGAAAATAATAAGTAGTACACAGGAAATCTAATGATGCAGAACTGAATGATTCAGAAAACAAGAACTATTAATTTCATTTGTCCCATGCTGACATTTCACATTGAAAGCTAGCAACCTTATAAAAATTTCATATGTTCCATGCAACACTGGTCATTCAGAATGCTAGCACAGTTATTTATAACATAATATCCCGTAACTACACATGCCTGATTATATTGTTTGACAACATGTTGCCTAAATATGCACTATACCTGACTTTGTCCGAGCTAACTTGGAGCGGTTAGCTAATGGAATTCGAGATTCATTTTCTGTTCAAGTAAATTATAAATGTGTTTGAAAAGACAGATAAATGTACATAATCTCTTGTGTGAAGAAAGTATGACAAGATCAAATCATGCAAATGTTTTTAAAAGAATTGTTAATTTTAAAATAAAACAAGAACTGTCACTGTAAGAGGACAATGTCCCCGAAAGTGGTGCTTTGACCTTTGATATGAGAAGCAGTCATTCAGGGGTCAAGGTCAAATAAATATAGGTCAGTGGGAAGGTGTTATCCAAAGGGGGTTGTGTCCAAGTATGAAGTAAATCCACTTACTAATAAGGAAGTTATGGGCAATGTGAAAATTTCTAGACAACCGGATCTCCAAGGTGAAGGTCAATCAGGGGTCAAGGTCAAATTAATACAGGACAGTGTGATGGTCTTGTCCAAAGTGGTGTTGTGTTTAAGTATGAAGTATATCCACTTACTAATTTGGAAATTATGGCCAAATAATAGTTTCTGGATGATTGGATATTTAGGGGTCAAGGTCAAATAATTAAATGTCAGTGGGAAGGTCTTGTCCAAACGGGTGTTGTGTCCAAGTATGAAGTAAATCCACTCACTAATAAGGAAGTTAAGGGCAATGTTAAAGTTTTTGGACAATTGAATCTTCAAGGTAAAGGTCATTCTGGGGTCAAGGTCAAACAAATATAGGTCAGTGGGAAGGCCTTGTCCAAATGGGTGTTGTGTCCAAGTATGAAGTAAATCTACTTATTAATAAAGAAGTTATTGCCAATGTTAAAGTTCTTGGACAATTGGATCTTCAAGGTAAAGGTCGTTCAGGGGTCAAGGTCAAATAAATATAGGTCAGTGGAAAGGTCTTGTCTAAAGGGGTGTTGTTTCCAAGTATGAAGTAAATCCACTCACTAATAAGAAAGTTATTGCCAATGTTTAAGTTTTCAGACGACTGACTGACAGTTAAAAAACTATATGCCTCCCCTTGGGGGCATAAAAAAGTTTAAATAAAATGTTCAAATAAAATGTTTAAAATGTTTGAATCAAAGGCAGAAGAGGATAAAATAGCAAACAGGAAGAAAAATAATAAACATCAGATAGATATGTATCATAAGAACTGATAGATATGTCCCATAAGAACTTATAGATATGTCTCATAAGAACTCATTTTTTATTGAAATTATAAATTTTAATAAAGTGAAGTAAACCAAGCCTGCCTTCCAAATTTACCAACTTTTTAGAATCAGTTTCCTAAATATCCTACTTGTAAAACTCATGAAACCAATGCATACAAGTAATGAAGTAAAAATATGTATTTAATAATATTGAATTATTGGATTTGTAAAATACCAAATGCCTGACTACCGGTATATAAAACACTGACAATTTTAATAATCAAGCTAATATCAGTAACACTTTCATCCCAAAAGTGATATTTTTCATTGGGCCTAATAATTTCATTGGGTAGTACAAGAGGGCTGAAAAAATGATATCTCATTGTGTTTGAATGACTGCAATTTTGATTATGTGTTTTATATACTTTTAAAATTAAAATGATTTCTCTAACATTTAGCAATATATATAAAGAGGTTGAACTCAAAGAGAGTGTTAAGCTCATGATGGTATGTGTGTGAATAGCAGATTTGGCTTATCTTTAACATGAATTCTTGTATTCACAAGCAGACATGAATTATCGATATTTTAAGTAATTTAATAATGTTAAAGCAAATCATTATTTTTGATAATTGTTATCAAATAAATCTGTCATTAAAATAAAAGATCTGATATTGATATTGTAGATATTTCAGCCTTGGGACCAATACATGTACTACTGACCTTGGATAAATAAAGGCCTTATATCAAATCATTTATTTAATAACATGTATAAAATGGAAAAATAAACTTTGGACAATAATGTTAAACAAAGGTTGAAAGCTGCTTTATTTACTAACACTTAGAACTTTTCCACTGCTCTTGAAATCTAATTTATTTTAACGCACTATACAAAAGATGCAGGAAGAGTTGTGTACCTTTGACTGTGGCAGTGGTGCTAGTGTTAGAGTTGGTTGTACTCGGGGTACGTTTAACACCCGCTGATTCCCGATCCTGCTTCAAACTACTTCCACTTTTACCTGTAAATGTGCACGCTGACACTAATGACATTGAAACATGTGCTAGAAAAAGATAGACAAAACCTCTTTTACAGTATACTGAGATTTAAGTAGACAATGAAAGAAGGCAGAAGTTGCTTTTATCTCCCAATGTAGTAACACCAGACAAGAAAGCAAAAATTCCACCAGAAACTGAAAAAGCTTTGGATAAGCAAACCAAATTCTGATTACTAAGAGTGAGATTTGTAACATATAGCTGAAAGATATCATCTAAATCTACTCACAGCCAAGCCTTCTATGTGAGAAAATCAGATCTTCCAACTGAAGCAAGAAACTGTAAGTCTGTCCCATCCTATTGCCAAACTGAAACTTCCACTTAAAACAAGAAAGCTTTGAACAGTTCATGTCAAGCCAATACCATGTGCAGTTTAGCAAGGCTCTGAGGTTTCAGAAATAGGTAGGACAGACTTTACAGCTCTGAAGGATGAGTTTGGTCTTACCCTTTTTTGGAGCTGGAATTTTTGAAGTATTATCTTTATGACCTTTCTTCTCCGCCTTGGCCTTAGCTGCCTCCTCCTCCTTCTTTAGTTCTCTCTCTTCCTACAATATACAGTTCTTAATGCTCAGTCACTTCATACACTGAGCATCTCAATGACCCATAAAACACTGTTTTTAATATGCCTTCACAAATAAATTTTTTTGAAAACAGTAAGAAATATCATTAAAAGCTGCCATCATATAAAATGATTAGGGATATAAGTAAACGTTCAAATGTTCAGAACCAGTGCCAAACGTTAGTATGTATTTAGAGCATTCAAATGTTTGGAAAAAAAAAATTCAGTAACATTTTGAATTTTTTTATCTATTTTGTTTTCATAAGAAATTAAATCATACAGTGTTGAAGAAGTGAGAAAGGCATTGTAAGCAGGTGATTTCAGACCTACTGTTCCTTTAACTATTATTTTCACACCTGCGTCATCTAATGTTAATGGCCTGTGCTTTTAGTAAGTGTCACCTATAATAGGTAAGACTTAAAATACTGGTACATCCATGTCAAAGAGTGTCCAGTTTGGGGTCAAACTTGGAGACAGAATGATTGTGTCAGAGGAAGAAACCAATACACGAACGTATCAGTCAATTACTGGCATTACCCCGTCTTTACTTTTAATGGCCCTATTAATTTTGTGGTTTGATTTATTCTCTCACAGAATTCTGTCACAATTCATATCTATACTGCAATAAAGCAAGCAAGCTTCAGTTTCTTTTAATGTTTAGAAGCATTTCCAATGTTTGTTTGTAAGAGGTAACTTATGCAATGTTACATTCTTGTACTCTGCAAAAACCAGTAACTTACATGACCACTTTCACAGACATCATCACATTCATGAATTATGCAATAAAAATGAGATAAATAAATAATACTGGGAATATTTTGTACTTGATCTTAATTTCTTTTCGACCTACTTAGTATAAATTTAAAACAAAAAGGGCATTACTCAATACTGATACCAGATACCAACAAATACACATGGTCCTGTAAATTGGAAACACTGGGATCTTATCGAGGCATACTACGTCAAGAAGTCCAGTGAGTTATTTTTGAGTATGAGTTATTCAAACATTGAATGCAAAATTATCTGAACATTTGAATGCTAAAATGAATGAATTTTGCCATCCCTAAAAATGATGCTTCAAATGCACTTTGCCAAGTTTGGAATCAAATATTCAAAACAATTCTACTGTCAAACTAGCATCAGGCACAAACAATGACCTAGATTAACATTTTACTATGAAGAAATGAAGGTTTACCATTTCAATAAGTTTTTTCTCTTCGGCCTCTTTCCGTTGGTCTTCAATATCTTCCTCCATCAAAATACGCCTTGACAACTGAAATAAACAAAATAAATGTCAGGCTGCAAAACAAGCTGTTGATGTGACCATAGGTACTGCAGACAAAGGGAGACGACTGAAGTAAGAGATTTAAATTACATCATTACTTGTGTGCAAAGATCAGTCCATTTTAGTCATAAAGTTTGAGCCCCGAATGCGTTTACTGAAGAATCCAGAAATTAGATATACATGAATTCACCAATTTGCAATTGTACCAAACTGCGATTTCTCATCTTTGTTAATCTGAATACAGGAGATGCAACACTAGTGATTACACTTAATGTCTAATATTAAATCTCTGCTTAATTCAATGTGAATACCCATTACATTAAATGCTAGCTTATGTCAGAGGACTAACAGAAAGGTGATACTGTTATTAAGGTACTGCCTCCTGTCAAGATACCTCAATGTGTAAAGTACAAGACATGCAAAATGGAGGAAAGCAAGTTCAAATCTTGTTCTGGGTATGAAATTTTCATGAACTCGATCATACTTTTATCATGAGTCCATTTTTAATTACACTGCTTTCACTAAAACAGTAAAAATGGTAAAACCACTTACATCACAGAAATAATTATATACATACCCCTGACTCCATATATACTGGTGTTTTATCCATTTCTTCTACTGCTAATTTTATTGCATAACTAACATCTCTATCTTTCTCTCCTATTAATAATCTCCGAACACATGCATCTAGCTGCTGTGAAAGTGTCCTATCACTTGGTAATTTCAATAAACGTTTTAAATCCGGTAATATTGAACACAACCGATAACGAATATTTGCAATAGGGTCAGTATGTAAGCTTAATAAATATTCAAAAAACATCTCCTTGAAAAACGCCTTGGAATAATAGTCTATAGTAATCCTACAAATGTCAATAAACAAGCTACGACTGTGACAACTTTTACCATGGCAGAACTCTGAAACAGAAATGACAACATATGCATGTGAACTGAAAACTGTGTAACTGCTCTTTCTAAAACTGGAAAACAAATTAATCTATTGGTGCAACAATGGTTTAAACAAGAAAAATTTAAACTCCAATGATCATATAACAATGACAACTGACTGTAAGCCAAGTCAAATGTTCAACTTGATGATAACCTTTGATGGCAGACAAGTTATCTCTTATATTTAACTTTAACAATTAAGCAAAGATATCCTGGCAACATCATTAGTTATCAAACAGCTTTTAGGGCTTTTCATGTCTCTATCGAAGTACATCTGTTTTCTGATGTGGCATAAAAAAAATGAAAATGCCATAATCAAGGGGTATATCAAAAGAACACCAGTGATCATGTAAACTCACGTGAACATACCTGATACCAGTGTATTGAGAAGCTCTGCCCTCTGTTCCATTTTCTTCAAATTTCTGAGCAGAAATAAAGTGGACTTTGCTGCAGCCCTCCTAACTGGCAATGCTCTCTGTAATTTAGAAACAGTGTAATTTTACTTTTTGAGTACATTCTATCTACATGAAGTACAACAGAAAACTCTATCTGAATCAAGTGTAACAAAAAATTCTATCTAAATCAAGGGTAACAGAAATTTCTATTATAATCAAGTGTATCAGAAAATTCTATCTAAATCAAAAGGAACAGAAAACAGTTTGCAAAAAATAAGGATAAAGCTACAAATGAAATATATAGACAATATTAATTAACATAAATAAACATTTCAAGCAACAACTGAACCCTAAATTGACCCCTTTTCTGTGATGATCTTACATGCTGATGTTTCAATATTTTTTTTTGTTTAACAGTTATAAATTAATGCAAAACAGTAAAATACACTTGAAAAAGGTGACAAGCTACACTCCATGAAAGTCTTCATGATGTTAATTACAGACCCATTGCAACAGTATTTCGTTAAAATATACACTTACAGCTTTCTTGAGTTTGATCAGAAGTACTGGAATGATTTTATGATAGATGTTGTCACTACTTGTGAGATGCTGTAAACATCTGAAATGATTTATAATCGTCTCTTGTAGCCGCCAATCATTTGATGACGCTACGACAATCTCCGCTGATAATATTGCTGGGATCAATTCTGATACCTGATTTTGCTGGAATGAAAAAAACCCCCAAAGCATTAGCAATGTTTAACAATAAATCCTGAAGAATGCTAACTACTCCCACTTGTATTCTCCAAATATTAACATGCCCATTTTGCATACATTATCTATTTTAAGACTGGGATATCCCTGCTATTTTGCCTATTACTTTTACTTTTCTCATAAGTATATATAGATTTTTAAAAAGACATATTTACTTCATACAGCGCAGCTGATAAAACTATCCGATATAGTCCAGCATGTGGATTCGAGTTGTACTTGGACCTTATTCATTTTCGTTGACTATTTTAAACATTATTGATGCACATTGTTTTCTTTTTTATTATTTTCCTTCTTTCATTTTTATTTCATTATTTTCTTTTTTCTTTTATTTCCTTTAAAATATTGTATTTACTTTGACATATTACAGCCATTTTCCAAACGTATACACATTGTTTAAATGACAAAGTTATGACTCTTCTAATGCTGCACATGTATAGATTTACAATGATTTCCACATGGAAAAAGAAGAAAAGCATGATATTTTGAATAAACAAACACTCAAAATTCCAACAGTATGGAACAAAAGAATGGGAAATAGTTGGGCTGGAACCACATACCTTTTGCAAGTGAACGCTGTTCTTTACCACTGAGCTATTCCCCCTTGATATAGGTCTCTAATAGAAAGACACCTAAATACTTTTGATACAATGCAATGAGTAATGGATTTCTCTTTGTGGGAATGACGACATTTACCCTTTGGTGATAAAGCTAAAAATACCACAACCAAATGGGCAGATTAATATTTTTGGAGAAGAATGGTTATCACAGCTTACAACTTTATAAATTTTTCATCAGTTATCCTTCTTACTGTTTATACTTGTTATCAAGACTCTGTGGGAAAAATCATCTTAAAAGCTATTTCAGTGTTTAAATGGGACTTATAACTTAAGTTAAACTTTTTGGATTACAGTAACTTATCAGTAACCCTTAGATTTTGCATCAGTATGTCTCTGTGACCTGTAACATCACATTAGTTAAAAGTTAAAGCTGTTTCATCACAAATACAAGAATTCTGTGATGAAATGCTTTTGGGGTCTCCAGATTTAATACTTCACTGTTCATGCTCCACCATAAACAGATTTGATATGCAAAAGTTACTTTACCTCATCAATAGGGAAACTTACAGTCTATGCATAATTTTATCACAGAAATTATTTCAAAACTTTAGTGTCTTCTTTCCCATAATGGACTGACAAATTACCTTGACCTCATGCATGGCCTGAGGGGTAAGTGGTCCACATACTGCTGTGAGGGTCTCAGGCAGGTGTGTTATAATGCCTTTTAATACCTCTGTGTTCTCATCTCGCAACAACATGATCATATCTCCCTGCAGATTACTCACATGGCTCCCCATAATGGCAGCAATCTGTACACAAAACAAGGTCAAGGCGATTTACATTTAAATCATCTCTCTAAAAACCTTGATAGACAAACCTGACTCTTTGATTCTCCAAATTCTTTTCTGATCTTACACCATATTCAGTAAAGTTGACAGACTGATTATGTTATAGCCAGCAGAAAGCAGAGTTCAGCAAAATGTACTAAGGTAAGTTTTTTTTTTTTTTTTTTTTTTTTTTTTTTTTTTTTTTTTTTTTTTTTTTTTTTTTTTAGAGAAGTAGTCTCTTCAACTGGGAAATCAAATTTTGTAGACAAAAGACATAAACTGAACCAAGAAAAATCAAACTAATGAATGGATTATTATTGAAGTTAGCAGACCGCAAGATTTATAAGAATATTCTGCTGTTTTATTTCAAGACTCTAACCTTGGTGCAAAGGAAAGTACTTCATGAAAACAGGTATTTTAAAAGCAGTTTACCTCATGAAATCCTGAAGAGAGAGTTTTTCTAACTTCAACATTTGGATCTTTGCATAGACTAGAAAAACAAGTACCAAGCTCTGATTTGAAGAATTTTGCACCAACAAACAACACCATTGCCTGGAAGAAAACAAAGGGAATACATTCTTTATTTTATTCCTGCAGAACAAGCATCTTATATAAGGTGAAGGGATACTCTACTGAACAAATCCAACCCCTTATAAATTTCTGTCCCTTGAAGAACAGAAGAATTTAAATATGTCTACAAAATAGACTACAGTTTATATATGAATACCACAGCAAGTGCAGAAAAACAACAAACAATGACAACTCACTTATTTCACTCTTTCCCTATACCCTGAAAGAATCCTGAGGTATTACTGATTTTTGAGTCAATTTTCCTAAATAAAATGACTTTATTTTAATTTCTGTTATATGCTCTGCCTACTTATATTAGGGTCATTCTGGTAAAACATATATCCCACCCCAGGAAGGCAATGTCAAAACTGACGAACCCCCTTTACAACTCCGATAAGAAAAGACCCCACTGTATAAAATAGACCCCTCCCCTCCCCCATGACAGAATTTTTATTCCTGCTATGAGATATATGTTTTAATGGAATGGTCCTTATTTGTGTAGTTTAAAATGAACGGCCTGTTCTGTGCCATATAGGCAAAAAATTAATTCACTAAACAAGAACTGTCACTGAAAGATGATGATGCCCCCAAGTGGCACTGATAAATTGTAGATCCTTCAAAACATTTTTTAAACAATTTAACCTCAAGGTCAATGTCATTTAGGGGTCAAGGTCAAAATATTAATGACATCTGAAAGATCTCTCTCAAAAGATTGTGTGCAAACATGAACAAAATCTGTTGAATCTTGCTTTTTTTTAATTTGACCTCAAGATCAAGGTCATACCTCAAGATCAAGGTCATTTAGGTAAAAAAAAATATATGTCATTGAAAATGTCTCTCCCGAAGGGCTGTTGTGTGCAAACATGAACTAAATCTGTTGAGGAATAAGGGAGTCCTGGCCAATATAAAGTATTTTTGACAATTGGACCTTCGAGGTCAAGTCATTCAGGAGTCAAGGTCATATAAATATAGGTCTGTGGGAAGGTCTTATCAAAAGGGGTGTTGTGTTCAAGTGTGAGGTTAATCCATTCACTAACAAGGACGTCATGGGCAATGTTAAAGTTTTTGGATGAACAAGTCAAAAAACGGTATGCCCTCCCTTCTGGGGCATAAAAACGACTACTATATTGTATTAGGAATACAGTTTGAAAATAAAAAGGGAATAATTTTTTAACAATTTGTTCTTAACGAGATGGTAAATTTAATGTAGGTCCAGACAGAGATCAAACCAGCGGCTTAATAATACTTACAGGAAAATTAAATGCACAGTTTCTTCTAGTTTCTATGAGGCGATCTTGTAGTTCTATAATATCTGGTAACAAGGGAACCTGAAATACAAAAAATATATAACAATGTAAGACTGATCTGTCAATAGAGTGAGAATAAGAATAAATTATTCTGACAATATAATGACTTTATATTGTCTATCATGTAAGCAGTAATCCTCCAAATTGGATTTATGCAAGACACCAGACAAATTTTCTTAGAATACAGCAGAGAACTCATGGAAACATTTCTGACATTCAAAATGCCAGTGCCATGTAACATCATAAGAACAAATATTTCCTTGAGGCCGAAACTGGCTTTGTTGTATTTTACATACATCTGAAAAAAAAAAGTGTTATTGTAACTACCTGTTGATCCTTGTTTGGCGACTCTTTCTCAGCATCCTTGTTTTTGTTTTGTTTGTTCTCACTGAGACCAACTTTACATAACTGTTTGAAGAAATCAACTAACCATGACTTCTGCTCATCAGTAAGATATGCTGAAATAAATGAAGGCATTGTTAATTAACTATGCTAATTGTTCTTCTTTAAAATAATTCAAATTAAACCTTATCTCCTGTCTACAAGAACCCAGTTTCTGTTATATCTTGGTTCTGAAAATTTCACCTTAAAGTTCAGGCTGTGATTGTGATTGTCTCTTAGTATTCAAATCAAGCATAAACTAGAATACTGAAAAATTAGATTCCAGTAAAGTCCCTAATTTTAGAATAGTTTACTGCTTTGGCAATAAAGTGAGATTTGTCAAAGATCAATCAAGCCAAGTCTTTAAATGCTTTATACTAAATATTTCTGAAACTTTTGACCTTTTGCAAGAAACAATCTAGGATAGGCATAGTAACAACAATGTCCAACTGCTTTATTCCTGTAATAGTTGTAACTACTTTGTTTTAAGAATTAAACAGACACAATGAATGATGCAACATTTACTGAAATTAAAGAATAGAAAAACAGAGAACAGAAATATCAACCTGAGAAGCCATGGCATAGTTTTCCAATCTCCCTGGCAACAACAGGCAAGGTAACATCCTCCGCCTTCACTGACTGCTGACAGAACTTACACACCAGAGGTATTAATGTCCCTCGACATGTTTCTGTAATGATTTATACAAGTACGTTTAACAGGAAGTAGCATTTTCAATGGAATCCAAACCTTACAGAATGGTTCAAAGACAAAATTTATATCTGCTTCAGAAACTCCCAGATTTGATCCAAAACAGTAAACGACCTTGGAAAGGATATTCATCAGATATCAACATCTTTTTCTACACTCAAGCTCTCATTAGACTAGACAAGAAATCTCCTTCACCAAAAACCGTCTGCACGAACATTTAAAGTACCTGTTCTGTCATAAACAGTCTGAGAATTCTAAAATTGCAGGATATCTGCCTGAATTGCTTAATAAGTCAGTCTAGCATATGGGGTGCCGACAGGAAATTACCAGTTTCCCTTGTTAGAGGCAGACAAGAACAATGACGTGCCAGTGTCTTACAGATACTTAAACAGAAGAGTTACAACATTAAACCTATCATTCTAGGCAGTCTTGTCTCATCAGAAAGCAGACAACACATAAACAAGCAGACATGTAAGCGCTTCTCTGTTATTCTGAACTATTCGGAATTATATTACATAAATACAGACTTCAACTTCAGACTACACTTACTGTGATAGGACTAAGCAATGAACTGTTTCTTTTAAAATTGCCACCTTTTTAGTACATATTTTAAACTCTGAGAAGGGATAAAATTTCTGTTATTTCCCTTAATGGTGGGTTTAGGTTATGAATTTGTGAAGTGGAGAGTTTCATTCTACCAAAGTTCCATGAGATCTCTTTAAATGTTTTATGATACAATGAGAGACAGACCAAAAACAAGTATACCTCACCTATTGTTAGGGCAAATCTTAATGAATGGTTTGTCCTGCTTAAACAAATATGACAAAAAGATTATTAAGATCATTTCTGAATTGGAGCAAACAAGAAAACATGACATGAAATGAATACTAAACCTAGATAGGGTCATAATTTACAAGAAAAACTTGGCAACGTGTCAATGCCATGGGGCAATACTTCAAATTTCATGGACAGTTATTGCTGATTTAATTTTATGTTCACAGTTTGAAAGAACTAAGCATTATCAATAAAGTGTTTTAAATAAACACTGAAATTATACAATACAAAGATTTATACACACTTTTTTTTAAATTGAAGCTTTTAATATCCCACAATAATTATGTTTTAGACTTGTAACTATTTGGCTAAATCATTTTGACTAAAATGTTTTTGGACATCTAAGGTTTAAAAGGTAATTTTGTACTCATTTACTTAAGCTTAATTGCAAAGTAAGTGAGCTAAACATAATATATTGCATTTGAGACACCAAACATGCTGGAACTAATCACCAGCAGAACTACAAGGAAGGAACAATGCTGCCAACATATTCAAGGCTACATGTTATATGGAATGTTTATGAAAGAAACTTTGTCTATAAACACGTAGCTGCTATGACTTGTATTTTTACCTTGAATGTACCTAACCAAAAGTCCAATATCTAAGCTCCTCTATAACAGGTCTGAAGATGAGCTTGTCTTACAAACAGCTGACTTTTTTCCATAAAAAAAAAAAAAACAAAAAAACATTTATTCAAAGTTGTAAAAGGATTACCTTCATCTACTAGTGTAAGAATACTGACAACGGTTTGTAGTCCCGCTATTCGTACATAACTTTCTTCATCATTCGTTAACTCAACTAACTCCGGTAGTATTGCACTTTTGGTGGCTTCCAAGCTAGCAAAAAAAAAAAAAGTCCGAATCATTACCTAAAAAAAATACATGAATGTATAACTATATGAATATATTGCTAAGTTTGAATAAAGAGCATATAGTCTCAAGATGGCTTCTACTGTGTGAATGAACAATATTCTTTGAATCAAAAACATTGCAGAAAAATACAATAAGCTAAAACAGTGTGCTTTGCACTATACAGACTCATGTAAAGAATATAGATTCCATTTATAATCTAAGATTCAACAGATTCATCGAAGAGCTTCAAAGCAGTACAATCTATAAACAATTCTGCTTCAAAGCAACACAATTGATAAACAATTCTGCTTTAAAGCAGAACAATCCATAAACAACCCATGAACAATTTTGCTTTAAAGCAGAACAATCCATAAACAATTCTGCTTTAAAGCATAACAATCCATAAACAATTTTGCTTTAAAGCAGAACAATCTATAAACAATTCTGCTTTAAAGCAGAACAATCAATAAACAATTCTGCTTTAAAGCAGAACAATCTATAAACAATCCATAAACAATTTTGCTTTAAAACAGAACAATCTATAAACAATTCTGCTTTAAAGCAGAATGATCTATAAACAATCCATAAACAATTCTGCTTTAACACAGAACAATCTATAAACAATTCTGCTTTAAAGCAGAACGATCTATAAACAATCTATAAACAATTCTGCTTTAAAACAGAACAATCTATAAACAATTCTGCTTTAAAACAAAACGATCTATAAACAATCCATAAACAATTCTGCTATAAACAATTCTGCTTTAAAACAGAACAATCTTTAAAAGCAAAACGATCTATAAACAATTCTGTATCAAAGACTGAATACTGAAGATGATTCTATTCAACAATATTCAAATCAGTGACAGAGCAAAAAGCTGAATAATTCTGTTAACAGAAGTCTAATAGCCATTTACTGAATCTATAGGGCTACCAAATTTTAGTTATCAGTAAACTGCTTTTTCTGAAGATGAGAACCCAGTAACATTTAAACTTGAACACGGAAAAACATACCCAAGACCCCTAGAAACTGGGTCCAGCTGCAAACACATGCAGCCTCTAACTTCATACTCCACATCTTGACACAGTGACTGTACTATTGGCAGTATCTCTTTCTTGATCCTGAAATAAGGAAATTTCTGTCCACAAAATTTGCTATAGCTTGTTTGGATTTAAGAACCTACTGGGAATGTGACTGGCCTTCAAAATGGAAGCAGATTCTGTGTCAATCTGATCAAATTATTTGAAATCCCACAACTGTTTGTTTTGGCATTATAAAGTAAAACAAGGTATTCCACTTTTATTACTCTTGCTTAGCATTTTGTAGAGGGAAATGTATGCATTCTTTAAAATTCAAACAGAATGGAAAGTTTGGAAAAGATGACAATGTCACTGTCTCTACTTTTAAACCTTACTTTACTTTCTTATCTTTCACTCAAAAAACTTTGAAATTCCCTAGAGAATAGATGCTTTCTTGGGCAATGTGTCAATACTTACACAAAGGGTTCAAATCTTGTTGCAATTTTCCCAAGTATTTTACAACAAGACAATCTTGTCTGAACAGGCTGCGATAACTGTCCTTTCTCTATTGCTATTGACAGAATCTGCAATAAATAAAAGCCGACATTTAAAATTTGCTATTTCATGATTTTCAAAGTCAGAGAAAAATCTACAAGTCATACCATTATAAATAAGTAATTATAATGCTGTAAAATACTCCTCCTATAAATGTAAATTAAACACTTGAAAAAACTCTGTTTTAAAAGCATTATTTCTAATCTTCAAACACAATACTTTTTAATGTCATTAGAGCCTCTATTATTTTGAATGAATTTTTAACATGTCATGCATTCCCTAATCCAAACTCTTATACATTCAAAATGGCAGCAATGAATCAATTTATACAACATGACAAATTTCTGTTGTTGGAATTGACATTTAAACAATTCTTGCCAGAGTTTCAATGTTTCTAAATTGAACAATAGGCTGCCAACTTGTAACAAAACCTTTCACAAACTACCGGTAATATAACAGCATAATGCAATTATCTTCAAAATAAAAGAAAGAATTAGACAATGCTGCAAGCTGAAGTTTCTGAAAAACATCTGATTCCCAGAGTGGGTGCAACAATAACCAAATGGCCGAAGTTTGAACAAACTTGGTAGAGGTCTGCTAAACAACGCTACACACCAAATATCAGAGCTGTAGGCCTGGTGGTTTTAGACAAGAAGATTTTTGAAGTTCTTCATTCTTGTTGCCATAGCAAACAAAGTCCTACATGGAATGGAATTCTCTGAACAACTTTGGTAGAGTCTCATGCAAGGACATCCCTGAGAAGTTTTATCAACTTTGACCTTGTGTTTAGGAGAAGATGCACCGTGTCTGACTGGGATCAAAGAATGCTCTATGTGCTGACACCTATTGCTGAGTAAGTTTTGCTGCTGCCAGAGAAATCACTAATGTATCTTTCCCTTATATTTTCTTGAAATGTTATCTTTTAACAGCCACTCAAACTCACATTAAGCCTAACTTTATTCCAAACGTGTTAATTTAAATTCTGGCAAGGGCAGAGTCTAAAAATTTATACAGTCTGGCTAGATACATAAATACATAAAAACTGCGTCTAGTGAAGTTAAAACTGAATTTCTTAGGACCGTATTTCTGTATTTATGACTTTCTTGGGACATTATGCTATCAAATGACCTAGTTGCCAGCCAGACTGGCTACTCATACCTCCTTTTTGATGATATCTTTAGGCAGCAGATCAATAACATCTAGCAATGTCTCCAACCAGGCATTGGCAATATCTGTAATGACAAAATCATGTTCATGTAAGACTTCCTTTACAGCAGAACACAATATTTCCACCTACACTATGGTCTACAGCTTTCTTCACTTACTACAAACTCTGCTGTATGTAATTCAATTTTCTCCTCTTACTGTAAACTGTTGAAAATGTAAGCCAGAAGTTTAAATATTGGAGTGGGCTTCAACTTCTATGTCAGTATGTCAGATAGTGCACTTTTCAAGTTTTCCGGTTGGTGTAGTTAAAATTTTTCCCATAAACAAACAGTGACTGATTATTCTGTCAGACACAATGTTTGTTTTGCAGTTAATTGATGCTGAATCAGGAACAGTTATTGACAAGATAAATACAGCAGATGTTTTCTAGCTAAATCAGCTTATATTTACACCAAAGGTGTACCGGGAAACATCAGTTTTGTTTGAATTTGATTTCAAACCAGAAATGAGAAAACATCACTCTAGGCTACATTATGGTGCAAGTAAATGTTCAGCTTCAGCAAAAGACTTTTTAATCTAAACATTTATTAAAGTCTGGAGATAATTTATTTGATTTTCATTAATAACTTAAACACCTATACATTATAGGCAACCTAAATAAATTATAGCATTAATAACATATAGGATTTAAATGCTAGGAAAAATGAGTGTCGATGTTAAACTATCTTATTACAATCTGCCTTTGACTAAATAAACAACATGAAAAAAATTAAATAATTTCCCATTTATTTCTGAGGGGTAAATGTATAAAAAACTGAAGTGCTATAGAATGAAGAAGCAGAGATAATTTGTTTGCATTCCCACTTTTATCATGTATATTTTTACCTTTATGTGTGGTTGGGATGGAACAAAAACACTAAGATAAAAATCTCATGGTTGGAATACAAAACGATTTGATGAAGATCCCATGTTAGGCTCCAGTCTTTAAATGTTTTTAAAAGTTTTTACTGAAAGTTTCTTGGCTTTAAACCAAAGTTTTGACATACAGCAGGAAGTTTTTTTCTCAAATTTCCTTGTTCAAAATACATGCCAAAATTGGAATTTTACTATGAGAATGAAGCGCTGGGGAATGATATAGTACAAAGCAAATAATTTCAGGAATGTGACTAGTTTTTTAATGGGAATGAAAAACAGAAAGGCAAAGCTAGCCAATAAAAAGCAAATGACACTGCAAACTATTGCATTATCTAATAACCTATTATTAAGAAAATTGCCAGTGCAATATTTACTTCTGAAATACCTAGGAGAATGGTATTCAATTCTCTGTAAGCACCAATTAAATGGAATAATGTGGACAAAAAATGCAGTCATGTAATTTGTTTATTTTCTTGCACAAGTTAATAAAAATTCTTCTCCGGAAACCAATCTAATTACATTGGTTGGTATCTAAGCAATCTGTAAGCAGACTCTTGAAACTGCTACCTAATCTGATGTTTCAGAAGATACAGAGAGAAAACAAACCTTCAGTCAAATAAATGATAATCAAACTGACAACCTGCCAGCCCAAAAAGGTCTATAGAGAGATAAGATGTAAGTTGACACTGTTCCCTTTACTCTCACTATAATGAAACTATCTAAATTCTGGCACCAAGTATGATTTACAGTGTTGGACTTGAAACAAACACTATAACAAAGTGAACAAGAAATTTCCATTTTTTTTTCCTACGACACAAAGACTGAAGATGGCAAGGAAAGTTGCATTCTTACACTAATGCTCTTAAGATATGTCAAGGTCACTAACACTTATAATACAACTCATTTGCTTCTCAGCTAAAATTAACCCTTTATGCAATTCGAAAGATACAAAGCAGACACAGTTACATCTCATACTAGAACAGTCACTGAATGTGACAGATACTCCCAAAAACCTGAAATGATCCAGCAGACTTTCATCGAATTATTCTTCTGCAAATTATTATTACATGCTTTGAATGACTATCATCTTTATTTGATATCCCCTGTATACCTACCCAATGACCAACAGTAGTTTGCAACAAACTTTAAATGTGAGAGAAAAGTTGATTTTCAATGGTAGATAACTCTAGAATGCCTTGAAGAATGCATGTGAAAATATGTCTTGCACAGCTACACTTTTCTATTGATAACATGTGCCAAGTATTATTCCAATGCATTGAAAACTTGAAGAACAGCTTGCAACACAAACTTCATTCTTCAATGCAAATCTGCACTGAAAAAAGGAAAACTTAAATGGGAGATAACTTTGGAATGCCCTAAGGGATGCAAGTGGAAAGTTTGATTTCTCTCAACTTAAAAACTAAAAAGACTAGTTTATGACACAAACTTTGTATGTCAAATGTGACAGACTGACAGACTGACCAATCAACACAGTGATTCATGCATACCCACCTCAAACTTCATTTGCAGAAGTAAAATTACCCAGATATGACCTTGACTGAGCAGGGTAAATTATGTGATATGTTTACAGCGTGGAAATGGTGCATGCGAAATACATATTTATAACTATGACAGAAATAATATTTCACTAAGAAACAAGAAAAGAAAATTCAAAGGTCTGACCATTCCAGAGCACAGTGTCAATTAAACTCTGAAAAACCTTGCTAATAAAGCAAACAAAAGCAAGATTTCTTGAGCTGCACTCAATCTTTCTATGATGAACTATGTCTACACAAGATTTGTGGTTTTCAATAATTCAAACAATGTACATAAATGGAAATTCTTAACATTCACATCATTTCTATGTATTTACAATGATACAACCATACTCAAATAATTGAGTGACTAGTTGAAATTATAAGGCAAAAGGGAAACACCATCTGACAATATATTTCTTTTTATGTATAAAAATAAGCAGCACAAAAGAGAAGAAAAATCATAAAAGATTTTCTTTACAGAAACTTTCTGGCATATATCTGAAAAAGTCTGTGTTTTTTTTCAGTGAAGAAGAGGAACATATGTTAACACTTCAGAATCGACATCTGTTCTTATGTTCAACCCATTCATCTAAAACAACACCCCTTAACATAAAAAGTATGGCATAATGATTTTAAAATTACACATACAAGACTTATGCCATAAGTTACGAATCTGCCAACTGTTTCTACATGTGACATTGATAAAAGCTAATTGACAGCAATTTCTGTCAATAGAACAAGTGTTTTGAGTGACTGGACATAGTAATAGCATACAGTATCAACAGTAAGAAAGTACTGTATCACAATATTCTGGTTCCTGCAATACTAACTCGAGAACGTCTTGACAAATCAAATATGCCTCAGATACAACTTGAGTACAAATCTAGTTTCTGACTGTAGTAACAATACTGTTCAAAACAAATTATTTTCGCATAAACTATGACCAACTGAACCTTGAAAAAAAAAACTACTTAAAACAATATACAAATGAAGTGAATTTAAAGGGTTATCATAGATGCATAAATGCAAGGCTTCTTAAATAGCAACATTTAAGTTTAAATATAAACCTCACTCTACCAAGCAGAGAATTAAAAATTGTCTCTACATTTACCACATTACAATCACAAAGAATTCTACTAATATACCCAAAGGGAAAGCAAAAATTGGCACAAATCTAAGAAACTTTGGCACCCTAAACTATGTAACAGTATGAGCATGGAAAAAAAAAGCACTTTGATTACCCCAGTCTCGCACTGTAATGAAATAATGAAAAGGAATCAGTGTAAATTGCCTGGCACTGTAATAAAACCAGATCAGTGTATATTTTCTTACATTACCTAGCACAGGTAGCATTATGTGATTAGCAACATGTTATGGTCTTCATAACATCAACTCAATCAACAAAATATATAAGAATGTTGTTATTTTCTTCTTTCTCACATATCAGACCTCCTTGTAAAGTATGTGTAACCTTGGAAATTCATAGTCTGACCTCCATGGTACCTTAATATTCAATTATCACTACACTGCCTCTGATGAATGGAGAGTAATGTAATGGGTTGGACGTAGATATCAGACTGGGTATTAGACAATATGGAAACTACACACATGCAGACCATGTCTTGTTCACTTTATATATGATTTCTGGAGTCAGAAAAGTGACACTTTCTTTATCTTCAACTAAATATGTTTCAGACTAGATTCAGTGGAACACTTGTGTCGCCCTTGGGTACTCTGTTAGAATAACTAAAAAGGTAAACAAGAGGAGGGCGGACTGGTTTGGGGATCGGATAGGGAGTCATGTACCTATGTATTATAAAAAAAAAAAAATTGGGCCCAGGGGCGGCGGGTTGGGGGGGATTGAGGGTGGATGTGGATGTGGGGGGTAAAAAAAATGGGGGAGGGGGGGATTGAGGGTGGATGTGGATGTGGGGGGTAAAAAAAATGGTGGGGGGGGAGGGGGGAGTACTTACCCATCTCATGTCAGTTAATATTTAATTTCTAGGCTTAAGAAGTTTTTTTCCTATATATAAGTATAAGCAAAATCAAGTGACCCCTGGGGGTGGTGCTAACTGTGACCCCAGGGACATGGGTACCAACAATCTTTGCAGGGGTCTTGCTGGTGATCAAGTATTCCAAGTTTGAATGGAATATCCTTGACACTTTTTGAGACATGGACATAAAGAAAAAGGAAGAAATTTTATCTTGAAAAAGGGGCACAACATTGCAAAAATAAATTTGAGGGTTATCTGCCCTTGAGAAATGGTGTTGTCTTAAGTGATACAATTGTTAGCATTACAACTGGAAAGTTTGATGAAGAAACATTAAGAAATGGCATAGTTATAGCCAATGTTAAGTTTTCATGACAAAATCCAAGTACAAAAAGGGGCATAACTCTGTCAATTGATACCTTGACCTACACATTTTGGCATCATCACAACCCTGTTGTCGTAAGCAATATAATTTGGAAGTTTGATGTTGAAATGTTAAAAAATGGCAAAGTTATTCCCAACGTTAAGTTTTCATGACAAAATCCATGTATAAAAAGGGGCATAACTCTGTCAAATGTGAGCTTGACCTAGAAATTTAAGCATCAACCCGACCCTGATGTCATAAGCAATACAATTTGAAAGTTTGATAAGATAATGTTTAGAAATGGCAAAGTTATAGCCAACGTTAAGTTTTCGTGACGGACCGCCGGACCGCCAGACCGACGGACAAAGCGATCCCTATGTATCACCTTTTCTTCGAAAGGGCGACACAATAAAAGATGCAGGTATATACAGCTGTGCTATAACTGCAGGATTCACTAGATGTAGCATGGTGTGCACTTCTTGACCTTAATGCATGGTAAACTGACATCACTACTTAACATTGTGGTAAAAATGATTTACAGCAGTTTGTCCTGTTTATGTGATTGTGTGACTTCAGAATACAGCCTGGTGCAAATATAATAACATAATTATATAGCATATCCGCTTTGATATTTTACAAATGAGAGGTCATAATTATCTGAAACTTTCATGGTCACAGTAAGTTTTCATGAAGAGTCTGACCAAGGTCTGAACAGTCTAAATGGTTTATAAAAGTATTTATTAAATAACTAAATATTATAAGCCCAATAAAACGGCACAGACCATGTACAATATTACTATGGCCTCATCTATAACAGGGCCAATGAATATCTATATCAATCAGCGGCCCTGGGCCGGAAAGTGATATAGATATAAAGCCTGCATTTTGAGAGATTTCATTGGCTGATTACACAGGGCCAAAATCAGATATAGAATCGCTGCAGCCAGATCGGGGAAACGGCAGCCATTTTGTTTTATGCGTTGACAGCTTGCATATTAATTAGTGTTTGAACTTGGGACCGTTTCTTCAAATTTATATTTATTTATATATATTTATACTTCTGTTAGTAGTGTTTAACCACATTTGCTAAATTTACGACGTGACAATTTCACAAAATAACAAGCGTTTACTTAACGTGGATTTGTTGTCTGGGAAAATGTTGAGCGGTGAGGCAATGCTTGAGTGTTAAGTTTAATTACAAGTAGTTATTTATTAAAATTGTCAATAAATAATTGATTTGAAATTGGCACTGTTATTTGTTCTTGAGACAGTGCCAATATCAAATCACTTATTTATTAACATATAGTACTAAGTGACATAACCCATACCACAATTGGTGACAGCAACAAAAAATGGAGCAAGTTTTCCTCAAACATGTGTGTCATAAATTCAATTAAGTTTTAATGTCACTATGATATCAAACTTTCTAATTATAAATCAGTTTTTATACATCAATTATACATGACAGATTTTGACTTGCCTCTTTCAAGCAGTTTGCTACTATTAAATTTAATTACAGAAATCAAGACTGCAGTATGCCTTCATTTACCGGGGTACTTCCATGTTAACTTGCCAAGCTGACATGCTTACTATAGTGAAATAACACTCAAATCTTTAATGCCAGGGTATAATTATCAACAACCTGTACTAATGAATGCTAATCATTTTTACAAATATTATTGTATAAATAGAACCAATAGAAAGTATTGTTTGTTATTCATCTTGAAAGAGGGTAAACCTTGTCATATATCTAAAATGGGTGTTATCAATATCTCCTATTGTAAATAAACTTAGGATCATATGTTGAATAATGACTGAAAAAATTAGCATAACTTAACAAACTTAACAAAAAAGACTTTTGAAAAATATGAGCTTTATTATTTCATAAGACACAAAAGAAAAGTGAAATATTCATTTCAATTTTATTCCTTATCTAAGGTAAGTAACTGAACAATAGCCAGGGTAGGTATGTTTTATTATTTATTTTTTTCTGATCAGGTTCTTTGAATAATTGCTTAAGTGGAAAGTAGTTGCATCTGAAGCAGGCAGTTTACCTATCCATCAATCCTTAGACCAGTAGTAGATCCCATACCTCTGTAAGTAACTGCATACTTTCTCCAAGTTAAAAGACAATGACCATGAGTTTTAAAGAAAGGATGATCACTCGGATGCAAATGACAGATGCAGGGAACTAACTAATTTAACCCTGTCAACCTATACCTGAATATTGGCCTTATCACAGGGTGGCCATACCACGTGGTATATGATGTCATATAGACAATCGCGGGCACCATTTTTTTGACTCAATTCAGAGGAGAAAACTGCTGTGTATTTTATTTCTACATCAATATAAAGGGGGCATAGCGCATGCAAAGCGGAAAATTGTGCCCTACATACAGGCCCTAATTTTTCTTTTGCCAGATGTACAGTTTTTCTTAACATTCGGGAAATAAATAGTTCTTAACAATATGTTTGCTATCGCCAAAAGCCAATCAGTTTTAAAAATAATATTCCACTTCGCATGCTATATATACCATTAAAATTGATGAAGAAATAAAATGCTAACAGCAGTTTTCTCCTCCATATTGAGCTCGTGACAGCCTAAATGACATCATATACCACGTGGTATGGCCACCCTGTATCAACATGGTTTGATCTGAAAAAATACTAAAGGTCATTATATAATTTAATAAATGAAAATTATCTGGAATGAGAATAAGCCTCACCTGAAATAAAAATAATTTGAACTTGAAAACTCACATAGGATGAAATGAGGGAAGATACTTTGTATAAGGCAAAAGTTACCTGGATCTTTGTTGTCTACACTGGACAGTATGGTCTGTAGGAATGTTGACGCATAGTTCTGTACAGGAACAAGGTCTTTACGTAAGATCTGTACAAATGCTGATGATGCAGCCAGTTGCATGTCCGCCTGGGCAACATGGAGCACTTCCTGCCAGAAGAAATATATAAGCCATTTAAAAAACTAAGATCTACTAAATGAGTGATGTAATCAAGACATTCGAAGTATTAGGGCACACAGTGGCTGTCAACAGTTTCTCTTTGCAGGCAGAGGAATATCTAATTGACTGGTATCCATCTTCACTAATCTGCAGCTGCCTCATCAGTTATAAAACAAGACCTGTCTGCAGACAGCATGCTCCACTTTTCTCAGTGCTGGATAATAATTTTAAGTCAAGTCAAACAAAAGGCCCAAGTGAAAAAAATTTGAGTGGGGGAGGGCAAGTACCTAGTCATATAAGAAGGAAAAAAAAAAAGAGATTAAGATTAAGGGGGGGTCCCCATGCAGAGTGGGGTGGGGGAAGTACTTACCCATCCTATGTAAGTTAATACTTTATTTCTACGCTTAAAAGTTTTTTTCCTATATATAAGTATAAGCAAAATCAAGTGACCCCTGGGGTGGGGCTAACTTTGACCCCAGGGACATGGGTACCAACAATCTTTGCAGGGATTTTGCTGTAATCAAGTATTCCAAGTTTGAATGGAATGTCTTTGACACTTTCTGAGAAATGGACATAACAACAAGAGGGCCATGATGGCCCTGAATCGCTCACCTGATAGACCATGAAACGATATTGTAGACATAATGAGGAGAGAATTGGTGAAAGAAGGGCATGTGTCCACACTTGCTGATTGGTGAAGTTTTAACTTTACATGAACTGTTTTAATAATTTCCAGTTTACCTCATTTCATCTAGATGATAAATACATGGAAAATGTTAACATTTCAAAGTCATTAGACTTTCGATACATTTTTTTTTTCTTTGTAAGTTAACATGAAACTATTGTATGAAGTACAAATTGAAATATGGATATCTGAAACAGGTGTAATGTTTTCATTTTGGCTGAAGGTAGTTTCCTTCAGAAATGTACAGTCTAGAAGTGACTTTTGTGTTAGGGTATATGCTATTTTGAGACAGTATTTAAGTTACATAATGGTATGCAGTTAACCTGTGTTGGTAAATTCTGTACCAGTACAGAATTTGAGAGCACGTTATGACACACAAGATAGGTGATCCACAGACCATGGACTGTACGTACTGAACTCAGCAGTTGGGAAGACCGAAGCAAACTTTGCAGACTAAGATCAGATGGCTATATAAACTATATATAAAATGAATTGACTATGGGGCGGGGTCAATTTGACCCCGGGGATCATGATTTGAGCAAACTTGGTTAAGGTCTACTAGGTCATGCTACATGCAAAATTTCTAAGCTCTAGGCTTTCTGGTTCTGGAGTAGAAGATTTTTTGAAGTTTTTCCTATATAAACTCTATATAAAATAAACTGACCCCCAGGCGGGGTCAATTTGACCCCGGGGATCATGATTTGAGCAAACTTGGTAGAAGTCTACTAGTTAATGCTACATGCAAAATATCTAAGCTCCAGGCCTGCAGTTCTGGAGAAGAAGATTTTTGAAGTTTTTCCTATATAAACTATATATAAAATGAATTGACTATGGGGCGGGGTCAATTTGACCCCGGGGATCATGATTTAAGCAAACTTGGTAAAGGTCTACTAGGTAATGCTACATGCAAAATATCTAAGCTCCAGGCTTTGTGGTTCTGGAGAAGAAGATTTTTGAAGTTTTTCCTATATAAACTCTATATAAAATCAATTGACCCCCGGGCGGGGTCAACTTGACCCCGGGGATCATGATTTGAGCAAACTTGGTAGAAGTCTACTAGGTAATGCTACATGCAAAATATCTAAGCTCCAGGCTTTGTGGTTCTGGAGAAGAAGATTTTTGAAGTTTTTCCTATATAAACTCTATATAAAATCAATTGACCCCCGGGGCGGGGTCAATCTGACCCCGGGGATCATGATTTGAGCAAACTTGGTTAAGGTCTACTTGGTTATGCTACATGCAAAATATCTAAGCTCTAGCCTTTGTGGTTCTGGAGAAGAAGATTTTTGAAGTTTTTCCTATATAAACTCTATATAAAATTAACTGACCCCCGGGCGGGATCAACTTGACCCCGGGGATCATGATTTGAGCAAACTTGGTAGAAGTCTACTAGTTAATGCTACATGCAAAATATCTAAGCGCCAGGCTTTGTGGTTCTGGAGAAGAAGATTTTTGAAGTTTTTCCTATATAAATTCTAAGTAAAATCTATTTACCCCCGGGGCTGAACCAGTTTGACCCCGGAAGTCATGATTTGAGCGAACTTGACAGAGGTCCCCTAGATGATGCTTCATACCAAATATGAAAGCTCTGGGCCTTGTTATTTCAGACAAGAAGATTTTTGAAATTTCCATTTTAAAAACACCTTTTAGGGCCTCACAGCCATATTGTGCATTGGACCGGAACCATTTGAGCAAACTTGGTAAAGGGACATCTAAGGACCATTAGTATGAAGTTATTTTAAAATTGGGCCAGGGGTTTAGGAGGAGATGTCATTTAAAGAAAATGTTGACGACGGACGACGGACGCCGGACACAAGGGTATCCTAATAGCTCACTCTGTCACTGCGTGACAGGTGAGCTAAAAAGGCTATCCAAGAAATTTTAAGTTGAAAAAGGGGCATAACTTAATAAATTTGAGGGTTATCTGCCTTTGAGAAATAGTGTCGCATTTTGATAGTGAACATGTACTCCTAATTTGAAGTAAATAGCTTTGATAGTTTCTGAGAGATGGACCTTAACAAAAAGGTTAACCAACGCCAACAAGGGGGTCATGACAATAGCTTCACTTTTTTTCTTCGAAAAGTGGAGCTTAAAATGGCATCAGATTAAATCAAAATTGCTGAAGACTATAGGTTCTGCATAAAATGCTAATGTAAGCATTACATGGCCTTTACATTGTGCATAGAAAAGCATGCTTTTTAATAGTACAGTAAACAGAATGAAGGTCTGACAGACTACAATCCTTTCAATATGACTTTAAGCGTGCAGTATTTTACTCAAAATACCACTCAATGTTTTCTTTTAAAGTTAAATGACAGCTCCTTGGTAAGTTATGATATTAAAGAACCAAAGGTAGGCATAAGAAGCAAGCAACTTTAGCTACTGAAAATGATTTGTCAATGGTGGCATGGTTCAACTAGTTTTCAAGAGACAGTTAAAACTTTAAAATTGCCCAACTGTTCTATTTAAAAGGTGGTCAAATTCTTTTACTATAAATCATTCTGGTATCCTCATTTGCATTCAACCCCAAGATTTTGTCTGCATACAAAAAGGAATGAAATTAATCAAATCAATTCATGTGTTGAACTGATCAATTATATTTAGATTTTTTTTAAAATACTCATTAAATACCCCAAAAATATCCTGAAATCTTTGCCTATCTAGGACTAGATGTCTGAATGATTGATGGCACTGGGGAGTAAACAAATACTTCTGTAACCTTGTAGGTTACCAAAATAAAAGAAGCATCTACACATCTTTAAATATACCTGGCCTACTTTCAAAAAAAGGATTAATAACTTTATGCAGTAACTGTATGTATATGGAAATATTGGATTAATAAATATAATCTAAATAAATTGTTCGGTAAATATTGACAGAACAGTTACGAGTGCGTAAAGGTCTAGAAGCATTTTGTTTCTCAATTTCTGTAAACAGGCAAAGTCAAAACAGCTGCAATGCAAATATGCAAAAAAGTCTATGCCGAATAAAAAGATTCAGCTTACTACTTAAGACCTTGACCTTTGTCACAGAAACTAGAATTAAAACATTTTTTTTCACAATTTTAAATAATGATTCTGTATCTGATCAATTTGAATTTTTAGAATTGAATATGGTATTTGAACAAACTTTGTACATATATTTGAGAAGGAACGAAAAGGTCATGTAGTTTTAGGGCTAATGGAACTAATTCTTGATAAAAGAAAATTGTTAAATGGTACAATGAATAACCTAATTCTATAGTAGAAAATAGCAATAGATATAGCTATTAGATTTCTAAAAAATATAACATAGATTATTGAAAAATTTAACAAAGACGTAATATTTTCCAAAAGGAAAAGCTAATAATTTTTTGCTTCTGCTTGGGATAATTATTCACATGCCTGCAAACATTGCCAACTGCTCACATAATTGAGAACAATATCTGTCCTGAATAAAGTTTTACCTTGTGACAATGCAGTTCAATTTTCCCTACCCATTTTTCAAAGCTGGTATTGACTTCATTGTAAAAAATAATTAAACTTTTGAACTAGAATGTTTGTTAAATATATAAGTGCAAATTAAATGGATTAGAATGAGCACAGTGCTCTATTTTAACAGATAAAAGAATTCAGCCAGTTATAAACCATTCTTTCCAGCAGTCTTGTTAAATGATTTTTTCTTCAACTTTAGGTCTATCGGAGAATATATAAATATTTTAACAGACAAATCTAGCATCTAGTTTGGTTCTGCTCAATCCTTTTAATAATACTGCAGTTGCGTAAAAAAAAGATGGGTTATTTTCTGAATTATCATTTCCAGGGAATATCGGTGACTCTGAAACACTGACTTTCAATATTCTTTTCTGAAGAGCCTCATTTATTTATAAGCAAAATTTTTTCAACTGGAAATGGAATTCGTAATTGCTTTATAGGATATACTTTTTCATTGCTTGTCTTTCAACAAGTTGTTAAGGGAACAAAGAATTCTGTCACAGTATGGCATAATTTTGTTCTATAGCAATTTGCTTAATCATATTTCAACAGTAAAAAGTGGCACTCAAGTCAAAGACTTTAAATCAGGAAGGGGTTACAGACGTAACAGACATTGTCAAATTAGCAATCTATACCTGGTAGATGCAAACACTGACTCATTCCATCTATTTCACCTACCCTGACTTTAGGGACCACCCTTCGCATACAGTCGGCATGGCTGTCTTTAAGGAGATCTGGTAGATTATTGATAACACTGATACGCTGAACCTCTTGACCAGAACTGAAAAACAACAACAATAATCTGACTCTGTCTAAATATTTTCAGAAGAAAATAATGTATTAAGAATGTCAGTGGCTGGAAGAAACATGCCACTTTGTCTGAATTGTATCTAAAATTTCACATAAAAAATCTGATTAAGTGATATTTATAACAAATTACAGTGCAGAAAAATAGCAAATACACATGAACAGACAAATGGCTCACCACTGAAAGAAAAAGTTGTCATACACATCAATTGATAGACCAAATTTTTAAAACATGCAAGACTAAGTTTGGGCATATTTTTCAGCATTAGATTTGATACTGTTCTTTCAATGAGCAAAAATAATATGCAACAGTAAAATTCAACTTTATTTTCCTCCATTAATACTGTGTCCATCATCCAGCTGATGTGACCATTTGAAGAAAGCCCACATGACCTAATCAAAGCTCACACTTTAGTGTCAAAAAGTCCCAGATAACGAGGCATTTGCATGACAATTAAATAAGGCTTCTGATTGTGCAATATATCGGCAATCAAAATACTTCAACAGTTTGATGATAAAAGCTCAGCTAATAAAAAGAATGTGGAATGAATGAAAAATGGTAATCAATCTGAGAACCCTGGGATACAATAATATAATCAATAAAAGTCAACAGATTTGAAATCTGAATCAAAAGTTCCTCTCCATATGAGATTTATTCATAAAATCAGTTCTGGTTTCCATCACCAATCTTGGTCTGTGAGAACTGTGGCAAGCTGTATATTGCATAACAGAAGTCAGTACAGAAGAAATTATTCATTCGAATGAACTATGAAGCAATGAAGTTCACAATGAAAAGAAAATGAAATCATGGTTTTTCTTTAAATATCGATCTATTAAAAAAAGAACTCAGGAAAGTCATTTGGAATTCATAAATAAGAACTGCTAATGAAACAGATATTCTGGCCAGTTTACACACAATCACTTATCATGACCGGGTATGAATTGATAGCCACTTTGTTGCATTTTTTTATTCAACCAATCTAGCCTTTCCCTATGTTAACAGATGTCCTACAGTAAAAACTTGTCAATGCTATCACACTGTCACACCTTTCAGTCAAAACCTGCTAGAGCTAATGCCAGTGTAATTTACCAACAATGCCATGCAAGTGTCAATACACAGACAATTCCATAGCAGTTTGATTACCCATAATTCCATCCCTTAGAGATTACCCACAATGCCAATGAAAAATTCTAGAAATGGTGGTTTATTTTAGAGAAATCTTCACAGAACTGCAAATTCCTCCATTATTGCACTGCACTAAATTAATTTGACTGTGAGTAATAAATAATGACCAGATGTCACAAACAAAATCAATGACAATGATATTCTAGAGTTTTCAATTAAATATTTGGCACCAAAATACCAAAATGATTATTAGAGGAAACCCTTGCAATTACAGTTTTTACTCCGAATTCAAGTACCAACACTTGTATAATAAGTTCACTCAAAGCTGCCTGCAAAAATCTCCTCAGTGAATAATTATTGTCATATTATTATATAATTATTCTGAAGTAAAATATTCTTTTCTTTTCTAATGTACATGTACTATGCACTGATGTGAATAAAATGTGGAGCAAATAAAGAAAATAATTTATAGTCAGAGAGAGCTGATTGCAATTTATTTGTCAAACAAATGTCCCTCTTTTGAAAAACATCAATGGTGCTTTTATTTAAAGTGTTATGACAACAGAGCCTTTTCTCACAAGATGACTAATGTACGGTCTCTAAAGCTATTTCATGCATTTTGGTCATATTTCACAGTTGACATTTTCTTCAATTATCAAGTAATTTGTCCTTAAAAGATGAGTGACTAACCAGGCCCCTGTGGTTTATTTTGAATGAATTAATTTCACTCCAATGCAAAGCAAATAATGATTGTGCACAAATGTGAACTTGACACCATTTGTGCACTTGTGTAGGAACAACAGTTATGGCCCTCTATCTAGTTAGGAAAGGGATGGAAGATTATCCACTAGGAACAGGGTGTCCCCTCTTGAAGACTTTATTTCAAAATGTCAGATATACTGTAAAATATCCTCTTACAGAATACCAAATAATTGATACCTCTTGGAGTAGACTGGTTTCAAGCCCATCAATTAATGCTATTCCATATTAATGTTATGCTAAGTGACTATTAAGTCCCTTTCAAACTACAGATTTATCTTTTCTTGGTTGGATTTACAGGGTTATATGAATGCTAGCAGAGGAAAAAATGTTGCTATTAGAGAGGTAAAATATTTAATATATCAATGCAATAACATAAATAGAAAAGGTTCATACAGCCTGCATCTAAGCTACTCTTGGAGCTAATAACCATAAATTAGTCAAGGGCAATAACTCTTATGACATACATGAAGAGAAATTAAAACTGTACAAGTGCAAATCTTCACTAAAAATCTAAACGATAGGATTGTTGACAGAATTATAGCACCAGACTTTTTTTAAGAAAATTAATTTCAAATGCTACAGTATGTATAAAAGCCTGAATTTTTGGACATGGGATAAAGAACAAGTCAGCAAGTTATTTTTAGATTCATCTACAGTGCCAGTGCAAATAAATAGCCCAGGAACCACTGATTCTTGACCATAAAAACTCACTTCTCAGAAAGAGCTTGAGAGGAAATCTAAAACAATGAAGGTAGGTCGACCACAAAACTGATAAAAGAAGACCACCTTCTGGAAACAACATAATCACAAAACCAAACAAGCAAACTTATGTACCAATAATCACCATACAGATACTATCTGCTATAACAATCAAAGTAAGTTCCAAGACATACTGAAAATATCTCTTGTACTGTACTTTCTTTGTATGACATGTAGCATCTATGTATGCATTGCCATAATGTAGCTGAATTGTCATAATACAGAATTTATATCAGCCAGCAAACCACAAACATAAATCATTTAACAAAGAGGTAGAAAGGAATCTGGATTACCCTCCTTGAATGTTATACAGTGTAAACAATATCAGATCAAAGCCAAATACAAGAGAATTTGTTCACATAGGAGGTAAAATTCTCAGAAAATGGCTTTCAGTAATCCCTTTATACAATCAAGGATGACATTTGGAACACACATCAAAAGGAGTTTATTTCTCCCTGAAGAACCACTACAATGTTACAATGCATTTCAACAGTGTGATCAATATCACACACAAAGCAATTGAACAATTTTGTACAGGCCAAAAAAACTGTGATAACCTCAACAACTTGTTGACAAGTTTTACATAAAAACTGGGGACAAATAAGCCATAAAAAATTTCATTATGAACTGCTGAATTACAACTAGAATATAAGTCATCAATATGAAACCTTATATATTAATTCTTCTTACTATATAATGCAGGTGCCACTAACTCACTATTTTTCATGACAACTTCAGTTTTCTATAGTTTTTGCTTTTTACCAAAATTGTAATCTTGGAAAGACATTTATCTCTATTTCGATCAGAATGTAATATAATTTATGAACTGATCTGTCTTTCCTGTTTTTGCATTTTCCTTGACTTTTGTCCAAGTGACAAATGCAGATTCAGGGATAAACCTATTTTCAGTCTTGTAAAAGCACAGATTAAGGAAAAGTTGTGATAGAAAAAACACATACTCTAAGCTAACACCATTACAAGAAAAAAAATCCCTCTACTGAAACTGAAACTATCAATTTTTCAACAGATCTAGACAGAAGTATTCAGATCTCTTGTCTTCTAACAAGATTTGTTTCCTGTAGAAGATGAATGGTCAGAAACCTTCAATGATGTTTGTGTCTGTCTGAAGTACTGCATTGAATAACTCCAGTCTTAACTGTATTTCAAAATCTCTGCACTAAGAAAATTGATTCTGCACAATAAAAGATTCCCTTGAGTAAAAATAAATATATTGCCAGTGAAGCCTCAATATCTTTTACAAAGAGTGATTCATTGTTCCGGTTTACAGAGTTTTTGTTGGTTACTCAAAGAAATGAAACAATCGACCACTCCAGAAAATGGTCTCTAATTTTCCTTTGATTACAAGTATCAAAGCAGACAGATTCCTAATTGTATCCATCCATGATAGAAAGGAAAAAAGCTGTATTTTCATACAAAATTGTAGCTACCTTAAATTATATTGATCTTTATTCACATTTGCAAGTATTTTTTTGAAGTATGATTAATATGATCTTTATAGCACACAAAAGCTACATTTAATATACATTTTACCCAGATTCATATAAGCTGCTTGAATATTTTCCTATGCAATTCTTCTCTAGTGAGAGACATTTGAAAGTACTGCTGATAGAAATAAAGTTGCAAGCAAAAGATAAACAAGGAAAAAAGGGCAACAGTAAGTGGGGCATATAGTTCATTCACTTAATGCATGTTAATGCTTTAACTTGTCGCCAGACTAACTCCTGAGTGTTTGTAGTGAACTGTTTTACAAACAAATCAAAAAGTCATGTTTTCTGAAATGTAATAATAACTCTGCATATACCTTCAACTCTGGCCATTCAGAAACAATCTAATTGTAGCTATAGAGAATGAAAGATAACATCAGTTTTCAGAGGCCTTGAGAGCTTATCTGATCAAGATAAAGAAGTGAAGCTGAGTTTTATGGGAACTTGTGTTACACTGCAAGGTGTAACTTGCCTGCTGCCATCCGCCATACCCTGAAGTCTTTGAATACCATGCTGACACTTCATGATCATACTGTAAGGGTTTTTGTTTTTGAGCACTGTTTATTCTAGTGAATTTTTCTCCCCCTAACCCTAAACCTTTAAATCATATCCCTGCAGTTTGATTATGGTCTGCACTGTTTGCCATTCAGTCAGTAAATTTAAAACAAGCACCCCCCCCCCCCCCAAAAAAAAAATAAATAAATAAATAAATGGATCTGTCTAAACCGAAAGATGGACAAGTCCATTTTAGATATTGAGAATTTGAATAACTTTTATGAGACAGCCTAAAATTAAGTTCCCACTTATTTATCATTGCTATCTGAGAAATTCTATGTCAAAAATAATCTGTAATTCCATGAAAAAACTGTCAAAATTATGACATTTGCAGTGAAAACTGACTGGCAAAAGACACTTCTCTTTAAGTCTATCAAAATCCCACCTGGGAATCCCAGGCCTGCTTAAGGCCACAGAATGATCCCAGCACAACTAAAGCATTTTTGTGATTTGCATGTTAACTGACTCGACAAGCCTTGTATTGCAATTCAATGTTTTTTGTTGCATTATATTTTTGCTTCAATTATATCTGCTATCTGATATAGAATTTACAAGAAGTAAAGACATTTGTTATATTAAAGAACAACATGTTAATCACATTATGAATAACACACTTTATTTCACTGACTGAAAGAATTTTATATTATAAACTCTCTAAAATTCAAACAAACAGGTGACTTATAAGTGCAAAACTCATTAACAAAATTCTTAAAATATAATGAATGAAGATGTATTTGTAGCTTAATTTCTGGGGTATATCAAATTTATACTGCTCTATGAGATCACAGGCACAAGTGTTGCAATTAAGCCTCATTCAAAGCCAAAATTGCTGTAAACTTTTGAAAATTTATTAAGTGCAAAGATACAAATCAAGAAATGAACACAGTCTTTAACTGCTCAGTTAAGTGAAGAACTTTTTTTTTTTCATTCTGCTAAATAATGATTTCTTGGACGTCAATTATGAGATTCACTCTATTAAGACATTGGCTTTAACATTATCTTGAACATAAAATTTCTTTATAAACCTAATATCATTTAACTGCCTGACCAAGAACTACCAATAAAGTACGTCTTTGTCTGGGAAAGGTAAGTTCCTTTACATGTTTAGCATTTGTCTGGAAAAAGCAAGATAAAAATGGGAAAGCCAAGAAAACAGTACAATATTCCATGCTGAATGATTTGCAGAGGTAAGCACACCTGAGCACTGATAACATCTAACAGACCATTAGCCATAGCTGTCTTAAACCAGACATACTGCACACAATTATATACCTGCTCTTTATTAATTTTGACAGAAGCTGTTTAAGTTCTGCAACTTCAGGCTGCCTGTACAATTTCAAAATATGATTAAGACAAATTCTGGCCACTTATCAATTACACAGAACGATTTCAGAGTATGAATAATGAACTGGGAAGGTCACTACCTTCTAGGCAATAAAAATAAATATTTTGGGTATAATAAAACAGCTTAATATCACAATTATTTCCATATTTTTGGCATTTAAACTACTTTCAGACATTTTAAAGCAGCTGAATCGTTTGATTTGTTTGGGTTGTCAGACCAAATAAATAGTGTTGTGGAATTTCAGACAGGATGTATGTAAGGTATCCTGCCACTTAAAGAATTCAGTTCCAGTAACTAAAGAAAAGAAATATGTATAATGGTTCTGATGACCCGACAGACCCTAAATTTACCGTCCAACCCTAAACTCCCCTCCCCCCCCACCTCGACCAATACAACTAGTCTTGAAACAAATTTTTGATTGCATATTTCATTGATAATTTACACTTTGTTACAAGCAGAGACAGCTGTGACCTTCATCTGACCGTGGAAAGATGCAGTATCTTACTTATGAATGTTATTATTTCTTATTTGAAGAATGCCAATGTAACATTATTCACTTAACCCTTTGAGATACTTTTTTAAAACTTACAATACTTGTTTATTACCTCGACCACAGTCTGGGTAAATAACTGTCAAGGGTAGATAACTCTATCAAGGTTCTTTTAAGAATAATTATCTTTTGTGACTTGCACTACTTGTTTTAATACCATCATGACCCATTTCAGTGGTGAGAACTGTTTTACACTAATGGAAAATAAGCAAAAGGACTGCTTCAGTTTTACTATCAAACATTCAATAAACGAAATTTTCTTGTTATTTTGCAAATTTGACAAACTTCATATCACAGTTTTGCTTATAAAGCTGACACAAAAAGTGCCGTAATGCGATGAAAACCAGGTTTTCAACGACCAAGTATTGATGTGACAGGAATTAGGAAGAAATATGGCAATGAAGTAAAAATGATGCTGTTATTTTGGTACCAACACAGAAAGTTGGTTTCAATAGTTCAAAATAAAAATAAATCAGATACCTGAGTAGCAATGCCAGGCTGTATTTTCATGTAAGCTACACACATGCCAAGTTGAGTATCAATAGGTCAAAGTGTGCTGAAGTTATTGAGTAGAAGCTGAAAATTCAATTGAAAGCAAGTGACCTTGACCTTGCTCCCAAATAACTAAGTAGCAACCCCAAGCTGCATCTTAATATAAGCTACCCACACAGCAAGTTTGGTGTCAACAGGTCAACGCAAACTCAAGTTATTACGTGAAAACTGAATTTCTTTTTTAAAGCAACAGTGCCCTTGACCTTGTTCACAGACATCTGGGTAGCAATCCCAAGCTGCCTCTTGATATAAGCTACCCACACACCAAGTTTGGTGTCAATAGGCCACAGCAAACTAAAGTTATTGAGAAGAAACTGAATTTCTATTTTTAGCAACAGCGACCTTGACCTTGATCACAAATACCTGGGTAGCAATCCCAAGCTGCCTCTTGATATAAGCTACCCATACACCAAGATTGGTGTCAATAGGTCAAAGCAAACTCAAGTTATTGAGCAGAAACTGAATTTCTATTTTTAGCAACAGTGACCTTGACCTTGATCACAGACACCTGGGTAGCAATCCCAAGCTGCCTCTTGATACAAGCTACCCATGTACCAAGTTAAGGGTCAATAGGTCAAAGCAAACTCAAGTTATTGAGCGGAAACTGAATTTCTATTTTTAGCAACAATAGGCCAATAGGCCAAAGCAAACTCAAGTTATTGAGCGGAAACCAAAAGTTGACACCCACCCACCCGCCCGCCCGCTGACTTCAGCATTACAATAACCAGTTTTCGTTAAAAACCTGGTTAAAAAACAACAGTCCCCCTAATGGTCCACCCTTATGGGGGGAAAGCTACACCTTTTAACTGTTTTTACAGTTTTGCATAAATATGTAAAGTAATGTTTGTATAGTAACAGCATATATTGTGAAAATACAAGCTATTGTACATTTTGTAGATCCAAACAAATTCAGTGCCTTCAGTACTCTGATTTAATCAAGGGTATGATCATAAGTGGTTTTTTGCAAGACCTACGCTTATTACTTCAATCTCCTATACCAGAGGAAACATATTAAACCTTTGGCTTATACATAACAACTGCAAGACCTATAAACCACAATACAAGCTGAGGCATTTACTGGTGCTAACAACTTTTTACCATGTTACATGAAGACAGTATTATAACAGCATGTGAGAAACTTAATAGTAAGTCAGGAAACATCACCTAGACATGTTCAACCCTCTCTATCATCTAAGTAACAGTGAAATCCAGCTCTATTTAATGTGTATTTAATGCCTATAATTATCTCAGCCATTGATAAAACCACACCTTTTAATCCCATTACACCACCTTAATTGTTAGCACCACAGGAATATAAATCATAGAAAATAATAAACTTGTCCAGGTTCTAACAAACTGCCTGTTACAGATAAGAGCAGAAATATAAAGTATTAGACCATTTAAACACTCCAATGTGTCCAGCTTCCTTGTTTCTGAAATAAATTCTTAAGGTATACACCTAGTACCAGTCAGCATGGGCATAATGCATTGCCTGGTTATATTTTAGAACCCTGTAAGACAGCCCCAGCACAGAAATGTTTTTACTGCTGTAAATATAAACATTATATACCCTAATGTAATTCATCCATTTCATTGGTCAAGAGTATGTTGCACACATGGGCTTCAAAATTTTTTAGAAACATGAAATTATTACGTGTGCTTAAACCTATCACCCTTTGTTTCAGTAGGGTATATATAAAATATAATGCAGACTTATGTTTCGGTCAGTATGTGTTTTTACGTACCTGTAAAAATGATACTGACCTCAGATTTTGTAAAGTGAGGATGAAGTCCCAGGTCAATATCATTTTTACAGGCCTATAAAAAATCATACTGACCTCAACATAAGTGTATGATATTCTGTGAAGCCACTCACAAAAACTACATTAAATCTTATTTAAGCATACATACCCCATTCTGTCTGAATCAGCCTAAATCTAGTCAAAACATTAAGATTCATAATCCATCTTAATCTCATAAACCTAATTTTAAATGTAACAATTTAACAAGGCCCAGGAGTTGAACTAAAATGAGTGTGTAATAAGGAATGCATGTTAACAATACAGTACACTGTCAAACTGTGACAATATTATCACTCGGTAATACAATTAAATGATTGTTTTCACAAAATACAACATTCAGTATTAAAAAAAAAAAAATGTAATGAAAACCTAGACAAGGAAATGGACTTTTTGCATGTCTGAAGTAATGGTCTAGCCTAGTCAATGAATATCTACACTTGTCAATGAGGCAATATCATTTACAGCTTTTACCTCTTACAGTAATCTCATCAGTTTAAAGAGATGACAATTAAATGTCAAAATGAATCAAACGTATTTTAAACTAAGCATTACCTTTTCTTTCAGTCGAAGTGGTAATTTGTTAAGCAGATAACAAACTTGGACAGAGTTATAAAGTCCTCAGTTGAAATTAGTTATACTTACAAATTAAAGCACAGTTAAAGCATGAAGATTGTTACTATTTTTTGTCAGATGTATTTCTTATAAGGCTGACTAAAAATATTCTTTGTACCTTTGATTTATGAGGGCTAATGTTTTTCATTACCTTCACCGGGAAACAAAATAATCAGGTGTAATTAAGATCGACACAAGTCCTCAACGAACTTAGCTCTTTTTAAAAGACAATGGTCACTACTTACTCTAATTCTGCATCAATATCCAACATAAAATCTAGGTCCACACCCTGAGCCACACATGGCTGCAGGGGGAAGTTGTGTGGTGTGTCTGATATAGGTTCTAATGCTTCTAGTTCATCCACAAACAGTTTAATCCTCTCTCCCGTCGCAGATTCTGCGGTTTTGAATATTTCAATCTCTTCCATAGAATTTTGAGACAGCTTCATATTTTTAGTTTCTACCCCCATTTGTCCTTAAGCACTCCACACTTTCAAGGATTTCTGAACCTTTCCTCCAGGATGGCTTTTTACGGTTGCTGTCACAACACATGAACACATTTATGACTTAACAACCTGCCATACGTGGCTGACTTTGTTATTCTTGTTGGAGGTAAAGTAAATAAATCCTTTTGCTGAATAAACACAAATATTGTATTTCACCAAGTTTCATACAGCAGCCGAAAAATCCATTTTATGATCAATATATCAGTGCATCTTACATCCTACAGATTAACATGAAGAAAAAAAGATAGAACAATCTAACAACAGTAAGACACAATTTTATCAGCAGTATTCAGATATGCATTGCACTTCAAATCACCCTGAACTACAGACAAAAATGTTTTATCACCCATCATTCAGCTAAGCAAAGAAATTAAAACAATCCCATGATAGTCATATTACAACAAAATTATTTGCAATTGTTTGTATACAAGTAAATAAAACTACGACATCTTTTCACTCTGTTCCCAAAAGTTTTAGTAATTACTTTTCTCTGCTACATTAGACAAATTTATTTGGCTGTTTGCTGACAAGCAAGAGTGTCTGAAGTCTGAAATAGCTATAACATCTGCCTTCCCAGAAAAAAACAAATCTTATATTGCTCAAACTCACTCTGTTCAGTAAGGTCGACATGTTCTATAGCAGTAGAAAAGTTTTATGATATTCAATGTTATATGTCATTACTCATAACTTCAGGGCAATATTCAATTCTTTAATACCATATTAGTCAAGGAACATTATTTTGTTCTAAATATTTTATGTAAATGACAACCATATCCACTAAATAAAGCACAAAAATCCCACTCACTATGGATAAAAAAAGTCCAGTTAATAACAAGAATACAGTATAATTCCTCACAATAGTGTTATACAATAATTTCCCATTCATCAATATAGATCTAAATATTTCATCACACTCAAAAATCAAATCATATTCACCATCATGGCAGAGGAATGTTCCCATTCACATTATTAAATGAATATTTTACTTAATTAACCATCCAGCATCAATTAAAACTCCCACAGCTTTCAAATTAACTGCACACTGTTCTCTGTAGCAACTTACACTGAAATTCTGAATGTTGCAACCTTGAGAAACAGCAAGCAACAAATAGCTGAAAGTAAAGTTACTGTAGATATCATAGGGCCAAGAAGTACTGTATGTAGATATACTCAAGTGGTGTATGGTAGAACTTCCAGCTGATAATTATCTACAAGTCTGTAATACCCATCAATACAATTATACACTAGTATAAATGTGACTGTCTGCACTGCCTATTATCCAGGTACAACACATTTAGTACCTGTCATCTCACATCATTGTAAAACTACAGGATACAAGACAGCAGAAACAGGATGTACCAGAAGAACAGGATACACACAATATATAAAGGATTGTTTTTCTTTAAAATGAAAAAGGAAAGAAACATTGTTATTTTTACATTTTTAAAAGAAAAGAGCTACATGTATGGAGATGGCATCAGTCACAGCTTAAAGATTGTGTATATTTCAACAGAATTATATTGTTCATGTTTGTAAATAGAAATACATAAATTTACATGCATTTTTTACTGCATTTGATAAATAAGTTCATGGCAAAGGCAGCTGTAAGTTAAGGTAATCCTCCTTGAAAACAATTGACAAGCAACCATTTCATTACTGTATTCTACTAACCCTAACTGTGACCTCACACTTGTGACCAAACAATAACCAGGTCACAGCAAATACCAGAGACACAATGATTCACAAGAACTAATCAATTGTTGACCACTGGAAATGAGCAATTACTGCATGAAACAATGGAATGAACTGTAACTTGAGAATGACAAAGTCTCTTACAGGCTTGTATCGGAATATAATGATAAAATGTATAATATCACCAATCATAGCAGGACCACAGATAACATCATATCAATGTTCAGAAAAAAAGACAACAATTTAGATCTATAACCTGTCTATATAGTAAATGAATCACACTACTATTTTTATTCACTACTATTGTGGCAAATAATCGGTGGTGTAAACAGTTTACCCTACAGAAAGTACAAAAAGAATGACACATTAAAATATTTCAAAAGACAAAATTTTTGGCGAAGTTTATAGCCGTCGTAAACTTTAGTATTGTTACATTTCCTTTTTTTTGTGTAATGGGGAACACAGCAATAACAAAGTAATTTTAAAAGTCTCTGATTTCTCATGTAAAGGCAGATTATAACCAAATCAAATTATGACATTTGAATTTTCAATCCTTGACCACAGGAACCAATTTTGCACAATAGACTGTCATTTGTTTAAATACAGTACAAGTTCAGTGTGCCACAACATTTTAACATCAGCAATGCTAAAACCTTTGCGGAACTATTTCAAGTCCTACGATGATAATTATCTAAATGTGATAATAATTTTCAGTTGGTCAAGTCATTTTGAAGTGACCAAAACAAGGTCAGTATAATGTCATACCCAAAGTTAGTCAGCCAACAATAATTGACTGTCCATACCTAAGGGTGTGAAACAAATTTTGATGAATCAGGCATGAAACTGGCCCTGTACTCCACACAAGCATTTAATGTAAACATTTAAAAAGAGGTTTGATGGAAGAACTTAAAGAACAAATTTCGACCTAAAACCAAAATCTATCAATTACATAAGTTACTGCTGGCAAAAAAATGAATGTCTGGCAACTTTACTGAAGATAAAAGCAGTCAGCTTTATCCTCAGTAAGGTTAAAATCCTAATTTATTGGGACCCCATAAATCATTAGTGAAGTTCAATGTGTATAAACTTGAAAAACATTTATCTGAATAGCAAAAAACTGTAGCAAGGGTGCACTTCTATTGTTTACAAACGTGCTATTCACCCTGCATATATGCTTGAAATTTTTAATAAGTAAACATAATACTCCTCACTGTCAGGTTTTTATCAGACTGTCAACACCTTAGCTGTCTTTCAAAATGAGAATGCATGTTCTAATCAGAACTCTGCTGTATGATAAAAACACTACAAAAGTGCCCTTACATACATTTCTGAACAAAATTTATGTCTTTACAACTCCAAGGAATAAATAACTTTTTTTCTAAAGAAAAACAAATTTATATAGTTTGTATAGTAAAACAGAAAAATCTTTCAAAAACTTTTCTATCCATGTATTTGTTGCAATGCTGACTTTGCTGTTGACTTTAGTTCACCATCTGATGTATTTCAAGAAATGTCTTAGTGTTCAGTTGGACATACGCCATCACTCAACAGGTAACAAATGTAAATGGCATGTAAATGACCGAAAGCAGAGATGAACGTGTCGTGATCAAATGATCAAACAGTTGCCTTTTTGTCTGTATTTACAGTATTGTTAATGGTAGAGCATTATAGATGAATACTGGGTCATAATGAAAAAAGGCCATAAAAAGAAATTTCCTTTAAGTCTTGCCAATTTTGCACTGCCACTTGCCAGAGAAATAGACATAAAGATTCCTTGGAATATTACTTTGTCATCAATACATGCAAACAAACATTCTGAATACATCAACCACTTTACAAAATATGCTTCAGTGATTCCACTGACAATAAAGAGACCGCAAAAGAACACAGCATTTAGATCCCATCAAAATCTAAAACAAACATTGGCCTAATGTAGAATCAATTATCAACTACCAACAAAAATCGTTTTAGTTATCAAAAAGTAAATAACAAACTGATTATATTTTCTTCAGTACATCAATTAACCTTTGTAACTTAATGATTGTAACCAAACACTTAAATAGTGAGCAATTCCAATATCAATGTACCTTCTCAACTTTAAAATTTCTCTAAAAATAATCCAAAATATAAGTAATCCAAGAAAATGATTTCGGCTGCTGTATAAATCAATTATCAGTCTGCACTATTCAAACTTCACGAAGAACTATTTTAACTGTACAGTTTACTCTGTAAGCCTACAGCTGAGTCTGTCACAGAGAATTTCTAATGAAAAGGCAATATTCATAAACCAGTAGAATAATATCTCAGCCACATGTATAATAGTACACTAAACAGGTTGACTCAGGCCACAGAAGTGTTACTGTGGTTGGGAAATGTACACAAGTGGTGGGCGGTAAATTCACTATTTATCTGATTATCACTGACTCATTGTTCAGTTGCTGTTACTACTACTGATAAAATGGTGGTTACTGTGAGCCCTCTGAAAATACCATATTGTATTCAGCCAATATCTCAATCATTTCATCTTATTTCAATCTCAGAAATTATCTGGAAATCATCAAGGAGTGTTTCCTGTATCTGAGCCTTAAAGGAAGTAAAAACAGACAGAAATAACCTTGTATGCATATTTTTAAAAATATTTAAAGCGGCTGACTCACAGATGGGCCAACGATGAAAAAAAAGAAAATGTTTATACATCTTGAAATTCTTGCTGTAATTGTGAAGAACATATCTAAACTTGGTTACTGATTCACATTGTGTTACAGAAAAACATCAAAATATAAAGTTTTTCACACTTTTATCAGTAGAAAATTTACCCCGTTAGTCACGGGGTAGAGACTTTAGTTATAACATAAATTTTGACGAAACTAGATAACTAGACGCGGTGGTTCAGTGGTGTAGATCGTCGCTCTATGTTTTACTGACTGAAAAGTCATGGGTTTGAATCCTGGTTAAGTCAACACTTTTTTTTCAGTTTTCATGGTGTATAGAAGCATAATATTATGTTTTTCCACTGTATATCAACTTCTCTTAAATTTTAAAGAAAAAAAATTTCAGCAAAATTCTGTGAGTCAGTCGCTTTAAAAAAAGGGAAAAAAAAATAGAGCTCGTTAAAGCAAGTTTTTTGTCCTTTTTTCAAGCAAAACTTTCTGGTAATAATTACAAGATTGATCAGAGATCACATGTGTCACCTAATGACAGCCAATTAAGCAGTTGTATTGAAGGGTGATTGGACAGTTGTTGGCCAAAATGCCTTTTTTATTCAAGGGCCATAACTCTGCCAAGAATCATTCAACCAAAAAACAGTTATATATGTGCAAGTACATGAGGTACCGATCAATCCTATTTCATTCAAATTGAATTAGCAGTATAAGAGAAGCAGTCTGGACAAACTTAAAAAAATAAAAATCATTAAAGGGCAATAACTCATTGAACTGGAAAATGCCGAAGATATGCACAACTAGACTTGGTACTGATTATTCCTGTAAAGTTTGGATGAAATTGCACCAGTAGTTTTTGAGGAGTAGTCTGGAAAAGCTTTGTGATGGACAGACAGACAGATGGATAGACAGACGACGGAGAAGTGGTCCCTAAATGTCGAAGCAACTTTGTTGCACGTGACACAATAAATGAAGCCAAAACTACAAGAACAAATTTTTTTTCCAGACCCTGTAAGTAGATTTTTTTCTTAAAATTGTAAGCTGATAATAATAACTTAACCACCTCACAGTCAGGGTTTGAGACAACAACAACCAAGTTCATTAAAGTTCTTTCAAACTACCATAAATTATTTCAAGAGTAAAATTTAGAAGGTTCTTAAAAGTGTCTTGTATGCTCTTAAAATTATTTATATCAACATAAAGGTATGAATGATGGGGGAAAATGGTCGACAGACATAATTATGGTAATACATTTAGTTCAACAGTTACTTGTCTCTAAGCATCAAGTCGGTTAAAATGTCAGTCATGTCTAAGAATTCTAAACCTTTGGCTTGTGGCCCTTTATACTGCAATAAAATTTCTTAAAATAGCATCTTATTACAGTAAATCAAAGCATTTGGTAAACAGATTACCACCATATTGCTTGTGTAATTAAATTTTCTGTTTATTGCTTGTGCTCTTAAACTTCCTGAAACTCTACAAGTTAAAACATGTGCGACTTCCTTTAACAATTCTTACTCATTTGCAGCAAAAAAAAGTACCAAATAATTCTTTCTAACCTAATTTTAATTCTTGGGGTTAATGAGGAAACATTTTCAACCATTTATTATCAGCAGACACTAGACAAAACATCATTTTCTGTTACAAATGTCTCTATTTCATTCACTGTATATGGCATGGGGAATGGACTATGGGGAAGCAGCCCTGCCCATTTAATTTTGGGGAATATCTAGCCTGAGAACATGAATTGGGGGAAAACTATATTTTCACAAGACCAGTATAAAGATATATTACAATTTTTAAAACTACTTCCATGTTTAACTAAATTTACTTTTCCCCATACTTTTTGTATGGTTATTGTCTGCACATTTGTACCAAATCCAAACATTTTACAAAGAGAACTTGTTGTCTTTGAAAGCTGGGAACTAGTTTCTGAAGAAAAAATAACTGCAACTGAAAGGGGTCATTTTCAGACCTTTATTTAGTGTAGTATATATATACATCAGGCTTGCAGAAATCTGCCAAATCGTCGGCCCAGACAGGTTCAGATCATCTGGGACCAGTTTGCATCTCCGAAAATACCATTTTTGTCGGTCCAGAAATTCACCATTTTCTATTCCTAATGTAAATCCAGGCAGTATAAAAATCAGAAAATCTGCCAAAAACGAATTCACAAAACAAGTATCGGACTGTCTGTATTTATCTCACCTCACTAATCCATCCCAATTACACCCTAATAAACTTGTCAAAGACCAAGTGAACATAAAAAACAAGTTCGATAATCGATAGCTTTTGTCATGGCCTTCAAATTAATAAATGAAATCCTTTAGCCTAATGTGTTTGCAACTAGTACTACATCAGCCCACGTGTTTGCAGGAGTTGGCTCCTCTGAAGTCAGTTGAAAGATGAACGCCCTTTACACAGTTACTTTTGAGCTGAATTGGCGGTGCGTTTCTTATGCTCCATACTGTTTGATGTTTGGAAATTGAGTACAAAGACAATTTATTTTTGAAACACACTTTTTAAAAGTGTAAATTTTTTATCAACGCACTTACACACAACATCAATTTAAAATGTGTAAGTCTTTGGTCAATCAGAAGGCAGTAGGCAATCATTTTTCACTGGCAAGTCTTCTATATGAATCAAACCAGGGAACAAATTTTTCATTCACTGACTACTCGTCCTCTAGGACGAGTGACCTAAAATTTCTACTCGTCCTGCATCACCATCACCCGTCCTTTAAACCTAAGGGAAAAAAGATCAACGAACTGAGCGGTGTTGTCCTGAATTAAAAAAGGCCCAGTGTTCCCCTTTACTCAACATGATTCAGTTTTTGTTTTGACAGCGTATTACATAGAGAATCTACATTCACTGCCGGTAACGTTATGATATTATTTAAACACACTTTTGTATGTTTTGCATTTGTTATGCAGGACGAGCGATCAGAAAATTATGCTCGTCCTCTAACCTTTTTCATTTGCCAATACGAGCGAACACGTGGAATTTTTGTTTCTTGCAAATGACAGTTTTTGAAAGGGGGGGGGATGTGGGGGATGTAATCTTCGGGCGGTCATACAGGGGTGGGGTTTATTGTCAGGTGGTTGGACCGATTGAGCTTGAAACATTTCCGCAAGCCTGATATAAATAAATTTAAATAACTCTGTGTATTCAGTCGAAATGGTGGGCTTTATCACTGTCTTTGTGGGGAAGGAGGAGATACTGTCATGACTTCAATTATTAACTAAATTATGTCCTGCTTGCAACTGTTTCTACAGAGATAGCCAACAGAAATTTGATTTTACACAGTAATTATAACTAATTGGTACTATTTACAAGGGTTTTTTACATCACCTTAAGGCTGGAATGTCTAGGATGCTAAAATATTACATTCACATTAAAGAGGACCTTTATTGATGAAAACATTATCCAATTAATGCAGAAATTGAATTATTAGGCCAATTATGATATTTTACAGGATACTATTGATGTTTGGCAAAGAAAAAAGTGGTTACATGATACTACCAAGTCAATAATTCAAGGGAATATTGAACATTTGCATATGCAATTATCACATGATCTAAAAGAGATTTTTGTGATCATATGAAACTGAACAGTATCTGTTTGTAAGAAAAATCAATTGCCAGTTTAGCTGGGAACACTTTGTAAAATACTTGCAAGCTGGATATAGCAATCTATAAGCTCTAACCTCTTCCAGTTGAGTCATTACAAAGAGTCCAAAATCTTCTTACTTCCAATACAGGTCAATATAAAGTTTTAAGTTACTGAGAATTAACTATATTTACCCAAAGGAGAGTGATGTCACCCTTGAATGAAGCGAGGTCAATATGATTTATTCACTTTTATTTTTACTCTTGAAGAATAACTGAAGATCAAGCAATTAGATGAATGTAATTATTCTAGCATGAGTTACAGTCATTTAAAAATTCATGTTCCTGCAACAACTATTTTTACTATAAACTTTTTGAATACATCTGGATACTACTTCCAACATAACACTGCTAAACAGACCTTTCTTCAATGCTCATGACAAGATGCTACTTTAAATCTTATTTAATTTCATATGATATAAAAACAAAAACAGAAAATGGATTTACAAGTACAGAAATAGCACAGGATAGAACATGCACTTGAAAACCAGCTAACATGGCATGTCACCTTATTTCAAATTTTCTGCAAACAACATGAATCTGTCAAAAGCTATTCAAACCTTTTAAAAATTCATATAATATGCCCAATACAATACTATTATTACATTTCTGTTTACACTGTGCCGATTTAGAACTAAATTGTAGGATAGTGAAAATTAAATCCTTTGAGCAAACAAGAAAATATTGACTTCTCCCTTTAGAGTTATTAATCTATATATTCCAGTCAATAAAGAATAATCCTTATAATACCAATATTCTGTAACAAAACAAATCTGGGCTCTAACATGCTAATTCTTATTACAATATGAGCTCTGCCTCTATCAGGGGATGGAACTCTGACTGTATATAAACTCAGACTGGGATGCTGCTGTACCTTTCTTTCAAGTATTGGCCATTCGTCAGTATTGTTCACTTCTTGGTCTTTTCACATTACTGGTCTGATTAGCATAAACTTTACCTTCAAGATCTTGAATATGACCTTAAAAATTATGGTCAGCAAATCTTCAGTTAATACAAATAAAACAAGTTTTCTATTGATCTGTCCAAACAGTATGCTTACAGCTACAAAAACATCAGCATGCCTAAATCAAACTCCATTCTGGAACAATAAAAACCAGGTTCTTGTAGCTTAATTCTTACTGGTTCACTAGGCTTATTTTCTGCCAAAGTCTGCAGACCAACAAAATTTTAATAGGGAAGCCAAAGTCCTCTGGCTTTTGACTTGTTTCTGTAACTGACAATAGACTATTTTCTGGCTACAGGTTATGCAGGCAAGGTGTTAACTTACCTCAGCAGGTAAACTGCCCTTTCAATATCACTAAGTTGTTCATCTACAGTTAACTCTTCTAACTCTTCTGAGGACTGTAAAGATAACAGAAACAAAATGCTTTATATTTAATCAATTAAAAGCCTATCTTTACTTAAAGACACTGGGCCTTCAGAGTTCTCACATAAAGACTCAGAAAGTAGCAGCACTCAGATCCATGATCTCAAATGTCAATGACAAGCTGTAGTTGTTTACAAGGAAGCATTCATAAAAAGTTATGTCAGAATAAAATCTTTAACATGATTGACAGTCACATAAACCATTTCTGCCAAACCTACTAAAAACAATTTGTGCAATAAAAGACTTCCAATAAAAACTATTACATGCAAAGAAAAGCACAATATAAATACGTAATAAAAATAAATTCTAACGAGGAAAGTGTGAGAAACAGACCAGACTGTTCTGTTACTTCACACATTTTGTATAAATCCATTACTTTGGTTGGCAGAATGTGTGACCACACATTTTATTCTGTAAATCTTTCTCCCAAAAATACATTCAAGTTGCCTGTTTACATATTTTGAGAAAAATTCAAATTTCTTTGATGAATGTCAGAAAACATCGTACTTTAAAAGGGAAATTTTCAGTATCAATTTTGTTAAATTATTTCATGTTTAAATATGATGCATGGTGAAATGATGATCCTACTGGGGAAGCAAATCCTTTCAGATTTCTATACTGATTTATAAAACCTTATTTAAAAGTAACATGTCAACTGTCATACTGATTATTCACTGATTTTTTTTCATACAAAAAGAAATCTAATGCAATATTATATTTTTCTATAAAGGACTTCAAACTTGTACATTTTTTACCATCATCATGAATGACAGGCTTTGATGACACAAATATTGCTACCCAAATTGTACAGCAATGTTTGAATTTATTTAAGTATGAACTGGTTTAAGTTTTTGGCAAAATGCATGTTATTTTAAATAAATTTTCTAAAAACAATAAATAAATAAATAAAAATCCTTTATATTACCAGATGGAAAAAGAGTTTATTTTCACAATAATTTTATTAAGTACGAAATTTGCACATTACAAATTTGGTTTCATTTCCAATAAAATATGTATCACAATAATTTTATAACTATAAAAACTATGGAATAATTATGGGTCATTTCAAAAAATATTGTACAAAATAAATAAAATATCATCCTATCTGTCTTGCTGGTATTTGTTCATTTGTGTTGAAGAAATTATTATCATGTAGGTAGTTTTTATTGCAAGTCAGTACTGTCACAGATATTGTGTCAGCCTGATGCCGATCAATCTGTTGCAAAGCCAGACTAAAATAAGTATCTATTTAATGGTAACAAGTTGCTTAACTTTAATTCATTAAAATATAAATTTTGTATTATCCACAATTGATTGTTGAAGAAGAAAATTACTATGTGTAGACTTCTGAAAATATTGACTTTTGATTATATTTTGATTATATACTTGAATGAATGTATACTACCGCTTGCAAAACTGATTCGAGTTTCACGTTTTCGTAAAGCGGTAAAAAGTGACGCCATTACGATATTTATTTCAGTAGCTTAAACTGTCACTTTACTGATCATCCAATCACAGCGAGGCAGTTTTCTCAGAAATACCTGTCAATAAAACTGTGTCTTGCAATCTACCCACAGCCAGAATAATGTGCCTGGAAACGCCAAAGTTGCTGTGTCATAATTGTCACTGCGTTGCTACCGGAAATCTTCACTCAATATGTTTTTTTTCTTTCCTAACCGCTTTTGCATTACATACACAGAATGACACTAGAATGACACTTTTGACAGGTAAAAGGCGGACTTTGAAAGAAACACATTAGACGGCGCTTTAATTGATTTTTGACAGGTGTACCAACAAGTATCAACAGTGTAAACTCTAATCAGTTTTGCAAGAGGTAGTATTATGCATTTTATAATCATTGCCATTGTTATTTTCATGTTCCATAAAAATTGGGGAAAAAAAGTTGCCTAGATAACCGATTGTCCTATGAATTGATATGATGCCAGCTTTCTTTTAAATGTTCTGGGTTATTCCCCTCCCTGACAATTTCCTTTATGATTTGCATGTATGTTCTTATATGTGTCCTTTCCAGTAAGTATCTAGGTTTAGGAATTCAAACTTAATTTTAATACAGCATGGAAGTATGTAGACATAATTTTAATAAAGCATGGAAGTATGTCAGAGTCAGTAACTACCATATGCCTGCATTGCTCAAGTTGTGTATTATAGGTTAGAGTCCCAATCTTATGACTGGTGAATGTGACTAACAGTACCTGCAGTATGGGCAACCTAGACCATCCTGTCAAAATGTGCCTAATTCTTAACTGGAGAGTGGGGTCCAAATATTGAAAATAAACAAAAATGCAATAAAAAGACATTTTAATTTAAATCGAATTAATTTTCATTTTTAAAATCACTTTTAATCAACCTAATATCACGTAAAGCAATATTTTTTACCTTTAGAGCCTTGGTGACAGGCCTTTCGAGGTTCAACTCTTTCAGATCTTCTGCCAACGATGTGGTGGCATCCTTACCTTCCATTGCGTAACTCAGCCCGACATTATATCCAATTTATGTCCCTAAATAAATATTAATCCTTTAATTTTCCTGACAATACCCTTATTTATTTTACAGCTGCTGTGAAAGTGTGACAATTTTGTTAGCTTCACTTGACAACACAATCCGCCATGATGCTCTATGAAAATCTCGGGCAGGTACGCGTTAACGCGAGACTCGTAAATTAAGGTTTAAGACTACTAAATGTGATTAAATGTGTGTTTTGTTTGATCTGCTAACTTTAGTCTTTAAAGAAACAATTTATCTTTCTTATACGGAAGTAAGTCATGACATCAAAGGTCTTTGCTATTACGTTGGGACTGATAATATACAAGGGATTTGAAAATAAACATGATAGAGATAAGTAAAGAAAATTCGTCAACACTTTTTGTTGAACACTGGAGTTTGGAAGGGATTTTTTTTGCAAGAGTTCAAATCATAGTGGGTTTGAGGGTTCCAAAGCCTTCTTCCTTGGAGAGTACTTACAGGGATAGTTATTGTTAGTTTCTTTCTTTAGCCAAAATCTTTTCTTAGTTGTGGTCAGCAGAAACATTAGCATAATTAATTTTTCAGCCTGCTATATTGATTTAACTTATGATTTCACTAGTAACTTTCATAATGCCTTTCTGGTTTAGTAGGGGAGTAACATTAACTTCCTATATCATTTCTGTCGGTTAATTTTAATACTGGAAAGAATCAGCCAAAAAAAAATGTCACAAAAACAATTTTCTGATGTGTGTAAGTTTTTATTTCATTTTTTTCACGCATTCTTTAATTTACATGTCTTTCAAATGCAATAATCAACAAAAAACATGAACATAGAATCAGATCCCCCAATAAACAAAAGCATTTTACCAACTAAGTTGCATTCAAATTTTAACATAACTTGTTAAAATCAATATTTCAGTATTGTCACAATTTTTCACTAAAATTCCTTGCACAACACCATTAAGAAATTTCCAGAGGTACATAAATACATAGTTTAACAAGTGACAAATAACCAATAGAGATGACAAGTTGCCAAATTGAAGACCCAAAGGTAAATATATATATGAACATATTTTGAGTTAAAAATAAATTTGCATTTCATATGTCAATTGTCACATCTGGAAATAATATTAATATAAATGCATATTAATTAATCAAGTATCTTCTAAACTCAATAAAATGGCTGAAAAATGAAGACCAAAAAAATTCTACAGAATAAGTACATTTTGTATCCCTCTTTGAAATGTGATATTCTAACTTAAATATTGTTGGAACATGTGTAAACTGCAGTCAAATAATACCTCAGCTTGCAATAGGATAGGCATAGTTCTTTTAAGCACTTTAATTGTACATACTGATAACTTCTTCAGACATCTGTCATCATTTTCAAAAATTAAAATCATTCCCGATAAAACAAGAAATGCAGACTAAAATTGTCATTTTTCTGATACTGTATGCTGTTTTCTATCATCAAAAAGATAAAGGTACCAAACCATAAATAACAGAATACGTAGTAAAATTTACAGCAAAAATGGATGGAAAACATTCACTGTAAACCAGACAGACAAACTCTTTCATCATTGCATCTAGAAAATTGGTTTGATTTAATCAGGCTGATAATAATCATTGAAAATATTACTAGAAAATTAACATTGCATCTTCGTATATCAACATGTTTCATTGCGGAGGCCACTGATATCAACTATGATCATTCTACCCTGGTGAGCAGACTGCTTTTGTACAACTGCAGTTAATTAACTTAGCCAAAGACCTCAAATATATAAGACTGTCTAATTATACAAATTTCACATGATCTCTCTACTGTAGATAAGATCTCACACACTTTTGTTCGTGCAATATTTCAAGTATCTAAAAAGAATGCAAGACTGATGAAAAAGTGCATCATGCAAAAAGTTTTAATTGCTTGTATATCTGCATACTGGTTCTAATACTCCGAATATCTACAAGACCTTCATGTTTTATTGAAGAACTTCTTGTTTCAGAAATAATCATTTTTAATATGTTAAAACTGAATTAGTTTTCATAGGTTATTTAGCATTTTTGGAAAAATGCTGAACCACAAGCAATCGGTGTATTGCACTGGTAAATAAAGGAGTTTCTAATGTGTGGTATTTCTGACTTTTGCCTGGACCTGCAAACCAATCAACTGATCTAGCTTTATTCTACTTTGCTTAAAATGTAAAGGCTGTATTCATATCATGTAAAACTTGTATAAAACTGGTGGCCGAACATAAACTGTGTCTTATTTGAATTCTGATGGTCAAAAACATCTTGGAATAGAGGATAAAATGTAAGTGTAGAAAAGATGGACAACTGTCATTCAACATTCCCGATTTCTCCAAACTAGCAGCTCACATACATTTTTTATGTCATATTGTTGACAAAAAATAATCGTACACTACTGATAAAAGAAGTGAATTTTACAAAATAAAATAAAAAATACTCTCTTCCAAAAACAACTGGTAACTAGAAATGGTTTTTGATTGAACAAAAACATATGTCTCCCCCCAGCCAGTTGCTGCAGGCAGTATTGAATCAGAGGATTGTAAAATTTGACATTTAACCTCCAAGTGTGACCTTGACCTTGAGACACCACACCCGCAAAGTGGGTTCTGCATGTCGCCTTGATGAGGTGAACATCTGACCCAAGTTTTATAAAAATCCCTCAAGGGCTTTTGAAGATACAGAGCGGACACGATTTTGTGGCATTTGACATTTAACCTCCTAGTGTGACCTTGACCTTGAGACACCACACCCGCAAAGTGGGTTCTGCACGTCGCCTTGATGAGGTGAACATGTGACCCAAGTTTCATAAAAATCCTTCAAGGGCTTTTGAAGATACAGAGCGGACACGATTTTGTGGCATTTGACACTTAACCTCCAAATGTGACCTTGACCTTGAGACACCACACCCGCAAAGTGGGTTCTGCACGTCGCCTTGATGAAGTGAACATCTGACCCCAGTTTCATAAAAATCCTTCAAGGGCTTTGGAAGATACAGAGCGGACACGATTTTGTGACGGACAGACGGACGGACGGACAACCGGGGGAAAAACAATATGTCTCCCCCATTTTTGGGGGGAGACATAATTCAAAACACAAAGGTATAAAAGTAAATAATTGTAGTTATCCAGTGATAAATTAAATATGTGCCTTTAACTTATCTGTAAATTTCAAAAATGAAATATGTCAAGTGTATTGTTAGTAAAAAATTGCAATCTGGAGTCAGTTTGTACTTCTGAAACATTGAAGTGCAAATATTACATCTGAATGCATACATCTGTTTGTCAAGTATCCTTAAACTTGGTTTCTAGACTTCCTTTAGGCTTGTTCCTATCTTGAATCTCCACTCTTTCAGGGGAGATTACTTCTCAAAAAACCTTACCATGCTAAAGTGAAAATAAAAACTGGGACTGGAAGATAATGGAAGAGATGAGAATGTGGGAAAGTTTAAAAGAGCATAAAACTACTATAGATAATGCAAATATTGCATAAAACATGAAATTCTCTTTCCAACTTCATTTCTGTCACTTGTATGAACACAACTTTAAAACAACAGATGTCAGTCAAAATCACAGCATAGTGAACAATGTAACTTCCAAACACCATCTGATTTTTTTCTAACAGTGTAACTTCCAAACACCATCTGTTTTTTTGTTTTTTTCTAAGGACACTTGCTTCTACATTCAACTGGATTTTTGTTTCAAATTACTTGTAGCATTTTAACAAATAGTAACCACTCCAAAAAACTCAAACATTACAATTTATCTTAACCAAAGTTTTAAGTTATCTTTTCTGTGCAACTCAACCTGAAGTTACTTGATTAGGATAAATTTCAACTCTACTGCTGATACAATTCTAGAAAATAATTTTATGGAAATGCCATTTTCAAACCACAAAGCCATGATGAAGACTTTCTCTTTTACTTAAACTTACTGAAAACATATTAATAAAATCTTCAGGCCCTCAAAATTTTTATAAGGTGAGAAAAAACAATTTGTGTCGAAAGCAATGAGGATTAGATCCAAACCACCATTTCTATTATTTTCACCATGATTCTTTACCACTGTCCACAAATACTGAACTCACAAGTTTCCCAGATTATTTCCAAACTTAACCTTGTCTAAAACAATTTTTGGATGAACAGGTGAAAACACTGTATGCATTAACACCTCAATATCTCATTTCTAGATGTTTTTTCTCAACCTCTGATGTAAAACTTACTTGTTTCATAACAATCAATACACAAAGAGTACAATCTCAATACACATTGTGAAACTCATGCTTACATGTATGTTCTTTTGAAAACTTGACCCTTCACCTGCTGAATTTTTGTAATGGATTTGCCCAGCTTTAAATTTGGAACAGTCTATTCAAAGTTTAAGGGATTTCATTATCAAAATACAAAAACTGAGCTACCAACAGTATAGGGCCTGGTCAGACTGCACGGATGTGCAGGCTGACCTGGCTCTATACTGGTGGCAGAGGCTAATCGCTTTCGGGTCCAGCAGGTTAAGGGTTAAAGGATCCCTCAAAATATTATCATAAGAAAGCTGGAGCAAAAAGAAAACTGAGGCAGATGGTAAATGACAGTAAAAGATGGTTAAATGATATTAACTCTGGTAAATGATATTAACTCTAAGTCAAGAAAGAGGTATTATAAAACTCACAACCTAAATCGATTTTCTTCCATAAAATGCCACAACTGTTAACATAAGACATATATCTAAACAAAGAATGTAAACCATATCTTGACAAAAACGTTGTTTGTTATATAAGCTACATTACCATAGCAACAAAATACAACCATTTAGTCCACTCATTTTTTCAACAGACTGGTTTTGTATTGCATCTATGCACAATATCACAGAGATAAAAAATCACACATCAAGATCTTAAAGACCTTTAAGTAAAACTACAAAAATTCTAAATATACAAATAATCTGTGTGTAGTACTCATCTTTGTAAAACTGTAGTATTTTTACTATATTATACCATACTCATTCAAAGATTGAACATCCTGGTACATGTATATACAAATTAAAGTGTGTCTACAATTTGTTTATGTACCTGCAAGTTTTATTCTAAAGGGACTTACCATACAATTAACTAATGATAAACTGAATATCTACTGTATTTTAAAGGGACATACCCTATAATTAACTATAACCTACAGAAAATTTATTTTATTGGCTCTTTCGCTGTGAAATGAAAAATATTTTATAATCTAAAGAAGAACATCTTCAAAAAGTTTTCCTTTGGGAAAGTGTTCATTGGATATAAATGGCTATCCACCCAAAAATGGTACAACAACTCTCTACATTAAGACTAATATAAAGTCATACAGTTCACCTGTTGTACTTAGATTTTTTTTGACTGTCATTTTGACATCAATCAGTATCATTCACATTAACATGATTCTGAAGAAAATGGAATTCTCTAAATTTTAGGGTATGCCTCTTTAAAAGCTGTTGGACTGATACCAGCAAAAGTGACTTTGCATACTGTGGTATATACTCGTGGCAGGAGTACTCCATTGTAACATAAATGCTTCTAAGAAATTAAGACAGAAAAAAAAACTGACCTTAAGTAATTCCCCAGGTATATTAAGTACTACCAGTTTACTTAATAGAGTTTAAGAAACATTCACAAAAAAATGTGAAATTGATAACAGAAATTGCCATGCTGACCTGTAAGGATATCAAATAGGTTCCTATGTTTCCTATCACAATTTAATAGTTCAGAAGATAAACTTTTCTAAGTTCAAGAACACAAAATGGCATAATATTACTCATCTGAATTCAACTTTGCTAGTTTGAGACAGTACCAAGACATTATCTTCGAGAATTTTGTGCCAAGAAACTATCTAAGTTTGAATTATACTGTTTTTGAATCTAGAACCACAGTAGGATTTATACATAATTTTGTGCCATGACACTATATCTAAATCTGACAATTTTATGCCAAGAATCCATCTAAATTTTACTTGTACTGCTCATCAATCTAATGCTTCAATAAGGGTAATGAAGAAGAATAAGAGAAAACAAATTTTTTAGCAAGACACTATAAATATGACAAGATTGTATCTTAACTTGACTGCTCATTAATCTAGAGCTGCAAGATTAAAATGGGTGACTCTCTGCCTTAAGCTTTTTATGGCAAGGAGAGCTCATAATACACCATAGTCAAAATGTCATACTCTGATACAATTCCTTATTTCACATTTGTTTAGAAATGGTTCACTTTGCTCTGAGAGCTAACCACATATTTTTAGTATCTGTCTAAATTTCACACAGAAAGCTCCACCACTAGGCAGAAATGTAGACTCAAAGACTAAACTGCAAATTCTCTTCGAGTGTTTTTTTACAAGGAAACCTAACAATCTACATATTTTCTATATTGCATTCTGGTTTCTTGTTTAACATCAAGATGAGGCACCAGTATCCATGGCAGCTGTGTCTAACCAATCAGAAGTCGTTTCTGCACCTGAAATATACGAGAAACAATCCCCAAGAATTATACATATCAGTCATTTGTACTACTTGAACTAAATATATAGCTCCCAAATAATAAATACAGGAACTGCATAAAAAATAATATTGGTTCAAAAGCATTCAAGTCTGTAGTTGAAGCATAAATGAAGATAAATGCTATCATTATAAAATTATCAAAATAAACATATGATGCACAATCTTTTTCCAAGCTTTTTTACAAGAAAACAATTTCAAAGGACTGCGATATCATTCATACTTAATTATTTGTACTACCAGGTACTTGAATGCCTTCCCTGTTCTACAAACTGAATAGATTTTATATCATCTGACAATTACAACACACAGTGATGCACTTAATTTCTGATTCAATCTGCCTTCAAACATAGCATTAATAATCATATACAATTTTGTTCTGTAATCTTTCTAAATTGTATAAATTAACATTTGAAACTCATTTCAACAGTTAATGAAATCACTTACAAAACTAACACTAAAATTATGTGAAAACAACCTGCAGTTTGCACACAATTTGAAGCTACTTCATAAACTGCTCTGAATACAAGACTCCACAATCATTATTGGAAACTATCCTTCTAGGAAACTGTTAAAATGTTTTTATTGATTTCTGTCATTCCCATCCATCCTAGCCATGTTTTATAGCTTAATTATGTAAATTACTGACCTAATTATGTAAACTGGAATCAAGGATAATAGCTTATAAAACAACACATAAATGGAAACAGATACATATCAAACACATAAATGACAGAATATATCACAAAGCTGCCATGACAGAAATGACAGACTTCTTTAGTATCAGAACACCAAGAAAAGACACCATTCTTCACTTGGGAGCAATAAACCTGGGAAGAATATTTGGGCTTTGAAATAAATGCAGCCACTGAAATGAAACTGAAATTTTGTATAACTGCAGAAAGAAGATATAAATCTCTTTGTATTTTTCTAAATCTAAGTACTGATTGGCACATTTCTATCATTTTCCTAGCTGTACATCTATCTACCAGATATTGAAATCTATATTTTAGAAGAATGAATCATGATTTTAAGTCCTGATTTTTCAAAGAACCTTAGAGCATCAGACTACAAACTTGGTGGTTGCTGGCCTGAATCTTGTCCAAGCAATGCAAGTTACTTCTACCATTCCTGCTCTAGCACAAAAGCTGCTCAGAACTCCTGGTAGCAGCCAAAGACAGTTGATTTAAATAACCAGAACTAGTAACATGCATAAAATGTAAATTTTAACTGAACAAACTTCTGTTTAGTATAATGCTGCAAAATCTGCATGTTTTAATGTTTTTCTTCCACACCATTTCATACTAATGGCAATTCCTACATATATAAGCTTACCATATAGGGAACATGTATCAATGCTTACCATTTTGAGTATATGTGTCAAAGCTTCTCCTCCTGAGTATATGTTTCAGAGCATTACATTTCATTTTCAAAGTTTACCATTCTGAAATATGTTACAAAGCTTTCCATTCTGAGTATGTGTATTAGAGCTTACCATTTTCACTATATGTATCAAAGCTTACCATTTTGAGTATACGTATCTAAGCATACCATTTTGACTATGCGTATCAAAGCTTACAATTCTGACTATGTATCAAACTAAAGCTTACCAATTTCACTTTATCAAAGGTTACCATTTTGACTATATCAAACAAAGCTTACCATTTTGACTGTTTGTATCAAAGCTTACCATTCTGACTGTATATATCAAAGCCTCCCATTTTGATTTGGTTTTATTTTATTGGGGTTTAAAGCCAGTTTTAACAGCTAAGGTCATATCCCGGCAGTCAGTCCACCTAACTAGTGTTCCAGGGTATCCAACTAATTCACTGACCAAATTTCTCCGCAAGTGACTGACTACTTCCTCACTTGCTTCAGAGGTGAGGGACAAATAACCTATAGATGCATTGTCTGAGATCAATTGTCATGGAGAAATTTTGCCGGAATTAATGGGGATCGAACAGGGATAGGGATTGACTATCAAATGCTCTACCGACTGAGCTATTTTGACCATTTTGACTTTATGTTTCAAAGCTTACCATTCTGACTTTATCAAAGGTTACCATTTTGACTATATAAAACAAAGCCTAGCATTCTAATTGTTTGTATCAAAGCTTACCAGTTCAACTATAAGTATCAAAGCTTACCAGTTCAACTATAAGTATCAAAGCTTACCATTCTGACTATATATCAAAGCCTACAATTCTGACTATATGTATCAAAGCTTACCATTCTGGATGTTTATATCAGCATTTACCATTTTGAGTATATATATCAAAGCTTACCATTTTGTGTGTGTGTATCAAAGCTGACCATTTTGAGTATTTGTATCAGTTGACCTTTTGAGTATGTGTGTCAAAGCTTACCATTTCTAGTACAGATATCAAAGCTGACCATTCTGAGTCTATCTATCAAAGATGACAATTTTGAGTGTATCAAAGCTTATCATTCTGAGTCTATCTATCAAAGATGACAATTTTGAGTGTTTGTATCAAAGCTTATCATTCCGAGTATTTGAATCAAAGCTTACCATTCTGAATATGTGTATGAAAGCTTACCATTTTTACTGTAAGCATGAAAGCTGACCATTTCATGTAAAGGTATCAAAGCTTACCATTCTGAGTATATGTATCAGTGTTATCGGTACCCTTCATAATGACACCATTTGCAGCATTGGGACTAGCTGGTGAACTACCAACTTCTTCATCTATCAAGCTGGCTAATTCCTGTCGTAATCCATTTATTGACAAATCTGTATGAAAGTCTGGCTTATTGTTTTTTCCACTATGTGCATTTTTAGACGCTGATACAGAATTCATACTGTCAACTATGTCCGACTCATTGACTGTACTCCATGGTTCTGCATCACCATTTTCATTATCTTCATTTTGCTCTAACTCCTCACTCTGTGGCACAGTATTTTCTGTGTCAACTGCACTTTCATCTGAACCTAGAGTACTTGTATTAACACAGTCTACAAACTCTCCATTAGTAACATCTGTAGTTTCTTTGCAAGAAACTTCTGATAAACTTGGCATATCCAGTTCTGACAAACTTTTTGGCTCTGAACTTCTCACTTCCTTGCTATCACAATCTAAGTTGCCATTCTGACTAGAATCTGTATCTTCTACGTCCAACAAAGTTTTTGAGCAAGAAGAGTCAGTCTCAGTTTTCACACCACTACCATCTGTGGCACTTTGCTGTGGTTCTACACAGCCAGTTGTGTCAAACTCACTTTTGTTAATATCTCCAGTTTCAGGAATGTTTTCACTTTGGATATTATCACAGTTTGCAGATTTCTCTGTAGTCTTGTCAACTCCTTCAGAAGTTTTTTTTTCACTCTTACTTTCCAAATCTTTAACTGATTCTTCATTCTTCTGTTTCAAATGACAGGCCTTAGCTTCATTAAGTTCTGTTTCAGATGTAAATTGCTGTTCAGAGTAATTTTCACTTTGTTCTTTTGTAACATTACCATTACTATCTTGCAAAACTTTATCATTATTAAGATCTGATTCTGTTACTGTTTCCATTTTCCCATCACAAGCATTATTTGAACAATTTACCTCAGCTGTACACTTCTCCTCCACCTTTGACTGAGGCAGCTTTAGTCCAGGTTCATTGTTTAATATCGCAGAACCAGCATTGTGGTCAACAATTTGTTGTATGTAAGAAACAAGTGTTTGTTGCTCCATCACTCTCTGTAATGAACTGGGACTTGGTTCACTGGTTGTGGTATGCATATTCACAGACAAAGGAATGGATGTGGTTAAAGAAGGTAGGTCAACAGTAGGTAGAGGCGGTACCAAGTGAGGTAAAACATCCGAGGCAGAAGAGTCTATACCAGGTACGGGTGAAGGTATCTCTTTCACAGAATTCACATCAGATACTGGTGTACTGAATTTCTGAAATGGAAACCCACTGGATGACTCACTACCCTTTGAAGACCGAGTAGGACTTGTCACACGAGTCACAGAAAATATCTTTTTGGCAGTAGCTTTAGGATTTGGAAAGTACTGTGGACTAAGAAGGTCAGTCCCAGCAGGTGGAGCCAAATGAACAGTCTGAGCTGGTGGCATAGCTTCCAAAATCAGCTCCTCCCCTAACACTGGAGAATCCAGTTCATGTTCTGGACACATTTGTGGTAATGGTAAAAACAGTAACTTTGGTCTGTGTATTCTATCTCCTGATGGAATGTACTCATGCGACTCCTCTGTGGCTATATCGCACGCAGCCTCCTGCAATTTACGAGCATTCTCCTGGTTTCTTAGTTCTATCTGCCGTTGCTCCTCCTCCCGTCTGTGCATCAGGTCCCGATTTCTCTCTAATAAGCTGCTTATATCTTTTTGTAATCTTCTCTGTTGGTCTGCATAATCCTTTATACCCTAAAATTATCATTCAAACCATATTTATGTCTTGTAAGCACCACTTTAATACATATGTGCATTTTTTTGCATTTACAAATTATGATGTCTTTAAAAAGAAATTTTATTACTCACATTCATACATTAAGCATAATGTCATTTATAGAGAATGAAATGCTCAAAATATTTTTAAAACTGAGAACAACTGACATGTATTTCTAGGGGAAGAATATCAGTTGTTTAGTCATTTACCTTTGAATAAAATAGCTTAAAAGTAACAATTTTTATTCAGTGACTGATTGAAAATACCACATATTTTGTGGCATATAAAATATACAACAGATATAAACAAAGCTGACAGTAACAAAGAGTGTCTACTTAAAGTTACTAAGGTTTACTTACTGACTCTTTCTTTGTATCTCTGTCCACATCAAGCCTTGTAATGCTTTCATTGACCTTGAGGGCCAGAGACAAGGCCATTAGTCCCGCTGTTTTGATATCATTCTCCTGTAGATCTAATCTGACCAACCTAGTGTTGTCTGCGATAGCTTCTGCCAGAGCCACAGCTCCTGTAAAAGTTAAATAACAGTTGAAAAAAAGATAATAGATTTAACAAGGATATATAGGAAAACATCTTGTATTTATAGTGTGCAAGCTTTGACATATATCTTCATATTTTTATTTGCAAACATAAATATATGACTTCCATGAAGGTTTGATGGCAAGAACTTCATTAACAATATCTTTGGTAAGCATTTTGACAAATACCAAAACTTAGTGATTTTTAAAGCAACTGACTCACAGAACGTAGCTGAATTTTTTTTTTTTTTAATTTAAGAGAAGTTGATATACTATGGAAAAACATAATATTACACCTTGAAAACTGAAAAAAAAAAGTTTAGATTTAACCAGGATTCAAACCCATGACCTTTCAGTCAGTAAAATATAGAGTGACGGTCTACACCACTGAGCCACAGAGACTAGTTATCAAAGCGTGTCAAAATTAATCTTATACCTAAAGTATCTACCCTGTGACTAAAGGGGGTAAATTTTTTTTACAGACAAAAGTTTGTAAATCTTTATATTTTGATGTTTTTTTGTAACAAAGACTGAGTCAGTAACTTAGTTTAAATATGTTCTTTACAATTGCAGCAAGAATTTCAAGATGTATGAACATTTTATTTTTTTCATCGTCTGTAACTCAGTCGCTTTAGGCCGCAAGAGTGAATGAGCAAAGTTCATACCACACTGCACATAACTCTTTCTTTCTTCAACATCTTTTAAATACTTTCTAATTACAAGTCATACTAAAATAAAAACATATGTGATAGAACACAAACCTTCACAGGATATTTTGGTCCCTGACAGTCCAAGTTTTAGAAGCCCTTTGGTTTTAAGTAGACCATCCTTAAGGATATGTATACCTTCATTTGTGATTGGATTGTGTCCTAGATTCAGAGTCTCCAGGTGGTCTGCTGATGTCTTTATGCAAACAAATATTCACTATTACATTAATTTTTAAAAAATTCTTCTATCTGAAATATTAAGCTTACGACAACATACAAACAGTAGCAAATTACTCAGATGGTAACTAATAACAATATAACTATTGATGAGCATCCTCGAGAATGACCACAAGAGCCACATCTTCTTATTATCTATACACTTGAAAAGACAGAACCCTGAGCTAACACTTTGAGTTGTAAATGGCTGTAAGTTGGATGAAATCTAAACCACACCTAATATATTTAAGGCCTTAATGAAACTTTCTATGCCTAGCAACAATTAATATATCATATTTGTTTTCATGCAGTATACTAACCAGAGCTTTGCTGACAGCGGCCATTCCTTGGAATGTGATCTGGTTATTCCACAGAACCAGGGTAAGTAAACCTGTATCTGAACACTGCTCTGACAGACCATCAGAAACATGCCCCACACCAACATCCTGGATATATAAATATGCAGTGGATTTTCTGTTTAGAAATAATGTCATAAACATACTAGGATATCCACATTTCCTTAGTACAATAAGCTTGAATTTACAGCTAATATATATTTGTCTCAATTATGTATTCAGAGAAACTATCCCTCATAAGCTATTGTTTGTAACAGAAACATGTTCACAACATTTGTTTGTTGTTCATCTGCTAGGCCAAAAATACCCTCCAGGTGTACTTATATAAGATAATCTTACAATACTGCTTGAAGAGGGTAAAATAATATTCTTGCACCTGAAAATAATCTGGATGTATTTCGACCATGAGATACCCCTTTCTCGGTTACTTTAAACTTTGTAATACAGGGTCAATCCTAAAAAAAAGAGACCTGTAAACTTTGTAATTTTATTCCAAAATGAAGATCCAATGTAGCATTTAACAATATTCACAAATAAGTTGATATTTAACTTTCTGATGAGTCTTTGAAGTCAAGTTTTTCCCCCACACCAAGCAACTATGCTTTAAAGCAAGCTTTCATATTATGCACAAGGGAGACAAATCACACTGAAAATTTCATTTACCTGTAGGTGATTGTTCCTGAGATCCAGTAGTTCCAGTTTATGATTGTACTTCAGCAAGTTCCCAATTTGTACACCATCTGTTGGCATAAATTTATTGTCTCCCAGGAACAATTCTTTCAATATCTCATTCATCTTCAGAGCAGCAACTGTAAAACAAATTCTGTCTTGATTTTCTTTCATTCTGACACTATTTTAAATGTTTAATTTTACCGATTTTTCAACTTTGGTGTAAATAAGACTCATTAGTTTCATAAAGAATATCTAACAATTTCAATAACTTAAAGATGCTTTATTCAGTGGAAGTAATGCAACTTTACTGTTCACTTTAAAAGCCTAAATTTGTTCACCTTACAAAACAAATAGAACTGATATTACTTAAAATAAAAATGCAAAAGTGGTCATAAAGACACAACCTATGGAACTGTAATGTAGTGTTTGAATCACCGAAAAAGTTAACGTAAGGTAAGTCTATACATGATATACTGCCCTATCTATGTAAAACAAACTTACCTAAGATTACAAGTGCTCTTCCAGCTAAACCAGTACTCTGCAGATGTAGACGCTGCAGGAAGCAACCCATGCGTAAAGCACGCCCCATGATTGGGATCACTCTTTCATTGAGATCACAGTTTCGAGCATCAATGAATGTTAGACAGGGTGTCTGTAATTACAAGCAGAAACTTAAATGGTTTGACAGTAGGATAAATACAATCAGATAAATTTAACAGCAAGGTAAAAAGTACCACTAGGGTTTCTACTATAAACAGTTACAGCGAGATAAAAAAAATACCACTTGGGTTTCTACCAGCACAGTTCGCAATGAAATGTATGTAAGATTGTCGGTTGGATAGGCAGACAAAGTGGTAAGTGTCCTTGTAAATGTATCCAGCCTAAGTGAATGCATGGATTGAAAAACAAGAGGGCCATGATGGCCCTGGATCACTCACCTGAGTACTTAGGTTTGCTGTTAAGCAGTATTTCATTTTTTAATTGAAAATATGTAAGTGCCTACAAACATAATATGTAAAATATCAGTCAATAAATAAAGGCTCTATGACAGAAAGTAGAAATATCTATTATAAGCTATGGTGACCTTGACCTTGACCCAGTGACCTCAAACCCTACCCATGGGTAGAGGTCCATGCAAGGAACCTCTATACTGAATATCAAAGATATTGGTCTATAAATGAAGGCTCTATGAGGTACAGTAGATAAATCTACTTTTAGCCTCCGTGACCTTTAACCTAATCCAATAATTTGAAAAAGCTTGATAAAGCTTGCTTCATGCCAAATTTTAAAATTCTAGGTCTTGTGGTTTCAGACAAGAGTTTTTAAAGATTTTCTTCTATATTGTTATTTAAAACTTGTGACCCCTCGGGCGGGGCCAATAGTGACCCTTGGGACATTTTTCTAACAAACTTGGTAGAGGTCCACTAGACAATGCTACACACCAAATATCTAAGCTCTATAATTTACGGTTTCTGACAAGAAGATTTTTTTAGATTTTCTTATATAACTCTATGTAAAACTAGTGACCCCTGGGGCGGGGCCATTTTTGACTCAGAGGCCAGGATTTGAACAAACTTGGTAGAGGTCCACTAGACAATGCTACACACCAAATATCTAAGCTCTATAACTTACGGTTTCTGATAAGAAGATTTTTTTAAGATTTTCCTATATAACTCTATGTAAAACAAGTGACCCCCGGGGCGGGGCCATTTTTGACCCAGAGGCCAGGATTTGAAAAAACTTGGTAGAGGTCCACTAGACAATGCTACATACCAAATATCTTAACTGTAGGCCTTCTTGTTTCTGACAAGAAGATTTTTTAGTTTTTCCTATATAACTCTATGTAAAACAAGTGACCCCCGGGGCGGGGCCATTTTTGACCCAGAGGCCAGGATTTGAACAAATCTGGTAGAGGTCCACTAGACAATGCTTCACACCAAATATCTAAGCTCTATAACTTACGGTTTCTGACAAGAAGAATTTTTAAGATTTTCTTATATAACTCTATGTAAAACTAGTGGCCCCTGGGGCGGGGCCATTATTGACCCAGAGGCCAGGATTTGAACAAACTTGGTAGAGGTCCACAAGACAATGCTTCACACCAAATATCTAAGCTCTATAACTTACGGTTTCTGACAAGAAGATGTTTTAAGATTTTCCTATATAACTCTATGTAAAACTAGTGGCCCCTGGGGCGGGGCCATTTTTGACCCAGAGGCCAGGATTTGAACAAACTTGGTAGAGGTTCACTAGACAATGCTACACACCAAATATCTAAGCTCTATAACTTACGGTTTCTGACAAGAAGATTTTTTAAGATTTTCCGATATAACTCTATGTAAAACTAGTTGCCCCTTGGGCGGGGTCATTTTTGACCCAGAGGCCAGGATTTGAACAAACTTGGTAGAGGTCCACTAGACAATGCTACACACCAAATATCTAAGCTCTATAACTTACGGTTTCTGACAAGAAGATTTTTTTTAGATTTTCTTATATAACTCTATGTAAAACTAGTGGCCCCTGGGGCGGGGCCATTTTTGACCCAGAGGACAGGATTTGAACAAACTTGGTAGAGGTCCACTAGACAATGCTACACACCAAATATCTAAGCTCTATAACTTACAGTTTCTGACAAGAAGATTTTTTTAAGATTTTCCTATATAACTCTATGTAAAATAAGTGACCCCCGGGGCGGGGCCATTTTTGACCCAGAGGCCAGGATTTGAACAAACTTGGTAGATGTCCACTAGACAATGCTACACACCAAATATCTAAGCTCTATAACTTACGGTTTCTGACAAGAAGATTTTTTTTAGATTTTCTTATATAACTCTATGTAAAACTAGTGGCCCCTGGGGCGGGGCCATTTTTGACCAAGAGGACAGGATTTGAACAAACTTGGTAGAGGTCCACTAGACAATGCTACACACCAAATATCTAAGCTGTATAACTTACGGTTTCTGACAAGAAGATTTTTTTAAGATTTTCCTATATAACTCTATGTAAAATAAGTGACCCCCGGGGCGGGGCCATTTTTGACCCAGAGGCCATGATTTGAACAAACTTGGTAGAGGTCCACTAGACAATGCTACATACCAAATATCTTAACTCTAGGCCTTGTGGTTTCTGACAAGAAGATTTTCAAGTTTTCCCTATATAACTCTATGTAAAATCAACTGACCCCTGGGGTGGGGTCAGTTTTGTCCCCAGAGACATAATTTGAACAAACTTGGTAGAGGTCCACTAGATGATGCTTCATACCAAATATCAAAGCTCCAGGCCTTGTGGTTTCGGAGAAGAAGATTTTTAAAGATCCAACTTATAAAATCTATTTTTAGCTCCAGTGAACCAGAAATGCAATGGACCAGAACCATTTGAACAATCTTGGTAGAGCTTCATGCAAGGAACATCCCAGGCAAGTTTCATTTAATTTGCCCCATTGGTTTCAGAGGAGATGTCGTTTGAATGAAAAGTTGACGACGGACGGACGGACGGACGGACGGACGACGGACAAAGACCGATCAGAAAAGCTCACCCTGAGCACTTTGTGCTCAGGTGAGCTAAAAAACAAAACAAAAAAACTAGAAATGTGTCCAGGCCTAAAATAAATATTGTTTGTTTCCCCTCCCACGACCCATGCCGGTTTGGGTAGGTAAGTAAAATACTTCTTTTTTTAATCTAAAATATTTTTTCTTGATTATATAATTTATATATCTGAATTATATGGATTTAAAAAAAACAACAGAAATTGTGAGTGCTTAGCATCTGTTCAAAGTTAAGAACCAAAGTTTCAAAGTTTTACTCAATATATACATCCCACTTTGTATATTCACAATGCAAAAATATGGGTCAAATATAAAGATGTGATTCTCATGTTCATACTTTGCTTCCATGTGCAATAATTTTTTTTTCTTTTTCTTTTTTTTTTTGGCAATAAAATTTTTTTTGGTAGCTATGATTTTTGTGGGTAGGTAGGTAGTGGGAGGTGAAAATATTTTTTTTTTTATTTTAGGCCCCAATAGGACACGGATGCCCCGACATTCTGCTATTGTCACAAAAATCCTGTACAATTACAGGTGCATATAAACATTGTCCTTAACATTATGGAGTCTAAAAATGCTATTTTTGCTTAATCAGGGGGCATATCCGTGTCAATTTGCAATAAATTTGGGTTGAAACACTCTGGTGTAAAAGTTCACATACTGACAACTAATCTTATATGATTGGAGTTTCACGCGACACAAGTCTAAAAATGCAATTTTTTGCTTAATGAGGGGGCATAAGTCTGCCGATCTCCAATAAATTTGCTTCAAAGTACCCAGGTGTGTAAGTCCACATGCTGACAACTATTCTTAGCAAGTTTCATGGCTCTAGCAGTTATCTGTTTGGAGTTACATGTGACACAAGGCTAAAAATGCTACTTTTTGCTTAATCAGGTGGCATAAGTCTGCCCATCTCCAATAAATTTGAGCCATAATACCCAGGTGCGGAAGTTCACATGCCGACAACTATTTTTAGAAAGTTTCAAGGCTCTCGCAGTTATACCTTTGGAGTTACACAAGTCAAACCAGTGTGACAGTGTGACAGCAGACAGATGGACAAGTGCAAATCTATATGCCAAACCCCCACAAAGTGTTGGAGGCATTAAAATGACAGATCTGTTTGTCTACAATCTATTAATTTATAGTGTGTCATTTGTGAAATACTGTACATACTTAATTCAAGAATATTTTCTCTTCATTTTTCTCAGGAGACTACTTAAATACTACTAAAACTAATAAGGACACACATTTGTTTGCAATTGATCTGAGAGGGTAAACACTGTATAGAAAGCTTACCCTTCTAACCAGTTTGGAGCAAGACATCCAACCTCTGGGACCAATACCTTTATTAAAGGAAATGTTCAGCTTACATGCCGACTCATAGTATTCTACCATCTCAAACAGGGCCACTGCCATCTGTAATCAATGTCATAAACACAATAATATCATATACACTAAATAGTGTAACTTAACTGATTCAAAATGTCACAAAGTTCTGTGAAAAATCAAAACAACTTCAAAACTTAAAGAAGGAACAAGTTTCATACCATTCTGAATATCATCAGTATAAATGAATGTATATAAAAACTAGAAATGTGCCCAGAGGACTTGTGTGCCTTCAAATAGGGCGTGGGTTGTCAAGGTATCTGTAAAGTCTAAGAAAAACCCCATGTGTGCAACATTACTTGCTGTTATACATTCCTGTAAGTTTTATGACCCTGGGTGCAATAGTGTTGGCTGAGTGTATGAAACAGTTTTTGTATCAATATTCACTAAATAAAGAGCTATAACTCTACTTGACCTCGAAGAATGAAAACAAAAAAACCCTGGTGCACAACTTTATTTGCTGATCTATATCTCCATGAAATTTCATGTCCATAAATCTAAGTGTTGGCAGAGCACACAACACAAACATTTTATTATAATAACTCTGCTTTCCCTGGATGGAAGGAGAGGAAAAACCTCAGGTGTGCAAATTCACTTGCTGATCTATATCCCCTCTGAAACTTTATGAACCTAAATGTAAAAGCGTTGGCTGAGTGTGCGACACAAACTTTTGAACAGACAGACTAACAGATAACCAAGAGCATATCTAACTGCTCTTCTAATGGAGAGCATAAAAAAACCCATCTTTTATTCTGCTTTAAATGCAAAGGTCTATCCCTCAATCTGAACTTTTTTATTGTAGGGATGTTACTTAAAACCTAATAAACAAACTACATAGTGAACAGCATTGATCATGAACAAGAAATAGTTAAAGAAATAGTTATGACCTTTTAAAGAAGAAGCTGGCAAAGCATTATGCTGGCATACTGGAGTTGTCAGCATTTAGTTGGTACACTGGGGTTGGTACACTGGGGTTATCAGCACTAAGTTGGTACAGTGGGGTAATCAGCTCTAAGTTGGTACAGTGGGGTTATCAGCACTAAGCTGGTACAATGGGGTTATCAGCACTAAGCCGGTAAAATGGGGTTATCAGCACTAAGTTGGTACAGTGGGGTAATCAGCTCTAAGTTGGTACAGTGGGGTTATCAGCACTAAGCTGGTAAAATGGGGTTATCAGCACTAAGCTGGTAAAATGGGATTATCAGCACTAAGTTGGTACACTGGGGTAATCAGCTCTAAGTTGGTACAATGGGGTTATCAGCACAAAGCTGGTAAAATGGGGTTATCAGCACTAAGCTGGTACACTGGGGTAATCAGCTCTAAGTTGGTACAATGGGGTTATCAGCACAAAGCTGGTAAAATGGGGTTATCAGCACTAAGCTGGTACAATGGGGTTATCAGCACTAAGCCTGTAAATTACACTAAGGTTATTGTACACTGGGGTGAACAAAAACTTATCAGACAGCACAGTCACCAAGCATATTTGGAAACACTTAATAATTGGAAACCTAATATACAATTCAAATTCTAACACTGTGCCAGCCACTATAATCTGTACTGTCTCAATGTCTGTCAGTTACTTAGTAAAGTTTTTATATGCACCTAAACAATCATTTAAAAGCTCCTTCTTAAACAGGCAAACAAAAAATTCTTTATTAACCATGAAAAGCTGGGGTTTTTCTCCTGCTGACTACAATACTGATTTGAAGTTTGAACATCATTTACCTCATCATCTAGGTGAGTGGCTTCAACATCAACACATCTGAACCTCACATGTTTAAATATCTCCTCCAAACTCTCACACTGCTTCAAGTCTAAACGTTCACCTGTTAGAAAAAAGAGACTTGTAAGGCACATTCCTGACTTGACAGTAAGAAATTTTTCTCCGACACTGGCACCTCAAAACTGAATCATTCAAAATATGTTTAACTACAATTTCTCCTTTATCTACTATTTATACCAGTATGAATATAAAGGGAAGTAACTTTTTAATTTCATCACACAAATTATTGAGAATATCCTTGGACAATTAAACTTAATATGAACACAAAGTAAAACCATCAGAAGATTGAGACAACCCATGGGAAAAGGTAAAAATAATTAAAACAAAAAAAAAAGAAAATAATGAATTTAAAATATGAAATGAAATTACATTTCTCACATGAGCAGTCACAATGTCTATATGAAAATGAACTACTTCACTGTTCATTTTTTTCACTCTGATCATTTTAGATAACCACAATTTATTCAAATGCAATTAAACTTTTAATCAACACATCAGTAGAATGCAAATGACAATTTATCACCACTTCAATATCTATCTTTATGTTCATTCATCTATACCTCTTAAGTCAATTTTATGCAAGTTTTGCACAGTGGGCTTAAACTTTAGGAAAAGCAACTTTATAATGCACATAATTTAACTGAATATATTGTACTAAGATATATACCTTTCAAACTTAGTATTTCGTATCTTTCACCCACATTTTCAATACACTGAAATGTAAAAGATTCTTTTAAAAACAAAGCAATTACCATACAAATGTATACTTATACTTTGGAATATCCTTAACAACTTTAACGCCAAATAACAATATATTATAATGATAATACTGATCACGGAATGAAAATTTATTACTGATAAAAGTAGAAGTTATTGCTCAATTTCTTTTTAAAGCTGATGTCAACAGAAGTCCAGTTATCTAAAACCACATGTACATGTAGTTTGACATACAATTAACACAGAGTTTCTATCATGCTCTGGTCAATTTTTTGCTGAGCATGCATTAATTACCACAAGTATCAACAGGTACAAGTATTTAAATGAAGGAATAGTAATGAACTGCAGATCAACTATCACTGTGATTTCTGTGACTGTTCTCATCATTTCCTTGCTTTTGCAGACAGGCAGTAATCTGCCTACAGTACTCTAATTTTTCTTTGTTAGAATTGCTAGATCAAAGTTGAAATTACCAAAGGCTAACCATAAGAAGTACTATGTTTAATAAGTGTGTTTTCCCTTCTTACAAGAAATGTGTCCAGCAACATCATTAAAGGTTGATCAATACCATTTCTTCAAGAACATACCAATTCAACTTTTATGAAAGAAACTCAGACTATGGAAAACTTATTCTGGAATAATAAAAAGTGTGACAAAGTTTTTCATTTTTCCCAATAAAAGTTTAATTTTGTCTGGAAGACAAACAACAAAAAACACTGAAAGCTTTTTCAAAACACGAGAAGTATCAGCAATGGACTGCATATCCAAAGGTCTCTGGTTTGAGTACCACCACAGCTGCAATTCTCAGGTGACTTTCGGCATTCTACTCTGTTGTAGCAAATTCCGGTGACACCACAGGAAGCAGTCATCCCATAGGATTAATGTCAGTTGCAAGAACTTTTTTTCCAAACAGATGTAAATTAACAGGTTCAATCCTGCATTACTTATCACTGACTTAAAAGTGTCTTGCATGATTTTAGGCCTAATAATTCGCAAGTAAGTTGTCAAAAGAGACAGAAACTTTATACCTGAAGCTGCTGCAGAACTTTGTTCAGAGGTTTTGTTCCATGCTTTTCACATCCTTTCTTATATGCTTTTATCAAGTCTTCAGTCCTCCAATCTGGAACTAAATATTATAAAATATAAAGTCACATGCAGCATCTAACAAGATCACAAGAAACAGTTTCTTCTTTCAATAGAAGTCTTATCTTGAAAACAGAGGTAAACTGACTTTTACAAATCACCGATTTTCTTTCTCTTGTAACATCTTTCCACTGGAAGATACTTCAAATTCCTTTTGTAGATATTTTATTTCTGATGTAAAGTAATGAAAAATAACTTTGTACGACTTAAATTCAATTTATTTATGAAATACAGGCCGATTCCAGTGTATATCAGTATGTGCAAATTTTCAGCAACTTGCCGATTTTCTTTCTCTTGCAATATCTTTCCACTCTAAGATACTTCAAATTCCTATTGATACTACGCTAATTATATTAAATATTAATAAACCGGTGAAGTATATCTTTAAAAAATTTGGTTTATTTATGAAATATAGGTCGATTCCCATATTGCAAAGTTGATTCTGGTAGATTCCGGTAAAAATGGTCGATTTCGGTAAAACATGGACCCCTTCAATACCTTTTGAGTTATGCCCCAGACAAAAATCAAGTATGAAAAAATACAAAGGGCAATAACTTAAAAACTATGCTACAGACAGTTATGGTTCTTGGGCACTGCACCTCTCCACAGTGAGATCTATTCAACTATGAAGTTTCAAGTTTGTATCTTCAAAACCTCTCAAGTTATGTCATAGACAAGCATTAAGTATGAAAAATAACATGTACAAAGGACAATAACTCAAAAAATGTGAGAAAAAGAGTTATGGTTCTTGGGCAATGCACCTTCCCACCTATGAAGTTTCAAGTTGAGATCTTCAATACCTTTTGAGTTATGCCCTAGACAAGAATTAAGTATGTACAAGAGTGCCGCAAGGCGGAACAAACCATCAATTAAGCAATTTGTTTCAATAACATCTATACACCTATGAAGTTTCAAGTCAATTGCTTTGATAATGTAGGAACATGGTCCAGACAAACATCAAGTCTGAAAATTGAACTAAGGGGAGTAACTCCAAACTCATGAAGTGTACAGTGACTGTTCTTGTGCACTGCACTCCGTCTCAATGAGATCTATCCACCTGTGAAGTTTCAAGTCAATAGCTTTGATAAAGTAGGAGTTATGTTCCAGACAAGAAAATTAAACAAAAGGGCATAACTCCAAAATCATGAAGTACAGAGTTATAGTTCCTGTGCACTGCAGCACTGTACTTCATCTCAATAAGACCTATCTATGTATCAAGTTTAAAGTCAATAGCTTTGATAATGTAGGAGTAATGCTCTGGACAAGAAAATTAAACAAAGGGGAATAACTCCAAAATCATGAAGTGCAGAGTGCTAGTTCTTAGGCAGTGCACTCCGTCTCAATGAGATCTATCCACCTAGAAAGTTTCAAGTCAATAGCTTTGATAGTGTTGGCATTATGCTCTGGACAAGAAAATTAAACAAAGGGGAATAACTCCAAAATCATGAAGTGCAGAGTGCTGGGTCTTGTGCACTGCACTGCTTCTCAATGAGAACTTTCCACCTATGAAGATTCAGGTCAATAGCTTTGATAGTATTGGAGTTATGCTCTGGACAATCATCAGGACGCCGCCCGTCCCGCAATGGGTGATCCAATAATACGTCCCGTCTTCGACGGCCGTATAAAAATTCAAAGGGCAATAACTCAAAATTTATGAGAAAGAGAGTTATAAGTCTTTGGCACTGCACCTGTCCACAATGAGATCTACTGAACTATGAAGTTTCAAGTTAATATCTTCAATACCTTTCAAGTTAAGCCCCAGACAAGAATTAAGAATGAATAATAACAAAGGGCAATAAGTCAAAAACTGTGAGAAACAGAGTTATGGTTCTTGGGCACTGCACCTCCCTACAATGAGATCTATTCACCTTTGAAGTTTCAAGTTGATATCTTCAATACCATTCGAGTTATGACTCGGAAAAGAATTAAGGATGAAAAATTACAAAGGGCAATAAGTCAAAAATTATGCAAAAGAGAGTTAAAGTTCTTTAGCACTGCACCTCTCCACAATGAGATGTATTCTTCTATGAAATTTCAATTTCATATCTCTAGTATTTTCAGAGTTATGCCCTGGACTAGCAAAATGGGATTCCGCCACTGCCACCGCCGCAAGTACAGTCCAGGAGGAACTACCATTTTCCTAGAGGTCATCGCAGACTTCCCATTCTGTAAAACATGACCAAATCCACCGCATTTCGAGGATCCCAACCTCGGACATGATTACCAAATATCACGGCGGACGTCCACTTAATGGTTTCTCGAACTTTTTCAAAGGCAATTACTGATATCGAGGCTCACATAGTTCCCGATTACATGCATTTTGAAGAATTTTAAGCTTTAAACATACAAACAAATGTATAAAACTCTCATTTGATGCATTAGCCATTTGTTTAGGAATGCTCCTACTTGTTAACGCAAAGAATGACAATTGCTTCTTTAAACAGCTGACCATATTTTCAGAAAATAAATTGGAAGTTTAAACTGCTTTCCTTTTTAGAGAAAACATAAACCCTGCCACGACATCTGTATCACCTAGGCACTTGGAAAAAATTATTGATCGATTTTGCTGTATAATAGCAAGCATTTACAAAATTTCAACAACGAAAGCACACAATAAACCTACCAAGCAAATGTATTTGGAATTTGGTTTAAATATTACCAAAAGTCAAATAATTGGTAGACGTAAAATGCTCAGTTTCATAATGGTTGTTTCATAAAATGTTCAGCTAATTAAGGTGAGTTATGACCCTAATTAATATCGCCGAGATAATTCACAATGTCGAGACATCGAGGATGACCGTCTTTTCCCTCGTTGTTGCGCTGGATATTTCTTTTCTCTCGTCCGCGCAATAAAGCGGAAAATGTGAGTTCCTCCTGGCACGTACTGTTACACCTATATGTTTCCTGACTAAGACAGGCGACACAAAAAATGATAATGCTTCTTTTTTTCTGAAATATTTTTTTTTTTATATTTTTGTCAAATGAATTCTTTGTTGCACAAAGTTTTATGAAATGGTCTAAATGTTTGTGAAAGTATCGCCACTTACATGATGTATCATCGAAACATTTGTCCAAACCTTTCCTCTACTTTGTCATTGTGAATGTTTGACTCTAGTGGAGACGAAAATAGCTAAATATTGTCCAGGACATTACTCAAGAAGAAAACTCAACTAAACAATGGCATTAAAAAATTAAGAAAGAACAATCAAGATCAAAGTGGGGGACAGTCAGAGTAGAGAGATAATTATGTAGAAAAAAGATTCGCACAATTACCTATTATCAACAAAGCAAAAATGAACGAAGATTCTGAGTGCAATATGGTAAGTGCAAAACAAAACAAGATGCAGGGTCCAACAAAATAACAGCTATCAAAGACATTGCCATTAGAGCTAAAAATAAACAACTAATTATTTATATTCAATCAGTCCTTATCAGAAACCACTATCAACACTTTTTTCTGTCTTTCAAAATATGTAACCCAAGTATAGCTACCTGTACAAAAAAACTCGGCACTTTTTTCTCAAACGGCCCATTCTCAAATGCAAATAAGTTTGACAAGCAACTATAAACAACCTCTAAAAAATAACTACTTTAAAGTAAAAAAAATATTACAAATAAAGAAAGCCTTCAAACCTACCATTCTTCCATGGATCTGGTGGCTCTAAATAACCTTTGACAATTGTAGAGTCTACAGGAAAAACTACATTTTTCTTTCCCTTTTTTTGCTGTTTTGTGGCGTCAGTTTCCGTACAGCCACTTTCCTCACAACTGTTTTCAGTGTTAACACTGTCATCGACAGGAACTTTTTCCTCCTTTCGAGTGCCATCATGAACTACTTGTGATTCTGGTTTGTTTACTTCCTGTTTGGAAGCTGATGATGGGGAGTGATCATCAGGAAACATTTCTTTTCTTATAACTTCATTTTTAACTGTATCTGTGGGAGACACATCTGCAACAACAGATGCATCCATTTCAAAAATCATAAAATATATCTGCTACGAAATTAAGGATTCATTGAAAGGAAGTTTAAACGAAATAATGCATTTTTCATATCAACTTTACAAGAGTGCCACTCGTCAGCCTCCATATTATTATTCGGACATGCGCATTACATACTAAAAAGCACTAAAGTGAACAAGTATTTCATTGGTTTTTGTGTTTGACTTATGAAAACATACACCAATCAAAATAAATGTCTGATCAAATCATGAGAGATATTTGGCGGAAATTATGAATATACCGGAAATGTGATCGAAACAAGTGTCCAAACTGAAAGCAAAACAGGAACAGTAAAAGATTCGTGCCTCGGTGTTTTTAGAGGTGAAACATACAGCCTCGTAATATGTATTGATGAACTTGTTCGCTGTTAAATCTTGCCAGTTTTATATTAAACGACATGTAGTTGATTTCAATTACAAATAGAAACAACTCGTGTTTTTCATTGGCCAATTAAAAAAATGTAATCAGCTTGATTTTCTACCAAGTTTAAATTATTTAAAATGTAAAATTTTAATACTTCAGAGACATTTTGAAATATGAATAATTTCTCTTTTTAAAGTTATAAATCATGTTTGCTTCATCATCTGGGAAAACAACGTCTCGTGAACTTTCCAACAAGACTCTTGTCACGATGGTCCTTTTTTTTTTTTGTCTTCTGAATGTTTGACACGAATGTTGGACATCATGCACCAGTGTCTTTTTGACCTTGCCTTTATGTGCCACTTTAAGAGACGTACTGTGCCACTTTTATTATCACATGTTTTGATTTTATTAGTCAAGAATTTAAACCACATGTGCCTGCCGTTTCGTCATAGGTCAAGGATTATGTTTTCGGTGTAATAAATAATCATAATCAGTGATACACTGAAGTAATTCCTTAATTAAATTGAATTTAAAACTAATAGCAGTCAGATGTTGTGCTGTGTTCTCGAGAGAATGTTAGTTTTGTCAGTTGCTTAAAGTGTCATGAAATCATGTTTCCTCAGTGTTGAGTTAAATAGTTTATTTTAACAAATGACATGTATCTGCACATACTTTTCAAAATGATTTGCACAACCTTGAAATATGGGCGAAAGAATGGTCAATGTAAATCAACCCTGACAAGTGTGAAGTACTAAGAATACACAGGAAAAAGAAAACGGTCATCTTTCCCTACATCCTACATAGCACGATACTGAAAACCACAGAAAATGCAAAATACTTAAGAGTTTCTATAAGTAGTAACCTGAACTGATCGTCCCACATAAACAATATCACAAACAAAGTTTAAGCTTCATCAGACGAAATGTCAAAACACAAAACAAACAACTCAAAGAAGCAGCATACAAAACATATGTAAGACCACAGGTTGAATACTGCTCAACGATATGGCACCCATGGAAGAAATATCTCACTCACAGAATAGAAATGGTCCAGAGGTCAGCTGCAAGGTTTATTCATAATGATCACCACTATACAAGCTGTGTAACAAACATGATTAAGAAACTAAAATGGTCAACATTAGAACAAAGTTGAAACCATGCCAGCCTGGTCATGCTACACAAAATAAAAAAACAAACAAGTCTGTCGATCACAATCTCCTTACAAACACAAGAAACAACAAATTCCTCATCCTGCAATCAAAAACACAACATCACATGAACTCATTCTTCCCAAGGACTATACGACTCTGGAACAAATTACTGACCAAGATTAAGGCTAACCCAACTGTGCCAGCTATTATCAGTGGACTGAACAAGTTTTATAGATTTTAAACATTCAAAATAAATGATTATGTAAGATCTTTAGTAAAATCTTGTTTTCTTTGTTATTATCTTTTATAATTTTAATGTTCCTGACTTTTGGCAGTAATAAGTTGAAGTTGAGTTCTGTGCATATATTCAGTAGAATTCTGTAACTAGTTCAATTATTTTGGTTGGGTTTTCACACCAGCCTTTGGTAGCAACCACAGGAGTTATTTACACCCAAATTAAATTCACTAAGTACTTTACAATAAAAAGTACAACACATTACATCCTGAAAGTGGCACACGAAGACAGTGGTGCATAAAGACACTGGAGCATAACATCTGTCACCCGTTTGACACAAGTGCAGATTTATGCGAGCACAAAATTAGCTCAGTAGTTCCAAGGATTTTTAAATAAGGTTGACTCACAGGCACATTGTTTATTATTCTTTGAAATCATTTACTAAAGACACATTTTAATGCATGATAGAAAAATCCACCATCTGTAGCTTTAACTGCATTCAGAATTGGTCAAACTATGTATAGTCAAATTGAGAATGGGTAACTATATTTACCAAAAGGACCAGAATGACCATGAAAGACGAAATATGAAATACACATTCATTATTATTTTTAAACCACACTATATTTATCATTACATTTAGTCATTTATGAGATTATGATTTTAATAAAGGATTAAATCAGTTTACTTTAAACATTATTATCTTACATTGATTGGGGATCAAGTTCTTGCATCTTTAATATATTAATCCCTCTTGAAATTGTGTTGTTTACCCTCAGTACCGGCCGTAGCCATTAATCCCTCTAGATGACTGCTTTATAAGTTATATATACATAGATTGATTGGTTGAGAAATCATTTATCTTTGAAAAATTGTTAAAGTTTCATAGAAATTACACATACACTTTACATGGTGTATATTGAAAAATTGGTAGAATATGCTGTGAAATTCCCTTCACTATTGGGCCTGCCGATATCTGTTAGTTTGCCTAAAGCAAAAGTATCCAGAATCTGTGTTATCAGGTAGAAAAGATAAAATATTTTACATGTATACTTTTTTTTTCTTATTTTGCCCACGCATGGAGCATATTGTTTTTCGGTCTGTGTGTTTGTTTGTCATAAACTTTGACCTTTTTAAACCCCCCGCTCATTGAAAAGTAGCGCCTATTTTTTTTTTTTTTTTTTGCAGAAAGATTTAAGTTGTGGATTAAGCAAAGAAAGAAAATGCCAAGAGCAAAGGCTGCAGGAGCACCAGCTGCAGGTAAGAGAAGTCACCTAGATTAAGAATAAACTTAAGATATTTTTGTAATAAAAATATTGCTTATCATAAGTAGATGACCCAAATAACAAAATTTTTATTATTGTTATTTTATTATTTTAAATATTTTTAGCTCAGCTAAGCATGCAGTGCTCATGTGAGCTTTTAGGATCAGTGATTTTCCGTCGGCGTCTATCATCCACAATTACATCAAAGGACATCTCCTCTGAAACCAGCCGGTCAAATTTGATTAAACTAGCCAGGAATGTTCCTAGCATGAAGGTCTGTCAAAGTTGTTGAAATGGTTCTGGCCCCTCCCCAGGGGTCATATTATTTTACGTAGGCTTTATAATATATAGGGAAAACTTCAAAAATCTTGTCTGAAACCACAATGCTAAGAAATTTGGTATGTAGCATTGTCTAGTTGACCTCTACCAAATTTGTTCAAATCATGGCCTACATGTAGGGCCAAAATTGACCTTTCCACAGGGGCCCCATGATTTTATACAGGCATTCATATATTTAGGGAAAACTTTAAAAATCTTCTTGTCTGAAAGCACATGGCCTAGGGCTTGGATATTTTGCATTGAGCTTTATCTAGAGGTCCTCTATCAAGATTTTTTAAATTATGCTTATGGGGTCAATATTGACCCTGTCCCAGGGGTCACTTTATTTTTCTTTTTAAATTGCATAAGAAAAAAAAGTATTTTGTCAGTAACCACAAGGCCTAGTGTTAAGATGTTTAATGTGTAACCTGGCCTAGTAGACCTCTACCAAACTTTTACCAAGTTTGTTGAAATCTCGTTCCTGGGGTTAAAATTGGCTCAGCCCCTGGGGTCACCAAGGCTAAAGATAGACTTTTTATGTCCCCACAAAGTGGGGTGCATATAGCGTTGCACTTGTCCCTCCGTCCGTCCGTCTGTCTGTCCATACGTCCCGAAATCTTGTGAACGCAACTCCTCTTAAACCGGATGGCAGATTTTGCTTAAACTTCCAGGGATGAACAACCTTAATGTGTAGATGGTAGTAAAGGAAGGAATTTTCGCTGCAACCAAATTTAACAGAATTATGGCCCTTTGTTGATTTTTTCACTAGAAATTTTGTGAACGCAACTCCTCTTAAACCATTTGGCAGATTTTGCTTAAACTTCCAGGGATGAACAACCTTAATGTGTAGATGGTAGTAAAGGAAGGAATTTTTGCTGCGACCAAATTTAACAGAATTATGGCCCTTTGTTGATTTTTTCACTATATACCATATTGAAATTTTGTGAACGCAACTTCTCTTAAACCGGATGGCAGATTTTGCTTAAACTTCCAGGGATGAACAGCTTTAATGTGTAGATGGTAGTAAAGGAAGGAATTTTTGCTTTGACCATATTTAACAGAATTATGGCCCTTTGTTGATTTTTTCACTATATATCATATAAATAATTGAACATATAAATTTTACATTTGTAATTTAATTTAACATGTACATAAGGTTACCTGTAGATCATTGTAGGTATATGTACAGAAAAAATCTTACATACAGGATATACATGCTCTTGTTTATGAGCACTTATGCATAGTGGGGGCATCCGTGTCCTATGGACACAGTTCTAGTTGACTTTTCATCATAGAGCCTTTAGTTATTGACTGATATCCTAGATATTTGGTATATAGGCACCTTGCATTGACCTCTGCCATTTACTGTGCTCAAGGTCATTGATGCTAAAAAAGATTTTTGTACTGTTCCCCGAAGAGTGGCCAAGGTCACTTATGCTAAAAATTAAAAAAAATAGATTTTTTTTGCTTTTTCTTATGGGACCTTCATTAATTGACTGATATCTTTGATTACGTACCTTGCATAGACTGTAACCACTGGGTGGGGATTGAGGTTACTGGGGTCAAGGTAAAGGTCACACAGGTTAAAAACACATTAAATTTTATCTACCTTACATCATAGTGTTGATTCAATGTCAACCAAACTTTCACAAAACATTTATAAACAAACACATAGATCTCCTTTCTTTTCCTGAACCAACCTGATCCAATCATGTGTTTCAGAGGTATGGGGTTGAGAATAGGCTTATTTTGCCATGTCTGCATGGTTTCACAGCTTTGATAATCTTACAAAACACTTGCTTGAATCTTTATTTATTGACATATATATTAGATATTTGGTATGTATGTATTATAAGCTTCTGCCCTTGGGTTGGATTTTAGGTCACTAGGGTCAAGGTCATCAAGGCTAAAAAATCAAAATTGGCCCCAACCCAGGGGTCACTTGGTTTTATATGGACTGACATAGGTAAAATTAAAAAAAAAATCTTCTTAACAGAAACCACAAGGCCTGTATTTTAGATATTTGGTGTGTGAAAAAAATAGTTGCAGTTTTTTTCAGGTGAGTGATAAAAGGACCATCATGGCCCTCTTGCTTGTTTGTTTGTTTTTTTTTTAAATGCCAGAAATAGTCAAAGAGTAAGAATTCAAATGTTATCTCAGTTTGGAACTCACAGTCTCATTCAAACCTTTTAAAGTTAATTGTACTCCACTGACAGTTTCATACTAGGGTCAAGAATAGGTCTTGGTTATGACTTACTTTTATTTTCTGGAAAATTAAGGAACTGTAATGTATTGACTTGTATTAAACTGCAACTTCAGATACTTGTCAGTTTAAACAGACCAGCTGATAAGCCCTGCCTTTTGCATGTATTATAGCTGTTACTTATGAAAAGACGTAGTACTTGTAACTGAACAGGTAACTTGTATAATATCAAAACATCATGAAGAAGCCATTTAGACATCACAGACATCATTTAAGATTGTGTTTGTTTTCATTCTCTAAGACCATATTAATGTGACATTAATTTTGCTAATTTTAATCCTCTGCAGCAAAAAAGCCAAGAGCACCTAAGGCGTACAAGTTAGCCGAGAAATTTCCCAATGGTGAGGTTTTGAGAGATTTGTGTAAGAAGAACTGGAGGCTAGGTGAGGTCATTGGACAAGGTGGTTTTGGACTCATATATCTTGGTAGGTGGTTTGTTAATAGCATGTTTAGTAATTGTACAGTGATGAACATACATGTATATATTTGGATTATTACTTGCATATTTAAGTAAAGTACTTATAAGTTAAGTGCTTGTTTATTATTGTTTCACCCTGCTGAAAAAGCCAGCCTTGTAGGTTTTTGAAACATCTCTACTCTAGTACACATTTACAGCATTAAATCAAACAGATTTGATAAATAGATTTGTGTTTTCCAAAAGTATTTTGGGCATGAAGCTTGATTTATAAACTTAATATGAATTAATTTAGTTCTTTCGAACAACACAGCAATGCTGTATTGATATTCCACAATGACAGTTTTGCTTAATGGTAGTGGTGTAATAAAAGATTTTTGATGTAAATTATCTTTGAAGATTATTGAACTATTTGGGGACTTTTCCATATAAAAGTACCATGTCTGTGATAGTTCAACATGATAGCCCGTCCGCTTAGCTCAATAGGTAGAGCACTGGATTACTAATCCATAGGTCGATGTTTCGACCCCTGGGCAGGGCAAAAGTTCTCCGTGACAATTGATCTCAGCCATTGTGTCTAATGTTCATTTGTCTCTCACCGCTGATTCAGAGTAGATCATGTGGGAACAGTAGTCAGTCACTGGCGGAGAAATTGGTAATTACTGGTAAGATATCCAGGAAAATGGGTTAGGTGGACTGGCCGCCGAGATATAACCTAGATGTTGAAATCGGAGTTAAACCCAAAAAAACAAACAATAGTTCAAAATGATAATAATCAGTTTCGTATTACAGCATCTGATCAAGATACAGATAAGATTGGACCTGATGCAGAATATGTAGTCAAAATTGTAAGTCATTTGCTATTTACCTAGAGTAAGATATATCTGAGAGATGGTTTGGACTTCCCACATCAAAAATCGGCTCTATGTTCAATATCAGCATGTATCTATATATATATGTTTTAACATTCTCAGAAAAGGTCATGCAGATGTGGTTATGACTGAAAGACTGAAGCATTCTAGTTTTTAAGGTCACATAGGTCTCAGATTTATTGTAGGGTAGCATAGCAACAAAACTATCCTGGATTAAGTTTTGAAACATGCTCCATTGACTTCTATCACCATATGTCGAAATGAGAACTAATTTATGTCTAGAATAATACTAGTTTGTCTTTTCAGAATATACAGCACTTTATACTTTCACATATGATTGGTTTGCAGCCCTCACATTGACTCATGCTTCTCTGAATATATCCTAAAATTGAATAGGTGTGTTCAATAATTATGGTCTTTCAAAATGTCAGAATGTCTTTATTTTTTGTTTCAGGAACCAATAAGCAATGGACCACTCTTCTGTGAATTACATTTCTATCAAAGAGTTGCTAAACCTGATCTAAGTAGGTGTATATCTACATAATATTATATCCATTAATGAAAATAATGTTCCTTAAGATCACAGATGAAATTATTAGATTTCTGTTTAACGACTTGTTATGACTGAAAGGTTTAAACTCATTGGTAATGAATTTGGACTACTAGCATAATTTGCAGTTGAACTTCCACATGTCTTCACATCTGCATTTGGATCTTGTAAGTTTAAAGAGGTATACCCTAAAATTTAGAGCATTTCTTTTAAATCATATAAATGTGAATAATACTGTGTAGAATATTTCCTAATGTCAAAGTGTCAGTCAAAAACTCTTAGGTTAGTACCACATGTAAACTGAATGCATTAGTATTAGTGTGTATATATAAAGTTGTTGTTCTACAATATTTGGGTGGACTGTTGTTTTTTTTAACAAAAATATGAACTGTTTTTACTTCATACCAATTTGAACTATTGTTATTTTAGACCAGTTGTAGAATATCATTTTACAATATCTATAAACTGCCAGGGTGTTCACAGTGACTGGAAGCTGAAGGACTAGGAAGTTCCAGTCCTCCGAGAAGTGATAATAAACGTTTCTATCAAATTTCACCGTCAGAATTTGATCACAGAGTTTCCAAGTTGAGAAGTTTAAGTCTGTTGGCCTTTGAATTTACATGCTTTGATTTTTTTGTAAATATTTTAACACTGACAGTTGATGCATGGCTTAAGTCTAGAAAGCTGAAGTACCTTGGTGTGCCCAGGTATATAGCCAGTGGTCAACATACATACAAAGGAGCAAACTATAGATTCATGGTGATGGAAAGATTCAGTACAGACCTGCAGATAGTATTTGAAAAAGCAGGGAAAATCTTTTCCAAACATACAGTGTATGCTCTAGCACTACGCATGGTAAGATATTTATGCGTTATAATCTAATCCTATAGTTCAGTTCATGCTACTAAGACCACATTGAATATATTTAAAATCATGATGAAATCAGAAATAGTCAATCTAAAATGAAGAACAAGTATGGTGCACTATTATGACCAATTAAGACCACTGGTGTTATTGGTTGAGCTTTTCTTATTATCTCATTATTTCTAAGTCAAAATGCTGATAACCTGTAGAATGCTGATGATCAAAATTAAGTTAAGCTATTTATGAAAGATAAAGATACATTAGGTATAAGAGATCAGTTGAACATTAGAATTTTATGATGTAACTTTGTCTGTTCAGCTACCGGTAGATGTGGAAGTCTTTGCATTCTCTTGGACCATGTCATTCGGTAAACTTACACAGTCCGACCTTATTTAAGTTCATTTGTCTATATTATAATATAAATTCAAATGAAATCCATAGCCAGCCACAAATTCTGTGTCATCAGGTAAAAACTTGATTTACCTATTAAATGGTATGTGCATATTGTAGAGGATTTTTGACTTAACTGGGTAAAAAAGCAGAGGGGAGAAGCCCCTATGGCAGTAACAGTTAAATTCTAAAGGAATTTTTTCTATGCCAAAAGCTAAAATATTACCTTTAAATGTTCATTACTTGTATCTTAAATTTGGCCTTACTAGTATTTGTGATTTATATACATTTCATTTCACTACTTTTTCAAGAGCCACTGGAGCTAATAGTAAGTACATGTATTTTATTTTTTCAGCACAGTACTTAGGTGAAACCTGTTTTATATATACTGACTTACCATAGTATTGTGTTGAGACATCAGTCTGTTATATATTTCAGATAGATGCACTTGAATATTTACATGAGCAGCACTATGTACATGCTGACATCAAAGCATCAAACTGTCTCCTAGGATATAAGAAAGGAAAAACAGATTTTGACTCGGTAATGTTTCTTTCATCTGTCAGTAATAAAGTGCTTAAGGAAGTTTTGGTAAAAAAAAAAGTGAAAAGAGATATTGAACAATCACCGTAAAGTTTGTTGATTGTTTTGCAGAAGATTCCAGGATGAAAACTATTTATTTTATGCCTACCAATGAAATATAGGGAAATATCAGTGAGATAAAAGTGATAATACACTGTTTTGAATCAGTTAATTACCATTTTGATAATACATGTTTGTGCCCGAACTATTGAATATTGAGTATTAATCCGCTTTTATAATTAAAGTATGTATGGCAAAATTCAATAAATATTGATAAACTGTGTAGACAAAAATAAATATTATTTGATGAAAGTGTATTCAGTTTATTTCAGCAGAAGTAAAGTTATCATATGTATTGGAGATTGTCTGCACTTTTTTTTGTGCGGAGTAACCAAAGTACGCATTAACTGATTTGGGGCTCACCATGGGGAATTTATTGAAGGCCCTGATTAAAAATGTCATAAAAAAACCCATTTTTGACGTGTTGGCATAAAATAAAAAGCAAATTTGTTTGTTTTTTAGTGGAAGATGGGAATTTCTCGTGAACACCATATGTTGATATTTTCACTCGTGGCTGCGCCACTCGTGAAAATATCACATATGGTGTTCACTCGATGAAATAAATTCTCATCTTCCACAAAAACAAACAAATATCCTCTATTTAATGCTTTTAACAGTTATAACACTGGTTGATTAGAAACTGGCTTCATGTGTTCATTGCCTGTAGCAATGGAGGGGAGTGGGATTTGTCTTTGCAATGGTGATGCAATTTCTTGCCCTGATAGACTTCTAAAGAATGAATCATCTTGAATTAAATTCTTATGACTTTTTTTTTAACTGAATCTTAAATTTTATACTTTATGATACGATCAAATAAAAACAAAACTGAAAGTGCTTAAATTATTGGAATGAATAGCATTCAGACTTTTTATGCCCTCTGAGGGAGCATATTGCTTTTGGTCTGCCTGTTTGTCTGTCTGTTTGTCACAAAACTTTAACCTTGACCATAACACGGACGTCCTTCCACCTACAGCCTCCAAACTTCACAGGTGCATGCACCTTGATGAGCTCTACTTGCCAGACCCCCTTAGAGGTCTCGAGGTCAGTTCCCCCGCCCCCACCTCCTAGGGGCATGGTGTTCATTTGAACATAGTGCTTGTAACTATTTGATCCTTTTTTCAAAACAGTAACAATTCTTTTATATAAACGTGTAAGTTTTTGTAATATACATATATCAGATTCATCTCGTCGACTATGGGCTAGCAACAAAATACATGCCAGGTGGCTCTCATAAAGAATACAAAGAAGATCCTAGAAAAGCTCATAATGGTACAGTGGAGTTTACATCAATAGATGCCCACAAGGGGGTCGGTAAGTTTGCTTAGAGTTATCTATTATGTACATTCAAGCTTGTTAGTATTTCTTGTTCATTTATGGGGATTTACCAAGTGCAGAATTCTTGTTCATTTCCAGGGATTTACCAAACACAGAATTTCTTGTTCATTTGTGGAATTTTCTAAACGCTTAATTTCACTTTAATTTGAAGTTATTTAATGTGGATTTTCTGTTCTTTGCAGTTTTAGACACAAGACCCTTGCTTGCACCACACTATTCACTGCAGAGACCTGCTTTTAAGTTATGCTCTCAAGGTTCTGCAAGTTTCAAACAATGATTTATATTAATGAGTGATAGGATTTCAGTTATTTTTGGTAGAAATTTAGGCTTGGTTGAGTTTTATTAATTTACATTCAGATCCGTCAAGGCGAGGTGATATGGAGATCTTAGGTTACTGTTTACTACAATGGCTGTTTTACATTTAGATCCATCAAGGCGAGGTGATATGGAGATTCTAGGTTACTGTTTACTACAATGGCTCTGCAGCAGACTACCATGGGAAGACAAATTAACAGACAAGAACTATGTCATGGATGCTAAAATCAAGTATGATTGTGTATTATAAAAGTGTAGTTCTTTTAGTTGTAACAAAAGCTGATTTAATGTTAAATGTCACATTAAGGATTTGTAAAGAATTTTACCCTGTGAGGTGGAGGGGGAGATGGAGGTATGGTAGAGGATATTGATTAACCTTTCCCTTACTGTACCATTGGCATTCTGATTAGTTGCACAAGATAAGTAACGAGTTGATACATTATTACCTGTTTATCTCCCCACCCCCTTAAATGTTTTCTGTAATTCACAAGACTATAGTTTCAACAAAATACTGGTAGTAATATGTTTACATTATTGTATTTCAGATAAGGGTGAATGTTTTAAAAGTGTACTTATCTATTTACTATTACAGATACATGAATGATATCCCCCAGTTAATTAAGAAATGTTTCCCGAATGGAGGTGCACCAGGTAAACAAAGTGTTCATATTTTAATATTCAGCATTGAGATTGCTTCACTTGCCTTACTTGAGCTTAGCTTATTTGTAATTCAGTTACTATGTTTAAAGTTTACTTAGCTTTTTATCATTTTATCAGCTTTCGCCAAGTTGTAAGGTTTTTTTTTGTTCCTTTTATCTAAAGTTTTTATGGCTATGTTTCAGGCCAGATAGACTGCACCTTTCTGCTTGATTTTAAATCATTTTTGGTTAAAACAATACCCAATAAGAATAAGTGTCTAGAGCAAAATGTCATGAGTAAGCAAGCTGCTTAATTAATTTATAATTTAAGGTTGTGGTCTTTCTTAAGTTATGTTTAGTAAATAAAGTTAAGTGCATAAAAAATAATTTATTATCATTTCAAAAGTACTAGAATCTGCTGGTATCTTACACATGTGTTTTAAGGCCACAGACTTGAAAACCACAGCCACGCCATAGTGATTTGATATTGGTATATTCAAGACCCAGCTAGCAGCCAGGCTCTGAGACTATGAAAATTAACAGTTTCTTACTAAAAGAAACACAACAGTACTGTTCCTACTTCAACCAGGATTGATAGGAATTGTTGTCCTCTTAAGAAGCATAAAACAGAACAGATTCAAACAAAATTTACATAAAGTATTTAGATTGACTAAAATATAAAAAACTTTTTGCTTCAGCTGAAATCTCAACTTATTTAACTATGGTGAAAAACATTAAGTATGAAGAGAAACCAAACTACAACAAGATGAGAGAAATTTTTCACAAGGGGTTGACAAGCCTTGGGGTCAAGGATGTGTGGAAACTGGCACTTCCTGTGGCTGGTGGTGCTGGGAAAACATCACCCAAAGTAAGTTTTCTTTTTTTTTACAAAACTGACTTTTAGTCCAGGCTGTAGCGGGTAACATGGCTGAATTTTAATCTTTTGTAAGGTCTTAGATTTCATTTTCAAAATAAGAACTAACATGTAGCATTTTCTCAGAAATGATGCAAAAGAATAGACACTTTTTTTACCATGTCTTCCTTTAACTGAGTAAATAACTGTTTATAGATTTTAATATCTTGAATGGTTTGTGTTAGTGTTTAGACTGTCTTACAATCTACCAAACTATACTATTGATAATATATTTGGAGGACCCCTTCTTGCATTCAAACAGCTTTTCTGTATTCCAGAAAGGCGTAAAAAGGCAGATAAAAGATTTAGAATCCGATGGCCCAGATGTTAAAATGAATGCCAAAGCTGCATCACCTCGACCAGGCACACCTAAGACCAACTCTCGACCAGCAACACCAAAGGTAAATGCTCGACCAGGAACACCGAAAACAGCTGCACAAAAAGCCACACCCAAAACAGCTGCTCAAAAAACCAAACCATCAACTCCAAAAGCTGCTGGTAGAAAAGTAACAACACCAGTAGCAAAGAAAACTTCAGGAAAAACTACAGGAGTCAAGTCGCCATTAGCAGGAACATCTCCAGCTGTAGCAAGGGCCCGTGCGGTTGGACTCAAAGCAAGGGACGGTGCAATACCTGCAGTTTCACCTGTTACTGGAAATGGAATAGCAAGAAGTAAAGGGAAACAAAGGGCAACTTCTCCTGCAGGTAAATTTATAGAATGATTTTCACTGGGTTATAAAATCTGATGTCTTTAATACTTTACTTGAGAGAAAAACAGTAAGTTAGTCTTATGAGCTAAAGCTGTTGTGTAATCTTCTATTGATATTATGTCTGAAAGATGTACTGTAAAGTGATGATAATTCAAGGAGCACATTTCCTAATACCTGGTGTATTTTGAGCATTTTCAAATGTTCAGGCAAATAACTATTATTCGACATATATTTTTCATGGGATATTTAATTTCAGTAATCTGATTATTCAAGCATGTGTGTTGGTTCACATTTCTTCACTGGATTGATTTTTTAATCTGAGAACTGCATTTGCACAACACACTGACAACATCTTTTTAAGATAACATTTACAGTAAATCCATAGAGATGTTAATTTCTATACAGTCTCCAATTAAAAGATGCCCATTAAAAGTTCTGAAATTCAAGCAACGAATAAAAAGAATTTATGAGGATGGGTTGTTTATTGTTCAGAAAAAATATCAAAACAGTTCTTGCTTGTCAGTAAATGTATCTATCACCATTTCTTTTCCTGAATAAAGAAAAAGTTAATTGAGAAATTTAACCAGATTGAAAAATATATTAGTGTAAGTAAAAGGGCCATGTTGGCCCTGAATCACTCACCTGTGCACTTAGGCTGTGGGTCTGTTGTTGAGCAAACATCAGAAGCAAAAAAAATAGTGAGCAAGACAATACAGTTTGACAGTAACAGCAATGTACATTGTACAATGTCAATTCAAGTCTGTCAAACTGCAGGGCATGTTGGAAAGGTACTTTGTAAAACAATGGTGAATTGGAATTGATTGATGTAAAGTCTAACTCATAATTCAGGTAAAATTGATATACTTAACACATCTTTCCACATTTGAATTTCATCATTTTCAGCATTAGCATCAAGGTAGGTAGAAATGCTTGGTTTTGCTCAAGACTTGGGTTGCAAGGCCGTTGTTCTCATTAACATTTGACCGATTGTAAAAATTGTGTGTCTGTTACCCAGTAAATATTAATGAACTATTTTTTCGAGTGAAGTTAGTGGTGGTAAACAATACTTTTTGGCTGTACGGTTTGTATCCTTTATAACATTGCCTTGATTGTGACACAACCAGCCCAAAAATGGAATGAATGACAAACTTGTTTATACACTGTACATCTTGAAAGCAAATATGTATTTGTTAACTTTAACAATAACACCTGTAGAAAACTGATGACTGTAAACTGTTCATTTTTAAATGAAGAAAACATGAAACAAAAACAAAAAATATGGAAATAACATTAATACCAGGTTTTCCAGTACCAAACTTTCTGTTAACTAGTCAGCATCATTAAAGAGTCATTTAAGTTGTTCATCATAAAAAGATAAATAATTGCCTAATTGTCAGTTATATCTAAGCTCTACAGCATACATCTTCAGACGAGAAGACTTTCAATCTTTTTCTTGTAAAACTTACTGTTAAACAAGTGATCCCCAAGTTGAGGTAAATTTTGACCCTAAGAAAATGATTTTAACATTCTTTGTCGAGGTCAACTATACACTGCTAATCCCTGTATACTAAATATCTAAGGTCTAAGGCATACAGTTTCTGAAGATTTTCAAAGATCTTACATTCTGTACAAATAGGACCCCTATGTACTGGTGCACCCAGTTATGACACCAGAGATGTAATTTGAACAAACCTGGTAGGGGACTTCTAGAAGATGCTTCATGCAAAATATCTAAGCCCTAGGCCACAGGCCATTGGTTTCAGACAAGTTTTTTTGGAGTCTTCCCCCTTAAAGAAAATGCAAAATCAAGTGACCTCAAGGCCATGGCCATTTATGACCCCAGGGGCATAAATTGAACAATCTTGGTAGTGAACCTGTGAGCCAGATATCTTAGCTTTAGGCTTTTGGTTTCAGACACGAGGGTTTTTAAAGCCTTTCTTTTCTGTTGCCATGGCAACCAGAGTTTTTGATGGAATTCAATTTTTGGAAAAATTTTGGTAGAGCATCATGCCAGGGACATCCCTGCCATATTTTATCAAATTTAAGCTATTCCTTTAGAATGAAATATGTAAATTTAAAAATGGATGATGCAAACTGACCACAGGGTGATCAAAAAAAGGTCACTTTGAGCAAATGCTCAGTTAAACTAAAAGTGAATAAAAAATAGCAATTGCCAAAACAAACTTTTTTTGTTTTTTACAAGAGCGCCTTGTGAAAATTGATTATATAATGATACATTAAGGTTTCTAAAGACCTTAATTTTGAGTAAATAAAAAATATTGAAATCAGTGATTTGTTTAACAAGGCTTACTTTGAGCTTGTCCAAGAAAATGTTAAATCCCCCATATATCTAAATTTTACTGTACTTAATTTTAAACTATGCAAACATAAATGACTTGGCTAAGGTAACATTTCAAACTCAGTTTTCAATTAACCTCTTTCAGCAAGGTCTCCTGCTCCTAAAAAGAGGAAAGTGGTGAGACGGAAACACGTGCAGATGTCAGAAATGGCCGTGCAGACGTCACCGGGACTGAAGAAAAACAAATGACAGGAATGGTTTAACTGTAGTCTGTCTTAGTGTCGATCAAAAATTGCTTTTGAACAACTCCAAGGCACTTAATTTTGTGTTTGGATATAGCACTAATATAAAGGGAATTTCAGATCAAATTGCAACATGCGATGTTGTGTTAAGCGAATGTGTTTATTTTTACTGTTTAACTGATGAGCAATTTTAGATTTGTTCAAGTACCCTGTGCAGAAGGAAATGGGTACATTTGTTTACTGTGTTGGTTAAACAGCAAAAACCTCGTGTTGAAATTAGAATCACAGTAATTTATCAGAAAGTGTAAAAAGAAATTGTTTTAAATTTGTTAGTGGATTTTACATGTACATCTGAATGGGTTTTGTAATAATCAACCAGATCCATCATTTTTAGCAGAATGTTCAAAATGTGCTATACAGTGTAAATCTTACAAGCTATATATTTATGTCTGTCTAGTATTAGAAATGTAGGGGACATATTACAGGAGAAATTGAACTAGCACAGGATAAAAAATAAAGACCTGTATGATATTAGTATTGTAGAGGTTGAAAAAATCAGTACAGCAAGTCAACATGCATTGTTGAGAATGATATTATATACATGTAACTGCAATGAACAGCAGATTTGTTGTCATTTAACATATCTTTTCAAGTACATGAAGGTTTTCTATCTAATTTAATTTGAAAGACATGATTTTCATATTCAAGATTGTTTTCAAGAGGCCATTCTTGACTTTATTGTGAAACATGTGGACCAAAATGTGGTCAGGCATTAATCACCTTGAGTAGCAGTTCTTGTGTTTAACTGTTGTATTTACAGTATTTGAAATTCAGCACTCTTTATTTTCGGACCAAGTAATTTCTTTCATTATCATGTGATTGATAATTTTCATTTGGTACTGTATCATTAATGCTTGACTAAATGTAGTGGTACCATGTCTTTTACTGTACTTTGTCTCTCTGGTGACAATGTTATATGTTTACAGCTGATGTAAGTTAATCATTATCCTATATTTTCTCAGTACTGCTTTTTTTCCATGACTAAATGAAATTTAATGGTGCTGTTTTCTTCATCTTGTTATGCAAAGTCTATATCATTGTAAATTTATTGTCTCAGACAGGAAATTTCCACTATATTTTCTGTATAAGTTGATCTTTCAGCTTATTAGGAAAACTGCATCGTAATATCTGTATCTAGATTAGAAGATTTTATCATTTAGTCAAAAACATACCTGCATAGTGAGGTTACTTCATTAAGGAAAGTAAAGGTCTGATGCTTTGTAAACTCATTGTTTTGTCAGATGGGATGACTTTTGTAAGTGATTTTTTTGTATGATCAATAAAGTCTTACAAAAGCTTTGATCTTTGTTTTTTGCCAAAACAAATTCTTTGACCAAGCATTGCTTTAAATTTGACCAGTTTCACGTCATTTCTACTGCAGTGATAAGTTTATGAAAGAAATAGTGACTATTTCAAAAACAACATGAAAAAAACTATTTTTCTTCTATAAATATTTCATGATGAAGCCCTTAAAAGAAAATAAACATTAAAGAGCATCATAAAAAGGGATTGTGTACCAACTTTACGAAAATTGGGTCTTTTTGAAGTCCTAATGGGGTGCGGGAAGTTATATATAAGAATTAAAACAATGGACAACCATTCTGCATGTAGAGATGGTGAAAACTAGGGTTCTTTGTGTGTCTGAATATTACATTTAGAGAGTAGAGAAACAATGTTGTTCCCTGATCCCCCAACTTCAGAGTTTACTATTGTTTCCGAGTTTCTTGGTCCAATAAGTGTAACATTGGTTTATTTAAAGGAGAACACAGGGTCCCCTGCTTACATGAAGTGATCAAAAGATTACATCAGATATATTCGGTTCTAAAACTATTATATTATACTAATTTTGAACAAAAAGTATGTTATTTCTTTAGTGCTTGAAGCAATAAAATGTTATACTGAAGGTTTATGAAAGAACTGAGTGTAAAAAAACTGAATCCCCCAGCTGCAGCAATGTTGCCAATAGAATGATGGCAAAGAGAATTTTTTTTTAAATAAAGCGAGTCAGATTTATGGTTTCTGCATATTGCACATCTGTTCAAAGTAATCTGTTATTGGATGAAATATCAACTAAGTCCCTTGAGTAGGTTTTGAGTTGTGTTTGGGACATGTTTATTACAATATTATAAAGGAACATAATTCAAGAACAAGTCAATGTAGGGTTATGGTTTATAGGCACTGCACTTTCCCTTGAGGTCCTTTATCATTGTATACATGAGTATATTCATTTAAAAACTTAAGTAGGAAATAATTTCAAAATAAAGTAGCATGAGTTATGTCCTTTATATACTTTTTTTCAATGCCCTCTATAGTTGCATGAATGTTCAACAAATTACCATCAAAAATTGTGGTGCAAAGCTGTGGACTAAAGTATTGCTAAAAGACTAAAACAAAGGGAGACAATTCAGAAAGTTATAGCTGAGGTTTTTTTTTTACATAATGCACTTCCTCACAATGTCATCCATTACTGTGTGAAATATTAACAGAATCACTTGTAAGTTTTGGATCTATGCTCTGAACAACCATTATAGAACATAATAAAGGAAGATCATTCAAAATAGAAGCAAGAGGGAGTTGTGATTCTTGCACAGTGCACTTCCTCTCGGTTCTTTATTTGTGAGTGAAACATTAACAAAATCATAGTTATCTTGTGGACAAGCATTTCCAAAACAAATAAAAATATAATTAAAAATTGGGGCAGGGCAGAGTTATGGTTCTGCATATTGCAAATTTGCTCAATGTTCCCTGTCATTGCATGAAATATCACACTTCCTCTGTGTTTTCTGTCAGTGTGTGAAATATTAACAAAATCCTGTTCAGAGTTTCATGTAACCTTGTGGAGAAGAATTCATAAAAAACAAAAGAAAATAATTTTAAAAAATGAGACGAAGTAGTTATGATTTTTGCATACTGAACATTTGAACATTGTTCTCTATCTTCGTGTGAAGTATCATTTAAATTTGACTTGTGTTTATCCCATCATTACAGTAATACAATAAATGGACAAAGTTCAAGACAAGGCGAGGTAGAATTAATGAGTTTTAGACATTGCACTCCATCTTGAGTTGGACATGTATGCAAAATGAATGAATTTCTTTGAAATTTTTTGGAGTTGTGCTCCAGACAAGCAAAGAATATAACAAACATTAGAGAACATCTTAAAGGGAGATCATTCAAAATAGGGCAGTTATGGTTTTTGCACACTGCACTTCCTCTTTGTGAGTGAAATACTAACAAAATCCCTTTTACAGTTTTCAAGTTATCTTGTGGACAAGCATTTAAAAAACAACAAAGGGAGATGATTAAAAACTGGAACAAGACAGAGTTATAGTTCCTACATATTGTACATATGCTCAATATACCAAGCCATTGTATAAATATCAACTAAATCCCTTCAGTAGTTTTGGAGTTGTGATTTGAACATTCTTTTTGTAATATAATAATTGGATGTATTTATAAATCATGACAAGGTAGGGTTATGGTTCGTAACACTGCACTCCCTTGAGGTCATCTATCATTCTGTGCAAAATGAATGAATTCCATCTAAAACTTTTGGAGTTGTGCTCCAGACAAGCAAAATATATAACAAGCATTACTAATCATAAAGAGATACCAAGAAGCAAGACAGAGTTATGGTTCTTGTGCAATGCACTCCCCTTTTTGTGGTGAAATATTGACAAAATCCGCGTTACCTTACAGACAAGAATTTATAAGGGGAGATAATAATAAATTGAGAAAAGGCAGAGTTATGCTTCTTGCATACTGCGCATTACCTAAATGTACTCTGTCAATGTATGAAATATCAACTAAATCCCTTCAACAGTTAAAATTTTTTACTCTCACAGAATGAAATGCATCGGACCTATAACAATGCTTACAACCACCTCCTTATGCATGAAGGGCCCTGAAGTTGAAATCTCAATTACCTTTTTTTTCACATTTTACCAGAGTTTATTTAGTTAGACACTACTTGAATAATGAGCATTTCTTGCCTTCCACAGTCCCATTTATAATAACACATTCTGAAAATATCACTTTTCCTGTGAAAACCGGGACTGTAAACACAGGAAATTTCAGTCATGAAAAGAAAACAAAATGATTTTGATACTTTTTCTTTATTACCTCTTAAACAGGTTACTAAAAACTTTAACCAGGTCTTAGAATCATGTAGAATTACAATCTTTGCAGTAAAAACTTACTCACAGTTGAACAGATCCTTAAAGATTTTAGCAACCTTGTCTGGATAAAATACTTAAGTTTCTATATTGCACTAGTATTATAAAGACTTGAGTAGATGCACATTCTCTATCACGGACTGTGGCTCTGACTTGTACTGTAAAAACAGTCCTTGTACTTGGGCAAGACTTATTTTATCATTAACTGTCCGAGCAGATTGCGAGAACACTCTCGCCATATCCAATGACTCCTCTGGGTAGAACCGAATGTACATCTGTTGTAACTGATGGTCTGTAGCATAGTCTATCTTCTCTTTTATATCAACTCTTCCTGGCCTGATTAGTGCTGGGTCAAGTCTGAAATTTGCGGTAAAGATTACTGTACATATGGAGCATACAAATTATTCAGGGGACTAGTTAGTTTTTATTGATACATTGTTTAGACTGATGCCACTGGTAAAAGTATTTTTATTTGATGTTTGTAGTCAAAATTTCTACTGCTATGGATGGAACAACCTGCGTCTGGTCAAGCAGGGAGAAGGTTTCTTTAATTTCCTATCTATTTGAGTTTCCAGTTGCCCATATGACTGATGCCCCCTGCAGAATTTAGTTAGGCTAGGTAATGGGGGATAGTGCAAGATAAAGCATCCCATTCTAGAGACACCCCTGGTTCTTGTCCATGCTCAGTGTATGGCACTGATACATGGGACCTCATCTGAATGTCTCATCCAAATGACAATTATTTATGTAAGTGAAGGATAAAACTCACAACCCCTGGACCACTGATTCGCACCTGATTTAAATCTCCAAGAATTCTGTGTAAGCCTATTATGCTGACAACAGTACCAATAAGAGACAATACTTCCATGAACAGTAAATCAGGTTGAAAATCAGCCCCATCAGTGAATAAAATGCAAACAGCACATTGCAAACATACCTTTCTACATAGTTTGTAGTCATGAAAATAATTCTAGCTTCAGCCGAGGCTACACCATCGAGTGCATTAAGCAGACCTGACAAAGTGAGGCGACTCATACCCTGATACGCTACTGGATCTGCAAGATGAATTCTAATATGTACATGTACAAAATAAACATCAATTCTGGCAAGACTTATCAGGCAAAGTTTTTTTATACAAAAACCTTTTCTGGGACAACAGAACATGACCAACATTTGGCTGTTTTACAGCATACAATTTGTAAAAAAATCTAAGTGTATAAAAGTAATCATGACTTTTTTCTAAAGTTGAAGCAGACATGTTAACATATTGCATCAAAGTGACATGGTAGATGAGAAATAAGCCAAATATTAATAGTTAAAGTTTTATATATAATACTAAAAAAGCAATGCCAGGAAGAGAAAGATTATTTTGCCAATAATGTTCAGGACTGCATTTCATAATTTCATAAACTATGCAAATTTGCTCATCCATTGAGCTTTTTACATAGATTTTATCTCTTATAGTCCTGTGTTATATGCTAATTCTCCACCAGTTTCATTCGCCACAAGCAAGACTTACTTTCTATTTTAAACTTTAAGTTTACTTACTTTCCAGAGTGAGATCTCTGCTGACAAAAGCAGCATCAATGTCCTCCAGGAGTATGATACTTTGTTCAGGTGCCATTGTGAGAAGGTGGTTCAATCTGTCATCAGAAAGCCCTCGTTCTGACAGGTTCAATACACATATACTGTAGTCTAGTTCACCTAAATATGAATCAAGCTCATAATTTAGTTTACATTTATTCATTCTTCATCATTTTGGGAAGAAAGTTCTTGCAAATTAATCCCTCTCGATGATTGCTTCCTGGGTTCAAACCAGTACTCATGCCAAAAGTGAGGAATGACTAGGAATCAAACTTGTACATAAATCTAGAAAGAAACTTAAACACAGCTATGAATTTACTATATAATCATAACCTCTTTCAAATGATTCCACCTATCAATTGTTTTACAGCTTACTGTAAAATTGTGTTGAATTGTTATAAATACAGTCAAAACTGCTATTGAATGAATTGAGACAGAACAAAATTACTTTGTACTACAAGCTGAAGTAACAACAACATTCTTTGGTTCCTTCATTATTTTTTGGATGCGATACAATGAAAAATGAAACTCTGCAAAAAAGATACAATGAAAAATTAAACTGCATTATTAGATTTTTTGCCAGTCTGAAGAACTGCATCTTATATGTATATTTTTACTGATGCAAAATGAACATACCAGCTAGTGCATTGATATAACTGCTTTTTCCACAGCCTGGTGGTCCATATAATAAGTATCCTCTTCTATATGGGATACCTCTATCCATATACCATTTGGGATTACCTATAAACTCTTTTATATCTGTCACAATTCTATCTGATACACTTCTATCTAACACTACAGAATCTAGAGGACGTTTTCGTCTGGGAGAACCAAATGGTCTCCATTCTGGACCTACAGCTGTGTACATTACAGTTCTACCTTCTTCCTTTTGTAAAGCCATTTGTCTCGCTTCTTCTAGAATATCAAAATACACACTCCTATTCCTTCCAACGGAAGTTAGTGTTACTGTCTCAAATGGAACACCCCTGTTAATATCAACCATTTGCTTTTCACGATTTCTGTCCACTCTTATCCAGTGCTTCTTATACTTGAAAAAATGGCTTCCTGGGCTAGGTATAAAGTCATAACGGGTTGATATTCTGCCAGCGTCAGACTGATGAAACGATGTCTCTACACTTAAATGCTGTGTATTTGTTCCATGTGTTGAAATCCACTGTAACAACCAGTAGTAACTCTTATCTCTACTAGGCACCTCGAGTGTTATCATACAGTTGCGTCGAAACAGAATCATCCCCATCTGTGCAGACTTCTTTCCTAATGCAGCTGCCATGCCCACTCCGAACAACCCTGCCCCAGCACCAAAGTAAGGATTATCCTTTAAATAATCAATTAGTGCTGCAATTCCCATCTTTTTGTCTCAATCTCTAAAAAAAGGCAAAAAAATATGTTACAATAAAATAGTTACTTAATACATATCTTAAGCTTCCAATGTTCAAGCTGAATGCCATGGATGTATTAACACGTACCATGCTAAATATCTGAAAAGGACTTGTCCATCTTTCAATTTGGACAGATCCATTAACTGTTTATGGGGGAGCTTATTGAAATTTTTTGACTGAATGGTGAACAGTGCAGACCATGATCAGACTGCACAGATATGCAGGCTGATCTTGGTCTGCACTGATTGCAAAGTCAGTTGCCTCCAGAATGGTAAAGGTTAAATAATAACCAGACAGTGTAACAGCTTGCAAAAGACAGTTAGTGAAGTGTTAAAAAATTGTTTGCTATCCATCTGCCATAAATGTGCCCTTGTGTGACATACACAAGAATATAACTGCTGTCTTAATTAAAAAGCAAACTTGCAAATTCTTGGTACAGAAATGTGAATTTTGGCTGCTAAAAATACATTTGTGAAGTTTTTCAGACTTAGTATATTTTCATTACTTCAATTTATATGGATAGTTAACTAGATATCAATTACAATTAAATAAACTGTTTTGACATCATATATTAACCCTATTCTAAATATGTAAACAATAACACCTGTTAAACTAGAATGCCCACAGGCAGCATGTCGAGCCCCCAAATGGAAAGCTGCTTATGGGGATGGGACAGTGAAATGGAAACTGTGGGAAGATGATGATGGAAGGACAAGGCAAGCTTTTATGATGTCTCTTTCAGGGAGCATAACAAATTTATCAAGGTATTTTCAAATTCTTCCATACATGGAGAAGTAATGGCTCAAACAAAGTCTATCATCAATATTTTGGACCTTTGAGCTGTCACTGTGACCTTGACTTCTGAGCTAGGAATCTGGGTCTTGCACGAAACACACCATCTCATTAAGGAGAACAAATGTATCACGGTATTTTCAAATTCTTCCATGCATGGAGAAGTAATGGCCTAGACAAGGTCTATCATCAACATTTTGGACTTTGAGCTGTCACTGTGACCTTGACCTCTGAGCTAGGAATCTGGGTATTGCACGGGACACACCATCTCATCAAGGTGAACAAGGTATTTTAAAATCCTTCTATGCAAGGACGGCCCTGACAAGGTCTATCATCAAAATTTTAGACCTCTGACCTGGCACTGTGACCCTGACCTTGAACAAATGCTATAAAGGTATTTTTAAAATACCTTTATAGCATTTGTTCAAGGTCAGGGTCAAAATAATTTTAAAATCCTTCCATGCAGGGAGAAGTTATGGCCTAGAAAAGGTCTATCATCAAAATTTTTGGACCTTTGACCAGGCACTGTGACCTTGACCTTTGAGTTGGAAACTTGGGTCTTGCACGCGACACACTGTCTCATTAAGGAGAACAAATGAAATCCTTCCATGCATAGAGAAGTTATGGCCCCGACAAGGCAATCTGGATGGACAGACGGATGCACGTACATACATGGAACTGCAGTACTACCAAATGTAACGTCTATGTCGAGCTATCCGCAAGCTGGCTGGACAAAAATCTTTTTTTTTCCCTCTCTTTCTCTAAAAACCTACCGATCAGTTATACATAGCAACCTTTTCAAATACCCTGGTACACAACTGTTCATCTTTCATAAGCCAGGAAAGTTTACAACTGAAGGTTAACATTTTTAAATGTTATGTTTGATTCAAGTTTGACTTCAATTCTTGTTTATGATGACAAAGAAATTACTTAAATTGTACAGCAAACACACTGTATGGCAACATGTGTACAAGGACATTAGTATCATTTACAATAATTATACATGTTCATGGGAACTTATTTTAATTTGGAATTTCTTTACGAGTGAAGGACATTGCCTATGAGAAGTATACATAAATATTCGAAAGCAGCCACAATACATTTATAAGTAATTACCGCACTGTAAATCCATACCTGGATTAGCTAATAGTATGCTCAGTAGTCAACTAATTTGATCTGATGTGATCTTTGGAAGAAATGAGCTAATTTTGGGCTTAATAGCAATATCTTCACTCATATCAAACCAAAAACCTAAATAATGGAGCAATGTGATTTTTGCTGTTGTCATTTATTCCACAATTATTTCATAACTTATGAATACCAACTGATAAAATGTATGAATAAATTTCATTGAAATATTTGAAATTATTCATTTTCTTTTAACAATCTATTTGCTGTTAATATCAAACCTCTCGTGTGTACTGAAAAATCAATAAGGAACATTGTGGGAAGTCTGCAACTGTTTTGGTCTTAGCCATTTTCAAACGTTACTGATTTAGCCTGAATCAAAACCATCGAAAATCGATGTTTGTTAGAATGATCAACAGGAATGTTGGCTGAAGCTTACAAATGCACAAGTGAACCAGGAATAAGCCAACCATTTTACCACTCAAAGCATACTACATATATACTTACATAGATATAATGGATAACTTCTGGTTTATAGCATGCACTAATTATAATGATCAGTATAACAAACATAATACTAGAGACTGTTTTTGAGAAAAAACATATGTCTCCCCCAACATGTTATCTACCATGAAGAATACTAGTTATAACTGTACCAGGCTCTAGTTCTGGGGCTGGGTTTGATAAAAAAAAAAAAAAAAAAAAAAATTATTTAGGCTGTTTGGAAAGTACTCTGTGAGTTGAATTCGTAATTCGTACTTCTGTGGTCGCATAGTGGTTTAACTCGAAAGCAGCTATAACAAACACAAACGACAGTGCTACTTTTATTTGTCCTAATTCTATTTAAGTATAATCTAATTGATGGAAGAACAAACGTAATTTATTCTACAGAAACGAAATAGAATAGATTTTATTGAAGACCAAATAATATATGGAAGAAGTAATAAATAAATTTAGTTGGTTTTGCTTAAAGCAAATATCCAAAATGAGATATGTTCTCTATGAAAGGTTATGAAGCACTTTGGCTTCTACGGCTCACCGGTGAGACTGGTAAAACCTTTCCAATCTAAACACAGCCAAGCATGGGTATAAATAATACTGAGAGCAACACGTGACTGTATAAACAATTGTTGATTGAGTAAAATCAAACCAATGAAATAATACGTTAAATAGGAATTAAACCAATGAATAAAGACGTCATAAAGCTTGTATAAATTCAGGAACAACAACAACAACACTTAATATCGGCGCTTATGAAATACGAAAAAGGAGAGATTAACAGTTAAAATAACGGTGACCTATTAAATAACAAAGGGGCAGAATCCAGGAAAAGAAGACACATTTGGTCATGATAACCGCTGTGAAGTTTCCTCAAAATCCAAACACTGGTTATGGAGATGTGCCCAACTGTAATCAAATTTGGACAGATCAAGGGCCGCAAATCTACTTAAAATCATACGAATAATTTTGGTAGCTACACTTGCTATATATAATATGATCATTGCTTTAAAATTTAGTCAAATTCTAACCAGCATTTTTAGGCCAACATACGTTACTTACACTACTTCCTGTAAACTGAATAAAATTATACGAGCACAATACTTGAAATATATCTGCGCCATTTATTTATGCTATTTTATGGAGAAAAAAAACATCAGCAATTGTGTTATTCACACTTTCTAGTATGGGCGCAGACATATTTAGTCTTGAACAACTAGACGCTTTATCGCGCACCTGCATTAGTGTCATGGCAACTTGCCCTACCATATGACTAAAATGACCAATGAGGACGGATTATTTAGCTTCAATATGGCGGACATAATAAATAACCTGAATTGATATCGTAAAAGTACGTTTTCTAAAGTCATCTGTTTTTTCCTTATGTCAGAAAATTACTGGTCAGTGTCTTTACAGTACAACAATAGTTTTTTGAAATAAGTATTTTGCAATGCTTTTAGCTGATTTGTTCTTTTTCTGTTAAAACTTCTATAAAAAATGCATAACTATGGCCTAAGAGTAAGATGTTAAAGGCTTAAATGGGTCAAATCTTTCTAAATGATAGGCACCAATCTGTAGTATTTGATGGATCCACCTCTGAAGGCATACTGGTTACTTTTGGAGCCCCCCCCCCCCCCCACACACACACACACCACCACCAGGAGTCGGTGCTGGGACCCCTTTCTTTCTTGCATACATAAATGACTTCCCACAGGATGTTCAATCAAAGTTCGCCAATTTGCTGATGATACTGCTATATGCCTAACCTTAACATCAGGTGAACAGTCAGAAACCCTTCTAAAAGACTTAAATACCCTAGAAAAGTGGAGTTGGATTGGGATATGGAGTTTAACTCATCCAGATGTCAAGTAATCCACATCACAAGGCGGAAACATCCCATACCAACTGCCCAGATACCAAGGCATGGATATATCAAATGACCTGTCTTGGGATAAGCACATAAAAAGGTCAACCAAAAAAGCAAACCAAACATTTGGTTTCTTATGTCGCAATATAAAAGTCAATTCAGAACCCCGTAAGGCCACATCAGTTGGCAGATAAGACCCTTGTTCGACCCTGACTAGAATATGCTTCTGAAGTCTGGTACCCCCATTGTCAAACCCAAATCAGTCAGATAAAATCAGTCCAAAGAATATCTGCTCAGGGGTCAGATCTGACTTTGGACACACATCCAGTGTTACTCAGATGCTGCAGTCACTTTTAAAAATGGCACTGACTAGATCTTCATCATATTGATTGTAAGCTCTCCATGATGTATAAAATCACCAGTGATATAGTTGCCATCCCTATAGAAGGTCATCTCACCCCATTAGGGAGAGCCTCCCAACATGCCCATATCCTAGTCAAGACAGACTACTACAAATTCTCCTTCTTCCAAAGAACAGTTTTCCACTGGAACAGCCTACCTTCTTATACTGTGACATTGCCCGCACTTAACCACTTCAATGTGGCTGTTAGCCATATAGTGCCTATATCACCATAACACATGTATGCCAGACTGCTTTTACTTTTAACAAATCCTCTGCATTTCGCATTTATTTTTAAGTATATGTAGTATTTTGTAAATATTCTTTATTTCACTTTTTAACACTTCTTAGTGGCTTAACAAGCCAACTGTCTACGTCATCATGAGGGGTTTGAGAAAAAGATGATAGATAGATAGATAGATAGACAGACAGACAGACGACAGACAGACTTAGCTAGCTAGCTATGGCATTGGCAGTATAGTTCTTAAGATTTAAAGTACCATTTTCTCATTTCTGTATCAGCTAGGTGATTTGAATTGTCAAAATAGTTCCTCCATTATACTCCAATTAAAATGACTATAGTTTATGACTTTAAAGCAACTGACTCACAGAAATTTGCTTAATTTTTTTCTTTAAAATCAAAGAGAAGTTAATATACTATGGATAAAACATAATGTTATGCTTCTATTCATGGTTAAAACAGAAGAAAAAAAATTTAAATCATCAGGATTCGAACCCATTCCCTTTTGGCCAGTAAAGTTACAGCGGCAATCTACATGTAACCTATTGAGCCACAGCGGATTGTTATTATCGCAAGTCAAATTTAATTATAAAATTAAAGTATCTACCTGTGACTAACAGGGTAAATTTTTTTACACATATCAGTATGTAAAACTTTATATAATGATGTGTTTCTTTAACAAAAAATGAGGCAGTAACTTAGTTTATATAATTATGTTCTTCACAATAATAACCAGAAATTTCTATATTATATATAAACATTTTCTTTTTTATGTCTCATGAGTCGGTCACTTTAAGAGGAAGATACATGTTCTTGGTTGTACTGCTTAAATTTCATTCAATAAACCTGAAGGAAGAAAAGAATAAAGACTGTGTTATTGCAGTACAAAAATACAGGCAGTGTTCTTTTTTTACTGTTTATCCTATACTAATTAAGCATTTTCAGAATGATTACATTTGAAAAAAACTTATTTTAGTGGCTGAAGAAAGTAATCCCAAAAATGTCAATTTTTTTTTAAACATCATGTCAGTAATTTGAAATCTTTTTTTTATGTTCTATTAAAATTTCTTTTATGCCTGATTACTTGTAAGCTGCATGATAGAGCTGTAATGTTTTCTCTTTTAAAATTCTTAAGCCAGTTAAATCTGCTTTAAGTTGACCAAGAGAACTTTTGAAAAGATAAAGCCAGGAGAATGAAGGATATGTCATGCATTTTAGATTGATAAAAAAGAAATAAAACAAAAAAAAGGAAAAAAAATTCTGATTTAGCTGTAGCAAAGAATGATGTACTGGTGAACTTGTTTGTTTTAGGTTTATTTTGTTTGTTTTGATTAATATGTCAATAAATTATTTGTTTTGAATTAAACTGGCAATGTTTCAACTTTTGCATACCATTTTGTTGTAGATTTTAGTGTTAGTGTGTTAGATTAGCTTTAAATGAAGAAATTTCAAGGTTAAAATTTTGATATATAATTTAAATTAGGGTATAGTGATTTAAAAAGATCATTATATGTTTCTGTTTCGCCAAATCTGTGAATATTAAACAGTGTTAAAGGTACCCTGTACTCAAATTCATGACAAAGTGATTTTTATCATGTTTGTATCTTGTTTATTTTGTTATTGTTGACTTATTCTTTAAGTAAGAGATGTCAAATTTGATTCAAGTGACCAAAACAAACAATCTTTTACACTTTAAATTTGGCGAACAAAGTCTAAATTGTTCACATTGAAAAAAAATGTAGTGGTAAGTTTGTCAAAGTTTGAAAAATTAAAAACTGGTTAAAATGGATCTATTTTCTAGATATATCAAAACAATGAAAGTTAATACATAATGAATTATATTCCAACGTATATTTTCTATTTTTGCTTTGTCATCTTTCATGTCATGAATATCATATTTGACTTATTTGTAATTGTTAGTGTATTTTTCTTTCAGAAATTTTCGGGAATGACTGTTGTAACAATAACTACAAAATGAGGCTTGAAAAGTGATCACCAAAAAACAAAAATGTCAACAGCAACACCCCACATCCAGCAGACACCAAGGGGTGGCCCTGAAAAGGGGCTAACACCCAGGGGTGGCCCGGAAAAGAGTACCGTGGGAAATACACCAGGCAACCATACAACAGCGTCCTCACATCCGAAAAATGGACTAAGTAAAGAAGAGGAGGAAGAAATTATGAAGGAAGTGGTCAGTATAGAAATACCATGTTTTATTTAGTTTATAACTTAATCACTAGTTACCGTAAATGCTCAAATATCATATACACTTTTTTTCCCTTTATTTTCGGTTTTCCACAAAGGGATGCCTTTTTATATGGGAGGGTGGGCCATCAGACATTTTTCGCAGCTTGAAACCCCATAAAATACCGGCCAAAATATAATGAATTCCAACTAAATGATTGTGTTTTCTGTTCTGTGGACTTGCTTACTAAGAATTTAAACAAAATTTTTTGTTTTAGTATAGATTAAATACTTTTATTGACTTTGTCCTGACCAGTTATCATCCCAAAAGGACTGATTTTTGAATGTTCTAATTAAATTATAAATACAGTCAGAAGAACTAAGAAAATTGATATGCACTGTGGTGTACTGTCATGTAAGATATGTACCAATTATGAATATCAGCTTAATTTCTGGAAAAGAGAGCAATGGTCACAAATTAAACTGTATTGTTATATTTTAACTTATGTAAAAGTAATATCTTTTTAAAAATTGTCAACAAAAAATGTTAGACTGATTCTTATAACAGATATTTTTCTTTATCTTTTCAGTGTTCAAACAATGGCATTAGTTACAACAAATTAGTAAGTAATGGCGACCATTCACACAACGTGGACTTGATAGAGATATTTTTCTTGGGTTATCCCAAAATGATCGGACTGAACTTGTTTCCTCACCTTCGGAAACTTGTGATTATAAACCAGCCTGCATTACAGAAGATAGAAGGACTTGCACATGTGCAAAAGTTACAAGAACTGTGGATTTGTGAATGTGATATCAAAGTAAGTACTACATTCCTGCAGAATAGCTAACTTCCATTGAGTAAGTTATGTTTTTTTGTGATAATGACACTTCTGCAGTTGTGAATTCCTCTTGGTTCCATATATTTAACCTACTGTCCAGCTTTGAAAATTGTTAGTTCAAGTGATAGTTCACTTGTGAAATTTCACATTGTTTTAACCTTCATTTGTCATTAACTTTCCAAGTAATTTTTGGTATTCTGAGGAGAAAATTTTAATAGAGAAAACCTTGATATTCAAGTAACGGAAAGCTTGCTGAAGAAAACATCATTTGAGCTGAACTAAATAGCTCATTACTACTACCTTTATTTGAAATTTCTTTGTGATAGGTTACCAATATGTCTAATTTAACATATTAATGTGTTCTTTTTTTTTTTCTCACAGAAAATTTATATTTCATTTCAGCATCTTGAACAGCTACACTTTGTGAAACATCTTCGAAAGTTGTATTTATACAGCAACAAAATTGAGGTCATAGAAAACCTCGAGGAACTCAATGAGTTAGAAGTTCTCTGGTTAAATCATAACGAGATTGTTAACATTGAGGTTAGTGACAGTTTTTTCTTCATTTTTTTGATTTTATAAACAGGTCACATTCATTGTAATGAAAAGGTAAGTCTGAAACATGCCTTTTTCACAGCTACTTTATGCAAATTTACATGATAAACAACAGGGACTGTATTTCCTTTAATGCTGACATTAGAATTATTGGATGTCCTGTCAGTGCAGTGGTTTGTGCACTCACTTCTTATCAATAAGGCCATGGTTCATTTGTCATCCTGGGATTTAGTATTTGAGATGGTAGATGGTCACCAAATCAGGCAAGTAGGTATTCTGGTTCCCTCACACCATGAACCCACCATATGCCAATTAAAATCTGCAGTTTGTTGTAAAAAGCATCAGTTCACTGGTACCTTTCCGACTTTAAGAGTTTTTTAAATTATTATAAAGAATTCACTTATTCACATATATGCTATTTTGATTTGTTAGAATATCAGTTTTGTTTCAGGTATTACAAAAACAGACTTATTTAAGATGCACTGTCTTACTATATTATCCTTTTTGTATTTCAGAACATATCAAAACTGTCACGGTTAAAACAACTAAATCTTGCTGAAAACAAGATTGAAAAAATAGGTAAGAAACAAGATTTTTTAAATTGTAAGTTGTCATATTATCTTGACAGGCAAGTATACGTAATTGCTTTCAAAATAAATTAAATGTGAAGGCGACAAGGTGATTAATTATCTGAGCAAATTTTTTATTGTTGAGGGTATTTTGTAACCATACATACAGTAACACATAAAATGGAATGGCTCTCATTTTACAAAAGGAAAACCCCACCATTACTCAGATAAGTTCAGCCCATGTGACAAATGATACCTAAGTGTTTAGGGCATTTGCCTCTTGTTTGAAACTTAGCTGAAGCAAGAGTTGTGCCCTTGGATGTAGATTTTTATGCCATGTGTGACTAATAATAATGGCAGTCACGAGCTTTGTCATAAATGTTTGGTTCTACCATGAATGGTATCTGTTAAGACTGACAGAAGTTGTAAAAATGAGCTTTGCAATCAAGTGAAAAAAACTTTTTCCTTTAGCTTTAAGTTAAAATTAAAAACATTACTTTTGTCTTTCTGTATTTCCAGGTCATACTCTGGATTCTAATCACAGATTAGAAGAGCTCAACCTGTCAGGCAACAGAATTTTTTCTCTTAGGGTGAGTGAGCTGAAGAATGTATGCCATGTTTTTATTAATGTATCTTAAATGTGACAAGAATAGCTGACTCCACCTATCTGCCTTGGTTACTTGAAAGCATGTTATTATTCAGATCTGGTCCAGATTTTAAGCTTTTACGTTCTGTATTTTAATGTACTGGAATTAAATTTGGGTTCGAGGCTTTCAAGGTTTTAAAATTTGGACAAATTTGGCGAATTGCAGGTTTGAGTGGGAGAAAGATTTTGTAATCTTTTATAAAATGTTTCTTCATATTTGGCCGTAAATTCACATCAATGGTAGTACATACAGTGGGCATTCTACTACAACACTGCTTAAATGGATGCAATAGATAACAGTTGACAAGGTCACAATATTATGTTACTATGTCATGACTAAAGCTTTGAAAAAAAAAAGTTTTTGAAATAGTGTGTTTTTAACTTGTAACTTAAAATAAGTACCTTGTTTAAAATTGTACAATAGCATAATCTATTTCAGGACTTAACCAACTTAATGAGACTGCCATCTCTACACAGCCTGTGCTTGAAGGACCCTCTGTATTCCCCCGCCCCTGTCAGTCTTCTGTGTAACTATGTAACAAATGTACTCTACCATCTGCAAAACTTGACGAAACTTGACACGTACGATGTTGGCAAGTCCATGGTAGATGTTGCAGAGGTATTTCATACATTTCTAAAATTTCAAGCATTTTAGGAAAATAGGTTTGTAGACAGAAACATTGTTTCCTGTAAAAATCAGAGCTTTAAAGCATTGTCAAACCATTAATATAAAGTACTTATACAAGGTGTACATTCAGACTGACCATCAATATTTCAAAAAGAAAAAAGCTTGGAAAAACATATATGACGAAACATTATACTAAACTGTTTATGAAAAGTGTAGCATTTTATATCCTAATGATGACAATTACAATTTTAAAAAAAAATGGGATTTCACGAAAACTGCAAGTTATATTATTGTCTTTTATATCATAGACAATGTCGTGGACGAGAAATAAAGCAGTGTTATATTTTTGATATTACTCTTGTGTAATAAACACTGAGGTCTACGTTATTGACAATACTCTTATGATGTTCATGCCTATAGACAAAACAAACAGTTTCTATGTGTTTCTGTCACTATTCAGTTACCAAACTTCTATGTTATAAATAGAACATTATATTAGTTTTGTGGTCATGTTATATGGGATTTATTACACTCTTTATAAGAAAAAAATAAAAACTGGGCAGAGCCTTGTTATTATCAATTTCAGATAAGTGGTGCAATAAATTAATATTACATGATTACTCATTTGATATCTTCTGTTTCCATATGTCTACCAATATATATCTTTCAAGTTTTCTGAAACATGAATACATGTATGTTCATAACATTTTGTATGACAAAACTGAATTTTAACAACTTTCAAAGGATAACTGACCTTTTTGTGCCTTTTGTTTGTGACTCAAATGGACCAGTAGTAATCAAGGAAGAAATTACGTAGCCAATAGCACTTTTCTCAAAGTTTAAGTCTTGCGTTACTTAAAAAAATTGAATATATAGAGGATATTTGTTTGTTTTTGTGGAAGATGAGAATTTATTTCATCGAGTGAACACCATATGTGATATTTTCACGAGTGGCGCAGCCACGAGTGAAAATATCAACATATGGTGTTCACGAGATGAAATAAATTCCCATCTTCCACTAAAAAACAAACAAATTTTCTTTTTATTTTATGCCAACACGTCAAAAATGGGTTTTTTTTTTGACATTTTTAATCAGGGCCTTCAATAAATTCCCCATGGTGAGCCCCAAATCAGTTAATGCGTACTTTGGTTACTCCGCACAAAAAAAGTGCAGACAATCTCCAATACATATGATAACTTTACTTCTGCTGAAATAAACTGAATACACTTTCATCAAATAATATTTATTTTTGTCTACACAGTTTATCAATATTTATTGAATTTTGCCATACATACTTTAATTATAAAAGCGGATTAAATTAATACTCAATATTCAATAGTTCGGGCACAAACATGTATTATCAAAATGGTAATTAACTGATTCAAAACAGTGTATTATCACTTTTATCTCACTGATATTTCCCTATATTTCATTGGTAGGCATAAAATAAATGATGTTTACTTATCTACAGACTACAGTGATGAAGAAGAAAATGTATTATAATATGAGAATCAGAACTGTTTATCGTAACCTGGCCCAGGTTATTGGCAAGATGGACGCATTCCGACTACAGATGTTAAACTTCCCACATGAGAGGTTGCGTACATTAATCAGTGCAATGAAAGAGGTAAGTGTGGCTTGCTAGCTGAAGTTTTGATGGTTACAGTATAATAATTATCATCAACACAAATTTTGTTTCTTGAAGTTTGAGGCACATAATTATAATTTTTTGTATTTATATATTTGTGTCCACTTACATCTTTAAATGTGTATCGTATTCTGTAAAGTTTATCTAAAAGCTGTTTTGTTTAAGCTATAATGTTTCTTCTAATCTTTTTAGCATGTTTATGTGTATGCATTTTAATCAGGAAAAAATTTTATCAAATAGTTGTTCCCATAAAGTTTTTGAATCAGTTTCATACCTTTCTTTAAAATTGCTATAAAAGTTTCAAGACTCAGCTTGGTGATAATAATACATTCTCTCCAAAAGTCACTCTAAGGGGTGTTTAAAATGTAGCATGGCTTATATTTTGAAGAAAGTTCTGTTTCTTCATTCTGTAGGCATAATATATCATCTAGACATGGACACATACAACACTGGACAACATAATGCCTTACCAAATAATTTAAGTTGTTTTGGTTTTGGCAAATGCATCACAGTATAACTTGTGTGCAAGTTAACATCATTATTCTCCATATTAAAGGGGTAAAAGCAAAAAAAGTAATAAGTGCTTTTGAATTAAGAAACGTTTTTGCTTTCAGCCATTGTTGATTTAACCTGACAATCCTTTACAAAATATATTTTGAACACCTCTCATAGATGACAGTTAAGCTAGTTTGTTATTGCATATTGCTGATCATCTTGGCACTCCATAGTATATGATATTATGACATTTCTAGATTGAGAGAGATGAGGACAACCCTCTTTCAGAAGAATCGTGTGAACGTAAAAATCCTTCCCCGGGAGAAATTCCCGAGAAACAGGTGAAAACCTGGGCTGCATGCGCTTTATATTTGTTATTCAGTTTTACTCTGTAACTAGAAACAACTGTTGCAGATAGATTATACATTTCAATTTAGAAATAATTACAGGTATTACGAGTGTATTTTAAGATCATAAGAACTCTATATTTTATATTTTATTTTCAAAATTACGTGGGTTTTAGATTTGTTGTAAAATTGCATTCAGTGAATTGACTTGTGGCTGTCCTGTGGGTACTTGGAGAATCCTGATTGAAAAATTATGGGAAGCAGTTTGTTAACAAAGACATAGAGGATATTTGTTTGTTTAAGTGAAATATCAATTTTATTTCACAAGTGAAGACCAAAAATCAGATATTTTCACGAGTGGCTATGCCACTTGGGAAAATGTCAGTTTTTTGGTCTTCACAAGTAAATAAAATTGATACTTCACTTAAACAAAAAAAATTATTTTTATTTTATGTTTTGTTGAAACTAAAACTTAGAATTTCTTGTGCCCTTTGGAGGACCCCAAATAATAGCCGCTTTATTTCCAATTTTTATTGATAATGCAATAGAAAATAGTTCCGAAATTTATTTCAGATACAAGTATCTCAGACATCTTATCTATCTATTTCATCTGAAGAAACTGAAAAAAAAAACAATTAACTTTATTTAAATCTATACAATTGTCAAATGGAAATTTAAAAAAATACAATATATTTAAAAAAGTAGTTTAGCAAAAACATTGAAAATAAAAATGGTATTCCACAGTTTTAAAACAGTGGATTATCAATTTTATTTCGCTGAGAAAACTCTTAAATTCACTGGAAAACATAAAATAAAATGGTTTGAGCCACAGTTTCAATTTTCTTTCTTTTCTTTTGAGGATAGTATGTCTTGTACCAGTTCCTTCACTGGTAGTACAGAGGAATAAAGGTTATATCAAAAGCTCTCCTACATACCTAAAATACTGTCAAGAAAATACTCAGAACAAATTTAAAAGGGACCATAATTTTCCAGAAGGGAGAATTCTATTTGCAGTGGTATATACATCTAGTTTCAGAGATATAACATTCTAAACTTGTAACATTGTGTATTGTAGCTTTATCTGTATTGAGATGTAATCTTGGAGGCTTTCTAACTTACCGTCATAACCCATTCATTTCTACATTTTAATTTATACGTATGAAATAGACAAACACAAAGTTTTTCATTTTCTATTCTTTAGTCTGTGAAACTATTTTTCAAAGAATGAAATGGACGTCAAAAGGTCATTGATAAATCTGTAGGTTTGGGACATTCCTTTGTTTCTTCCAGTGAAAAAGACTTGACAAAGATTTCAAATAGTGCAAGTGTTGTTTCAGTTGTTTTGCACAGACTCCCTCTGTTTGCTATTGTTTTCTATAAGATAACAAGGCTTTGTTTTTTCAGAAAGAAAAAATGTCAGCCATTGTTAAATGAAGAAATCTTGTATTTATGCCACTGTTATGTCCTGCAGTCTGAGTACAAGTCCAGCTTTGAAGTCCAGAAATTTGAATATCAGAGACTATCAAAAAATATTCTCCATGCCCAGTTTATTTTCACCTATGTTGTATATTGTTATACCTTAAAAAACTCAGAACCCAAGCATACTTGACCTTGCTGTTAGGTCAATAACTAGCTACTGAGTTGCATAATTTTTCTCTGCTTTCATGTTTGTGGTCATAAGCACATATTTTTGAGAAATAGTATGAAATATTTGTGTTTGGTTGTTTCAACATTGATATTGTTGTTGTTAAATTGATTGCATGTTTTACTTGAAAGTGGGGACAGACACCCCTAACCAGATGAAATCTTGGAATTAAATAACATTGTAGACCAGTAACATAGAGTGCATGTACTTAAGGGTGGGTAAGATGAAAAAAAAAAAAAAAAAGGGATTTTTATGTTGAGTTTCTTAATGTTGAAATTCAGTTCCATTTCAGTGTTTTAGATTTTGGATTAATGATGTTGTTAAGTAAATTTTCAGGAAAGAAAATTAGAAGTTATGTTTGTTTATTGAAAGGCAAATTCTTGAATATTTCATAAGATTTTTGCTTTTTGCTGATTTAAATGTAAAAATTCTGTCGTTTTGTGATTAGCTCTTAGCCACATATTGTATATGTATTCAGGTGGTATAAAATTAGTTGGGTTCCAAACAAGAACATTTGTATGAATGTAAATATGTAGTACACAGTAACATGTCTGTTGGTTAGATTTTTCATTTGTAGTTTCACCTTTTCCTAAAATTGTTAGCATGATTATTACACAAATAGTTTAGATGTTAGGTATGGATTAATATCACATTATTTAGGAGCAAAATTGGTTGGCTGATCAGTCAGTCCATGGTAGAGATCAAGTCTAGTCATTGCAAGAGAGAACTTTTCCAGAAAAATATTATAGTATGACATCATTTTTATCTTCAGAGCATGGCTCTAAGAGTATTACTAATTTTTAGCGCACCTGAGCAAATGCTCAGGGTGAGCTATTGTGATCACCATGTGTCCATCGTCCATCATCAAATTTTACTTTAAATGACATCTCCTCCTAAAATACAAGGCTATTTTTAACCAAACTGGACAGAAATGTTCCATATATTGCCCTTTTTTAAAATTGCTCCATTCCATTGCACATACGAGCTGCAGAAGCTGAAAATAGAAAAAAATTAGAACAACTTCTCCTAAATGGCAAGAAGATTTTCCACCAAATTTCACAGAAGTGTTCCTTACATAGCCCTCTATTAAAATTGCTTAAAAGGTTCCACTCCATTAAACAAAATCGCCACCAGAGCTAAAAATAGATTTTCTTCAATATTTGGTTTCAAATGACATCTCCTCCAGAACTGCTTGGCCATTTTAAACCAAATTTGCGAAAACTTACCTGATATTGCCCTTTTCTAAAATTGCTCAAACTGTCTTGCTTCATTGCACAAAAGGACTGCAAAAGCTAAAAATATAAAAAATTTAAAACAACATCTCCTAAACAGCAATTTAATCTATAATCCACTAAATTCACAGAAATCTTCCTTGCATAGCCCTCAATTAAAATTGCCTAGATTATTCTGCTACATTGGACAAAATGGCCACCAGAGCTAAAAATAGATTTTCGTCAATATTTGGCTTCAGGTGACATCTCCTCCAAAACCACTAGGCTATTTTAAACAAACATGACAGAAATGTTCCTTATATTGCCCTTTTTCTAAAATTGCTCAAACCATTCAGCTCCATTGCACATAAGGGCTGCAAAAGCAAAAAATAGAAAAAAATTAATACAGCCTCTCTTCCTAAACAGCTAACTGTTTCCACCAAATTTCATGGAAATGTTCCTTACAGAGCCTGCTATTAAAATTTGTAAAAAAGGTTCAGCTTCATTGAACAAAATGTCTGAGAGAGCTAAAAATAGATTTTTTGTCAAAATTTGGCTTCAAATGACATCTCTTCTTAAACCGCTAAGCCATTTCCCTTGAAACTTTACAGAAATTTTCGTGATATTGCCCTTTTCTAAAATTGCTCAAACTGTTCTGCTCCATTGCACATAAGGAATGCAAAAGCTAAAAATAAAAAAAATTCAAACAACATCTCCACCTAAAGCGCAAGGTGATTTTCTACCAATTTTACAGAAATGTTCCTTACACAGTTTTCTGTTAAAATTATCAGACTGTTCTGCTCCATAGCAAAAAAGGTCACCTGAGCTATAAATAGATTTTCACCAATATTTGGCTTCAGATGACATCTCCTCACAAGCTGCTAGCTCAAAATTGCCTCTGCCCCATGAGCTTTTTTTTTGCATAAGATATGAGATCTTTGAAAATCTTCAGTTAGAAAATGTGATATTGTGTCTGATGTTTTCATAACAGCAGACCCACAGCCAAAGTATTCAGGTGAGCGATCCAGGGCCATCATGGCCCTCTTTTTTTCTTTTATCAGAGGAGGTCCATCTTATAAAAGCCAGTAACTAATTAAACAGTAAAGAACATTTTGATCTCTCGGCTTACACTTAAAATAGTTTTCTAAAATTTGGTCAGAATATTTCCTACAGTCTCTCCTGTCATGAATAGAGTTGTGTCTGGCATGAATAAACACTTATTCAGGTGTAATCCTAGAAATCAGATACAATGTATTATGAAAAGAAAGAACAGATTAATTGATTTTGAATAATTAAGTCAGAAGACTTTCATCACATTCACTTTGCTTGCCATTTTGTCACAGCATACAAGGCAAATATAACATGATTCTCATAATCAAAAACAAACACATTTTGCTACCTGTTAGTTGAGCTTTTTTGATCAATTTCTTTTATGTATTTCTTCAGAAATTGAGACATCTCTTTAAAATTCTCATGAGATATTACCTTCTTTTTTGATATTATTTATCTATGTGTGAAGATTTATTCTAGATTGAAACTTGGAGTTTAGTTAAGTTTAGTAGTATTAATTGTTAACATTGTTTTGTTATATTTGTATTTGTTTAGGAAGGGGTATCTATAAAACATTAGTAGAAAATTTCATTTATCCATTTCAGTTAAATCTACAGAAGTTGAACACCACTCCAGACTACAATACCAAAATGGCAGCAATAAAAGACAGAGTGAAAAAATGGGAGAAAAAGTGTTCTGAGTAAGTTGCATAAAATTCCGTTATACAGATACAATCATTTATGGGACTACAACAACATATTTTGCCATGTGTCCTTAACCTGTCCTAGTATGGGTAGATAAGAATTGAATTATGCTGCTTCAGCAACATGCTCTTTGTGAACATGCTATGTGTGATGCTTGAACATCTATCATTTACAGGGATATAAATTTACTTATCCAGTTGTGACCAGCGCAGACCATGATCAGACTGCCTAGATTTACAAGGTGTGTTCAGATAGCCTAGATTTACAAGATGTGATTAGATGGCTTGGATTTACAGGGTGTGATCAGATGGCCTAGAATTTCAGGGTGATCATGGCCTGCACTGGTCACAAATTAAAAAAACAGTTGCCAACAGCTTGAAACTATAAATTCTTGTAACTACTCTTCACTTACAAGGTAATAGCTCAGTAATGAAAGATTCAGTTTTATTTTGTCATGATTTCTTATTTATTTTCATTTGTCTGTTGGTGTGGACTTCTCTATGCTATAGTATTTTTTTGGGGGGGAATTCATAATGTATAAGATTGTATTCATATAAAAATTGAACTGACAAATCTTCAGAAATTCAGTCCTTAAAGCAGCTCATTCATGGTTGGTCATTGACTAAGAATTTGATTTAAATAAATCAATCTGTGTGTATTACGTCTATCAATACCTATCTACAGTTTTTAATTTTGGAATTTTTAATTGCTATATTTTGAAAAAAAGATTCAACTATCAAAACCAATAAGAGTTACATTGCATCTGTCAGCTTAAATTACCGAAAATCTATTTGAAATAAAGTGACCCTCAGATTCATTCTTATGAAGTTTCATACTTTATGTTGGTTTTATAGTGGTTCAGAACATTTGTCCATGAAATGAATGCCTGTGCTGAGATTGGTGAAGATGAAATGTTACTGAATGTTTCACATAATATAGCAGTGAGTGAAGCATCTGCTTCGGGGATACATTATTCTATAATTTTCTGGAATTCCCCAAGTAGGCATTTAGGAAAAATGTGTTTACCCTTGCAGTGTGACCTACACAAGCTTTTTTTTTTGTCAGAAAACAAAGACTTCACCAACAGTAACGAGGAAGAGTAGAAAATAACTTTTTTAAAATTCTACCATTCAACTGTGAATGAGCTGCTTTAAAGAAGAACATGTGTTCTAGTGACCATCCAGACCTCATAAGCATTTTGATTTCTTTTTAGAATTGAGACATTTTACACAGAGACTGTAAACAGGTTCCGAGACTGTGCCAATACACTTATTAATAGAATGGTTGTAGAGTTGGAGTCAGGGGGAAATGTTAGATTTGAAGAGGGATCACCTTCTGACTTATGGTGAGTTTCTTTGTTCCAGACTGGTTTTATATCTTTCATAAAGCCGGAGTCTTAAAGCATAGAATAATTAGACAAGTATTTATTGTTTTTTTTGCAATTCTTTCCAGCATGCACATAATCTGTACGTCTTTTTTATCAGATGTTCATATTCATAATTTTCATCACATTCACTTTGTTTTAGGTTCACATCTTGCCATGACCTAGTTTTGTCTCGGTTCTGTGCAGCTGACTTTAGAGAGCATGGCATTGTGGGTATCAAGGTGAGACGTATCATACGGTTACACAATCGTATTCTGCGGTTACGTTTTGATGAAAAACTCATGTCAATAGTTGATGATGCTGATGGGGAATATTACATTTCAAACAGGCAAGTCTAGTTTGAAAGGTTAATGTATCTGATTTAAAAATTACTATGTTGAATAATGAATGCCCTTAAACTGCTGTTTTTTTTGTTCTAAAAGTTCAAATTTCTTATATAATCATTACTGATTTTGTTAAACAGGAATATTTGCCTTTGGACTGCCATGTAGTTAAAGCACATTGCAGGAGGTCTTATTGGAAGACAGAAATAAAAGAAAGAAAGATACTGGCATTTAAATGATATATATTTAGTCTTAAATCAAAACTTTAACAAGAAACTGTTTTACGATAATTCACTTCAGTGAAGAAAAAAAAACTGTTTCATTTTTGGAAGAAGTAAATCAGTGGGACTTGTTTTTTTCTGAACTTTTAGAAATTTGGGTTACAAAAAACTGTTGGAGTACTTATTTTGGATGTGGGATCCATCTTTACCTGGTGCTTGCAATGAACCTGAGAGGATTCTGGAAGAAGGCTTTATGGATGCTGAAAACTACTTGGTACATCTCTTTTTTGTGTTCTTAGAGTTTACCTCTTTTAATTTATGATCTGATTTCACTTCATATTTGATAAAAGTGTCATTTCTGGTAGACCTCACTCATATGTAGTTATCACTGTCAAATTTAGCATACATGTGTATTTGTTCTAAGATCTTAAAAAAAAGAAACTATTTATAAGTTATAATACACGTATAAGCCAACTTGTTCAAAATTCTATTTTTTATCATACATGTGACAGGCAGTGCAGAAAGAAAGAAAAGAATTGAGGTTATTAAGTGTCAGACAATATTTATGATCTAAAGGCTAATGGTTGTGACCCAGATAGGGTTGTGAGTCTCCAGTTACTTTCAGCATTCCACTATTTCAGCACAAGTACTAGTTTAAACCTGGGAAGCAGTCAATGAGCGGGATTCTTGTAAGTAGCAAGAACTTGTTTCCCAAGTGATGTCAAATAAAAAGTCTAAACTTAATATTTCATATTTGCAGAAACTTGGCAGAGATGGTGCTGTACCTTTGAGTAACAGTCTAAGTTTGGCCGATAGACATCGAATCAGTAGTCTTATCAGTAAAAACAGGGGCAAAGATGTTCAAGAGTTCTGTCCCTTTAAATATGGTAAGCAACAAGTATTATGTACATATTAATTGCTAAAGGTATTTGTATCTTCAGTGATCATTTAAAATTAGAACAAACCAAGAAATTCCACATGCTTTTAATTTCATATCATTTTCTTTGAAAGAGAAAGTTTTCATGTTCCTATAGATCAAATTGTTCTGGCTGTGATGAATGTTGTGTCCAAGAAACAAAGGTAAAGTACTACAAATGAAGCAGTTTCAAAGAACATTTTACAAAGTTTAACAAAACCAAATTGAACAAACTGACTGAAAGGTAGTGTATTAGAGTAATACAAGTCAGCACTGAGACCAAATTGAAATCAAACTACTGAAAGTCACTGAAACCTCATAAAGTGTTTTTGGATTTATAACTTAAAGATATTCTATGCCCATCTTTGCATAAAATACTTTTATTGCAGAAATTAATTGAAATCTAGTAAATTCTTACTGAATATGTCTAATTAGGCTACTAAAATGCATACACTATGTATGGGAAGCTGCATTCCTTAATACAGGTCATGTTATGTTGGTCTTTTCTTAAAAAAAACTGCCAGTTTTTTTAATGACACTATGTATCTATACGGTGTTTACCTATATTGTGTAAAGTTTTAAACGTAACATATCTACTCTGTGTGTTCTCAAACATGTTTATTTCATATTTACACAGAGAAGGTGTAGTTGGTGTAATGATTATTTGTATCTGAAATTTGAGCATAGTATATATTTAACAAAAGTAAAAGTTTCACTTTCAGCAGATGTGTTCTTCCATATTTATGTAATGCAGTATTTTATTTACAGGTCAGCTAGTCATTTCCAAAGTTTACCTTGGTAAAAATGCCAAAGCATTAGATGAAAAACTGTAAGTAATTTATAGATGTATTTTTTCAGAATAAATTTTGCAATTTTCATACTTGTTCATACGGAAACTACAACATAAAGAGATTTAGTAAGTGTGAATGAACAGTTGAAATGTGATTATTTTTTTAATAAAGTGACAGATTTCATTGTTTATTTTTCTCCATATATACAGCATTGTAAATTATCTTTGAATTTTGCAAGAAGTTTCTGAAGAAATCAATAAATATTTCTGTAAATGAAACCACTTCTTTTAAAGATTTTGACAATTTCCCTTTTTCTGCTAAAATTTAAGATGGAGATACTGAAAATGGAGGCATGTTTTGTGCTTCTAAATATATTTGCATTTTCTTAAGTTATGATAATATGTTTCAGAATACAGCAAAGTTCATATTCCAGACTAGATGCTGTGTACAGGCCGAGGAAAATGTGCATCAGTCATGATAAAAGTACGTCTTTATATCATCTTTTTAACCTTTACCCTGCTGGAGGCAATTGACTCTGCCTTTGTGATCCACACAGTCTGTTCACGGTCTGCAGTGTTCGCCATTCAGTCAGTAAATTTTTTATAATGGACGGGTCCAGTAGAGATACAAATGTATTTAGCCTGGTAAAAGTTAAAACATTTTATTTTCATCAGAGATCTATTGAGAATCAAGTTCTTATAGCTTCAATGAATGCCTCAGGATCACAGAATCCTGAGTTCAAACAAGTACTTACATCTTATTAAAATTTGGTCTTTTAAATTTTTTGCCCGATTGCTGGAAAAAAATCACTATCAAAATGCTTGACAAACAAAGGACATTGAATAAAACCAAAGAGGTTTCGGATGGGGAAAACCAAAACTGGTTCCTAGTAACAGGCTTTCCTTATATTTTTATTTTTCTATGACAGTGGTTTTTGCCATCATTGATCAGTAATCTTACATTACTACTTGACATAATTATGACAGTATAAATAATATGAAAACTCTTCTTTAAAATGGAAACATAAATAAAAAACAAATAAAGTAGCCTTTGTAAAATGGCATAGGTTCATTTTTGGCTTATAAAATTAAATTGAAATAACACATTTTTCTCACTCCAGATGTGCTAAACATAGACAATAACTCATGCGAGTGCAGTTCAAGACAGTGTGAGTGGTACATATTTGATAATGAGTTAGTGCTGCCTGAATACATAGTGGAGTTTGAATATGTAACCAAGGTAGGAATACAGCATAGAGTACATGTATAATTACTAATCCTGATTTTGTTGTGTTCTTCTCTATCGGCGTCAGTAGTCATAAATTTTAGTTTCAAAACCTTTTGTAAGGATATCCTATTTTCCTAACATCTTGACCTGTGTTTACTTGTGTAAAATAAAAGCATTTATAGTTGTTGATAAAATCAGCATTGAATTTTCTTTTACTTGACATGTCTTGTCTTTTGTGACTATTTCATGTACTCCACTTCTACTAATAGTTCTTTTTTTTTTATTCCCTTTTTTTCCTGCACAACTTTTTGGTTTTCGTCAAAGAAATTTAAAAAGCAATTGAAAATTAATTTAAAACATTAGCTTTTCATTTTGAAGATGAGGCCAAAGTCACCATTTGCTGATTTCAATCAAGTACTGTTGGACAACAAAGACAGTACGTACCCCAACCCTCCAAACCAGGAAGAAGACAAAATGGTGGACAGTGACGTCCTTAGTATGGAGCCACAGTGTAAACCAAGGCCAAGGTCAGTGTTTTAGGGTATGTTGTAGAAAGGGTCACAGCTGTTTACCAGCTTGGATTTTAGGAAGTGTTATTCCTGTCTATATATAGAAATGTGTTGGTAGAACTGTACAAGTCCATTTATGTGGTGCAGAGTTATATGCCCTTGTTCATGACGGATATTGATCAGTTCCAGCAATAATCTAGGAATAAGCTATTGAAGAGAACAAGAAGCAGACTTCAAGACTTCACAATTAAATCAAGTTATAAATCAGTAGCTTTATGATTGTTTTTGTTGTCATCCCTATGAACAGTTATATATATTTATATTATCAGTTATTTCATATCCGACCCAATAAAGGGGTGCCGTATAAATTTTGCTTTATACATCAGGGACTACTGTTGTGTTTATAACCAGAAGGAAGTGATAAAATTGTTGTTATTACAAACAGAGACTACTTGAATAAAAATTAGACATTTCAATATGTAGATCTTACAATATAGTGATCATTTAAGGAAATAAAATTATTTAAACGTTGGAACTATTTTTTGTGTATATGTACACCTTGCGGATAACCTTGACATTAGCCTAATTTGATACACTTTAAAGAAATGTTTTCAATATCTTTAGTAAATTATTTCCAAATGCCAGATTTGACAGGATAAATAGAATAATATGTTAGTGCCTTCGGCTCACCCGATTAATTCCGCAGCCGAGCCAGATAAACTTTCTCATATTAAGACACTAACATATTATTCTCTGTATATCAGAGATATATGTCTAAGAAAGAAGAAAAGGTGAACAATAGTGAACAGGTAATTTGGTTGATAAGCAGCAAAGTTTTTCAGAGCAAAGGGTGTTCAAATATATTAGTGTCCTCAGCAAGTCAGATATTAATGATTTTGCTCTGAAAACTAAAATAATTTATAAAATATATGTGTAAAATACTAATAATTAATTTTAACCACAAACAATCAAGACTCGGGTGTAAGCAATCAGTTGCACAGTTTGAGTGTAAAATTTTATTGCCACCTTTTCCCATCATGACCCATAAATGTTATATCATGATTGACAATGCCTAGTCGTGTCCATTGTTAAACTCCCAGTTCAGATATTGCAGTCTTATGAATCTGGAAGAATTCATGAAAAATATGGTGAGTAATTTTTTCGTATTTATTGGAGAATGTTTTTCAGATTAGCCTGCTTTACTTTCAGTAATTAAGTTGTTGATGTTTGTTACTTATTCAGTATATAGAAAGGATTGTCAAAATTTACTTAAAAGATTTGATATAATACAAGCATGCCCACTTATATTTAAGTGACTTCAAATTTTCTCTATTTAGAACACAAGTACCTGTACCTTGAAAAGTGATAAATCTTATTAAGCATAGGAAACTTAAAATATTTGTTGTACAGTAAGCATTTCTGCAATATAAACACAATTTCAGACTAGCAACGAAGGCTTGGGCATTTACTTAGTAGAATTATCCATATTTTCTTTTAACCTTGACTGAAGTCATTCTTTTACTTTTTTAGGTTTTAAGAAAAACTGAGGGAGGTATCCCAGCATCAGTCTATGAAATTGTCAGAAATAAAAACAGGAACAAGAAGAATTAGATGCAACAACAAAAATATAATAGAAAAGTAAAAACAGCAGCAGGAACATAGATATCAAAAGTGTAAACCTGCAGGAGCAACAAAAATATCATCAAAAGTGTAAACCAGCAGCAGCAACACAAATATCATCAAAAGTGTAAACCAGCAGGGACAACACAAATATCATCAAAAGTGTAAACCAGCAGGATCAACACAAATATCATCAAAAGTGTAAACCAGCAGGAACAACACAAATTGTAAACTAGCAGGAACAACACAAATATCAACAAAAGTGTAAACCAGCAGGAACAACACAAATATTATCAAAAGTGTACACCAGCAGGAACAACACAAATATCATCAAAAGTGTAAACCAGCAGGAACAAAACAAATATCATCAAAAGTGTAAACCTGCAGGAACAAAACAAATATCATCAAAGATGTAAACAAGCAGGATCAACACAAATATCATCAAAAGTGTAAACCAGCAGGAACAACACAAATTGTAAACCAGCAGGAACAATACACATATCATCAAAAGTGTAAACCAGCAGGAACAAAACAAATATCATCAAAAGTGTAAACCAGCAGGAACAATACACATATCATCAAAAGTGTAAACCAGCAGGAACAAAACAAATATCATCAAAAGTGTAAACCTGCAGGAACAAATCAAATATCATCAAAGGTGTAAACCAGCAGGAACAACACAAATATCATCAAAAGTGTAAACCAGCAGCAGCAACACAAATACCATCAAAAGTGTAAACCAGCAGCACAACATAAATATCATCAAAAGTGTAAACCAGCAGCACAACATAAATATTTTCAAAAGTGTAAACCAGCAGCAACAACACAAATATCAAAAGTGGAACCATCAGCACAAAACAAATATCATCAGGAGTGAAAACCAGCAGGAACAACACAAATATCCTCAAAAGTGGAACCAGCAGCAATAACACAAATATCAAAAGTAAAAATAGGCGCAACAACACAATTATCAAAAGTGAAAACCAGCAACAACACAAATATCAAAAGTAAAAACCAGCAACAACAACACAAATATCATAGGTGAAAAGCAGCAGCAACAACACAAATATGATCAAAAGTGAATACCAGCAGCAACAACACAAATGTCATCAGAAATGAAAACCAGCAGCAGGAGGACAAATGTTATCAAAAGTTAATACCACTAGCAGCAACACAAATTTCAAAAGTAAAACCAGGAGCAGCAACACAGACATCATCTAAAATAACACCGGCAGCAGCAACAGCGTGAACATCATCAAAAAAGAGGACAGAAAGACTGATTGAAGTCTGAATAATAGCAGAAATATTTTTTAATCTAGTTAAGCAATATGAATGTTACAGAAAAGGCTGAGGGAAATTTTAACACTGTGGATTTTTTATTCCTCCCAATAAATTTCTTTTCAATTACCTGCATTCTCACATCACTGGTAGCAGTAACCAGAACATGTAGATTACCCAAAACAGCAAGATTTCTTACAGTTGGATTACTTCTGTTTGACTGTCTTGCTGCTGTAAGTTATACAATGCCATTGTTCTTAAGTTATATGTCATTTGAATGGAGAGTTTTCACAAAGATTGGAATGGGTTTTATTGTACTGTCCCATGTAACTGTCTCCATGATGGCAGCTGATCGACTCGTCGCCTTCCAGTGGCCAAACAGATACCTTCAAACTTTGCACTATTCACGATTGTGGAAGTTGTTTGTATTAGTGTGGATAATAGCATTTCTTCTCACCCATATTGAAAGTACATTTTTCTGTTTACAGAAAAGATTATTCGAAAGACACACTGACCCCTGTACTGTGTTATTTCTAGTGACTGTTGGACTGCTTCAGTTTCTTATAGTTGTGTTGCCAGTTTGTTGCTATGTACAGATTTTCAAAGTTATACGTAATCAATCTAGACAGATAAGCTTTCAAACGAATTTCTATTTTCATCCCTTCAAGAAATCTTATGTTGTTATATTATTTATAACGAACATCTTATTATCCTCAATATGGTATTCAACCATTTTGTTTGCCATCAAGGATGAGAAACTTTTTATAAGACTATTAAACTTAGTCGTTTTAGAGGATGGCTTTTTTGATACTTGCTGTAATATTTTATGGTTTCGAGAATGCCGCTTAGAACTTCTGAAAATTCTTGCAACATGTTGTCCAAAATTAAGGAATAGAATTGAACCAATGAGGATCGAGGTCTTTGACATCATGACAACACATACTACAGTATGAGTACTATTGTTAAGCTTCTGAATTCAGCTAAGTGGGTAATCAGCATCAATTGCTCGAATATAAAACACCAAAAAAAAATAGATCATCACAGTTTTAAAATATTACCAATATGCATCACGTCATGGAAAGAAACTGCTTAATGATTTCAAACAGGAAAGTTTTTTTTGTATTTTGTGCAGGGATCTCACTTGGATTTTATAAAAATTACTTATAATTTGTTGCTACTTCGCACTTTTATTGTCAAAATGAATTAATGAAAACATGAAATGTCACAATTATGCCTTAAAATATATGTATAGATGTATAGCTATAACTATTTTTAGATTATGTTTCAGGAATATAAACAAACCAAACAAAATCAGCTTAAAGTACTGTCATACTGTTAAGTGGTAATGAATGAAATAAAAAAATCATAATTAAAAGTTATGAAAGATTAGTAATGAAATGCAGCTGAAGAGAGGTGCAGAAATGCTTTATCATCTTAAAAAGACAGTAAACTATTTTCAGCAACATACTGTCACAATAGAACATTTTAACAAACATCATCGTAATATGCAGCACACAAAAAAATCCACATTAATTTTAATTATCAGAAAATATTAACATCAGATATCAGAATTATTGAGGTGGTATTTATTTTGGCTATTTTAATTTTGCCAATTTAAGTTATCACTAATTGGAAAACTCTCAAAAAATACCAATATTTGGCAGATTTGAACTATATGTGACTGTGGAGAATAGTGTTAGTAAAGCAGTATGCACATCTGATATGAACAAAGATAGTCAACATGATGTGAGGATTTTAGAGGACAAATGCCAAGACATAATGAAATAATAGCAAGATTGAAGATTTTGCATACATCAAAGTAACAAATATGAACAGCAAGAAAATGGAAACAGTTATGTAAATTAACAGATTTGCGAAGTGAATGACAACAGGAAATGAAAGAAGTAGTGTAGAGGAACTCTGTACAGGCAAACATAGAGAAATACAGCAGTCTATAGAGATGAAGAGGAAAGCATAACAGGAAGGCAGTTGAGACTGACAGCAAAGAAATACAGAGAGGTTTAAAGGGGAATAACTTAGATAAAACTGTGAACTAAGTACCAGAAATGAAAGATTCTATTCTAATGGCAATTTTTAACTTAATTTCTATTGTAATTTGCTTGTTGTTATTAAAATAAAGTTATTAGTGTGCACTTTGACTTTGAATTGTAATGATACTGAAATTTCTGCCCTGAGACAAGAAGCATCAAAGTTTTCTGCAAGCTTGTCAGACCAAATTATTTTCAATGTTAATGGTTTTCATCTGCTGTTTGTCAGTTTAGCCAGAGTACTTGATGACTAATTGATTTCTATTTTGTTAACAAACAGGCATGGTTTCCTGCAGCCTGAACATATAAAGTGACCAATTTTTTTGAATCAAAACAGTTCAAAATAAAAGCACCCGATAACCTATCCATTTTGTAGGAAATTTTAATACAAATTGCTTTAACAAGAGTCTGAATCTTGAATCCTGAAAATGTGTGCGTATGATCTCCAGTCAGTATCTCTGTCTGTCCATTGCCTTTTCTCTTCCAAGCTCTTTCTCAATAAACAGTAAATTTTCACATGGTTATGGCATTCTGATTCCAAAGTAGACTAGTTCTTATACCCCAGCAAACAAAGTTTGCAGGGGGTATACTGGAATCACCCTGGAGGTTGGTCGGTCTGTCATGTTTGACAACTTAACCTTTTTGATGCATTGCATAGTTATTGCCCCTTGAACTTACACTTTTTCCCATGTTTGTACATGTTGTCACAAACTCCTCCTTCAGTTTTCAACTGATTGAAATGAAACTTTTCAGGAATAGTCATAAGGTAATGTAGATGTGTAAGACATATTATTGATGCATATCCATACAGGCATTGCAGAGTTATTGCCCCTTGATTTTATACTTTTTCCCATGGCGTAACTTTTGGCTTGTGGGGCAAGCTAGTATTTCAGTTTTCTTTTTATACTGGCAACATTGCTTTATGAGAGTTCAGATTTGCTTCTGCTGCTGAGTCAGTACGCAGTTGCAGGGGTATTTGTTATCTTTAATGACTGTTCTGGTTGTGTCTGGGCTTTTTCTCAGAGACAAAGGACTTGAATTCATGAAGCTTCATTTGCATATTGTCAGGATGTTTTCCTCAGATGCATACAGCATTGTTTGATACCTTACCAAAATAACCCAGATATACACGAAGAGCATTTGGAGTGCTTCCATTAGAGTAAGGAGAAAAACCTAACTTTTTTTCTCAACAATAAATATGACATAGTATTTACATGTAATTTCAAACTTTCAACAAAGTGCACAGTATTATGAAAGATATTAAAAGTGGTAAATAAATGAAAGGACTCTTTTTTTATACTGACAAGACATTATGTCCTATATAACAGAATTTTACAGTTGTACATAAACATTTGACCTTGATTAATTGTATTTCTAAGCTAAATCAGTAAAAAATAATGCACAAAGTAATACTGGTTTAGGTCTGAAAGTTGCTTAACGTGTAGATGTTTTATCAGTGTATGAAATAAATCGGTATGATTTCAAGTTTTAGAGGAGTTCTCTAGACTCCATTCACTTTGAGTCATCCCAATCACTGTATTCCACAGATCAAAATGTGCAGGTTATTGTTTAGTTGATACATGTACCTCTCATTTGTGTATCTTCATACAACCTTTTCAACCATCTCATCAAAAAAGCCAGGAATATTTGAAGAAAAAGGGAAAAAAGAACTGCAGAAGAGTTTCTGCAGGCAAAAGATATGTCAAAATCACTGTTGCTGTGTTGATGCAGTGTTTATTACAATGAATACATTCTCCGCCGATAAGGAATGTCTGACATAAGGAAAAATAAACAACAGAATGCTTGTGACTTGTTATCTAGTGAATCTCTTAGGGTTTGTAAGAAGACAGGCATTCATGTCGAATATCTGTTCTATTTCAGGTTGATAGCATTAACGGACGAGCTGTTGCTGAAGATCACTGGCCAGGAAGAGCTTGAACACATCACCGTGCTCAACCTACATGGTAACGGTCTGTCCAAGCTGAAACCCCTGCAGCCCCTTAGGATGCTGAAAAGACTTGTGGTCAGCTTTAATGAACTCACCAAACTAGATGAACTTGCTCACATGGTAACTTACTGTATAATTTACTAGAAGAACTCAAATTCATTTTTACTAATGAATGATTTAAGGCTGTTCCATACTGCCATGTTTACGCAACTCACCGGTTGTGTCATTTTCTTTTAAAGTACAACCATTTATTTCATACTTGTACTTAGATTTTCAGTGAGAATTTAGAAGGGGAATATAAGGACATTAGCAAACTTAGAAACATTGAGAAATTTAATGTAGTTCAAAATATAAAAGTGATACTGTATTTGGAACAGTGTGCACATTTTTGTTTATTACAAGTCATGATGACAATTTGACTGTAAAATTAGATAGTTGAATCTGTAATATTTCATATTCTAGAAAAATAATGCAAACAAAGCAGTTCCAAAATAAAATATTGAATATGTGTAGTAATGTGTAGTAATGTTCCATGTTTTTGATGGATATCAATATATCAGTATAACAGTTTTAGATTTCTCTCTGGTATTTACTGTTTCAGATTTATCTTAAATTTGTTGTCCAGTTTAACATAAAGTATTTTTCTTTCAGGGTATAGAGCAACTTGATGCCAGTTTTAACAAAATTTCCACACTTGAAGGAATGAAGGTTTGTTTCTCTTGTCATTTTTACATATATATATTTTTTTTAATTCTTGCTTAGTTGTTTCCATTTTATGTTTACAAATACAGGTCAGTCAAAACTGGCATAAGTACCGTTTACAACCCAGGAAGCAGTCATCAACAGAATTAATGAACTTTTTTTCCTAATGTAAAACAAATAGTTTGTCAAACATATTAAGAGTAGGATTGTATTTTATTTAGGTGGATGTTAAGGTGGTTAAAATGAAATAAATTTATCACATTTGTACACAGTATTTTTTTCCTGGCTGTTTGAAAATGTGTGCATGACTTTCTTTATGTACAGTTTCCGTGATTTGGTTCTTGTCTGTTTCAGAGTTTACACAAACTGCGTATGCTGGATCTAAGCTGGAACAAGCTCACAAACACTAAGGAAGAACTCTCAATATTGAGAAAACATATGCCAAATATAAACACATTGGATGTTAGACATAACCCTTGGCAAAAGGTGAGTACAGATGTAAGATTCAAGAACACACTCACTAGCATATCTTGTTAACTTTAATTGTGCTGAAGTTCTTTTTACTAGACTGACTCTCATTACCTCTAAGAAAACATTATAAATGCAGTTAATAACACCGCCAAGTGGTGAGAGATATTGTTTTGCATTGTGTGTCTGTCTGACCGACTGGAGTCAGAACTTGCAAATGGTTAAAATTCAACAAATTCACTTATTTCCATATGGTGCTTAGCTTTGGCAAAGGAAAGCTGTTGTATACATTTCAGAATTTGATGCTATATGTCAGATTTAACGTGAACCTCTGTGTTGATATATTGACTTTGAATTCCATGTTTGTTTTACAGCCAGACGACCTAAGGCTTAGAATCATTGGAAGATTAAAGTCTTTGACAGTGCTGAATGGAGCATCAGTGTTAGAAGGGGAGTCTTCAGCAGCTTTAAGGGTAGCTGCGGGATCTAGGATATCCCAGGTGTCTCTGTTAACACACTCGAGGACAGATCACCATAAACCACGTACACTCAGTTTGTTGTCAACAGCACAGGTTCTTGCAGCCACAAGTAGACATAAGCCAGAGAAAGTTGGTGATCATGATACACACTGGTATTCCAAGGTATAGTACAAATAATAAGTGAATTTAGAAAAAAACTTTATGAAACAAAAAGGTTGTGTCCTTCTGGTAGAACAAATGTGCAAAGAAAATGATTGTCCTTGTGGATTTGCTATCCTGTCAGTCTTTCAATTATATTTTCTTCAAGCTCATGTCTGAGTATACTGTTGAAACCTTCGTATGTATCTAGCTGTTTATAGCTAACGTTAGCACAACACCTGAGCTCAATATGCTCATGGTAAACCTTTGTAAACATACTTTATCAGTCATAAATTGTACATCTACAGTTGGCTTTAACTGGCATTTCCTTCTATAGGCACATTGACTGATGACATCACAAGCACCTGTTACCAAAATATAGCTGAATTACTGGTTGGCAAAGAGAACCAATATTTATATACATTTGATAGCAGCAGAATTTTTAACTTAAGATAACTTTTTTCTTTGTCAGCCAAATTTTAAGATTCTTATATCATTTGAAAGCTCTTTAAATTCATATTTTGAAAATATAAGCAGATTTTGAATTTTTGCTTTTAAAGAAGAAAACTAAACTAATTTATACCTGTCATTTCACCATTTTTCTAGCAGCTTAGATGCACTATGTTTAACCATTTACAAACAAAAAAGAAAACAGTTTTGAAAATTATTTTTTAAATATGTAAAATATGAGTTTACAGACCTTTTAAATGATACAAAATATTGAATTATTTGATGAAAAATGACTTTGTAACTGTAATTACAAAATTACTATGTTTTGCTTTTTATCAACCGCCATGTTTCTGCCAACCTTCAAAAAGTTACCTGTATCTCTTATCAGTTACTTGTTACTATTAATAGATTTCAAAACAATAACATTCAACGTTCCTATACGACTGGCTGGAAGAAATTTGGCAGGGGTATTCATTGCATTAAGTTCTACCAAAGTTTTTCATGAGATACATTGGTTTATGTAGCATCGAGAAGGGACAGTAATGAATATCATGTCTAAAACTGTATGGCCCTGAGCTTATTTATTTGGTAGGAGACCACTACTATGATTGTGGAAATTACGTTTCAAGGTCAGTTTTGGCAGTTCAAGAGGGTCAAATGTTTTACACTGAAATATTTAGGGAAGAAAAATCTTCTTTTCTAAAACCGTAAGGCCTGAAATTATTAGATTTTGCAGAAGCCTAAAACAAAACAAAAATAAAAAATAGTAATACAGTCTAACCTGCCCGTCCGACCACCTTTCACAAGCGACTGCCTGCCTTATACGACCATAACAAATTCCTCCCGAGCATTTTTATTCATTAATTTCACTTAATTCAACGACCCCCTGTGAAACACAACTACCGACCTTAATATTGCACCACCTTAACGTTGCTATGCGACCGGTAAATGATCAAAACGATTTTATTGGCTAATCAGCCAGCTGGAAACTTGTCGTCTTTAGTAGGCAGTGATGATAAAGGTGATAATGATTATGATGAAGATGATGATAATAATGATGAAAATACAGAAACGAATGCCATTTCATGTGCAGAGGCAAATGACTTTTTTCTCTCTAAAGGTAGCTCTGACATTCTACAACATCTTGCAGAAATCAAGGAACACTTTATTTCTTTGTAGATGGAACGTAAACAAGTCAAAATATCAGACATTTTTATGACTGTTTAAAGCCATACATGGACTGTCAAGTTCTTTTACAATTTTATTGCACAAGAAACATTTTAATGTACTTGGTATAGTACAAGGTTAAATTTTATTTGTGGAATATTGGCATAAAAAGTCAATGTTATAATTTCCTGTAGCTTCATTCGTATAAAATCATTTTAATGTGCATACATGCAGTATTTACATGTTTCACAATGTACATTAACATTTTAAAAAGTACAACATTAAATGTATTGAAAAGAATATGGTGTAATTTAGATTGTAACGTTTCCATCACAAATCCTTAGTTAAGGGACCACCTCTTAGTTAAGAGACCAAATTTCCTTTCTCCCCTGTGTGGTGTCTTAAGACAGGTTAGACTGTATGACCTTTTCAATACAAACATGAAAATGTCTGATTTTTTATCTTTACAGATCACATCTTTGAATCTAGACAGTCAGCATATTACAAAACTGTCAAACCTGGAGAAACTGGAGCATCTGAAATATGCTTCATTCAACAACAATGATATTACAAAAATAGAGGTTAGTGTCCTCATGATATCTGCAATTGACTTATCTTGTCTTTTAGATGCTCCACAAATATTGTAATTGTGTGGACACGAATCTTACCATATTTATTCTAGAAAAATTTATCTGTTTATCAGAAGTAAGATGGAAAAGAATTTTCCTTTTGTTTACAAAGTTTGTTCTTATATTCAAGGGTTTGGAAAACTGTCATAAGCTGGAAGAGTTATCAATAGAGAACAACTGTATCAGTAAAATAGAAGGCGTGGCAAAGTTGACCCAGTTACGAAGGCTGAGTTTAGGACAGAACTTTATCAGTACGCTAGATAACTGTGGACTACAGCATCTTGTACATCTGCACTACTTGGCGGTAGACAATAACAAACTGACGTCTGTTCTAGGATTGCAGACTATACAGTCGCTAGTTGAACTGTACATAGGCAATAATCAAATTACAAATATCAGGGATGTGTTCTATTTAAAGGTAGAGTTTTTCATTTCAGATCACAGTTTTTCAGTACTTGTAACAAATCAGTTTTAACTGTGAAACTGGTCATGATTTTCACTAGTGTTGATTTGAATACTTATTTTTATCTGAATGAACAATTCTTATGTATAGATTTGTAAAAATGTATTTCAGTTAAGAACGAACTAACTGGAATACAAGGGACATTGATCGTATATTGATAGTAAAAGTATTTTGATTTAAAGCATATAATTTAATTTTTACTTATTAAATACAAGTTTACAAGTCAGTCTGAGCATTGAAGTGTTGTCGCTTACACAGAAACAACCAAGAATCAGTGTCACTAAGTAATGTGTGGTTGTAATTCTGTTTTAATGTGACTGGACAATATAGAACCTTTACCAGTGTAGTTGTGAATGGTAATTTCAGGGGTTGGTTAACTTGGTAATCCTGGACATGTTTGGTAACCCTGTTGCTTCAGACAGTGACAACTACAGATTGTTTGTGATCTACCATCTGAAAACACTGAAGGCACTGGATGGATCAGCCATTGTAAGTTGACATTAAATACTGTACATTCTATTGTCTTCTTGCCCTGGAAATTAGAGTGGGTAGGTCTGTAGACTTGTGAACCTTTATATGGTAAAGTTCAGCTAAAAAGACCAGTCAAAAAGCAGTTTTATAAGGACTTGATCTTTAAAGTGAACTTTGTGCTAAATTTCAGACTTTTGGTACAATCATACAACTGATTTTCGCAAAATTATGAAAACCAAAGTGCTCTGGAATGGGAACTTAAAGTACTAGATGTTTAAAGGTGATTTGTTTGAGCCCCGTTATTAACCCAACACTTTTTATGAGAAGGTTTGCAGCATCTTAGTATATGAATTATAGGTATATGATCTAAAGTGCTTATGACTAATACAAATATTTTTTTCTTACTAAATAATTATATCGGTTTATTACATCTTAATCTATTAAAGGAATCAAGCATGTTTTTGGCATCATATAAATTTTGATAAAATTAATATCTTGCTCATTAAAAAGACTGTTGATTACAGTTGTGTTTGCCTGGAGTGGTTGTCAATCAGGGTGTCATATTTAATAATATTCAGTGCAAACATGTAATTCACACAGTAACCCTTACATGTAATTTCATATCATATTCAGCATTTCAACTACTATTTAAAAATAGTCTTATTTGGAAAATGTACTGTATATTTTGATATGACAAAACCAAGGTGATAATTGTTGATATTCTGCTGAATATAGAATTAAAATTAGTCAACACTAAGGACACATGTGCTGCTGTCATACAGCCCTATCAATTAATGTTGTATTTTTTTGTCATTTCTGTTCTAACCTGCTGATCCTTGACACACTTTGTTATATTTTAACCAACAGGGCAAATAGCAATAAAATTTATGACACTATATTTCATTATTATGATTAGGAAATTTCCTTATTCTTTTAAACCAAAGTGAATATTGCTTTCAAATAGAGCTTAATTTTTATCAGTATGCATATTTTGTTACTAGAATTTATTATTCCATAGAATTAAATAAGTCAACTGCAAACCATTAAATCATATAGTTGCATTTTAAAACAACCAGAATAGTTGTTGAAATTATGTAAGTACAGACCATTGATTGATTAACTGAGGTCACAGGTAAAAGGTGTTTTAACAAAATAATATGTCAACAAGTTTGCAAAAATACTACAGTGTGATTGGACAAAATATAATTTCAGCCACAAAACTATTTTTACAGGAAGCTGCAGAAGGTAACAGTGCAAAAGATATGTTTGGCGGCCGGTTGACACCAGACTTTGTTGCAGAGAAACTAGGCCATTCAAACTTCTTGGAAGTTAGAGAGATGGACCTTCCTAGCAGTGGGATAAGAATAGTTGATTTAGGGCCTGGAGATGTCTTCCTTAACCTCAGGAGGTAGGATCTGGCTCCTGTCAAGGAGATTACTGAGTTTGGGGTTTTTAACATTGAACATTTTAGAGATTTTATTGAAGTTTTATATTGCATTTATTTTTTTTTTAATTTTTGAAATTCTTAATACCAAAATACTAAAAAAAAGAAAATCATCATCTTCAATCTTCAATAACTTGAGAGTTTTAAATGGTATGATTAAATGATGGTAAGATCTTTTAGAGAATAGAATCTTGTTCCACACACAAACCTGCAGTAATATTATGTTGTTACATTTTGATCTAAAGCTTCATTATTGCCCTCAGTTGCAGAAATAGACTATTGGAGTATTTCTCAGCTGGAAATAACAGAATACATGTATAATTACATTTAGCTAACTATCACCCAGAATTCATTTTAAAAAAATGTGTGTTGACTTGGGCGTGAAATTTATTTTGATTGATTGCCCAAAACTGTTGGACCACTTTTCAGGCTTGCTTTTTGTCAGCATGCTAAAGATCATCTAACTATAAATGTTGAATATTAAGGTTTGATTTGCACCTCACTGGAAGTTGGTGAGTCCAAGATTTTTTTATGTCGTATATGAATTTTCCCAGTATGTCCACAGTAGTTCAGCTTCTTTCTCCCCAACTTTTTTTTATTTTTGTTGGTAGTTACCTGGTAATTCAGATTTTGTCCTGTTTATTATTTCAGTGTCAATTTAGAGCACAACAACCTAACGTCTTTCAGTGGTCTTATCCACCTTCCAAATCTCAGGGTAAGATAGCTGCAATTTTGCCTTTAAAAAGGGTAATTTTAGAATTTTTATCAGTACACAGAACAGTTTGCAATGTCAACATTCTACTAGTAGCATCTAAACTAGTGTTAAGTGTTATGTAATCTAATGCTTTTTTTTCTCTAAAGTTAAAATTGCTCTGCTTTTGTAACAGAAAGAGATAGAGTTGATTTCATTTTGTAGAATTTAGTATCAAAGGGATGTTCAGTGAACCAGTATATGACTATAGGTTTTTTGTTTTGTGTTGAGATATATGCAGGAACTCTTCCTGGGGAGTAATGTAATATTGCATGACTTCAGAAGCCCATTATTTTGACACTGGGGAGAATGAATGCCTATATCTCAGTGCAAAACAAATAACCTTTCTGTTGCATACACTTGAAATGAAATGAATAACAGTAGAGTAACTTTAGTCTTTTATTTATACATGTAGTTGATTGGCAACAGCATAATGCACTTAATCACAAGTCTTTATCTTTTTTAAAAATCTTACAACAAATTCACTGAGAATCACAATTTCAGCTTGGTATATATATATATATGTGTGTGTATATAGGTCTGTGAAGGTATACACACCGAATACCAAATTTGTTACACACACAGTACATGTACCTATATCAGATAATATTGACTGCTCAAGGTGAATGAGAGAAAACTTATTTTTGTTTATACAATAATATGTGAGCATTTTGCTAAACACATTTTTGTAGAATAACATGTTATCCTATGATGATGTCATTTGTGATGAAATGTTTAGTGTGTTCTTGAGGTAATTTCTACAAAGGCTTTCAGTCACATTACACAAGTTGAAAACTAGCCTTTAAGGTGAAAGGTCATCTTTAAAATCACTTAAAACCTATAAGAAAAAGCTGTTTCTTGTAGGTATTATGTCTCAACCATAATCGTATTGAATGTGTGATGCCGAAACAGAAGCAGCCAAACAAACAGAAGATGACAACCAGTAACAGTACAAACTCACTGCGGAGTGGACTAGATCTGTATAATAATGACAGTAACCTTACACCCGTGCTAGAAAATCTAGAAGTGCTACATTTGGGGTGAGTGTGGTATCAGTTTATGTTTTGAGGCTTGTGTTTTGTTTTAAGCTGTCAGTTTTTTTTATGCCAAGTGCTTAGTTTTCTGTTTTGATCAACAGTTTTTGTTTTTAAGTTAGTTGGTCCAAAGCCATTTGATTTCCTCATTGACCATGTCATGACTCCCTGATATGCATGTTTTAGGACACCTTAGTGTGACATTGTGTAATGTTTAATGTTTTTGGAAGGCAGTGCTATTTTAAATTTTAAATATGATATTCTTAACATTTTAAATTAACTTACTACTAAATTTTATAGGTACAACTGTATAAAAGACATGGGTGTCTTACAACTTAGCCGTTTAACAGGTTTAAAAGCTCTGTTTCTTCAAGGTAAGCCATTTCTTAAATCTTGCCATCATAGCTCAAAGTAAGACTTTTATCTGACAGTGAGATTTGTTCTATGATAAGAAATAGTTATAGTCTGGTTGAGTACAATAGTTTAAATAATTGGCATCTTACTGATGCTTCTCAGATCAGCACCATTTCAGCACAAAGTTGTAAGATTACTATGCCTATCTTTACTTAGGAAAATGCTAATAGTTTTATCTCTGTAATATTGTTTGCAAGTCTCATTTGAGTATTTCAGTTAACTTTATGAGGGATTGTTAATTGTTAATTGCATGTCTTGAAAAATAAGTGGCTATACTAAGTTTGGTCCAAGACATATGCATAATATGTTCTCAAATGTGTGAAATGTTTAACACCATTACCCAGTTGTCTGCTCAGTGAGCACTAAAGCAGGAAAATTATGATCAAGTAACATCTTTAACTTATGATCTCATGGTGTAATACTGTGTATAGGCAGTGTTAGTAGAGGCAGACATGCATGTACAAATGCTTGAATAAAAACTGTGTTTACACTCATGCTCACAGGAAATGAGATCCAGAAGGTGGAAGGTCTTGATGGTTTACATGATCTCAGAGAACTTGTCCTTGATCGCAACAAGATTAAAGGTCTCAATGAGACATCATTCATCAACCAGTGGAACCTTCAGGAACTACATATGGAGGAGAACAGATTAAAAGAACTATCCTACTTCAACTGTCTGGAGAACCTACAAAGACTTTATCTAGGCTCCAACAGGATACAGGTAATTGTCAAGGTCACTTAATATGGTTTGCTCAGGTGTGCTGGTTCAAATTCTATTGATGATACAAGTTAACAGAAATTTCCATTCAGTGATTTTGACAGTGTTCAGCCAACCTATATGTAGTGTTCATGTTCTTGTGTTCATGTTCTTGTGTTTATGCAGGAGGTCAGAGTAAAAAGTGTTGCTTAATATCCAAATATTCGTTAACTTACTTGTAGTGATACAAAACAGGGCATCTTTCGCATTTGTAATGAATCTTTTTGTGTTGACATCTTTGTTCTTGCTAGTTGATTGACTAGGTAACTTAACACTGAGTCATTACTTATCAATATTGTTTTATGAAATTGTTGTTGATTTTTTTCTGGAAAATTCTTGGAAAATTGCTCGGATGTTTTTTTTACTTCAGGAAGTAGGAGAGTTGGAAAACTTAGACAATTTACAAAGCCTTATTGAGATTTCTGTTGTCAACAACCCAGTAAGTGTTTTGTATATGTTAAATGTAAGAAAGATTACACAAATACTGTAGATTTTGTATGTACATGTATGAAGACATTAGAACTATTTTATGTCATATGTTTTTAACTGACAGTCAAGATTTAATATGAAACAATACAGTGTCTAGTTTGCATTTAAAATATCAGAAAAGTTTGATCTGAATCAAGTTACCCTCCTTAAAAAGATTGTTTTTGAAACAATTGTTTGCTAAGGAGGTTAGACTTCCTATGCAAAATGGGTGCTTAGATATATTTTAAAATGAATGTATAGAAATTCAGTGAATCAGCTTGATAAGCATATATTATTTGAACCATTCATAGTACCCATAGTCTGAAATACATTAGCTGTTAGTGTGTTGTTGTTTTTTGTGTGAATGCATTAGTCTATAAGGTATCACACAGATAAAGCTGCTACATTCTTTGTACAAAACTTTAATCCATTAAAGGTAAGGTTGAAATTCATCATAGTTGTCTTGTGTATTAAAAGTTGAATATATAATTGTTGCTTTATCTGTACTAACCATTGACATCTTGTTTTAAGGCCTGGTCATTTGTAAAAGTAAGTTTGCTCCATTATATGATGAATTTGTTTCTCTTAAAATAAGCTCTGCTGTCTGTATTGATTGTATTCAGCCTAATCTAGTCTACATTTGTTGGTAAATAGATAGGAAAATAATACGATTTAAGGAGGGGAGGCTGGGGGTGGGGTGCATATTTTGATCATAATCAATTCTTGCATATCAGACAGGATTTTCTACTGTTTACATAGGTGCTAGAAAAACTCATCTTACACATTCCATGTAAGATAAGTTGCGTGCTTTAAATGACGTCACTTCTTTATGAATGAATTTGTAAATTCATATACTATTTTAAAAAATAGTGCTGAATAAAGATATTAGTTTTCGTTATTTTCTTCCGAATTTTAATGTTTGTGTGATATGCAAGAAAAAGAATCAAACACCTGTTGCCGGTACAGACAGGAATATCTGAGTTACCGCTAAACAGTTACCTGAAAGCCGGACATTCCAATTTGTACTGGCAACCAGTATAAAATTCTTATAATGTCATATAAGAGAAAATCTAAGAAGAATGTTCGTTTCAAATTCTTAGGATATAGTCCTATCTATTTACCAATACTCGTTGGAGTTGGAATCAGATTTCTGTACTGTAGTGTAACTGTTTTTATTGTGTTCAACTTGAAATTTGCTTGATGTGTAAGCGTTCTAGAACTTTCCATACATTTAAGCATGTAAACTATTTTTTCCCTACTCATATAAGTTATCTTTCAACAAAATATGCTGTGTTAACATATAAACTTGGCTATTCAAAGAAGGACCTCTCAGCTACGATTGTACAAAAAATGCTGTATTGTTTTTGCCTGTGTCTTTGAAATCAATGGAAAGCATAAATATTTCCTTCGTAATGAAATAAAGAGTTACAAATTCTTTGAATAGTCACAACAGGTTCTGTATGAGTCCATTTATGTTGGTGTATTAACAAAGTATGTCATTTTTCTGTCAGTTTTTATAGAAATGAAATATTTATGTCTGTCAGATGAGCATTGTTTAGGAGGAACAATAATTACCTAGGTGAATGGTATATATATGTTATTGTCAGCCTCATTTCTGCTGTAGCACACCAAGGTCAGCTGTAGTAGAATCATAGTTAATGAAATAATCTGCTGTAAGAATGTCACTAAGTGCCATGCAGTCAAATGACAACCAAACTAAATGCAATGGAGCAGTGGAGTAATATAGAGGATATTTGTTTGTTTTTCTGGAAGATGAGAATTTATTTCATCGAGTGAACACCATATGTGATATTTTCACGAGTGGCGCAGCCACGAGTGAAAATATCAACGTATGGTGTTCACGAGATGAAATAAATTCCCATCTTCCACTAAAAAAACAAACAAATTTTCTTTTTATTTTATGCCAACACATCAAAAATGGGTTTTTTTATGATATTTTTAATCAGGGCCTTCAATAAATTCCCCATGGTGAGCCCCAAATTAGTTAATGCGTACTTTGGTTACTCCGCACAAAAAAAGTGCAGACAATCTCCAATACATATGATAACTTTACTTCTGCTGAAATAAACTGAATACACTTTCATCAAATAACATTTATTTTTGTCCACACAGTTTATCAGTATTTATTGAATTTTTGCCATACATACTTTAATTATAAAAGCGTATTAATACCGAGTAATATTCAATCAATTGAATTGAAAGTCGGCCATATTGGATATTGTCCATGTGAGTTATGTAAACAAATCAGACATTTTAAATAATTTATGGCAAATTTCATCATTGTTCACGACTAGTTAGGCTCAGGAATTCAATATTATAATTGGATTTAACAAGGTAAATAAATTTCACTCGCTGTCACAGTCTGAAATACAGCGGATTCTCTTGTGGTGGGGAAATTCCTGAAGTTTCATCAAGCAGTAGTTCCGGCACAAACAGTGTATTATCAAAATGGTAATTAACTGATTCAAAACAGTGTATTATTACTTTTATCTCACTGATATTTCCCTATATTTCATTGGTAGGCATAAAATAAACATTATTAGTCACCATAGTACTTTTTGCTAGGGAGGAAATATGCTGAGAATTTAAATGTGTGTGTTTTGACTGTACGTGTATCAATAAATCAGCAGGAAATTGTGAAACACGTGTAAATATATCAATAAAAATGCCTAACTTTATTTCAAACTAGACTGCAAGGCGACACCTTCATCGGCCATTGCTTGTATTCCGGTTGAAGAATCTTATGGTCATAGATGGTATTCCGGTCACAGAGGAGGAACGAGCAAAGGCTGAACTGTACTTCATGGACCAACAGGTGTGTATTGAAAAGAGACTATCTTTTAAGGTATCTTTTAGATGTGCCAAAAAATGAAAATGATTTAATTTAATGTCTTTTGTTACAAAAAACATTGAATCATACTTAATTGCAAATAAATAAGTCTATAAAAACAATAAGTTGAACAATTTACCTTTAGTCTCAGAAAACATGTATATAAGTAAACATTTTTTATATATTTTGTGTGGACCTCTTACCCTTGCTAGTCAGTTAGTACCATTGAAATATATACATTTGTTACAGATGATAGAGATACTTACAGTACGCACGCTTAAAACCTACAAGTTTACACAAATGCTTGTGTTACATTTTCTTATCATTATACAGTGATGTCATTGTCATAAGATTCATAATATTTATCGTCACTGTCATCATCATTTGATTCACAATCATTTGTTTGAAAATCTAATTTGCATATCACTATGGTATTCCAGTGGACACAGTTACCCATTATAATATCTAAGGTAAAAAACTCCATGTTTGAATGTTGTAGTCAAGACAGTCCAAATGACTGTCAGTCTAGCATGTTAAACCCATGTGGTTATTTGTTATTTCAACACAATACTGAGATGCAGCCTGTCATTTCTTACTAACAAAAGAAACAATCTTTCCTAAATTTCTGAAACAGACCAATACATTTTCAAGTCCATTTCTTACTAACAAATGGAACAAACTTTGCTATACATTCTCGATCAGACTCGTATATTTTCAAGTGTATGTGATTTTCATAGAAAATTCAACTAAAAATAAGAAGTTTGCAATTTGATCAGAAATTGCTGCTGTTTTTAGCTCACCTGTCACGCAGTGACAGAGTGAGCTATTAGGATACCCTTGTGTCCGGCGTCCGTCGTCCGTCCGTCGTCCGTCGTCCGTCGTCAACATTTTCTTTAAATGACATCTCCTCCTAAACCCCTGGCCCAATTTTAAAATAACTTCATACTAATGGTCCTTAGATGTCCCTTTACCAAGTTTGCTCAAATGGTTCCGGTCCAATGCACAATATGGCTGTGAGGCCCTAAAAGGTGTTTTTAAAATGGAAATTTCAAAAATCTTCTTGTCTGAAATAACAAGGCCCAGAGCTTTCATATTTGGTATGAAGCATCATCTAGGGGACCTCTGTCAAGTTTGCTCAAATCATGACTTCCGGGGTCAAACTGGTTCAGCCCCGGGGGTAAATAGATTTTACTTAGAATTTATATAGGAAAAACTTCAAAAATCTTCTTCTCCAGAACCACAAAGCCTGGCGCTTAGATATTTTGCATGTAGCATTAACTAGTAGACTTCTACCAAGTTTGCTCAAATCATGATCCCCGGGGTCAAGTTGATCCCGCCCGGGGGTCAGTTAATTTTATATAGAGTTTATATAGGAAAAACTTCAAAAATCTTCTTCTCCAGAACCACAAAGGCTAGAGCTTAGATATTTTGCATGTAGCATAACCAAGTAGACCTTAACCAAGTTTGCTCAAATCATGATCCCCGGGGTCAGATTGACCCCGCCCCGGGGGTCAATTGATTTTATATAGAGTTTATATAGGAAAAACTTCAAAAATCTTCTTCTCCAGAACCACAAAGCCTGGAGCTTAGATATTTTGCATGTAGCATTACCTAGTAGACTTCTACCAAGTTTGCTCAAATCATGATCCCCGGGGTCAAGTTGACCCCGCCCGGGGGTCAATTGATTTTATATAGAGTTTATATAGGAAAAACTTCAAAAATCTTCTTCTCCAGAACCACAAAGCCTGGAGCTTAGATATTTTGCATGTAGCATTACCTAGTAGACCTTTACCAAGTTTGCTTAAATCATGATCCCCGGGGTCAAATTGACCCCGCCCCATAGTCAATTCATTTTATATATAGTTTATATAGGAAAAACTTCAAAAATCTTCTTCTCCAGAACTGCAGGCCTGGAGCTTAGATATTTTGCATGTAGCATTAACTAGTAGACTTCTACCAAGTTTGCTCAAATCATGATCCCCGGGGTCAAATTGACCCCGCCTGGGGGTCAGTTGATTTTATATAGAGTTTATATAGGAAAAACTTCAAAAAATCTTCTACTCCAGAACCAGAAAGCCTAGAGCTTAGAAATTTTGCATGTAGCATGACCTAGTAGACCTTAACCAAGTTTGCTCAAATCATGATCCCCGGGGTCATATTGACCCCGCCCCATAGTCAATTCATTTTATTAGCTCACCTGTCACGTAGTGACAGAGTGAGCTTTTCTGATCACCTTTTGTCCGTCGTCCGTCGTCCGTCCGTCCGTCCGTCAGTCCGTCCGTCCGTCCACAATTAGTTCGTTAACACTCTAGTGGTCACATTTTTGCCTCAATTGTCATGAAACTTGCACGGGATGTTTGTCTCATTGATATCTCGGACGAGTTCGAACATGGGTTATCAGGGTTGGAAAACTAGGTCACAGAGCCCAAATATAGAAAAACCTTGTTAACACTCTAGAGGCTACTTTTTCAGTCCAAATATCCTGGAAATTTGTCAGAAAGGTTCTATTGATGATTTCTAGCTCAAGTTCAAATATGGGTAATCTGGGTTCAAAAACTAGGTCACGGAGCCCAAATATAGAAAAATCTTGTTAACACTCTAGAGGTTACATTTTCAGCCCAAATAATCTGGAAATTTGTCAAAAAGGTTGTTTTGACAATTTCTAGGTCAAGTTCAAATATGGGTCATCTGGGGTCAAAAACTAGGTCACAGAGTCCAAATATGGAAAAACCTTGTTAACACTCTAGAGGTTACATTTTCAGCCCAAATAATCTGGAAATTTGTCAGAAAGGTTGCTTTGACAATTTCTAGGTCAAGTTTAAATATGGGTCATCTGGGGTCAAAAACTAGGTCACGGAGCCCAAATATGGAAAAACCTTGTTAACACTCTAGAGGTAACATTTTCAGCCCAAATAATCTGGAAATTTGTCAGAAAAGTTGCCTTGAGGATTTCTAGATCAAATTCGAATATGGGTCATCTGGATTCACAAACTAGGTCACAGAGTCCAAATATGGAAAAACCTTGTTAACATTCTAAAGGTAGCATTTTCAGTCCAAATAACCTGGAAATTTGTCAGAAAGGTTCTATCGATGATTTCTAGCTTAGTTTTGAATATAGGTTTTCTGGGGTCAAAAACTAGGTCACAGAGCCCGAAAGTAGAAAAAAACCTTGTTAATCCTCTAGAGGTTACATTTTTAGTCCAAATGTCCTTGAAATTTGTCAGAAAGATTGTTTCAAAGATTTCTAGCTCAGATTTGGATATGGGTCATCTGGGATCAAAAACTAGGTCACATGGTTCAAATATGTAAAAAACTTTTTAACACTCCAGAGGTTACATTTTCAGTCCAAATATCCTGGAAATTTGTCAGACAGGTTTTCTTGATGATTTCTAGCTCATGTTGGAGTATGGGTCATCTTGGGTCAAAAACTAGGTCACAGAGCCCAAATATGGAAAAACCTTGTTAACACTCTAGAGGTTACATTTTCAGCCCAAATAATCTGGAAATTTGTCAGAAAAGTTGCCTTGAGGATTTCTAGATCAAGTTCGAATATGGGTCACCTGGAATCACAAACTAGGTCACTGAGTCCAAATATGGAAAAACCTTGTTAACATTCTAAAGGTAGCATTTTCAGTCCAAATAACCTGGAAATTTGTCAGAAAGGTTCTATCGATGATTTCTAGCTTAGTTTTGAATATAGGTTTTCTGGGGTCAAAAACTAGGTCACAGAGCCCGAAAGTAGAAAAACCTTGTTAATCCTCTAGAGGTTACATTTTTAGTCCAAATGTCCTTGAAATTTGTCAGAAAGATTGTTTCAAAGATTTCTAGCTCAGATTTGGATATGGGTCATCTGGGATCAAAAACTAGGTCACATGGTTCAAATATGTAAAAAACTTTTTAACACTCCAGAGGTTACATTTTCAGTCCAAATATCCTGGAAATTTGTCAGACAGGTTTTCTTGATGATTTCTAGCTCAAGTTGGAGTATTGGTCATCTTGGGTCAAAAACTAGGTCACAGAGCCCAAATATGGAAAAAACTTGTTAACACTCTAGAGGTAACATTTTAATTCCAAATAACCTGGAAATTTGTCAGAAAGCATAATTCTATGGTTTCTAGGTCAAATTTGAATATGGGTCATCTGAAGTCAAAACATTTAGGTCACAGAGCCCAAATATTGAAAAACTTTGTACACACTCTAGAGGCTACATTTTTTAGTCCAAATGTCCTGGAAATTTGTCAGGAAGGTTGTTTTGATGATTTGTAGCTCAAGTTTGGATATGGGTAATCTGGGGTCAAAAACTAGGTCATAGAGCCCAAATATGGAAAAATCTTGTTAACACTCTAGAGATAACATTTTCAGTACAAATAACCTTGAAATTTGTCAAAGAGATTGTTTCAATAATTTCTAGGTCAAGTTTGAATATGGGCCATCTGGGGTCAAATAACCAGGTCCATAGCAACTTTGTTTAAAGCAGTCATACTCAGGTGAGCGATACAGGGCCATCATGGCCCTCTTGTTCATTTTAATGCAACTTTTACATGACTGAAAGTGCATTGCCAAGGAAACAAAATAGATTTAAAAGTTTGTGTTTTGGACCTGCAAAGTTCATATGGAATCATTTGTTACCCAACTAATCTAGACTAACCCAATCATTGTGAACATGTTGTGTTAACTGCATGTTGTTCTATTTGTCACAAAAATGCATCTTTGCAGAAAATACATGTACTATACATACTGTCATGGAAAGTTTTAAGAGTGCAGAAGATCTATTCCAGTCATATTGTTTGAACAGTAGACCTTAGAAAGAAGTTTTGTAAATCTGATGAAAATTTTTAATTCAACTTAAAAACTATGTCATTTTGCAAGCATAAAGTAGGAAGTGTTGCTCTGAAGTCACTTTGTCTGTTGGTGTTTAAAACATCATGTGATTAGAATCTGCCTACCTGATTGGCTATAGATATCTCAGAAGCTTCTTGTCAGCAACCATCATCCAACTTGTTCTACTGGTCCCTGGCTCATTGCACAGGTTAAAAGTTACAGAAAAATCTCTGAAACTGCAATGTCTAGAGTTTACTTGTTTGGTTTAATAATAAGTGTTTAGTCAGTACTGGATAATTCTATTTCTTTAATCAAACTTCTGCAAATGATACACAAAATACACAGTTGATATGAATGTTTGTCAGCCTGTCTCTTTCATCTCATCGAGAAATAATCCATGTTTCTGCATGCCATCTTTGACAAAGTGTGGCCCTGTTAAGGTTCATAAACCTTGCTGTACATGTAAGAGGCATGTTTAGCTCTGTCTCTGAAAAAGGTTAAGGTGAACTTGTCTTTTTACTGTTAGATGTAGGTAACAAATTTTCTCAATGGAAATATCGAAGTATTTATATGTATGCCATGATTATTGTACAAGAATATATATTGTATTTTCACATCAGGAGATTGATCTGACTTGGAAGGTAACAAAATCTTACCCTGTAGATTGTAGATGTAGAACTTAACGATTGTGTAACAGTTAATTATAGAAACTCTACAGCTTTTTTTTAACACTCCAGAGTTATTTTATGCATGCAGGAATTTTATATTGCGATTGTCTTTGAAAGAAAAAAATGTAGTTCTATTTGTGTATAACTTAACTTCTGCTTTAGTGCAGTCATTTAATCATGTAATATTTTGCCGAAAATCTCTGTGTTGTATATAGTGTGTTTCTTGAAATGAACTTTTTGTAAGTCTGTCACTTTGTGTAGACAATCTTGATGTATAGTTTATATCTAGAAATGATTTTAAAGTTTCAGCCTCGCTATGTTACAACAGTAGATGTAAGTTTGTCATTGTAACCAGTCACCAGATTCTTTCTCTTTTCTGTATACTCTTTGCCCTTCTGTTAAAAACCAGAGTGAATTGGTTTCCTGGCTTTTTTGCTTTGTAAGTTTTCATATGATATTTTTAAGATAAAGATGTGAAATCAGCAACCATATTTTTGGCATATTAACCCTTAACCTGTTGGAACCAAAAGTGATTAACCTTTGCCACCAGTATAGAGCCAGGCCAGTCTGCACATCCGTGCAGTCTGACCAGGCTCTATACTGTTCGTAGCTCCATTTTTGTATTTTGATATTGACATCCCTTAAACTTTGAATGGACTGTTCCAAATTCAAAGCTGGGCAAATCCATTACAAAATTTCAGCATGTTCAGGGTTAAATGTTGTTTCCTACCAACAGAGAGTGGTAGCTGTATCTTCTCTGTATCTTATGATTATTTTTTTTTAAAGTAATTAATGCTTTTGTATGCAGATTGAAGGCTTTTACAAGGGACAAAAAAGTTATGACTACCATATATTTTATTCATAACAGGGAGGGACTAACAGTTTTGACTACAAGTCCATATATTGTAAATAGGTTATGCCATTTCCAACAAGAAGGGACTAACAGTTTTGACTACAAGTCCATATATTGTAAATAGGTTATGCCATTTCCAACAAGAAGGGACTAACAGTCTTGACTACAAGTCCATATATTGTAAATACCGGTAGGTTATGCCATTTCCAACAAGAAGGGACTAACAGTCTTGACTGCAAGTCCATATATTGTGAATAAGTAATGCCATACCTAACAGGGAGGGACTAAAATATATGACTATCATCTGTTTCGATGCCATTCCTAACATGGAGGGACTAAAAGGTTATGACAGATATATATTTTGAATAGGTAATGCCATTCCTAACAGAGATGTACTTTTTTTTATTAATTAATTAATTTATTTTTATTACCATAGACTATGATAGGTAATGCCATTTCTTACATGATAATGATGGTGGCTGATCAACCTTCTTTATGTTAAAAATCTCTTTGAAAATCTCCACAAAAGACTTAAGTTGAGAAACCATGTGACTATGTTACAAACTGTGACAACTTTGAACTGAATTTAGGAACTGTTTAATTCTAGCCTCAGTTTAGGTAATATGAATACAAATATATTGTGGCTTCACAAATTTCTTTAGTATGATCTATATTAAATGATAGTTTTGCTTTTATAAAACTGCTTTTTAGACCAAGCATTTATAATTTTCATTTTAAAAACAAGAGTCAAATTATAGATTTTGCACCGTTATATTGTCATAAACATTAGCATTTATAAAGGAATGAAGAAGTAACCTTGATCTGATGACCTTGCCATTAGCTTTTTGACATTAAGTCTCACTTACCGCACAGGGGTTATGTCAGAAACTATAGTATTATTTTAGATCTGGTTATTTTTTTTTTTTTTTTTTTTTTTTATGTTTTTTTTTTTTTTTTACCGTTGACAAAGCCATTTCAAAATCATGAATCATTAGTTGTTGTAAATAGATTTGGGGCATTCTGTTAGGCATTTAAACTTTTGAATAGACTAAGCAGAGGACAAAAGTGCTAAGCTTAAAGCTTAATCAATTTTTAGCTGTATCCTTTTCTTAGAAAATCTCTTTTCTTTTCTCTTTTGTTCTTTTGTCTTTTCTTCCTTCTGTAGTTATTTTCCTTGTGTATTTTACTCCTTAAGAGCTTATTTTTAGGTAAAGTATAATTTGTTTTTGTCATAAAAATCCATGAACATTTTTGTCAGCACAGCTTGATACATGATAAATTTGTCTACAAACAATTAATTGGAAAAACTTTCATGCCACTTGCATAATACTGAGTTTTTCCCCCATTTTACATGAAAAAAGTCGAGATCAACAATTTTACATCAGCATTCCACACCTTATCAGACATGAAATATACATGGCATATCTCTGTAGAATTTTTAATTTTATGACTTGTTATTCTCCAGCAATCACCTTACGTTTTGAGTGTTGACAGGTAAAGTTTTCTTCAGAATTTAAAACTACTAGCAGCATTTTTAAATACTGTATACAAAAGTGATTGGTTAGGTTCTTATACTATATTATACATGTATTACATTATACAATGTGTTTTAATCTGTTTTATAGGTTCGGGGTTTATGTAAAAGAATTAGGTTACTGTAAGAAAACAATAATCCCTTATCTTGGTAATGGCTGCATAAATTTCATGAACCTTCAGTCATATTTCCTTCATCCTCTGTCCTTTTGACTTAATTTTTCATCAGTACCAGTTACTGTTGGTCTTATGATGGGTACTTCCCTGAAGAATTTAGTTTAGTTAGATGTTTTGCAAGTAGTGCAAGATACAAAAAACATCCAATTCCACAGTCACTTATAGTCACTTAACCTGTTCTGTGCATAGTATTGATACATGGACCCTTCATTTTACTGAAGTTAGCAGTTAGTGAAAGAAGGTTAATTGAACATGTAGCTCTGGATTACAAGTCTTGTGCCTTACCAATAGACCATTTTTCAGTTCTGTCTTTCCATTTTCATCATTATTTCAAGTTTGTCTATGAAGAGATGTACAAAGTTTGATTGAAATCTGGTGTCTGATCTGTAAAGAGAATGCTGGTTTCTTAATAAAGTATCACTGTGTTAAGGTTGCGAAAACAGTTTTTTGTTTTATAGAAATAATTTCACTACTTATGTCTTTAGATGTTATATTACTGGGCTCAATTTTCTCAGAAGTAGCACTAGGGATCACATACAGGTCATCAACCCCAAGTACTAACTCCCTTATAACAGATTGAAAATGATCTCAGTAGCATTTTTAAGGGGTTCAGTTCCTTTGTAGAATTGAGGGCTAAAAGGACCTTTTAGAACACTATGGATGCTTTGTAGTTTCACAACATATTTTAAACCCTGGATGCACATTATAAAAGTACTTATTCACTTTGTCTGTTTACTCACTGTATGTCTGTCAGTATCTGTTTAGTTTCATTTTCTAGAGCTCAAAGAAAAACAACCTTCTACTGTTTGAACTTTATTTTGACACAATATTAAATTTTCCAGTTAATTCATCACAAAAGATCAAACAAATTTAAGGAAAGATATTTCTCAGTTCATCATGCTCATGTATTCAGTTCCTGTATTTTTTGAATCATATAAATTTAAAAAGTCACAAGTCAATAGTTACATTACACATCATCTACAGTTAAAGATAGTGTAAAACTAAGCAGCTGTAGGAACCTGATGCCACTGAAGCATTGACCTCTCTGGCCTTCTAAGTCTAATGCTTATGCTGAAGTTTGAAATTTTCTCCTTTCAGCTCCACTCAATTTCTTGGTGTTTTTCTTCAGTCAGTTCAAATGTGACCAATATAGAAAAATATAAAGTTTAATCATTTACCAATCAAAGCTTATGATAAAAAATATTTTTTGTTTCCCAAACCTTGTGATAAATGTACTTTTCTTGATACTTTTGTTAATAAAGATACAAATCTAATTCAATAAAAAGAGCAGTACTTAAATAAACATATATGTAAAAATAAAGTTTCTTTTATTTCAGCCCGCAGTTGCCAATCAAGGGCCAGCGGATGGCTCCCTGCCAGGTATTGGGCAATATAAGACCCAAATCCCTGTCAAGGTCACCAACATGCAACTCGCAACCTCCCCGCTCTGGAACGGCTCAATCTTTTACGACGATGCATCTACCCAAGATAATGCTCAGAGAGGTAAAAACTTTATGTTCAGCATTCCTTTATCATCACTTTGTTGAAATTGTGCATTGGGTCAGGCAATACTGAAATACTTAAGAGTTTTGTCAGTGTTGTTTTGTCAAAAGTCGTTGTGAGATGTTGATGTAGATTTATTTCATTAACACCATTCTGCATTTTATGTTAAATTCACAAGTGTAAACTAACAACACTTTCTTTTTATGTATGGAAGTAAACATCCGTTAGGCAATTGTTTTTCAAGGTCATAATGTGATCACTCCTGATATTTCAGTCTGTCAGTTAAATGTTTTTTATAAAAGGAACAAAATAGGTAATGAATGTCAAGAAAACTTAACATTTTTAATAAGGATGGGAACGAATATTCAAAAATCTGCAAATCGAATTCGAATATTCGTAGATCAGTGTAATTTTTTTTTTTTTCAAATTAAGTAGCTTTGATTTTGATCATGTGAGTATGCTAGTTATTCAAAATTAACGTTAAAAAAAAAATTGTGCTGTTTTGGTGCAATGAATAATTGGCAGGAGCAATTGATGGATTAACAGTTTGCTATAGGCATAAATGTGATACCTTTTCATCTTTTGTTAATTTAAATTGCAGCATATTTTATGTAACAAATTTTAAAAATTGTTTGTCTTACAATGTTCCAGGATTACTGTCATGTTCGAAAACGTACATAAACAACAAATCACGCTTTTGACTCTATGCCAATCATTTAATAAGTATTTTAGGCTTCCAACAAAAAAGCCATTTCTTGATGATACAGTGCAGAATTCCAATACTGAAAACAGTACCAATATTCAGATACCAAAATTTGGATAACTGACTGAACTCCCAAAAATCAAATATTTGAATATATTTGAATATGGCAAACCAAATATTCGAACACTGAATTCAGTATTTGTTACCATCCCTAGTTTTAAAGTAAGTAATGTTCTTGTTGCTGATTCTTTCATTGTATTAGGTGGAGGAAGACGAAAGTCAAAGCCAGGAAATGGAGAAAACGGAGCACCAGCACCACTTGGACGGACTAACACCATGTACCAACAGCCCAGCTCCACAGGGTATGGTGGATTTGCATACACCACAAGTGGGAATCGGGCACAGTTTTTTCTGAATCAAATACCTTATGTTGCTGCACAGTCATCTCAGACCGCCGAGTACGTTGAGTGGTTAACAAGGTAGAGATCCTTATAGCATGTCTGAGGGCATACATCAAAATTTAATGTCAAATTTTAAAAGGTGTGAAAATAAATTCTTTTAATGAATATTAATTAGGAATATAAAAGATTGTCAAAATGTGAATATCTTATGGATCTTTGCCTTGGGCAATTTTGTCAGTTGTAATTTCATTTGCTTCATCTTTCTTTCAAATGAAACTGTATCTATGTATCTCAACAGAAATATCTTTTTGGTCCTTTCCATTCACCTCAGTCTATGAATATATACATAATTCTAGGAAAAATTATAAAACATTCTATTTGTCTAAATGAATATTTTCCAGTTTGATTTCATACTTCTAACCCTAACTGCAGTGCTTGTGTTGCCTTCACATCATTTGCATTATCCCTTGCTACATACTGAAGTTTTGTTAGAGTGAATAGCATTAAAGTGACTGACTGAATTTAGCTGAAAAAAGTTTTTCTTTAAAATTAAAGAGAACTTAATATGCTGTGAAAAAAACGCCATAATTTTCATGCTTCTGTACATTATGAAAACTGAAGAATAAAGAACTTGATTTGAACAGGATTCAGACCCATGTCCTTCAGGTCAGTAAAATAGGGAGCAGTGACCTAGACCAATGAGCTACTGTAAAATGTTCTTTGAAAGTATGAAGATTAAGAATATTAATAAAGTATCTACCCCATCATGGTCATGACTAAAAGGGTAAATTTTTTACCAAACAAGTGTGAAAAACTTCTTATGATGTGTTTCTGTAACAAAAACTGAAACAGTTACTTAGTTTAGATATGTTCTTTACAAATAGAACCAGAATTTTTATATGTATGAACATTTTCTTTTTTATGCATCATCAAATCATCTGTGAATCAGTGGCTTTAGACGTTTTGATACTTTTTTTCTCTCCAGTTATAGTTAGAATGTAATTCCCTCTGGCCCAGGGAGATAACTCTTGGCTTTCCGTATGGAAACAAATGAAATGTTTTATGATTGCTGAGAAGTTTTTCCTACTTTATGAATATTGACTGAGGTGAATGGCAGAAGATGAAACAAACGGAAGAGATCTTCAGTGTTTTCCTGTTTCAAAATTGATACCTTGAGGAAAACAGTTTCAAAAGCATATTGTACAGAAAAGCCAGAACTCCTTTCTTAGAGAACATAGCTGTTTTAGTTAAGCAGTATTGAATAGGCCAGTGACCAATTTATGACTCTAATACCTTTGTTTCCAGATACTTTGCGAAAACATTGAATAAACAATAGTAAGTTGGCTAATAATAAAATACTAGGACTACGAACTGGCATATACCGCAGTATTTGGTTGAAACAGCTTTTTGGTTGTTTTGCATAATATTACTCAGTGAAATGATCTATATTGTTTTCATTTTGCATGAGTTTTCATGAGTGACAGCTGGCTTGATTTTTTGCAAAGTATTTCGTATATACGAGACAAAGCCATAGGCTTAAGATCCATAAGATTGCTTTGCATTAATACATTCACAGAAGCAGAGAAAAAAAGTGTGTGTCAGTTTTAACTAATCTTATACAGTTTTTGCCTTACATGGTAACTTTTGCTTTTTTTTTTTTTTTTTTTTGGCATGTTTGAATAGTTTCATGTATCCCAGAGAAATGATATGTTTTGATATAAAATAAAAGAGTTGATAAGAGTGCTCTCCCCTCAGACTTGCCTCTATCTGCCAGCAGGTGACATTACAATTGCACCATCAGCTTGTAGTATAGTTATAGAATGTAGTTGTTTGTTTTCAATTTATTTTACTTTATGTTCTATTGTGATGCTTATGTTAATTTGATAACTTGACATTTCCTTCAATATGTATGCATGTAATGGATTTAACCAAAAAAAAAATGTGTTTCTCTTTCCATGTGGGAGACATTTTTTTATTGCTTCTTTGCCACCTTAACTGCTTTGATCTTTATGTCTTCCAGACTTGTTAGGAATGCTCAGATTAAGTCTGGTTAAACATTACAACTTAATTCTACACTGTTAAAAGTTCCAGCTTTCAGGTCTGCTCATAGTTTGGGGATCATATTTGGGGAGACAAGGGATCATGTTGTCATAGCCAGAAGCTTGTGTTTTAGGTCAAGCTACTTACTGGAGATACTAAAACTTGTAAATGGTTATGGTGTCTAGTGGTTTGCTTTAGAGGTGTAGAGAAATTTAAGAAGATCTTTGACATATAATTCCTACAGCACTAGTCTTAAGCTAGAAGGTCAAGGCTGCAATAGTGACTTATCTTTCCTTACTAGGTTGATATACCAATACCTTGTTTTGAAATAATTTACCTGTCTCTGCTTTTGTTTTGGTCAGTTTTTCAGCTGCTTGTCCATATTTCCATATTTGTCAGTTCAGTATTGCTGAAATTAACAACTTGATTTAATTATCACATGAGAACAGTGTGAATTTGTGGGTAAAAAGAACATTGTAAATGTAGATTTTGACAAAATAAATGGCCAGATATTCACTGGAGCAGAATTACATTGATGGGCAAAATGTCCAAGGGACTACTGTCTGTTAATTATTTTGTAATGTACCAGTACTTTATAAAAAAAACCCTTTCCACATGGTGTACTAAGGTGTTAAATGTTTGAAAAATTATACTTACCTTACTGAATAGCTTACTGTTATAATTTTTGCCATTAAAATCATGAGAAAGTGACTTTCAACACAGAGCAGTTTTAGATGTGCATATGTTTTAATTTTCATATTGTAATATGCCTCATTATAATTATTTCATGTAGTAACAGACTTTTAAAAATGTATTAGTAATTTAAGTGAAGAGAATTATATTGTATAGAACTGACCTGTTTTTGAAAATAAATTACAGATATAACAATAACATTGAAGCCAGGTAATTACGTAGTAGAAGTAGTAAAATAATCAGTTAGCATGAGAAAATAAAAACTAAGGTTTCTGTCACATCTTTTTTAGAATCAGGCTATATTAATGGCATGAAAATCATGCAGTAAGGCAGTGAAAGAATGCTAGCATAAAGATTGTCATAAGATTTTATATGTACAAAGTGATAAATGCAGATAAAACGCTTTGTCTCACACTTACCAAGAATTAGCCATTTACATTGACACTTTCACAATGACTGCTTATATAGATAGTTATAGAATGGTATTTTTATTCTTAATCTTTCAAAGCTATTTTATTCTTAATCTTTCAAAGCTATTGACTCATTCTCATTTTAAAAAATGACATTCTAGCTTTTTAAATACTTCATTCTTCAACAGTTTTCCACAAAAAGAAATATTTTATTAGTGGCATACTGTCTCCAAACAGAAGTTAAAAAGTTACCAGTATTCAGGCTTACTTCCAGTTTTGTTTTTATTATATCTGTTTTAACTTGAACATGCTGAAATCTTTTAATAGATTTGCCCAGCTTTGAATTTGGAACAGTCCATTCAAAGTTTAAGGGATTTCAATATCAAAATACAAAAATGGAGCTACCAACAGTATAGAGCCTGGTCAGACTGCACGGATGTGTAGGCTGGCCTGGCTCTATACTGGTGGCAAAGGCTAATCACTTTCGGTTCCAGCAGGTTAAGGGTTAATGGTTGTACAGTTAAGTCCGTGACTCACAGATGCAGGAGCTGTTGTTTTCAAGTAATCCTCTCTTGAAACAGTATTTACCCTTTGTGTGGAATGGTCATGGCATACATAAGGGACCTTTTTGTATGCCCAAAGGGGGCATATTATGTTATGGTCCAGGGCATCCGTCCATCCGTCTGTCTATACATAAGGGACCTTGTTTCATTTTTATTAAGGAGAATCTTTCGAAATTTTAGCAGTCTAATTGCACAATTTATCAGCAGATGCAAAGCCGGTGTGATGATATGATTTTTACAGAACTGGATGTTCTAGTCTTGTGCTGACTGAGTTCATTGGTTTGAGACCATCCTTTCTTTACCTCTTTATTTTAGGAAAAAAAGCAGTATATTTTTAGGTACATAAATGTTCTAAATCATAAATTGCCATGGATAGATATGTTTCTGTCCTATTTAATTGAATTTACATTCATTTTAACTTCTTCTGATTTCTTCATTTCATGGGGTGAATGCAAAAATGTCCTGAGTGCTATATGATAAAGAAGCAGATAGCCATTTTTTTTGCATTTACCTCTCAATTTGCTGTAACTCGATGCTTTGAATCATTTTCGCTCTCGGCTTTTGAAATGGCATGGTTAAGCTCACAACTTTCACTTAAATGTTACATGTACATAAAAATTAAGAAAGAATTCAATTTTCACTTTCGTTGACTTTCAACATCACCTTTTTTTCTATAGTGAATGGCATTCAAATATAAAAACTTTTGACTACTCTTAAAGCATGCAAATACATACTTTTTCAGTATATTTTTAATATATGATATATTTGAACAAAGATAATAAAATAGTTTCAGACTTAGTAAATGGAGTTTGAAGTTTTCACTTAAGTAAAGAGCAGAGTTCACTTTCAGTTTCAAACTGCCTTTTAATAAAAATAATTCATTAATTTTCGTAATTACATGTACTAACTTTTTTTACAGTATCATTTAATTTTATACCTATATATCTTACAAAAAGTATAAATGGTTAATTATGTACAAGTCATAAAGGAAGGGGTACAAAAAGAAAAATGATTCCATTGTATAATTGAAAAATTTCTGTAAAGTTCTACAATACTTTGTTTCTGTGATGACTTTTTCTCATTTTGATTCTCTTCACTGTAGACTTGATAATTTAAATTTGATAAATGTTTTATCATTTTTTTCAGAATGAACAATAGTCGTAACAACAGGAAGTGAATGAACAGAGTAAGGGAGAGAACTGCTGCTGGACGTAATTGTTGGCTACCATTTTTGAAAGTGTCACTCATCAGACATTTTCTGCAGGAACTTTACAGCAATTTTGATGTCCCACCAGACATCAATTATACTATATATATAAGATTCAAAGGATTCACCTGTGGCAATTTTTTAAATGCCAGTCTTTGAATTGGAACTGGTTTTGATGTTCCAGTGGATCCCTTGACATGAAATTGGTCTATGTATTTTTTACATGGCTAATATAAGAGCATGGGCAAAATATTAAGGTCTGCAGACAAAAAAATGGTTTCCCAAAAAGGAAAGAATTGTTTGTGGAGGAACTTTTTAAGGCATTGCAAGAATTACTGAAGAATATCAGCTGAGAAATTTGAAAAACATATTTTAGTTTAAAAAAACTTTGCCTTGAGTTCTGGTTACAAAAAACAACTGTCATTAGATGAAAGTAATGGAGAAAAAGTTGTGAGAGATGGAGATTTCAGTATGTATCATTTGCTGTTGGTAAAATGGTGTTTTTAATTTTTAAAGCCTTGACAATATGTTGTTAGAGGAATGACATTGAAATTTAAAACATTACCAAGATGCCAAATCAGAAGAACGTGTATGTGCTGTCGATTTATTATTATTTTTATTATTATTATGGATCGCTTAAATTCAAAACCAATAGCTGTGAAAGAAGAACTACAGTAACTGGTAAACCCTTTTATATTCTTTTTCAAACTAACTGGTTACTAGCATTAGCATTGTCTTAGAATGTCTCGTATATGATGAAAAATGCTATTATTTTGCTGTTTTGTTATGCACGGTATCGCATAGTATGTTTATTTTTGTTTTACTTGTTTACTGGTTTGTTGAAATTGAAAAGTGATTCTATGATTGTTTCTTTCAGTCACTTCAGATTTGTTCCCCATCAAACGACCCCAAGTCATTTCTTTATCTTTGATGTCTAAGAGAAAGATGAATATAGCTCATTTGGAACAGATTCTGTGCTCATAATGACAAAATCATGTTGAAGAAATGTGTTACTACAGAAAAAATTTAGACTGTTCCTTTCAGTATGCTAAAACTGTAATTCACTTTGCCATATAAACTTTGTAATAGATTTCACACATCCTTTTACATTATTATAACAATGTGAACTGGTTTAAAGAAATTGTCTTCTTTAATAATAATAGCTTGAGAAATTAAAATCTAGAAAAACAGAGAAATAAGCAAATGCTATGCTTTTAAACCTTATTATTACGGAGTGATCAAAATCAAGTTCCATAACTGAACAAACTGTTTAAGAAGCAGTTTTTGCCTACTTATTCAAAAGGCATGAGTTGTTTGCATCATAGAATTGTCTGAAAAAAAATCTTTTTTCTGTCTTTTTTTATTTCCATTTTGTATATTGTCTCGGCCGAACTGAACTCGTATGAGGCAATGAAAATATTTGTATAATACTGCTAAAATTAATATAATTCAACTGTGATATCATTATGTGAGGAGCATAGATGTTTTTGTACAAAACATTTGATGGCTGGTGTTGTGTATGACATCAGTGTTGTACATATTATTATGCTTTATGCATTACATATTTATACATGTATAATATAAAAATAACTTTTATGTATGTACTACCTGTGTGTTTTAATTTGTGCAATGTTCTTTATGTCCAGATATAGTTATTTTTTAATAAAATTCACAGAATTATTTTGCATTTCAAACTGAAAAATGAAAATCACCAATAAAAGATACAAAAATTGAGTATTCTCTTGTTTTCACTTACCTTTTATATTTGGTAAAGGCTACATCAGCATGTGTTTGAAGTCCTGATTCGTGTGAGATACCATTAAGAGATGAATATATGCTTACAATTTGTCCCATGCTATTTAAAACTGTTGTCAGACAAAATTACAGCCATTGCTTATTCTAACAGTACCAGATGCAAACATATGACCAATCCTTATTCAGGACTTTTACATGAAAGCTGGACAGTAGGAGAAAAGGATAACTTCACTTTAGGAGTGAACAACATTAAATTTGGTATATAGGTAGACACATTTTGAGATGGCTTTTTAGGTCAATAGGGTAAAGGCCAAGTAGCTAAGATCAAATCAACAAGGTATCCACTCAAAGGTTTTTAGATAAGATTTGGTGTATATATATATAGCTATGTAGTATGTACAAGTTTCAATTGCTTTTGGGGTTGGTAAATTTAAGGTGAAATGTCACTAGCTTAGGTCAAAAGAAAACTTCCACTCAACTTAGTTAGAAGGAAGGTACAGTATAACCTGCCCTGACGGTCACCTTATATCTGCGGTCAGCTGGTGTCGATGGTCATTTCATGACGCTCGCATCGAAAATCCTCCAAAATAACATGTTAATTAAACTGTCACTTAATGATTGCGGCCAGTGGCCACACTAATTGCATTCAATTTGCCAAAAATCGACCAATATCGTCTGCTCAAGGTGTAAATATACATTGTGATAAGCCCAAGAATAAACCATCGAAGGCAAACACATGACAATACACAGTGCTTTAATGAATGTGTGTAAATTTGTTATGCATTTATTATAATGTTTTTTCAATTTTAACAATCTTAATTTCAAACAATAGACTCTCACAGTAAACAGTTGATTTAACCTTTGATCTCATTAGGTGTTGAGAAGTATACAAACAAGAGGACCATGATGGCCCTATATCGCTCACCTGAATATGACTGCTTTTAACAAAGTTGCTATGGACCTGGTTAATTGACCCCAGATGACCCATATTCAAACTTGGCCTAGAAATTATTGAAACAATCTTTCTGACAAATTTCAAGGTTATTTGAACTGAAAGCGTAGCCTCTAGAGTGTTAAGGTTTTTCCATATTTGGGCTCTGTGACCTAGTTTTTGACCCCAGATGATCCATATCCAAACCTGAGCTAGAAACCATCAAAACAACCTTTCTGACAAATTTCCAGGACATTTGGACTGAAAATGTAGCCTCTAGAGTGTTTACAAAGTTTTTCGATATTTAGGCTCTGTGACCTAGTTTTTTAATCCAGATGACCCATATTCAAAGTTGAGCTGGAAATCATAGAAGCAACTTTTCTGACAAATTTTCAGGTTATTTGGAATTAAAATCTTAACTCTAGATTGTTAACAAGGTTTTTCCATATTTGGTCTCTGTGACCTAGTTTTTGACCAAAGATGACCCATATTAGTACTTGAGCTAGAAATCATCAAAACAACCTGTCTGACAAATTTCCAGGATATTTGGACTGAAAATGTAACCTCTGGAGTGTTAAAATGGTTTTTACATTTTAGGGCTCTGTGACCTTGTTTTTGATCCCAGATGACCCATATCCTAATCTGGGCTAGAAAACATTGAAACAACCTTTCTGACAAATTTCAAGGACATTTGGACTGAAAATGTAACCTCTAGAGCATTAACAAGGATTTTCTACTTTTTGGCCCTGTGTCATAGTTTTTGACCCCACATAACCCATATTCAAAACTGAGCTAGAAATCATTAAAACAATCTTTCTGACAAATTTCAAGGTTATTTGAACTGAAAATGTTAACTCAATGCGTGTTAACACCCTTTTTCCATATTTGGGGTCTGTGACTTAGTTTTTGACCCCAGATGACCTTTGTTCGAATCTGAGCTAGAAATCATTAAAACATTTTTTCTAACAAATTTCGAGAATATTTGGACTGAAAAGTAGCTTCTAGAGTGTTAACAAGTTTTTTTTCTATTTTTGGGCTCTGTGACCTAGTTTTTGATTTCAGATGACACATATTCAAATTTAACCTAGAAATCATTGAAACAACCTTTCTGACAAATTTCCAGGATATTTGGACTGAAAATGTTACCTCTAGAGTGTTAACAAGGTTTTTCCATATTTGGGCTCTGTGACATAGTTTTTGACTCTAGATGACCCAATTTTGAACTTGAGCTAAAAATCATCAAAACAACCTTTTTGACTAATTTCCAGGATATTTGGACTGAAAATGTAACCTCTAGAGTGTTAACAAGGTTTTTCTATTTTTGGGCTCTGTGATCTAGTTTTTGAACCCAGATGACACATATTCGAACTTGAGCTAGAAATCATAGAAACAACCTGTCTGACAAATTTCCAGATTATTTGGACTAAAAATGTTACTTCTCCTTCTACAAGAAGATTTTCAAAGTTTTCACTATATAAGCCTATGTAAAACCAATGACCCCGGGTTGGGGCCAAATTTGACCCCAGGGGTATAATTGGAACAAACTTGGTAGAGGTCCACTAGACAATGCTACATACCAAATCTTAAGGCTCAGGGCCTTGTGGTTTCAGACAAGAAGATTTTTTAAGATTTTCCTATATAAGCCTATGTAAAACCAATGACCCCAGGGTGGGGCAAAATTTGACCCCAGAGGTATAATTTGAACAAACTTGGTAGAAGTCCACTAGACAATGCTACATACCAAATATCTAAGCTCTATTCCTTACGGTTTCTGACAAGAAGATTTTTAAAGTTTTTCCTATATAACTCTATGTAAAACAAGTTACCCCTGGGGCGGGGCCATTTTTGACCCAGAGGCCATGATTTGAACAAACTTGGTAGAGGTCCACTAGATGATGCTTTATACCAAATATCTTAGCTCTATGCCTTACGGTTTCTGACAAGAAGATTTTTAAATTTTTTCCTATATAACTCTATGTAAAACAAGTTACCCCTGGGGCAGGGCCATTTTTGACCCAGAGGCCATGATTTGAACAAACTTGGTAGAGGTCCATTAGATGATGCTTTATACCAAATATCTAAGCTCTATGCCTTACAGTTTCTGACAAGAAGATTTTTAAAGTTTTTCCTATATAACTCTATGTAAAACAAGTTACCCCTGGGGCGGGGCCATTTTTGACCCAGAGGCCATGATTTGAACAAACTTGGTAGAGGTCCATTAGATGATGCTTTATACCAAATATCTAAGCTCTATGCCTCACAGTTTCTGACAAGAAGATTTTTAAAGTTTTTCCTATATAACTCTATGTAAAACAAGTTACCCCTGGGGCGGGGCCATTTTTGACCCAGAGGCCATGATTTGAACAAACTTGGTAGAGGTCAACTAGATGATGCTTTATACCAAATATCTTAGCTCTATGCCTTACGGTTTCTGACAAGAAGATTTTTAAAGTTTTTCCTATATAACTCTATGTAAAACAAGTTACCCCTGGGGCGGGGCCATTTTTGACCCCAGGATCATGATTTGAACAAACTTGGTAGAGATCCACTAGATGATGCTTTATACCAAATATCAAAGCTCCAGGCATTGTGGTTTCTGACAAGAAGATTTTTAAAGATCCAACTTGTAAAATCTGTTTTTAGCTCCTGTGACCCAGAAATGCAATGAACCGGAACCATTTGAACAAACTTGGTAGAGCTTCATGCAAGGAACATTCTAGGCAAGTTTCATTAAATTTTGCCCAGTGGTTTCAGAGGAGATGTCGTTTGAATGAATTGTGGACGACGGACGGACGGACGGACGGACGGACGGACGGACGGACGCCGGACAATCAAGGATCCTAAAAGCTCACATGAGCATGCTCAGGTGAGCTAATGAAATTTGGTGTAAAGATACAGGCTGGAATCACTTCTTTATTCAGTATGTTTTGTTTTGAGCAACTATCGGTATGTATTGTGTCATCTTTGTAACATAACCATAGGTTTCTCAGCATGACAATGGCATATATTTGATCATTAAACACCAACACACATAAAACCAATATTTAGCCTAAAGTAACATTGGTGCCACAGTGCATGAACATTCACTAAAACATCCAAATTTTGATAAAATAGTGATGGAATGCTTTGTGCTCGTCATGTAAAATGTATACTAGCGATTTTGCATAAGACCCAGGTCCATCGCTCAAAAGGTCAAGGTTACAGTCGCTGGTCAAAGCTAAATCACGTTCATGATAGACCTTGTCCTGGCCATAACTTCCCCATGCATGGAACTTTGCAATTTTGCATTTTGTTCATCTAGATGAGACAATGTGTCGCATGTAAGACCCGCATCACTGGTCAAAGGCAAAAAACTTTGATAAAAGACCTTGTCTGGGCCTAACTTCTCCATGTTTTGAAGGATTTTAAAATACCTTTACTAGCTTCAGCATGTGGATAAGACAAAAAAGGCCAGATCAAGAAGTAAAGACTATTTCTCAAAGGAAAATATTTATTGTAATACAAGGATTGAGAATTTGAATCAAAGCAAAGATAAATACAATACTCTACCATACATAACAGTGTAAATATGAATATCAAACAAGGCACAGTAATAATATATATATAATTCTTAAAAAAACAGTATTTCATAAAATCATGCAACTTCCTTCAATGTTTCAGGGGCAGACCAAGTTTTCAAAGATGTAGGGACAGAAGTTGATGCATCTGGTGGAAAATTAAAAAGAACAAATTTACAAAATGTGTGTAGTGAGCAGCACTAGGTTTTAGGTACATTCACACTTACAAGAAAGGAAAACATTTCTTTTTCAGCTTTTATATGTATTTGTGTATCATATACCCCGTTTAAATGCCCCCAGGGGCTATGCATTTTGCAGTCAGGGGGCATTTATTTTGCACCCAAAGGGCAAAAGTAATTTTTTTTCAAAAGTGCTTCTGTAATTTCTATTTCTATGAAAAGTGGTCAGCACTCTCTGTTTAAACATCAAAGAGCCAAGGCCCAACCCAAATGTCCCAAGAGCCAACCACAGTGCTGGTAAGCCAGTATTTCTAGCTACAAAGAGGGGGGGTCGGGGGGGTCGGGGGGGGGGGCTTAAATACAGTATATCAGATATACACGGACAGATATAAAAGCTGAAAAAGAAATGATAAATATTATCTAAATCACAAACCCTTTGAAATACAGGTGACAAAATTTTATCAAATTTACTGCACACCACCCAGAAATGCTTGAATTTAAAACAAACCATCAAAGTAAACATTAAAGACTGCAAAAGCAATTTGTTGTATAAACATGACCTACTTGTAATAGGTCTATATCTCAGAATAAAACCTGCAATAAAACTCAAGCCTAACATGACAGTAGCAAATCATCCATTTTCAATCATCGTCGGTGACCCCCGGTACATATTCCACACAACTACATCATGTACCGTAGATAGAGTGAAACGGAATGGATCTAACGTGGGTTTCCAACTGATTTTCAATGTGATGCTGTGTAACTTTCATCTCTATCACATTTTCCAATAAAATTATGGTACGCACTTGACTTGAACCAGGTCTGTAGTTTCTTTGGTGCTGTATACAATGAAGTTATCAAAATCTACAGAAACTTAACGAATGTAAAAGTTTCCAAGTTATGTACAACTGAAAACTGAAATAACATTCCTGAAAGTGTTAAAATTCTGCAAGACATCCAGCCTGACAGTGTCTGAAAAGTGACCAGACCAAAAGAATTTCTGTCTATCCTAAACAAAGCCATCTACGGTTTTAGTTACCAGCATAAAATAGTGCAAGATCAGTGTTGATCTGAACTACAGACTTATTAGACTGAATCAGAATTCATCTGTCTGTCAGTGTCATAATGACAGTTTTCAAGAAGTCTGAAATACACTGTACAGATGTTTAAAAACTTTTAAAGCATGTACATGTATTATAGTATATCAAAAGGCTATGATGGAATGGCAAGGTATTTCATGAACTGAAAAAGGATGAAAAACTTCAGCAGACTAGAAATAACAGACACAAGTGAGGCCTTAAATTAAGTAATTCACTTGAGTATTTGTAAACTAACAACATGATTTATGAAAAAATAAGGTGTCTTAAAATCTAAACACTAAGCAGCATAAGTCTTGCACAACACTGAGGAATAATAATATATGACATGTACAATATTAGTAGTATAGTATCAAAAGATGAAAACCAAGTTTACAATTTACTACAAACTTAATGATATAAATATTTTTTTTGTTGAAAATTTACATCTCACAATTATATAACCGTATCTTGTACAGCACAAAGTATTAGTAAGTTGTGTTAACTTACATGTAGATGTAAATGTACAATGCAGTATTGCAATGCTAAGTTGTTTAAGGTTAATACCATGAAATATACATGTAAGTTACTTAGTATAAATGCTGGACTTATCAAATCCTTTCATAAACATTCATTTTTCAAACTTAATTTGTTATCTAAAATAAATTTTCAACAGTTCGGAAGACTTTTTTGACAAGATTATACTAGTATGAAAGTTACATTTAACACCTTACCATATTGAAATCAGGCAATGTTGACTGAGTATAATATATAATATAACAATGGTGTATGTATGAATAAACAACCTATACAGACATTAAACTTTACAAATAGGCAATGCTATAGAACATCACTGGCACAAAGTACAGATGGAGCCCTGATTATAAAATTACACTGCTGAATGACAAAAAAATTGTCTTTTCTATAAGATGTGTATTTTCTTTAAGATTGTTATGAAAAGCATGCTTAAGGTTTTATGTCAAAGAGACTTTGAAAAGAAGTGTTTATTGCATCAACCACAGCAATCTAAGCCTGCCACACTTTCACAGTGCTATCTACTGCACCAGAAAACACTCGTCCTCTTGACACAGCCAGACTTGCCACACTTCCTTGGTGGCGAACAAGTGTTTGTGAGCATATCATGTTATCCATACTCCATACTCTTAGCGACCTGTCATAGGAGGCACTGAACACTTTAGTCCCAGCTGCTGTATTGCATGCAGCCAGGGCATACACCGTTCCTGAATGACCTCTTAATGTAGTGACTTGCTGCTGGGTACCTATATCCCATACATGTATGAGATTCTCGTAAGTACCACAAAGAATATGATGGTTTGTTAGAGCAATGCTGTACACACTACCACCAGATGTCTCAAGCTCACGGACACACTCAAGATTTTCCAGATCCCAAATCTTTATAGTTTGATAGGAACCACTGTAGAGAAGATTTTGAGTAGCAATCAGAGCTCGCACCCAATGGTTCAAACCAGTCAACTCGCACTTCAACTCATGTGTATGGACATCCCATACCTTGATGACTTTAAGAGAACCACTGAAAAGCATATTCCTAGCAGATGCCAACGTGCAAACAGGATTATCATGCGCTTCAATAACTTTCAACTTGTCAAAGTCATTGTCGATATTCCAGATGATAATATTACAGTCCTGTGAACCACTGTACAGTTTATTACCATATGTACATAAAGCAAGAACTATTCCTGTGTGACCTTCTAAGGTTTTCATACATCTGTAAGTGCTACCAGTGTCCCATATCTTGATAGTTTTGTCTGATGAACCACTGAATAAATAATCACCAAAGGCACATAAACACCACACAGGACCTTGATGCCCAACAAAAGTTCCTCGACATTTAAACATCTGTTGTGGATCATAAACTCCCATTGTCATGGTTCCAAGATTTAAGTATGTATTGATATGTGACAATTCATCAGCAATGACAGCATATTCTCTTCTTGAATCAACAATTTCATCCATGATTTTACTTTGATTATGTTCAAGCAGTTGCACTTTAACTTCAGTGACTTTCTCTAAAGTTTCCACTTTTTCTGAAAGTTTTCCAAGCATAGATCTGAGAAAGGCTATTTCTTGATCTTTTGAATTCAATGTAAATGTTAGATCAGCTATTTTCTCATCTGTACGCTGCAGAAATTCCTTCATGCTTTCAAACTTACAAATCTTTAAATGTTCATCAAGTTCTTCCTGAGTTCCAGCAAAATCACAGCCAAACTTTTGATGAGGGCATCTAACATTGCTGCAGTGCCGCAAGTGGTCTTCTAGGTCTTTCTTGAGTAGAGATGGACACCCCGCATTATTTGGACATTCAACAGGCATGAAATCGCAATCTTCTTCATGATCTCTCCTGTTTGATATTTTCACAGTGACTGGGCAACCTGAAGGGTCAACAACATAAGTCTGCCCATCCTCTGCAAGTTGGCACCCATATCTACAATGAATCATCATTTCTCCTATCTGTTCAGACACGGCAATATTGGCGACCACAACCCCCAACCTATGACCATCAACAGGACAGGTTTCTTCTGGTCGATGATTGACACACCTTCGACAATAGGTATGTCCACAAGTCACTATGACAGGATCTTTGAACACATGAGTACAGAGTCGACAGTACAACTTTTTATTTGGTGTGTCAACAAACACAATATTTTTCTCGTCATCATCTCCCCCAACAGATGTCTGGGACAATCTACATTCACTGTTCTGGGGAACACTAAGCATGTGCCAACTTTCAGAAACTCCACTTGAGTCTGTACTATTTCCATGACTTAATTTAGTGTTGGAAGTGGTGGAGGCAACAGTTGACGATATCAAACTGTCCTCTTCCTCCCCACCTCTTGATCTTTTAAAGGTTGTCACTGGTGATTTAGGCTGTGTTTCAACCACATGTTCTCTTCTACTTTCGACTGAGTTGTGTATAACTTCGTCCTCAAACGCTGGGATGGGATGTCCGCCATCCATAGTTCTTATTTCGTGATCTCTATTTATTTGTCACAACTTCGCATGATTTCCCATTTCTTCAGGAAATGGGAATAGACGCTTGCAAAACAACTTGTAGAAAACACGAAAAGGAACAATCTACGCAATGGAGTTAATAGACGAATTGGTTAATTAAAGAATCGGGAAAGGTAATAATTTGAACCATCGAAAATACTTTCTCGAACAAGTAGGCTTCTTTAAGAGGAAAACTGAAGTTTTTGTGCAGACAAATTAGTGTGTTAAATCAAGATATGAGAGGAACACTATGTAACTCCTTAATACAATGTCAGTTTGAATAATTATGATAATATTTATCGGTTATTTAGGTCTTCGGTACAATGGAATAAGCAAAAAGTTACAAACTACTAAAAAATAAAGTTGTTAGATTTATATTAAAATATTCTTCATGAACTACTTTACGTATCTCAAATTTTAGAAATTTAGGCATGTTATAGATATAGAAGACATAGTAAAACAACTGAGTTTGAACCATGTACAAAAGATTGATGTCTACAATAGATGTCCATCGTACTTAGAAGACAGTTTTGTAAAACATTTTGTAAAAAAACAACTGTAAATAGGCTGCTGTGTTTATTCATATGACACTAGCGTCAAGGCCCATTCCAAATAATTTATTTTTAAAAGAGAGGTTAAAAGACGTTTTTAGGAGTGTACGGTTCAAACAGGGGTTTCAACATAGTTTATTGCTTTAATAGTAGGCTGTTGTTATCAATATCTATGGTGAACGTGGTATTTTGAATTTGCTATTACTTTAATTATTTGTCGTGATTTTGTTAATTTTAATATATACAGATGATATTGTTATAGAAGAATCCATCCATCCCCATTAATCCATCGACCGACCCACAAATCAATCCACCCATCCATCCTCCAAGGACAAACAAACAAACAAGCAAACACGCTATATGATTTTTAATCGGAAAAATACCCACCGGTCACATAAAAGTTATGATTCAGTGTTGACTCACAAGACTTGAAACACAGGGGTCGTGAGTTCCGTCCTGTGCTAATCTAATAACACCACTCAATGTCTTTCAGATGAGATATTAAACCGAGTCCTATGTATCGGTGTTACACATTAGGAATATAAAAGAACCAGGGCTGTGTCTGAAATGTGATGCTTTATGTTTCTTGTACTATCAACTAAAAGCTTAAATAAATAAACTATTTAGTGGGAGGGGCGTCGATTATATGGGCAACCGGAACCGAAGATAAATAAACTTAATCAGATAGACAGTACAGTAACAATAGAAGATATCGCTTTTGCAACGATACTGCATAGGAAGGGAATTGACATCGATAAGTTTTATACTTTATTACATTCAATTATTGAAGGCTAATGTAAGTCACGTGTCTTTGTGTCATCAGCTAAAGCAGTATAGTACAGAATATTAGTTTATGTACTTGCATTGAACTTAGTCGAATATATATGCAGTTAAGTCATAAAAAAACGTGCAAACATTCTAATGATTTAATTAACCACAGAAAGTTATATCATAAGATGTTGTACCAGGAGAGTTTCCATTACAGGTGAATGTACTGGCCTGATCATCATAGGCGTAGCTGTAAGCCTCTGAACAAGCCGCCTTAAAAGTTTGCGAATAAGGAAATGGTGGACATGTTTGCGGTGTATTATGAGATCCTCGGCAGCAATACCGATCCGTGTGGAACGCTAAACAAGCACTCTTGCAACCGACGACACCCCCTGTTCCATAAACTCTAAGTTCATTCGGACAACTTCTGTTCAGATCGGTATTGCAACCGGCTCTGGCGCAGTAGTAATGTCCACTTCCAGATCTGTATCCGCTATGCGGCTTCATTGACATCTGTAGATTGTATCCATCTACGAGGCTAACGTCGTAGAAATCTTGTATGTTTTGAGAACCGGTATCGAATGTGATTTCAGCAAGGGTAGCAGGCGGATTCCCACCGGCTCCACTGCACTGGATTCTTCCACCACCGCAGTCTCCGGTTTCGCACCCATTGCCAGAGCAATGAGTTCTACCCCAAACACGACCACTCCAATGGTTTGCTACATGACTTGTGTGTGACGCTCCTGGGCGTAGTTCAAAACCGCCTTGAACAAAAATAGATAGCACTTGCATCAAAATCAAAATACATGGTTGAAGGGGGCGGGGGATCAAGTATCAGGTGAACACTCGCTCGCACTGGTTTCTAACCTGGCAGTCATAAATAGTCACTTATTTTTCAGAAACACTCCTTACAAATCGAAATATAGGTTTCCATATTGTTAAAAATCATTCAACACCCCTTAAGTCACTTTAAGAAGTACATTTAGATAAGTCAGAAATAAGTTTGCAGTGGTAGATTCAAACATCCTTTTTTTGCTTCTGTATGTTCGAGATGTAGCCAACGCATTATACTATCAACTAAATAAGACTAGAATCAGCATACCTAGTGCAAAAGGTACCCTCATACAGTTGAAATGCAAAACTTTATCAATAAATGAGAATAGTTTGGGGCCGAATCCATTTGAGTTACTGAAAAATTTTGACAAAATTTAAAGTTTCAATATACAGTGTACTAGTAATCCTCTGAATGTAAACATCAACGTCTATGTTACACCAAAGGTAACTGAGCGTTAATGCTGCTGAAGCCAGGTAAAAGATTTCCATATATCCGTTTGTCTTAAGCATAATGCCCGTATAAACCTGTTATATTTACCTCCGTCTGGTATTGAATTTCCTAGTATCCCTACCCAGACGGTTTGAGAGCAGTGGTTATGAATGAAAAGTTGATGCGCCAAACATACTCCCAGCAAACAGACCAGGAAAATGGAACGAAACATTTCTGTAATTAATAATCAGTAATGTTGTTCAGTAGAAGAAAACTTTAATATTACGAAAACAAAGCACCAAACCTGAATGAGAGGCCCTTCGTTGGCAAGTGTTTAAGATTATATAAGTGGTCAAAGTGACCTTAAATAGAGTTGACATTAACGTGTTATCTTATAAAAATGCATTACCAATACTTACCGATACATATTCATCGGGAAAAAAATATTTTACTGCCATTGCGTAAAGCTGACTATAGTAAAAATTCTTTTAGGAGCTGCCAAGCCAGAAAGTTACAATAAACTGGAAGGTATATTCTTATACATATATCTCTTAGTTTTCAGAAATAAACTTGACTGCCATGCATTTTGGTAATTTTGAATACTAACTTAGATGTAAATTAAAATGCATAAATCATAAAGCATTCGTGTTTGTTGGGTATAGATTTGGGCCTGTTCAAATACGTTTGTTATCGAAATAGCCGTTTAGCTAAAAGTTTACAGGAATTTTGCAAAATATTTTTTCTTCATATGTAAAAAGAACACAACAGCGTAGGTTTGTGCTTTTTGCATTCTTAATGTTTACGATTATTTCGTGTAAAACTTTGGTCAATCTCATTTGATTAATGTAGACCGTAGTTATGTCACCATATACGTCAACTGTATAGAGACATCAAACTACAGCATATGTATCTCAGTTAGATAGTTATATTGAATAGCCTATACAAGATGCGACCATGAGAGGTTTTCTTTCCCCATAAATACAATATTTTTTTTTATAAGAAGGAAAAGTCTTACCTCTTGCTTTACGAAATTTTAGCTGATTATATATTATGAACTTGATCGTCTTGCATAACTTTAGATAAGAAAACTAGGTGATGACTTCATTGTCTTGGATTTATAAGATAAGATGTCAAAAGAAATTCTGATACTTATGAATATTAGGGCAAAATCGAGTTCAACCGCCACAGTGTTTGAGTACAAACTCTGGAAGCTGGACATATTTTAAAAGTTAAGTTTTCACACATTATCACAATTTGCTACTGAGTTACTTCACATTTCTTGAAAACCTTTTCCTATTTCAAAATATATATCACATCCGATAAAAATTTTCATAAAGCATCAAGGTATAAACTTAATCTGAACAATGCCGCCTTTGGTGCTTCAGCATTTTAATTTTCATTTCGAATGGCCTAGGAAGACATAATCGAAATGAAATCTCAGGTAATAAAGTTTGCGTCCCTAAAAGTACTAGTTTCTGATCAGACAGTTCCACAATAAATCAATTATTGAATGTACTCCAGGTAAAAATCAGTTCTGCAGTTTATTCATTGTTTTAAGCAGTGAGAATCATTACTCTAGATATTATTACTTTTATAGAATCTTGGCGGGGTATATGGTCTCATATAGCCTAGTTGAATTGATATAACCCGAGGCGCCAGAAATTTTGTCATATATTTATAAAATCGTGATGCATACATTAATGACGAAGGCGGTTGCAATAAAGGAAACCTTAACATCTGAACTAAATAACTTCATATATCTAAATATATATATCTATGGGGCGGAAATAAGAATTGATATTTGTATTACTAATATCTTAACAAGTAAAAAAACGACCACTTGTAAACAAAGGAACATCATTTCTGTATTTTTGGATCTTAAACAAAACTATATATTCAAAACTTCTAATTGAACTGCTTACCTTTAAATAAATATTGTATTGTATTGTATTGTATAGTTTTTTATGTTGAAATTGACGTTTTCCATTTCTTATTCATTTTATAAGTATATGTATTCTGAAACGTCGAAAATGGCATGCGAACAAAGAAGGAAAATAAGAACTCTTTTTCTTTCGGAGTGTTTTTTTACCCTGAGTAATAAGGCGAATTAAAGCCACAGTTCACAGTCAAAACATCTCTCTGGTCATAAATGTTATTGTCTCCACGTTTGTATATCATAATAATGTTCAGTCTAAGTGTTGCAAACAGCGCAATAGAAAACCTGGGTATAATTTTCACTTGGGTATATAACCGCTCAACTTTGTCGGCGGCACCTTTCTCGCTCTGTGATTATTTCCTGTGACTCTGTTTGGTCGAAATAAGGGGAAATTGCCTAAAAGAATTATGTGAAGTGAGCCTGGAAAATATATAAAGCAAACAGACCAATTATTGACTCTTCTTAATTTGAATAATTATTTCTCAGTAAATATATAACCCACCAGCCAGGCGGGTTTTTATTGCCTGTAAATATTAAGATCACACTGTTCATAAGAAAATATGTATGTATATTGACGTGCATCACATAGACGGGGAACTTATGTGTACATCAAATTCATCGTTCTATTTATGTCAGTAGCATGTTTGTTCTGCTATGTTCTATCTAATCTGGAACATACTGAAATATATCTGTAAGATAAGAAAACAAGGATACGATAATGTCGAAAACTAGGGCGTCCTGAACTGTAAGATAAAAGCCAAACATTGGCCGAACTTGAGGGCAAATTCAAGTTAAACGATTCTGTATTTCAGGACATCGTCTGAAAAAAATCAGTTTCGTAGTTTCGTAATGTTTCGTAAATAAGACCTTCTCACCGATATGAAATTTACGCTTTTGTCTTTGTTTCAACTTAATAGACTTATGATTTAGAGAAAGATCAACGAAGAAAATATGTTCCATTTATTGTGTGTGCCACCGTATCATGCTGTCATACATACAACAAGTCTTTCATCATGATACATGAACTAACGCAGTTTTGTTCTGATTCAAGAAAACCCCGTTAAATTTATGGAGGCTTACAATAAACAAGACGAGCATAGTATTTCCGAAGTTCGTGTCAATAAATTTCCTAGCAGATGTTCGTCATAAAATGATGCTGGGACTTACTATTAACGGTCCCTGAATGATGGTGTAAACAACAATGTGGTCATACCACGTGGTATATGATGTCATTTAGGCTGTCGCAGGCAGCATTTTGTGCCCTACATATAGGTTCAAACGATTCTTTTGTCAGGTGTACAGTTTTTCTTAGTTTTTCTTGAAAGCGTTTAATGTTGATATGTACGTGAATCCTATCAACAAAAATATAGCCAGTGTCAGTGTATATCAATTGCGTTTGATGCTGAAATTTCGTGTAAAATCGAAAGCTAGAAGACCGAAATTATCCGAGATGCTTAAAATGGCCTGCTGTATACATGACACACAAGAAACTTCGCAAAAACAATGGCGATTAGGCTATTCGTGGAAAGAAACCTACTTGTCCGTGAAAAGCACCTCTAAATTTTTGTCGCTGCTAACAATTCAAAGTGGGGTATGAATGTATGAATGGTACAGACTTACGCGGATTTTTAGTCCGCATGTGAAAGGCTATGTCTCCAGAAGTGTGCTAAAAAGCATTCTTGAAAAACCTGAACTTACCGAGGAGTTTTGGCCGCCATTATCCGTGCATCGAACCTAAACAAAGTCACGTGATTCACCACCATGGTATTTTTATACAAACAAAACCTAGGGACAGGGCCAATTTTGACCAAACGGACATAATTTGAACATGCTTGGGATGTATCCACTGTACAATTTTATATAACAATATCTAAGCTCTCTGGCATGCAGTTTAAGACAAAAGATTTTCAAGTTTTTTCTATATACGCCTTTGTAAACTCAAGTGAACCTGGGGCAGGGTCATTTTAAAATGACCCGAGGGGCATACATAATTTGAACAATCTTGATAGAGGACCCTAGATGATGCTCCATGCAAAATATCTTTCCCAGTTGCCTGGTGGTGTCAGACAAGAATTCTTAAAAGTCTTTTCTATATAAGCCTATCTAAAATCAATTGACCACCGGGGTAGTGTCATTAATGTCCCCAGAGGCATAATTTTAACAATCATAGTAAAGGACCTCTTGTTGAACCTTTATGCGAAATATCTTAGCTCTATGCCTTGTGGTTTCAGACAAGAATATCTCTGGCAAGTTTTACTAAAATTTGACATAGTAGTTTAGGAGATGTCATTTCAAAGGAAATGTAGACGCATCAAGGCGCACAACACTGTCGGTGAGCTAAAAATTATGAAACTGAAATAACACACACATACACACGCGCGCACGCACGCACACATTTTGAAAAACTAAACAACAATGACTTGTGGAGAAAATCAGCGGCAGGTGTAAGAAGATTAAAAGGGAAAAAGAGGAAAACTATGGAACAATCGGGATGGCCGACCTCATGTAAGTTAAAAGTTTATTTTAAAGAGCTTTTAAGAAGTTCTTTTCCAATATAGGAGAAAAAAGATGTTTTTTATTGTTTTTTTTAGGTGGGGGGGGGGGTGGAGGGTGTGGTGGTGGGAGGAGTAAAGTAATTTCATACCTTCATATTAAAAAAAAAAGAAATGAATGATTTTTTTTTTTGGGGGGGGGGGGGGGGGGAGAAGCGGGGTAACACGGGGGAGAGGGAGGTCCCCATACGGGGCGGGGGGTCAAGTACCTACATGTTAAAAAAAGAGTAAATAATGAACAAAAAATTATTGCGGTGGGGGGATTAAGGCGGGAGGGGGCGGTCCCCATGCAGACGGTTGGGGGAGGGGATGAGTACTTACCCATCCCATGTTAGTTAATAGTTTATTTCTAGGCTTAAGAATTTTTTTCCACATATAAGTATAAGCAAAATCAAGTTACCCTAGGGTGGGGCTAACTTGACCACAGGGACATGAGTACCAACAATCTTTGCAGGGGTCTTGCTTGTGATCAAGTATTCCAAGTTTGAATGGAATGTCTTTGACACTTTTTGAGAAATGGACATTAACAAAAAGGTTAACCAAGAAATTTTATGTTAAAAAGGGGGCATAACTTTGCAAAAAATAAAATTGAGGGTTATCTGCCCTTGAGAAATGGTGTTTCATTTTGATAGTGAACATATATTCTTAATCTGAAGTAAATAGCTTTGATAGTTTCTGAGAAATGGACCTTAACAAAAAGGTTAACCAATGCCGACACTGACATGGGGTCACGATTATAGCTCCTTTTTTCTTCGAAAAGTGGAGCTAAAAAAATGCCAAACTTTCAAAGTTGGCACAGAAAGTGAACTTGTCAGGTCAGTCCTAACAAGATTTGAAAACTGTTTTAGTCAATAATGCATAATTTTTCATTTGCTCGGCAGTCCGAATTCCTGTGCACGTTTGGTAGTCTGTTGACATATATGGTATCCATTTTGCATTTACGTGAAGATTCCAAGATCTGTGACAAAACTTGTAACGAATGTTCAAATTTAGAAAATAGAACATAACGGAGTGAAATGGCAATGGTCCCGGCTATTTTATCAAACCAATGACAAACAAATGATTTAACATATCTAATATCTACTAGTATCGGCCACATTTGCTGATATACCTCTTGGAGGATGCCCTATTTTAAAAACATAATCAAATTTAGACTTAAAGGGACTGACTAGATGGGCCGACAATGAAAAAAAAAAAAAAAAAATGTTTATACAACTTGAAATTCTTGCTGTAATTGTGAAGAACATATCTAAATTACTGACTAATTTTTTGTTACAGAAAAACATCAAAATATAAAGTTTTACACACTTTTATCGGTAGAAAATTTACCCCGTTAGTCACAGGGTAGATACTTTAGCTATATTATTAATTCTGATGAAACTTGACAACTAGTCTATGTGGCTCATTGGTGTAGCTCTATATTCTACCGACCGAAAGGTTATGAGTTCGAATTCTGGTTAAGTCAAAACATTCTTTTTCAGTTTTCATGGTGTATAGAAGCATATCATGTTTTTTTCCCATAGTATATTAACTTCTCTTAAATTTTAAAGAAAACCAAATTTCGGCCAAATTCTGTGAGTCAGTCGCATTAAGAAAAATCTTTCACCAATCTTATCTCTAGCGGAGGACTACTTCATTTGTCCGTAAACACATTTTTGATGGAGTTTTACAGGGGCAGTCTTGTACATCTATCTCTTTTTTATTTTTTAACAAGAGGGCCATGATGGCTATAATTCGCTCACCTAAGAACAACTACTATGATTTTTTGTGTGTAAATTTCGAGCTGGGCGAATGGTTAATCAAAACCCATAATTTTAGCAATGTATGCAACACTCCTCTTGACAATTAAAAACAACTATGCCTTATGGTTTGGATAAGAATTTTCATGTAACTCTTTGTTCAAAGAATGACTGTTAAGGCAGAAGCATGACCAATTTATAGGGTATGTTTTTAGCATTCATGGTAATCATCTAGAACACATTGCTACATGACAAAGATGAAAGCGATACACCTTTTGGTTTCAGGCAAGAAAATTCTTAAATATGTTGGTGAATATTTCTATGTAAAACAGACCCATGTTGGAGCCAAAACTGCTTTCAGGGATATGATCCTAAAAATCTTTGTCAAGATCCACAATTGAAAATGCAACAAGCTAAATAAATTAATTACAGTATTTATTGAAGTTTTAGGTCTTGTGGGTAAGACAAGAGAAACAATGCATTTTACTTTCCTACATATCTCTAGGTAAACCTGATCCATGGGTGGTGGAAGTTATCTCCAAATATGTATTGTTTTAGCAATCTCTGTAACAGCATTCTAGATATTCCAATATGCCTAATTTCAGGGCTCTGGGTCTTATGGTTTCATACAAAATGTTAGTAGTTTTTCCTTGTAGATAATACAACAATCAGAGGTCTGCAAGGAATAGATTTTTTTTTAGCAATCTTGGAAGAGCTTCATGTAGGGAACATTCCCACCAAGTTTCATTAACATCTAGACAGAGGTGTAGCAGGAGATATTGCTTAATGTTAAAAGTTGACAACGAATGGCAATGGACAACAGAAAAAGAACAGTCACAGTCACCTTCAAGCACCTTGTGCTCAGGCCAGCTAGAAAAAAATCATAGGCCAAGATATAAATTAAAACATCTAGAAAGATAACTTATTTATTGTTCATACATTCACACTTATACACCGAGTTTGATATAAACAAATACATAAAAACCTTCCACAACAGATATACATGTAGTTCTACACAATAGTTAAAAATAAAACCTGTAATATATAGTGAATAGTAAATATACACAATTCCCAGTTCATACACTCATTTACAACTACATTTTACTTGATAAAGTACACAACAAAAGAACATGGCAATCACCTTAACGATTCTAAACTACTCACCTATGAAAACAATTATTTTATTACTGATTTTGAATGATTATTCAATTTCATACAAAATATTACAGTTTTGCTTCAGTTAATTCTTAGTGAGGTTCTTGTAACTGAATTCAGTTTTTCAATCTGTGTCTTTTTACTATTTGTTCCTTGCTTTTCAATAATTTGTGCCATTCTTTTAAAATACCACAATGAAGACCCAGCCTTCAGTAATTCCTTTGCCATAACCTATAAAATCAGGTTTCTGAAAAGTGAATATGTACTACATATAAACTTAACAGCCTTTATGGGACACATTATCAATAATTACTGCGGAAGTTTGGAGTTTCTTTATTTTCCAAAGACTTTAATTCTTCTTTTCTATTTATCCAATGATAGCATATTGTTAACCTGTCAAGTAAGTCTCCCCTTTTGTTTTTTCATTCATTACCTTGTTTCACTGCTAACACCACTACAATACTGTAGCTGGTTGGAATGGTACATAAATACTGTACAAGTCATCAAAGTAGGCGCCGTCATTGTCACCTCCGCCAAAAATGATCACCTCATCTTCCTCCTCGTTGTCATGGCGATAGGGCATACACACGGCCTTGTGACCCACTCTTGCTGATGGCTGGTTCTCTACATGTATCCGACTCCAGCTCATATCGTCTGTAAGGGAGAAAATTGTCGAACTTGTACACTGATATTATTTTTAAAAACTTGTTGAAGCAACAAAATAGGTTACTCTATAAGAATATTATTTACCTGTAAATGTTTTTCAAATGAAAATGACAGTAAGGTTATAAAAGCTCTCCCGACTTAAGGGACTATACACACTTTAATAAGGGACACTTGCAGAGGTGACTAATACATTTATAGTAATTTACCAAAAGAGATTAGGTAGTAACTCATGCTTAACTTTTAGAAAATCAGATTTAACGTTTATAAAATGATTGTTGCTCACCAAGGTTGAATATATGTGTATCTTCGAGAGCGATGTCTCCATTATATCCTCCATGTATGAGAAGTCTGTTACCACTAAGAGAACACGAGGCATGCCAGCTGAAAATACACAGTTTTGATCACACTTCAGATCAACAACTACTTCAAGTATCTGGTATCAAAATCTGACAGATTATAATCATATACCAAACTCCTCAACTGTGTCACAGTTAAATCTCATGCTTCAATTTGCTTACTGTTCAATGTACAGTTTTTACTTTGAAATATTTCTATAAACTACAAGAAGATTGATTCCTTATTAAAAAGATCCCTGAAGACCATAGGGAAAATTATTCTACATATCAACACTGATAAAGGATTTCAAAGATAGGAGAACCTCTTCAACTGAACACTTAGATGACAGTATAATACATAATATACCTTCTAGGACTTGGTGGTGTACCCTTTACTTCAGGTTGAGACCATTCAACAATGCCTGAAATACAATGCAAAATGTGACTTAAGATACCAATGTACAAAGATTTTTTAAAAGAGCTTTCTTCTATTTAACTGACATTATCTATTAAGAAAACTGATGTAATATGGGTCTGTGCTAGTTCTTGATTTCAGTCATCTGTATTACAAACCTGGTTGTCGTTTTATCAAAGTAGATATACTTTATACCTACTTTGATGAAATGACAGCCAGATTTGTAGTTTTGGGGCTCATGAATGCCCAACCCTCAACCATTGAGAGGTCCCAAAGTTTAAAAAGTCAGCAAACTTAACCTAACAACCATTAAAACTGTTCCATTCATAATACCAAACTCCTATTGGAGTCATACATTTTAATTCTTTTGTTTGACATGCCAGTCATAATGTTATCTTGTATGTAGAGTAGTAATATTTTGACAATAAACTGACAGGTCCATTGGAACAACAGATGAAGTTGCCAAGAAGTTGAATGACAAAAAACACTTTAAATCTGGAATGCAATTTTTTGGTTGCAAACTGTCTCATAAAAACATACAGAAATTCCAGAAATGTTTCATACATGGATTTCGTAAAAGACTTTAAAATAGAACTTTCTATATGGATATGAGTAACCAAGCAGAGTGACAAGTATTTTTACTTTGTTGCCTGTCAGTTTCAAAAGTATGAATTTTACAAGACTACTTACTCATATCCAGAACATGTAGGTCATTGTATGAGATAGGTGCATCCCAGCCTCCAAACACCACTAATTGATCACTGATAAGGGTTGCAGAGTGACTGGAACAGAGATATGCTAAATAAGATACTTATCATAAGTTAACATGAATCAACCAAATGTTTATACACGTTCTTTACATCTCAAAAGGTTTATTCTAATTTAAATGTTGATAGTGCAAACTTTGGTCTAGTAGAGTTGATCATGCAGCCCAGGGGTTTCATTAAGAGGTGGAAGGCGAGTATTTTCCCCTGCTATTTTGAGATCTTCACCTGGCTACTTCTCTTAAAATCAGGCTTATTTTATAACAAACTGGCAGCAAATCTTTGCCTACTTTACATTTATTCCCTCCAACTCAAAAACTTAATGAAATCCTTGCAGCCATTAGTATTTCACCATAGATGCTGAAACTCACAAACATTTGTATACAGTACAGTAAAAAATCCCCAAAACATAAAGATTGCTCCTGAACCTAAAATTATCAAGAACAAAGCCTATGTACAGTAAAAACTTTCAATAAAAGGTATTTTAAAGAGACAATCTGAAAGTAAAACATCGAAAATCTTGTTACATTTCAGACGGATCTGACTTCATGCTTCAGTGGCTACTTCTTATTTTAATATGTAACTGTAGAGTGCTTCTCTAGAAAACATACCCTGATCTAGGCACAGGTTTTTCACCCGAAACAATTGGAGAGTACCAGCTCGCCATGACCGGACTGAATATATGAACCTCATTGCTACAACCATCAGGCTGAGGGTCTGGGCGGGGGTAAACACCACCAAAGATCCATAACTCATGCCTGTATAAAGTGGCACTGTGGTACGCCCTGGTAGGTGCCTTCCCATTCACCTTGACATTTTCAAAATAACTGTATTAGTATGAAATAATGACACGGTTAACGTTCTTAACTTGATTTAAACAGCAAAGTCTTGTTTCAAATGTTATTTGAACAGAAATCGTAAAAAAAGTAACAGTAATGCATCAAATATTCCTATTGCAGAAAGAAAATGAATGTTTATTTAATTTTTTTCATTGTCACAGAAATCATAATACAGGTAACAAAAAACTTTGTCACTGAAGAGAGTGTCTATTTCATTCTACTGTTTCAAAACAATATCTTTTATTATCGTCTTTATACAAGATAGACAACAATCATTGTGCTAGGCATCAGATAATACATCTGAAGAACAAAAAATCAGTATGAAATCCACGACTCTTGGGCCTACAAAAATAAAAAACTTCAGGTATATCTTTACTTTCACTAGCTGCCATTTCCACTCTTCTATATCCAGGATATGTACATCATGAAACCACCTTGTATTTTTCGAACCACCGAAAACATAAATACATCGTACAAGGGGGTCGTAGATGGCAGTGTGACCCATACGATATTCAGGTTTCTGTCCTTCTGCCTCGGTCTCTGGAGCCCTCCATCGACGTGTCTCTATAAGGTTCAACAATGATTATACAGAGAAAGTCTGGAACAATATATCGGAATACTTTGTTTTACCAAATTAAATTTTCTAAATTCTTTTGTGCATTACAATTTGCAGCTCTGCATTATTATCTCGAAAACAAACACTGTTTACCAAAATTAAACTGAAATTTCAATGTTAAAGAGTTTGCTGTCTGACATATAATTCAAATTATGGTGAAAAAGGAGTCAAAATAGAAATTTTGCAGACAGTGCAAATAAAAGGTAATATACTATCAGTGCCCACTTCTACAACTTACTAGACTTCTGACAGACATCACTGCATGAAAAGTGATATTTCCCCCAATTTTTTCGTATTTCTACAAGTGTTTCTATGATACAAACATACCACAGTCTAGTGTCCAGACAGAGTCCTTGCTGATCTGTTGCTTGTCACCCTGACCACCTATCAGTACAGATAAGTTCCTGTTCACAAAACAAAGACTGTGTCCCCACCTTCCTGATGGACGATCCAAAGCTGAAAAAAACATGTTAAAAAATGTTACACACACTCAAGTTAAACATAATCAGAAATCAGGAATCAGAAAATATTTTAGACCCCAGATTTTCAAAGAGAAGAGAAGACTTTCGATAAAAAATCTAATTCATAAAACCAAGTCTAACATAAAGTTCCCTTTCAAAGACAAAAACAAAATGTAAAAGGATATTTATACTTAACTAATGATTTGTATGACCTACTAATTTTGTCTATTTTTTTGTCACACTTGCCAGAGAAGTACAAAATATTAAGACAACCAACTTTTGTTAAAAGACAGCATTTTAATTGTGTTTAGTAACAAAAACTGCAATTAAGAATTATACAAAATTACCTCTCAATGTGAGATCTTTACAGGTTGCCACTTTCCCTGTTGAAGAAACATTTAGTGAACTTGATTTAATTTCTTTCTCTGGTAGTTTCTGACATTCTTTAGATTTGAGATCCGTTTCACTTATTGGTTTATTAGAATGAACTTGTATATTTTCCTTGTCATTGTCTGCCTTACTTTCAGCAGCACTGGTTTCCCCGTCATCTGTGGCAATGCTGTCATTCTGATTATCTTTCTTAGTTTTTCTCGTCCTCTTTGTTTTCACTTCAGTCTCCTCTACCACATCTGTTTTCTTTTTTGATTCTGATTTCCGTCTGACATTTTTCTCGCTTTGTTTCTTTACTTCATCACTATTTTCATTCTTATTACTGTTTATGTTTTGCTGAGTGTTTGACCTTGGTGTAAGCTTTCCTTGCTTTGCACCTCCGCCTTTGGTAACTTTTGGAGTACTTGAGTCTTTCTTAATTGGAACATTCTCATCAATTCCGTCCACTTTCTGTAACTTACTGAATTTTTGCTCTAAGGAATCTTTTCGCTTGATTTTCTTTTCTGACTTTTCTGTTACACTTTTACTGTCTGAATCAGTTTCAGACACTGATTTCTGCTTACTTTTAGTGACCTTGTTTTCAGTTTTGACGGATTTGTCAGATTTAGGTGAGGCAGATTTTCCAGCCGTAGGTGAGTCACTTTTACTCTTTGTTTCATCCCCTTCTTTCCCTGCTCTAAGCCTTGTTGGTACTTTCTGTGTCTTCTGTTTCTTTGTTACCTGTCCAGTTGGCGTCTTTTCATCCTTGGTTATACTGTTTTTCCGTTTCTTTTTAGGCCTGTCAGGAGTATTCTCAGTTTCTTCTGATATCTGAAGACAAAACATGCATTATTATTTTGCCCAAAACAGTGTTTTTATTTCCTCTTAAACAAAAAAAAGTGCAAATAATTTGAAGAAAAAGCTTAATGCATGCACTCTATATCAACTAGTCTACAGGTATTTTTTTTTACAAACCCCACTGCCAAAACACATGGTAAAAGTTAGATAACAGACCATCTTGCTCATGCAAATATGGTTTCATCATTTTAATTATTAAAGTACACCATCAAAGACAGGTGTGAAAACTAAGTATTTGTTTCATGTGACAGTTAAGGCTACTAGTAAATAAAGAAAGAGTTATTTCAAAAATGGACAGTTCTGGTCTTCAATTTTACTTATTTGAATGCATTTTTCATTAGTTTATCATGAGAAAATTAAGTTACTCTAGATATTAAAAGTTAGTACTGTTTCCTGTTTTGAATACTTGTTCTTTGATAAAAAATAACCTGATAACCCGAATCTTACTTGAGGTGTGTTTTCATTCATGTCTCTCAAATCTGTCTTGTTGCCAATGCTTGTTGCCTCCATGTTGTTAATTTGCAATGGAACCTCAGATTTTTCGACCAACAATTTGGCAAGGCCGTTCTCTTTTTCACTTGTCATAGATTCAGGCACTATGTTTCCATGCTGCTTCCAATATAAACATCTGTGGAATGTATCAAAAACATGTATTTTATGCAATTTAATTCCATTATAAGAACCTGTCCCCAACAATTAATTACATAAATGTGTGCTCAAAACTGTTAATTACAGGCCTTAATACCATAAACACCCTTCTGCTAAGATTATACTCCAGTAGACTTTAGAATACACAGAACCTTACAAATCTGACTGTAACCTTATTAAGGAGTCAATTAAGATACTTTATAACAGAAATTGTCAATTAATACCCTTTTTATCATCAATGGCAACTTTAAGTAAGCAAAGTAAAATTGTACATACTAAGAATTTTCTGATCTGGCAAAAGCTGAATTATATTAAGATTCTGCATTTGGAAACAAATTTTAACTATAACGTAAGAATACATAATAACCTTTTACAGTTTGTTATCTTTCCAAGTTCAATCACGTCATCTTTGTATGTGACTGTTACTGTGTATTCTGTATCAGATATTTCCCAATTTCCTTCACAGAATATAACTAACTGTTCTTGCAAAGGCACTGGTAAGTGGTAATAAAATGCCCCCGTCTCTTTTCTCCTGGAACAGCAAATACACTCAAGATAAATTTTAGATGGATCAAGAATTAAGCAGTCTGACAAAACATTAAGCTTATTTTTTCCTCAATCAAAAAGTGTTCAACCACTAAATAATAAATATATAGTTGTTAAATGCCAGTTGATATGCCTTTGAAATTTACGAAAATAAAAAAGAAAACAATCAAACTAGTAAAAAAAAACATGTATGTTTGAGCGATTTTGTTACAAGTATGCTTTGTTTAGGTTTAAGAGTTACACATGGGCAAGTAATTAGGTGTGAATGACCCTACAAAAATATTTCACAGTTTCCAGCAACTGAATATTCAGGGTGACGAAACAACTTTTCATTTACTATATGCAATCAGTTCGACAAAAGGGTTGGTTGACGAAATGACTGTAAAGCATGTATATTATATCATTATATCATTGGTAGTTGTTGTTTTTTTGTTTTTGTTTCTGGTACTGCTAACAACCGGTTGAAATACTCCAATACATACATAACATAGATTTAGGATAGTTTTGATTCAAGATAAATCAGGACCTACCATCCTTACTGCAGTTTTTCAAAAACGGTACGTTTTGCTGCTACTTTAAACTTAGCTAAAGAGACTCCAGCGAACAGGTTTTATAGTATCGCTAGACCTGTTCGCTGAAGCCAATCCCGTATCGAAAGTCAACCAGAACTGTGACATATTTATGTCACGCTGTAGTTTAATAAATCTGCGTTATCTGGACAAAATCTCTACACATATGGGTAATTCAATATATTTTGCACACTTCAGTCTATGTTTGTGAATAAAAAAGGTTTGAGCGATGGAATAAAACCTCAATTTTAACAGCTCGGTTAAATTTTTGTGAAATTCGCCGCCATTGCTGTTCTATCGTGTGATTGCGAGACTTTACGTTCATGTACCTTTATTTCTGGAGAGAACAATAAATAGATACAAAATTTATTTGTTTATCAATTGGTATAATTTATATGACCCAAATTTGATTAATAAGGGTGATTTTAATAGTTATTTATTTACTGTTCATAAACTGTTATATAATTCTGGTAGCCTTTGCAAATGGGGTTGACCCATAACTTTGCTGTCGCGCAACGTCAAAAATCATAAAAGCGACATATAAAGTTATGGAAGCCAGAACTACTTTAAACTAAACCTGTCAGGCCTGTTCAACAATGTTCAAGACGAAAATTTTACGATTTCCATCTCCCATTGTCCAACCACTTTCTTAGTCTGTGAGAGCTTATGTACGAATATAAAGGCAAATGAAAATACCTTGTGAGCGAAACTGGAGGAGTTGACACATCGTAAATACAGTGAAGTGATAACTCCTGTTCTTTTGCCATTTTCAAGGAAATAGCACGACTGCGTTTTGTTTCAATTTTCCGCCAAGTTGCGCGTTTTTTGCGTTTCCTGTGTTCGTTTTAACTACGAATTAATCGAAACGGCTTAGGTCGTGCAACACTAAATCATAAGACAGTAGACTAGCTATACATGTGCGAGAAAATGGCAGGTAAAAATATTCAGTTGTATCACACTTCCAGGAGATATACTCCATATCCACAGATACAATCACCCACTATGTACTCAAGAGTCTGTCGGATAATTAACATATATTGTAATATCTCTTGATCTACATCAACTGGTGGATGTGCTTTCATTAACTTCTTCAAAGTTAAAGTAACATGGCTTTATAAGTAAAATTAGTGTTTATTTATTTAAACTATTTATATGTTATGATTTGTAGAAAGTTGTAAACCACAATGGTTTAAAACAAGGGCTTAAAATGTTCCTAAGATCAAAGAAATACAGAATATTGATTTGATTTTCTGTAACTAACAATTCTATTTTTATAAAACAATGCAGTGACATACATGTAGAAACATCCCAAATTGAATATTCCGGTGTCAAATACATGTACACAGTTTGATTTCATGTTTTAATGTTTTCTCTTTGATTGTTGTCATATATGGTCGTAATGTTATTTTTATGTTCAGGTTATTGCTAATCGTGGCTCAAAAGCACATCGTTGACGTTAACTATATGATATGTAGTTTATAACGGAATAATGCTTGTCTTTTCTTTCAATCAATTCTCAGAATTCCACAATTATCATCAATTATTTCCACATCCCCTGTAACTCAAGTTTGTGTTGACAACCCTGTAGGTCAAGAGCAGAGGATGGTGACATAATAGGTATACTAGAGTGTCATACGATGAACACGGCTTTGGATCAAGACCGAGAACTGAACTTTGCGACACGCCGTTAAAACAGTTTGACTGTTAGGTTTTCTTCAGATTCTTTAACTAGGACCTGTTGACCGTGTTTGAGATTGTCCGCGACTTTTTGTAAATCCTATTATCTGGATCTTATTTTTATGTTTTGACATAAATCCGTACTGTTTTGTGAGAGGGTATTTTGAAACCAATAAGGACATGGTGTTAAATATTAAGATGTGTTTAAGTTTAGAGGCAATTGCAATGCAAGTAAGTGATAAAGGGTCGTAGTTACTAGGTTGATATTTGATCTTTCTTAAATACAGCTGAAATAACCGCATGTTTTCAGTTATCAGAAAAAAACGTATGCTTGTAGTAACCTTTGACAGATAATTCCTTTGACCTTTTCCTAGTGTAGTTCATATGAGTTATACTGACCAAGCTTTGAAAATGCTCCATGGAAGCTAGCTACATCTACTCTTTTCAGGCTAGTTTGCCTGTCTCTAAGGATTGACCTCTCTAAGAAACAGTGGGTATTCGGTCTATTTTAATTTTCAATTCTTTGGTAGCTGTTAAACTTTTGCCCCCCGTTGGAGGCAATTGGCTCTGTCTTTTCGACCAGTACAGACCAGGATCAGCCTGTACATCTGTCCAGTTTGATAATGGTCTGCACTGTTCCCCATTCAGTCTGAAAGTTTTCAATAAGCACCCCCATAAACAATTAATGGATCTGTCCAACTTGAAAGATGGACAAGACCATTTCAGATATTTAACATGGCAAGAATTAATAATCTGATGATCCTAGACCTAGCAAAGTTTTAATTTCACGGACAAAAAGGGGACATCGTTTAGAAACAGGTCATGCATATTGTTGTCTCGAGTTGGAACTTTGACCATCTGTTCGAGATTGAAATTTATCATTCTAAGTGAAGTTGTCACACATTTCTTTAAATCTACATGAGCGGTTAGGTGACTCATTTTCCCATTTCATATCAGGAAGATTAGGACAGTTTTTCAATACATTCTTTGTTTTAGCAGTCAGATCAGTTGCATACACGTCGAGGAAACAAGCGGCGCAAAATACGCTTCGAGGGTACCGTGGTAAGATCAAGATAGATGTGACGTCTCTCTATTATTAAATGATCTTACATTTTTCATAGTAAGGATAATGGACTTGGGCCAAGGTGAGCTTTTAATGTTGTAAGAAGACTTGTCCTGTATGTAATGGTTTACAAAGTTTGGCTCTACACTTTAACATCATCAAGCAATATTCTTCGGAATTCGTCTGTAGAGTAATATGGAAATGTATTCCCTTTTTACCGTAGTATTTTTCCGCCCCGTTTCCCCACGAAGTAACTCTTAGACCAATTATGTTTACTTTTAACCTATTCCATGAGACGGGCGGCTTCCATTCGGTCTATTCTTAGGCATTACCATCAAGATTATTCTTTAGGTATTATAATACCCTACCTCCACTTTGAAGAGCAATCCGATTCCATTCGAGACATTTTCACTAAAGGAAATGGGTTCAACATTTTGTTTTACTGCTACTGCTGTTACTGCTACTGCCAACTTCACATTTTGTTTTACTGCTACTGCTACTGCCAACTTCACGTTTTGTTTTACTGCTTCTGCTGTAACTGCTACTGCCAGCTTCACGTTTTGATTTACTGCTACTGCTGTTACTGCTAATGCCAACTTCACGTTTGATTTAATTTCTACTGCCAACTGCTACTGTGTACTGCTACTGCCAACTTCCTATTTATCTGTGGATATTAGTTATAAATTTCTCCAAAAACTACACGGTAAAATATTTGGTATTTTGCCTATTTGTTCAGACTAGTACATGAATAAAAATAAGTGTAGCTAATTTGAAGCCCCAAAGATTTTTGTTTAAGTTTACGTTGATAACATTCCCTCATAATAAAGTGGGTGGGGGTAAATTCGTGCCATGCTTATAATCATATTTCGTTTCTTCTCACTTTCGGCTTTTCTTTTTGTTTGCTTTTTGTCAGCAGCCAGTAAGTCTTTATTATGTGAATAATAACATACCAAGTAACAGTTGTTTTTATGGACAGACTTAGAAAAAACATTGTGTTTCTCTATACCTGATAAACCCATTAAGTCGGGTGAGGTTTGACGTGAATATTAGTCATTTCTTGAAAGTCCCATGTTAAAAGTGTCTTATATGGTCTATATTTTGTCCTAGGATTAAAAAATTCTTAAAAAAATAATTCATTAAGGGCTGACAAAATAATTATTAGTATTCTAATACCTCCAGTAAGATTTGGAAGATAGTCCAAATTTCAGGAATGAAGAGAAAAAAACACATCTTTGTAATTTTTTGTTTTAATTTTGTAGAAATGAGCAATATGCACATAACAAGATGGCAGCATACAGTGCGGACTACCATGTAACAATTCATTTCAAATTAAAACATACAAATATTTACAACTCTGTGACACTGTTCAACAATTAGAATAAGAAAACAGTCAACAATTATATGTACCAGTATTTATAATATACACAGTTGCTAAGCTACCATACGTTTGCGAGACCGAATTTGACAGAAATATAAGATATTACAACGGGTATATTTATTAATTTGTCCGTCGAAAAAGAAACTTTAGGCATTAGTTTTAAAAAGAGAACCCGTGTTGGAGGAAGTGATAACATACATGACATACAGGATGTAAAGTCACTTTCTTCTATTTACTTTAGATGTAATGTGATATTGTTAGAATGGTCGGTCCTCGTTGCCAGTCAAATTACAAACTGTATCTAAAAACATCACCATTGTAATGTTTTGTGGAAACACAAAGCACATTGTACTAATTCAAACAAATGTTCATATGGTAACTTAGACACTTAGTATCATAAAAATTTCCCAATGGCTAGAGGTTTCATGTTTTTTTCTTGCACGAAATGCCACTCAATTATGTATGTGATACGGGCTAGGAACGGAAACTTTGCTCGGAGATAGGTGTCAACTTTAAAACATATAGAGTCATTAGAAAACTTTCGCGCTCGCTAATACAATGTGAAATGTCTCAGCTTATGTTGGTCTTTAACTTTCGGCATCGCTTGCTGCTTCGTAATCTTTATTGCTATCAGTACGCTACACAGAGTTAGAACCCCTGTCATAGGATCGCAGGGCAAAGGTTTGCAGCAATGCGCTACAGCATTGTTAACACTACTCATGGTAATGCCTCTGTTTCGTACACTTGGGAGTACTTTTCATAGATCTGATAATAAGAGCTGTCTTAAATGTTTAAAATGGAATGGGGTGGGGGAGGGTGGGGGGCTTTTGTCTTCGGAAATTGTAAATCTCATTGTAAAGTTATAACCACCCTTCTAAGGGAGATCGTTTGCGACAATCATTATCAAAAACCCACAAGACGGTTCTCAAGACTTGAAAGGAAGAAAGAAGTCAACCCGAAAGTGATGTCACTTGTCGACGTCAGTGGTACTGTAATATGTAGTCATTCGCCGACGTTGGTAGCAGATTCCCTGTCAGTTAGTCATTCATCACATCTGTCTTACACACAAGAACACAGTGCAAGTCCGTATCTAGTTTGTTTACAGTTATCATAAAACTGCGTGCATACATATTACATTGAACTTTCAGTGATTTTGCCAAAATGAAAGGGTGTTCTCTGTACTTTTCGTTGCTTTGAAATAGGCCTATGAATTATCATACCAAGTGAAGGAAAGACACATTGTCGCCTGTGAATGCCAATGTTTCAGCAACTACTTGTCTGTGTGTGTCATAGAAACAAAGCTTTTTGTGGACGTGATATCTTTAATATATATTATAATATATATTTTTTCAGTCCCTACATTTGCCGTCAGAACTATTTATGTCGATACCTTGTATGATTCAACAATTCTTGACACCATAAAGAAGTTTCTCGTTTTTCTAGCCGTCTATATCTCTTATAAAAAAAATAAAAGAATCTATTATATGCAGAGTTTACTTCAGTTTGAAATAGTGTTTAAAAGATAGAAGTCACGGATATATTTAAGCTTACGCTTGTTAGATGCTCAGTCATATTTAGGACACAAAATGTGATAAAATATCTCATAATTTAACATATAATTTTTTTTCAAGCAAACAGGTTTAAATAAATAGTTGTTACCTAAACTGAACTAAACAGCAATATCCTTATGAGCGTTTAATAACTCTGATCGTTTCCCCTTTAATGGTGTTTTAAGAGTTAAAAGGATGATTGACTCTTGCTCAATGTGTATACCTCCTGGAAATCACTGAATAAGCCTTTGAGAAAATATTATCAAGGTACAATATTTTAAGTTTCAGACAATTTCATCTTCACAGAAATTTACACGAACTCCCCTGTAAAAGCACTGCCTTCCCTTCGTTACCAAGCAACTAGATAAAAACAAATGACAAATTTACTAAGGAAGATTTAAAAGCAATTTTAAGATATTATTTCATTTTGACAGTTGCCAGATAAAATTTTCATAAAACCATACTTACAGATTACATAATCAGATATAGTATGTTTTTTGATAAAACATCCATTAATGAATATCAGAAGACATATTTTTAAACTTTCGCAAAATCTTGGCAAACGATTTTGTTTTTGTTGTGATATGGGTTTAGGCTGTCTTTTTTGAATATATTACGTTATCGTTTTAAAAAAAAACTCCCAGTTAAAACAAAAAGTTATATTACAGAAATACTGATCATTGCATATTAAATAAAGCATTCAAATTGATATCAGGGCTTCGAGAATTATTCTAAAACTAAGTTCCTCACTCCCTGTACAAAATATGGACAAGGGCGGCATTATGCCATAAAAGCCACCTGCCTATTTCATACAAATATGTGAGCTAAAAGTGTTACAGAACTGTAAACACCTAAAACCAACTGTGTAAATTATTTAAAAGCTAACGTTTGTCAAACAATTAAAAAGGAATTCATAGAACAAATACACCAGTACATATTTTGTGAATTATAAATGAAAATTTGAAATTCACACTTTTTAAAAAGAAGAGTTTTTACGATCCAAGAATTGCAGACATATTTTTTCCCGCCGTATTTTCCCAATTAGTGTAAAGAATAATGACAATGCTTACTGGCTCACATGAAAATGAATTGAACAACTGAATCAGTGCAAAACATAGAACATTAGTTTGTGCCACAACTGATGTGTTGGTCCTATCAAAATGAGTAAGTGTTTCTGTCTTTCGTAACGAATGAATTTGTACGAATATCTGCTCTGTTTTAGTCTCTATCGTTACAAAGATAATCTGCAGATTAACGAAACAAACGTAGCAACATAAAATATCTACAGTCAGTTGCTTTAGAATGATAATTTTTCAGGATGTTACCTAGATATTCTGGTTGGTTCGCAATATACGGAAACTGTTCAGGAGATGACTTCTTTGTTTAAACACATTCAAGTAAAGTTAGACAAAAAAAAATACCGCTATATAGTCTTTAGTCCCATTACAGCCCAGTTCTCTCTCTCTCCCTGTGTATGTGAGTACGTGGGTGTGTATTACATTTCAAAGACTGCTACTAAGGTAATTTGACCTTAGCTTATCGACACAATCAACATATAATAAATAATATCTAAGTTTCACAAATCGCAATATCAAAGCATTTCTCATTCCTATGCCATTGTCAGTTGGAGCAGTGTATTATGTAAATATAATTACATAATTTTATGTATGTACAATATCTTTACAATGTCAACATCATACCCGTAACCATGTCACCATGACAACGACTTCAAGTTTAATCCACAGTCAAAAATTCTTGACAAAAAGTGGGTATCACTACCCAATGAGGGTCTAGCAATCTCAATGTTTAAGCAGACAAGTTTTCATACCCACACCTCAATTTAATGAAAGTGCAAGAATTTTTGCAGCTTTTTTTGTAGATGATACACTTCAATCACGTTTCTGTTAGTATGACAGTGTTCTGCCAGATTTATGAAAGATATGTATCAAATTTCATAAAAATCCAAGAATCACTTGTCTCCATGACTCACAAAATTGTTATGTTATGAGCGTCAAAATCACCTTTGCGCTTCAAGAGCCTTTCCACTGATTTGTCATGTATGCTAACATTTATTGTTAATTCATCTTTTGATGACTTTCTCTGAGGTTGAAGAGCCTGTGCTGCTAACAATGATTTAGTGTCGTCCGACACCGGACTTCCGCTGCTACTCTCCGGTGTGGAGAGAGGAACATTGATATTGTCTAGTTCCAAGTAGTTCCGGTCACGTGTTAACAAATGTTCCAGTTGAACACGAAGATCTGTGAAATTTGGTCTGTCTGCAGGATTTTCTAACCAACACTGCCTCATAAGTATGTATCTGCATGAAGAATACAAGATAAAAGTAATCAAAGTCGTAAAGAATTACAACAAAACTTCTCAAATTATGATTTGAAGTATGACAGCATTTCATTAGGTTAACCTAATATCTCGCTCTACATAAAACGGCGCCAAAAATCCATAAATATTAAATACACAACATTCATATAGAATGCTTTAAAGGGGCTGGCCTCTGAAAGTTTTCTTTTATTAAAAATTTCTTGTAATATTCATGACCGATGCTTAAAAACTAACTAACTGACAAAAAATAAGTCAGATAATCACATTATGAATTATTTTTTTTCCCTATCATAGTGCTATACCGTAACGCGACGGTATAACTATATTGTATAACATTTAAAGTAAATAACTATAATTACACATGCAGCGATAGTGGTGACAGTAAAAGCGTTGAAGTAAAATATCATGTTGTTATAATCTCACGGCATCTAGATATTTAATTTATGTAAAAAATATGTTTATATCAAATCTTGAGTACAGCTTCTTTAAATAAGTACTGTAATATTTATGCAGCAACAAATATTTCGGGATTTATTTTAGCTAATATTTATTTAGAAGATGTACTTACATTTCATCAGAACAATTGCTTGGTTTCTCCATTCGGTAATTATTAGATAACAAATAAAACAAATCTGCTAGGGCAATGTTTGGGTATGGTGATGCTCCTGCAAACAAACATTCGTGTATGACTATTGTCGCCTTAATTTAAAAGACGAAAATACGCTATAAATGAATAGCTATGAAAAACGTGGTATTTTAAAACTTAATACGCAAAATTTTATTACGTACAGTTAACATCAACTTATTTAAAGTGCATATCAGAACAATTATTTTTACCAATGTCAACCTAAAATCATAAACTAGTCATGTAAAACATGAAAATGTTTTTTCTTCTTACCCATGGTAACAATTTCCCACAACAGAATTCCAAACGACCAGACGTCACTCTGTGTTGTAAAAACACGGTCTCTTAAAGACTCCACAGCCATCCACTTAAGAGGAAGCTTCCCATTGGTCAATTTCTTGTACTGATTATCATTAAAAACATCACGTGACAAGCCAAAGTCACACACTTTAATGATTTTGTTGTAACCAAGCAGAACGTTTCTGGCAGCCAGGTCACGATGGACGTACTTCTTTTCGCCTAGGTACTCCTGAAAAAAGAAAGAAAGATAAGTAGTCCATGAGTCTGCTTCTAGATACCTTTTTTCATTTTAAAAGTAAGACTTGGGCATGTGCACAAAATACTTGCCAATGGTGTGTATTTAATAGGAATACTCGAATCGAGATAAATTGTTATGCAAGTTTTTTTCCTTATTTTGATATATGTAGATTACTCTTGTTTAATGATATTGAAAATGGTCTGGTTCCTGTGATACAATTCTGAAATCTTTGACAACATATGTAACCATTTACTTCATGAACTTTTAGATGCTTAAAGTTATTTCGTTGCAACACTGTTCATTCCAAAATATAATCTATGCCATGTTTTATGTACTGAAAAATTACGTTGGATGTTAACCAACTATTCAATCTTCCTGAAATTTCAAAAGAAAAAATGTCTTTTTTACCATACTGCCCTGTTCCATTTGACGTCATTAAACGCAAAAGAACGTAGAACTACGTTTATCTTAATATTTCAAGGTACAGGATTTGAAGAAAAAGAATTAACTGTAGAAATGCAGATTACACACGTACAAATAATTAAAACACCTGTTTATTTCACCTTTTGTAAAAGAATGTCAATTAAGTGCTTTGCCTAGTCGAAAAAAATCTGTATCTTTTTGCCGTTATTTTTGGCTGAACAAATTAATACACTCACTTGAACACATGGTGTCTGTATTTATGTGCAAGTCTTTACCGGCTATAAACACTAAAGGTGCAATTGTTCTATGAAGCTGTAGTGTTATATTCTAAGCGTAAGAATGTGTTTTTCTTCCAGCGAAAAGAAAATTTATGTACCTGGCACCCTATAAATTTCTTTGCAAATACTGTGTGATAGAAACAGACGAAAAGATCTGTAACCGCTCTTGTACTCTGTATGATTATGTTAAGATAGTTCAGATGGAGAAAGTATTTGATGCAAAATGTTTCGGAATGCAGTTAATCTTTCAAACCAGTCGGATGATCCGAATGATGGAGGCGCTTTTTTGCCCGATAATTTTCTATCTCTGATTTAACAATCAAACACCTGTGTGATCTGGAAGAATTAGCAGAGAAGAGAAGAATTATCTTAGTAAAAAAACTGTTACAATTTTAGAGTAAGGTAACTTTTGACAGTGACAGGTCTGGCATGAGTGATTACGCTTCTCTTAATTGGGCTAAAACTTTTAACTGACTGATAGCTTCTTGCGTTTTTCTGCCAAACATCGTAAAATTAAGTTTCACTTTGATTAGAACGTTGTTGGTGGTCACTTAAAATAAGCAATAAAACCTTTGGCTGAAGACATGTTTTTTTTTTTTTTTTTTTGTGAAATGTACTAGTCTCAAATACCCATTTCTGTTGTTTGGCACAGACTTTCAGGTAAGAAAGACACACTTTAACCAATTCCAAGTACATTTTTTACCTAAGAAAAGCATATTTTAAGCAAAGAATATTATTAACTGTGATTTCATATGTTAGACTTACTATTTCTTTTCTTTATAATGTCAAACTTTATGGCAAAAGCAAAACATAGAGAAAGCAGTATTTAAAAAGAAATTAAATAAAAGCATAAATGTGCAATGAACACGCAGCAGAACTCTAACATACGTCACTCACGTATGTAACCAATTTGTTCCGGATCATGAAAAAAGGCAGCCTAGCTTTTGATGGATATCAAAATAACATGAAGTCTTATCTCTGTTTAAGAAAAATAATTAAATTTAAGAGTAAACTGAAATATTCTTTCAGTCTATCAGGAACGATAGATATATGATATAAGCATTTATCATTACCACACGCATTTAAATGATGGTTAGAATATACAAACGGAAAAAATCTCGTAAAATCAGTACATGTAGGAGGCGAAAGCCTGTGAAAAAGAACGTTGAAATGAACTGAAAAGTTTGGTTTCAAGAACTTAAACATTTTTTTTTCATCATAGGAATACACAATTATGGCACATTATTTTGTGTCGTTTTGAAATTTAAGGTTATACTAAATGAGCATAACTAGAACTACGAAACAGAAAAGCTTGTTTAGATATTTTTCTTTTTCAAGAAACAAACAAAATGCAAAACCATCGAACAAAACAAACTCAAATGTACATATATGGTTTTTTTCGTTCCAGTGCACACTCGTATCAAAGATGAGAGTGGAACGAGCATGTTCCCAATTACGAGAAAATGTCTTTGACTATGTTTACTTTTTTGGTTATCAGCAATAACCGGTCATTCTTATTAGTTATTCATTACCCAGATCGACTTGAACTTTAGTCAGGGGAACGGAACCAAATGCAGAACTCTACAATACCAAAACTAAATTTACTTAAACCTGTAGACCAAGGAACAAGTATGCATCTACCAACGGCCAGTCCGTACACACAGGTCCAAACCCGTTGTGTACACAATGACCAATGACAGAATTCACTGATGTTCTGTTGTGCCAGAAAACACTAACCGATACGTTTACAATACATTTATACGTTTCTATCTGAGGTAGTGGTGGATTTGTAAGAATCTTCATTGCAATTGCTTTAGAAATATTTACTGTCAGTTCCTCAGAAACTAGAACAGCTTTGGGCGTATAGACAGTTAACATCGGTAATAGATAGATTCATACCTGTAAAATATTTGCTGTATTTTATATCGTATATATGTTCTCGTGTCTGTTTATTCATTTTTATCTAAACATATTGAATCAAAACATATGGAATAAATGACGTTATAAATGCCACCGTATATCTCTCATCTACACTAGAATTCATTTGTTTACTTACAATATATTATTTAGATGTCTATTTTACATAACTAACGCTGTTTCAAAGAAAATTCGTGATTAGGCTAAATATCTTTTAAACAGTATGATAAAAATCAAGGGAAGAAATAAAGCAGTAGATCTGAAAGTGAAACAATCGTGCCAGAGAAAATTACGATACTAAAACGTTAAAAAATGGTACTTCATTAAAACCACATCAATGTCACGTAACTGTAAAATATATGCACTCAAATGTATATTTTGGTCGATTTGGAAGGTCTGGCTACGTGTAGGGGAGACAAGAAAATAGAAGAATTATAACTTGCAGTGGTTATATTCCGAGGCTGCACATCAGACCTTTTCAAATTTATTTGAACTAAATGTTATTCAGAAAATATTATATCTAACCTGTCCAAGAACTACTTACGTTTATAAAAACACAAAAACGAAAATAAGTTGATGATAAATATACTAAGATAGGCATATGATCATTAAATTGTTTTATTTATAGTAACTTTTACGCATATAGTATTTGGGTTTTTTGAGTTGCATTGGAAAATATCTCAGATTCAATTTTAGCAGAAGATTTCAGAGTAAATTTCGTGTTTTGTTCCTTATCTAAAATCTGATAGTTGCAAAACTCAACTTAAAAAATTAAAAAAGAACTTATTCTTTTGGTAAAGGAATTCCTAGCAACATATGCGGACGATGTTAACTTCATTTTGCTTTGATTTATATCAAAAGGTATGAGGAATTTTAGACAAAAACAATAAAGATTGTTCGAAGATAGATACCTATCTTCGTTAAAGAATTCTGCATCAGCCAGAGATTATCGGATTAGAGGAACCACTTTAATCTTCATGATAATGCAAAGAGCTTGTTATGTCTGATTTCTCACTCAAGTCTGTTTCGAAGGATTTGTGCAAAAAAGTTCTAACTACAATAAATTACAGAAGCCGATGGCGCATTTTCGCATACACTCCACAGTTGTACTCCATTAACTGGCCGACGTGACACGTTTGATTGGTAAATATTTTTGAATCGTTGAAAGTGGAAAAGTGTTTACGACTGCTGTTTTTTTTCTTTTACAAATACATTTCTGTACATATAGTATGCTAAATACACTAAATAACATTTTAAATGGTTTATTCAATGACAGAAAAGGACTTTATGCATGTGTAACGGGCCAAAAATCGATTTATGACATTTAGCAGTAAAAGATGATTTGCACATTCCTGTATGGAGGAATATAAAACAGCTTAATTCAACATATAGAAAACAACACAGTCTTCAAATTCGGTACTGCCTCCTGAATTTCAACCTTCAAGATGGTCGGCTGCTTTTGATGAGTAACATGTTTTTGCCACTTAGATCTATTTTAAACATTCTTTATTTTGATTTTGAGACAGAACATATTTATTAATATTTTATTTTCTGCATACGACAACATCACATGTCGACTTCGGTAGGATCTGTGTATTTTGAATTTAGACTAGATTCAAGTTTGTTGCCAATCTTACGACACATTCGATGTAGATATCCAAAGCAAAATAATCTTTACCGTAATGTAGATCTACTTAAGTTCTAAAAGCCCATTTTTAAAACTGATACACTTAGAACACTAGAAAATCAATCAATCAATCAATCAATCAATCAAATTGAATGAATGAATGAACATAATCAATCAATCAAATTGAATGAATGAATGAATGAATGAACATACCATTGCCATGGCGACTTGTCTGGCGAATGAGAGAAGATCTGCGGGTGTGACTATGCCTTCATTGATACCACCGTGCTCGTCCATAATGGAGTAGTTTATTTCTGGACGCCCAGCTTGTATGGTCAGTTCTCCCTCCAAACGGCATTTCCTACAATAACAATGAAAGCTCGTGTGACGTCAGTAGGATACCGTTACCATAGTTATGGTGATACAGCTGTTTTCAAAAACTGGTAACAACTGCCCGATAAGTTTCTTCAGTTTTGCCCCGAGCCCTCAATTTGAATCTTATATATATTTGAATTATGCACCTATGTCCTTTGGGGCGGAGTGTTCTAGTTATAACGGAGTTCAGGTCTTAGATTAATTGATTGAGTCAATATTCAAATGGTGTTGCACTTAACTCTAAATGTATAATAATGGTCTAGTAGCATATAATTTTATTAAATATCATTTGAAGCTGTTCACTTGCTTATGTTTATGCACTTGATTCAAGTACACCTTAAATTACATAATTTGTTACTGCGCCGATTACAACTAATAACACAGTTATGGAATTTTATTCCATAGAAAACGAACGTGTTTTAATCCCGTGTATCGTGTTGCTATTAAGAGTTCAAGGGAGAGTCATTAGACAGTAAGAAAATGCTTATGATAAGCGGATATCACTCAGTTTTAGTACCTGACAAAGAGCGAAACAGGGTCATCCGCATGATTTGGACACATGCTTGTTGTTGATGTCATTTTTAAAACGAAACTTCTCTTACGTCAGATTAATATTCCTACTAGCAGATCATTAAGACACTTCCTATGTATAAACTTCTAGTACAAGCTTAGAAAAGTAAAATTTTCACAATAAGAGCTGTTCTTGAAAATTCTTATAATTACAATCTGCATATTGATGTTACACCAAGCTGCTATTAGCAGTAACACCTTTGTATGATTTACATCCTTTCGGTAAATTGCCCTTCAAAATTCTCATTAGATCTGCGGCTGGATCCTAGTCAGATAAATTGTGTATTTAAGTGTATTTATCACAAGATGCCTCATATTTTAAGGGCCACTTGTTAGAAGCAGTCTATTTTAATGTAATACCATATTAACATTCGTTCTCAGTAGTCTATTTGTGTTATGCGCATTTCAATTTAAATTGGTTTTCTAGAGATTAAAATGCCGTAACATCTCAAACAGTCTTATCAAATTGACTGGCATCGTTGTCTTTTAATGACTTATGCCGACACGTATATTATTGATTACTGCAAAGCCTTTATCATTTACCGCATTACGAATGCCTTGCAGTTTTATGTTATCAGTATTTTCAAAAGCCCCCTTTTTTCTGAAACACTTTCTAGGCAAGCAGAGACAAGCAGTCTGGGTCGACGGAGAGCCGGTTCGTATTTGTTAACATATCTTATCACATTGAAGAGATAATGTTCATATTTCATAGATAAAATAATACATCTCAGCGTCGTAACATCTCACGCCCATAAAACTACACTGATTGCTTATCGTACCTGGCAGACTTCGAACCAATTTCCTATTGATTTTGCAATGAAACGATTTTTCCCAATTTCACAAAACTTGCCAAAACAAATAGGTAAATTGGTAGGCTTGCAGAGTGATACTGTTTTCTGTTTTAATAACTGAGTTTATAAAACTATTTTGTATGTCAAAACAGCTGAATCACTAGATAATCTTGAAGATTAATGCATTTTCTAACAATTAATATTAAACATGCAGACGGCCTGTTACACTGTAAATTATCAGATTAAAAACAATCAATAATTTATCATCATCTTCATCATCATCATGGTTATTATTGTTACAGGTATTATTATTATTATTATTAGGTTATCTTAAGCCTAGCTTTCCTTGTTTGTTTTCATCAAGGCCTGGTTGTGACGTTTGCCACTATGCTCAAATATTGTTGACTGACTGACTAAGTGACTGACTGAGTGACTGATTGGGGTTATTTAACTTGTTACAATTTTTCGTAACAATGAAAAATAGTATTCACATATTCTTTTCTTAGAGAAAATCACCTGTATATTCTAAAGTACGTCATATTGTTTTATTTTTTGTAAGTTAAAATAACCATTTATTCTAGTTTTATCATTGCTTATGTCAGCTGCATGTGTATCAGTTGTATAAATTCATATTTTATTACTGCTGTACCATGTTCTCTCTGTTGTTTCCACTTTATCATTTAAATTACAATGCTTTTATATACGTTAAGATATCTTTTGATATATACATTTCAATTATAGATTGTACTGGATGGCCTGAATGTACCCACTGAGTTTTCTTCAATATTCGTTCACCTTTCGTTTCATGCATTTTGAAGAAGTTTCTGCGGTGGAATCCATTTTCGAAAAAGCAAAACGAATAAAACCATCGCCGTGACAGGTGCTCTGTTGCAGCGGCATTAATGCCATGGCAAAAGAGTGTATCACCTACTGTGTTTATTTATACAAGATTTTCTACAGTTCCCCGAATTTCACATGGCACTGTATTAATTTACTTAATTAACTAGCTGCTGTTTATTTATGCTGGATAAAGGCTTCGAATAAAGGGCATCTAAAGGGCAGGGGGTAATCAGACATTCAAATAGTTAATTGTAATAGAGCGGACATGTAAATAACATTTCAGAATTCTTGGCAACGCTGTTACGAAGAAACTTACATTGAATTAATTCTATTTATATAATGTGCTCTTTCATAAAAAGTCTTGTCCTTAATTTACCTCTTACAGTTTTGTATCCTGGAAATACTTTAGCAGCATAAAAATATTTGAATAAAATACGTCTTGAATACAACAATTAAAAGCCTTTTGCAGATTTACTGCATTTATTCAACAAACATATCTTTTGACTGACATTTTATTGATGAAATGTTTATATTTTAACTCTTTGATTTTCCTTTAAACATTTTATGTATCTCATGCGACTAGTGAAGGAATAGATAGACTTACTTCAGAAAATTTTGCAAGTTTCCATAAGGAACGTATTCCATAACTAAACAAATTGGTTCCACTAGTGTACATGCGCCCACCATTGACACGATGTTAGGATGGGAACCAAGCCTCTTCATCAGTGCAATCTCAGCCAGTAGGTCTTCTTTATAAGAAATTGGAGCACAGTCTGAAAGAACAAATGAAATAACTTAAAACCAGTCTACGGTAAATAAAATATAATCAAAACGTTTTTAATTTAAAAATATGGACAACAAACACGTCATAAGTGATATATGTAGTAATCTGATTTGCAACACATACAAACATATTGGTAAGAATTGTAACACAAGTTATGAAAGAATTTTGTTATTAGTGTTGCATACAAGATTTAAAAGCCCTCCAATAACACAGAAATAACTTAAATGAAATGAAGACTTGCTTAGATTCTGCATTATAGTGTAAATCTTCTCCAATACTATATACAGTCAGATGGATTAGAAAACTTTAAAACTTGAAAAAAATGCAGCTTTGCAATAAACATATTGACTAAGATAGAAGCAATCGAACTGAGTACTATATTTTACATTCTTATGCAATCACCTTATCTTGAATGAAGAAACTTTAGTTTTCAGCATTCAGTGTGAATAGGGAAATTTTCTCAAGTATGTTTATAAGCCTGAAGGTCTCTGTAACAAGTGTATGTGTAATATGTTTAGACAGATAAACTTCAACAAGTTGTTTCTGGTCTTCTTTGACGGATCAAAGGCTTCCACTTTGGTTACCAGGAATCTGATAAGAGGATTAATTTGAGTTAATTTTTTATCATTAATTTTCTGTTCAACGAGATGCTGACCTCAAAGTCCTAGGAATCATATGGTGGCCTTGATAAAGACGATGAAAAACATTTTACACTAGAAATTTGATGATATTAATTTGCCAAAGGGGAATTTTCTTAGCTTGAATCAATTTTTGTTTTTATATTTAGTGTCATATCTTATTTTTACATTGAACTATTGCCCACGGGGTAAAAAAACTTGATTTATTTCTACTGTTTTATTTTTCACGATGACTCACGAATACATTTATACTAATTTTCTTTATGCTATAATTGAATTTAGTTCACAAAATGGATTGGCCCCTTGTCGGAAACTTTGTATATTCTTTAAACAGGCCGGTATAATCAGTAGCGCGAGTCAAACTACAGCAAATAGAATTCTGTTGCTTGTTTTACTTTTTTGTTCACATTCAATGATGTATTCATTTCTTACGAAAGGACTGGTTTGCAGTTTGCGGTTTGAAAACTAGAGCAAAGTGGAAGTGTACATACCTCTGACAAGCTTTATAGCCACCCTCTGATCCTGGTAATAACCTGTAACAACCTTCCCGAAGGCCCCCTGTCCAATATGACTTGCAAACTTCAGCTGACGACAGTCCACCTCCCAGTCATCACTTGTAATCAGTGTCTGGTTAGAGTAATCTACCTTACCTGCAGAACGTAGGAAATATTACAAAAGTGTACAACTTTTTGTACAGAACAAAACCCTGCTTTAAAGACCATTTTGATTATTTCAAAATCATGCAAAAATTAGAAATTTGACCCGCTATAAATGAGACCAGGTTGTGATTGCTCTTACTGTGTTCAACTTCGAAGCCTTTGACAACAATGCATATTTCTGTATATGAATATTTTATGTAATATTTGCAAAATGTTACGCTTTTCGTTAGCATTATTTTACAAAGAAGAATCAAAATTTGTACACAAATTGTGACGTATCTTTGTGTACAATACTTTATAACATTATGTGCAATGTGTAGTGTAGTGTGTTTTGTGTTTAGTATTGAACAAAATGTGAACTATATTCCTGTGCAATCTTGCACTTACAGAGATATAGAAATGTGTGTAACATTTTACAAGAAAGGGCGTACCTGGTCGTGCTTTATTTTACAAACTGTAATGCAGTATGCAATATATTTTACAGTCTAGACGAAGCTTTATGAAAACGGGAATGAAGAACAAGAAGTTAAGAACAGGATGAACAACATCAAGGAAACTGATACACTGATAACGACAGACTAGATCAAGCATAATGATTAACATATCCTTTGCGACGTTAAGTCTGAAACAAAGACATTAATGTCACACCTTGCCTTCTTCCATAGGAAGTGCATATACTTAGAATGTTGTATGTTTTTTTGTTGTTGTTTAATACCTGAATGCTGTTGTATGAAATAGATTGCAGCGGCAACTGTACACCCTTCAATGAAATTTTGAATTTGTTGCTTTGTAGCATCCCTGTTTCTGCTTTTTTATACTTGTATCGGTAAGATCTACAATATTAACCGTAGAAATTGGTCGGCAAGATGGCGCATGAATGCAAGGAGACTGCTGTTGCTTTCTGTTCTGTTTCGGCTGGCTTGGTTGTTTTTGTATCAATGTTGTTTTAACTGTTAGATTTAAAAGGTAAGTTTTTTTCCTTTTTATATTCTTGATTTAATCCCTCAAGATGCAATCATGGATGACATATCAAAACATACATTTGTACCATTAAGATTGCCTTATCACTAAAATCAATGTTATTCTCTGTCTAAAACCGATTTTTCCTCCCACTTTGAAAATGAAGTAGAGTTAACTTTTCGGACTAAAATGTCAGGATCCAAAGTAATATAAGATATACTAAGCTGATAAAAAGTAGATTTTAAACCAGGCATATATACGATAAACTGATTAATGTCAGGCCTGCAATGTCTTATTTCATAGCAGTTTGATGCTGGTTGAGATTAAAAATCGCAGCGGAAAGATGCCGTAGATTAATCTATGCAAGTACAAACTAGACATAGATAGATGTTAAAGATAAGGAAACACCATGTACAATTTTTTCGAAACAAAGCCTAAGGCTAAAACCCTGCTTGTATTTCCGCAGTTCAAATCAAATTAATTAGCGTTGTTTAATCGTACATATTAAAGCATCATGTATATTTTCAAACCACATATTAAGTTTAACCTCCATCTGCTTTTCACCAGTTAAAATAATATTTATTGGTATGGTAAGTTTTTCGATTTTCTAGATGTAAAAATAAAATCTGGAAAAAAAATCTGGAAAAAAGTATGAGTTTTTATTGGATTAGAGTAAAACTCTATCTGAATTTTATAAGTTCAAATTTCAATATTTTGCATAACTTTAACATGTATTTTTTTTTACTGAAATACGAACATTTAATGTATAGTTTTGAAAATAAAGTTTAGTAAGCTGAATTCAAAATTTTAAAATCGTTACTTTCCAAACAGTTTTCTTAGAATTTCCATGTTTTGTTGTTAAGGAAACATTAAAATATATATTAAAATATATACATGAATGAATGTTACAGTTAAAACACAGATTTCACTCGTGAAGAAAAAATGTTAACAGTAACGATTACGATGATTTATTTAACTACAAAAATATTTACATTTTAATTATAATAAAATAATTTATATCTTAACAACTAGGAGCATACACTCAAGTACTCAAAGACCATATTATTTCTACAAATGATTAGCAGCATATCCAATCTTTGGATAATTGGTAAAAAACATGGACTTAGATAAAAACATGACCACCTACGGATAATTGTATATAACTATAGAATACTTCCTGCCTAAATATTCATTAAAAAGCTTTAAATAAGAATAACGCTGAAATGGTCTATTATTATGTTTACTAAAACGTGTTTTATCATTCCGAAGGATTATAAGATTAGAAACGTTGGCAAAAAGCAAGCTTTCTATGTTAGGAAACCGATTATAAAGCTGTTTGCAACAATAAAGAACAATTTTGTAAACTTCTTATAAAGCTGATAGTTCTGTTCTTTACAATGAACTTGAATCTGCAACAAAAGAGGTTTAAATTTTTGGGAGAAATATTTAAGTTTAAACCGAAAGAGAACTTGTTTAACTGCCAGAATTAAAAAAACCCGAAGAAACAACAATAAAAACAAACAAACATAAAAACAAACAAACAAAAAAACTAGTCAACATATTTAGTGAATATAGAGCTAACATTTATTACTGGAGCATTATGTACATTAGTTGTAATTTTAATAGAATACTTCTGATAAGACCTAAAACCGAACTGGTGACCTGTGGCACAAAAATAACTGATTGAACATGAAAAAATTAAAGTATAAAAGAATTCAATAGCTTTACGCGATGTGTAACCCGAATGAGATTTTAATTAATATGCATCAGATGTACCATAAACACTCAGATATTAAAGATCATCGTAATCTTTAACATATCTTACCACAAATATGCGCTTAAAGTCTTTGTAGTGTAAAGTAGATGAAATCTGCATCATATCGTTTTTTCTGCAATTAGGTCACAAAGTAACGGTCTACGATGTATAAGAAACCTTTCAAGAAAATTAAATTTCTGATATTCTTTTGATAAGTAATTGAATACGAAGCGTGCCGTGCACTTTGAAAATGCTTAATGATATATTAAATAAAGTGGTGATAAGGCCTAACGTTATGACGAATGATGGACTCAATGATAAGACGTCGGGGTTTATCTCAGAGCACTCCCGAATGCCATTTTTTTCAGAAATAAAATCTAAGACATTTTCTTCACATTTTTTTTCTCGTCAAGATGTCATATTATGATAATGCTTTGAAAGTGAAACGGTCGTTTTATCAAAATGATGAATGTGAAATTTGAAAAGTGCTGTTATTATTAATACGCACTCTTTCAAACTATTCACATTGCTCTAATAACTTAGTTCATTGAAACAAGATGAACTTTGATAATCAAAAAGATATATAAACGAACATAAAAATATTTGAACATTATGTTAATATTGAAAACTTTGTGTTGTATGTGTAAAAATCTAGAATGCAGTATATGTGTGTGTGTGTGTGTGTGTGTGTTTCATTGGTGTTAACTGAACAGTCGAAATTTTAAAATCAGTCAAAGGAAAATGTTAAATCTACTTACAGCCAACATTTGACTTGTAGCTGTTGCTTTTGGCAACGGTTGTTTTTGTGATGATTATGTCTCGGAAACTTTGTCTTTTCTTGTAGATGAAGACAATGATGATACCAAAAATTATCACACTGGACACCACAGTCACACCCAGAATAATACCATTCAATATATCCTTCTCGTGACCTGTGGTGACAGACGGAATATATCAAGACTGTGCGAAAAGATGGTTATATCTCGTCAAAGACTAGTTCTGCTCCAAGTAAGTATGAAACTCTTTTTTTTTCATTTTATAAAATTGATTTTTACTTACACAAGCTAACAGAAAATGGCCAAGAAAAACTAATTACACGGAGCTTAAGCATGGCATTTTCAAAGGATAAGTTTGCAAGAGCTATTAAACCAAACCTAAATCAAGTTAAACAACATGTATATCGGTATTAATGGACAGCAATTAAGTGTCATTATGTTGCAGACGAACTCAGTTCATCCCTTGTACATACCTATTGATGTCATTCTTGCTACAGACACCTGCGGGGTTTTATCAGTAATGTTCGTGTTCACGTCGAGAACTCTGCTCCTCAGCTCATTCTGGTTACCATTCACATCAATGTAGATTGCTTCCACCTGAAACCAAAGGATAAGATAACTGTTACCTACAATTTCTAATGTTATGTGGAGAAACTTTGTGTTTAGGAATGTCTGAAGCTGCTGTAAGAAGTGAGGCATGAACAGAAACAAAGGCCTGTAAAGTTCTGATTGGGATACAAACTTCTCTGATAAAATTGATAAGTAAAGCCTTGTGCCAGTAAACGTAAGACCTTTGATACAATCACACGAGAAACTCAGGAACCTGGTGGAACAAATGAAGAAAATTATATTATGCAGTCAAAGAAAACGAAAATCTGTTCTCTTGAGGTTGATGTGTACATCTGAAAAACAGAAGCAGGTACACTGTCTGCGGTTTCTATGCTTGTGATTTATGAAAAAATATTAGAACAAGTGGGATCATATCGTCTTTATCTTCTTTTGTTGGAATGGTTTATTTTAGCAGTCTTGTTACGGCTCTGTGTTTGATCTTAAAAGTAGGATGAGTAACTTACATAGCCTAGATTGTGGAAAATGAGTTCTAACAAGTGGGGTGATAAAATCAGTCTCTTTGAAGGATATAGTACATGTGCATAAAAGTGGTACTTGATATTTTTTTTTTTAATGATGCAGTTCTATACACTTTGATACGAAATCGTGCTCTTTTCTTATCATTTGAAATTGATCTAAAGCTGAATTATATAAAGTTGTATTTAAATAAGTCATTTAAAATACTACATATCTTTAATGAAAAAATTCCTTCAATCTCTTAATGTTAGTAAATATTAAGACATTGTATTCACAGAGTGAGACATTTAATCATTAAGTTGTAGAAATTCAGTTTTCTTATAAAAGCGATATTGAAGTAAATACATTTATCATTTTTCTATGTCATATTATCTACTTTAAAACACAAATGTCATAAAAGAAGTTAAAAAAAAACAAAGAAAAAGAAAGTTTATTACTTCTTGCTGATAAACATATAAGGGATTATACAATTATGTAAATAAAAGCTGTTAACACTTCTTGCTGATAAACATATAAGGGATTATACAATTATGTAAATAAAAGCTGCTATAATAAAGTTTATTACGATATTTATACTTACATAAATTCTGTACTGACTGAAAGGTCGTAACTGCAGTGTTTTTGAGTTCGACTCTCCAGTTTTCGAGACATGTTCAAGTCTCCCAGCGTCGACATGATTTTCATGACGTATGTTGTTCCAAACAATGTGTTGAGACACCTCAGAGTGGTTGTTGAAAGGTAAGGACCACTTTAGGTGGACGAACACTTTCTGACTTGTTTCATCATATTCCATCCCAGAATTTGTTATATTCCAGTCTGCAAAATGAAATAATAGTCTAATTAAATGTGATAAGCTTACAGTCAGGCTGTATTTCTCTTTATGGTAAAGGATAATGTGTGTTATTAAGAACCATCATTTGATACAATACAGTTCCACTCTTAAGACCACTTAAGTTATTTCAAAATTGCGTGAAGTAAGAAATTTGAAAGAAGGAAGGATTAAAATTGGCAACAATAAGGTCCTCTATTGAGACTGATTCGTTATTAAGACTAATGTATGACTGGTTTCATTTGTGGAACTTAACTTACAGAAACAGAAGTGATGATATAAATTGATAAATACAGAGGTTACAAAATAATTCTACCTTAGTACCATATAGAAATATACAACGCTGAATCATACAAAAATTTGTCAATTAAGTTGCCAAAAAATGTAAATGCGTTTAACAACAAAATATATACAGCATGTCTAGCCTATTTGGTGTTTTAGGACATATAAATAACATCTTGATATGAAATTACATATATATAAATTGTAGAACATATAATTCCAAGCCTGACCTGATGGATCAAAAATGCCATAGTCCTGCTTCAGGTGACCAGCTTCTGAAAAATTTAATACTTTATAAAAAACAGATTGATAAGAAGCCAATACTCATAAAGTCCTTTAACCAGTTAATAAAATGACATTTTCTTACAAATTCACAATGGAAACATTTGAAACTTCTTAAAAGTGTTGCCAATGAATGTTGCTGTTAGCACTTACACTTGTTTTGTTTTATTGTCTTTTTAGCTCATATTTATAATGTATTGTTTGTGTTTTAATTGTTTCTATAAGCATTCTGAAGAATTAATGTTTTTATTACGTCATTGTCACAAAAAACAAAACAAACAACGTATATTGTTTCCGCTAAAACAGACTTTTAACACTTCTGTAAACTTTAGGCATTAAAAGCTTTTAAGAAGTGCCATTAAATCTTTATTTCTGGTAATGTCACAAAATATCATACAATCATTTTTGTTTCTCCCGTAGCGTTATAATCAAGTATAGTTACAAATTCGTGATTATTCTATATACAAGAAATATGGTGGCAAACTGTATTTGGGTAATTACCACATCAATGACCTTTTTCTCTCCACTTACCAAGGGCAACAGTGTCATTGACGAGTGATTCTAGAGTTGTTTTTGGAAATGGCGTAGTTGTTTTGAAAACTACATTCTGGGTGACGGACACCTCTGTAAGACATTTGGCTGGATTCATGCGATCTGTCTGTGGGCAGTTGGGTGTTAAAATAGTCACTTCCCCGTGCCATTTCTTATCCGACTTCAGAACAATTTCTACCAAATATTCTGCATTGAAGGCGATGTTTTGTAGAGTAACTGTTGGCTGAAATTAGAAATATATTTATTTCAAACTTCAAAAGGATATGTAATCCTCACGTAAATACTAATTGTTAGTCCCCTCATCCCCTTAAAATAATGATTTATGCCAAAACATTTAGGGGCCCAGCACTTTTTGACCTTCACCTTTTCACGTATACATATCGTTTTCAAATCTAATGAGTAATCATATACTATTAGTAATAAAATAGCATTCGGTTTTATATTTTCAAAACGCCGTTTCAGACTTTAAACGTAATGCAGAAATATCAGTTTATCTTAAATAAAAAGCTCTGCGTAAAACGTACATGAACTCAAAATAAACCTATGATTTTTTGTCAAACAGAGGGATAGGCTCATTGAGGAACGTTCATTTAATACGTATACAGTAATTTGTTAAAACACATATTCAAGAACTGTTCTGTCGGCGGCGTGGCCGAGTGGTGAACGCGTCGGACTAGTAGTCAAAGGATTGCTAGCCGCACGGGTTCAAACCCAGTCAGGGGCAAGCCGTTGTTTCCTTGAGCAAGAAACTTTACATTCATTGCTTAGTACTGGTTAGTTCCAGGAACGGATTCGAGAGTGTATATATAAGCTATAAGCTTATACAATCGAACTAAAATAAATTTGGTATAAACTAAGAACTGTTCTATTCAAATATCTATAAACAAACAAGTGATGTTTTACAACTGTACAACTGACACAAAGTTCTAGAGTCAAAATAGTGCAATTTTTATGTCCTGCTTTAATGAATATCTTTTTTCTCTCAAATACACAGATAATATCAGTATCATGGTGTTAACAGATAATGAGATACTGTGTGTTTGATAACTTTTAACACCGAATTTAAGACACGGGTGTTATATAAAAACAGTGCGATTTACTAAAATAGCAATAAAAACAATATTCTTTTCAAATTTCAGGAAAAATAACGCTTCTCTTGAACATTGATATCAGTGGATATACCCCTTTATTTATCAGCATATGAAAACTTTGAGAATTATAAGAAAACAAAAACTTTCTCATGCCTTGAAACACAGGAGACAAAATGTGATATTCTGTGTGATGGTATTTGTTCAACATGTGAAACGTACCTGATCGTATGTATCTACGAAAAGAACTTTAGAAAAGTGTTCCTCTGGCCAAGGACAGTCGCAGTTCTGAAGATAGTAGTTGATTGTATACGTGAGCTTATTGCCTCTTGTGGGCACAGTATCTGGGTTCGTCCAGGAAACAAGAGGTTGTAATACCCCGTCTACAACTGGCATTGTAATGTTGAGTTTAAGTGTGCTCTCCTCGTCATACTCAACAGTGGCTCCCTTATTTATACGAATTTCAAACCTCTCTGGTACTATGATCACATCTGGGGAAAGAATATACAATCTAGTTCACATGCTTTTACTAAAATTTGCTGCTTCAGATGAAAATTGCACGGTTATCGTGAAACAAACAGATTTATCTGACAATAACAGTATGATTTGTGCGTCAGGAGGCCATGCTGGCGAATTGATAACTGAGTATTCATCTGTCCCTTTATGCAGTGTGTTCGATGAAAAACATATGTAACAATGAACAAAATTCTATAAGTTAACTGAGTGGTGTAGACTGGTGCAGAAACGAACACATATGTTTGCATTTTCTCCAAATTTGAAAAATAAGTGAAATTCAATTTTGTTAAATTTCATATTGTTTTATCATAATTATTGTTATATTGTTTCTATAAGTCTTTTGCTTGCTTTGCTGATCAAAACGAAACATGTCAGAAAATACCGATAGTAGATTTCATTTCACTTTTGCCTTTTAAGCAAAAAGCAAAAGATATGTCTAAGATGGAATTTGTTACTTTGGTAAGTTTTGTAACTTTGATAAGTTTTCTACTTTTCTTTGGCTAGTTCATTAATGTAACTGTAATTTATTTCACAAAGAAGATAATAGATTGGAATCAGGCAGATAACCTGGACTGATATGTATCTATATAATTCATCCTGTTGAGTTATACCATTTGATATCTCTTGACTCACTACAGATACACTGATTGGGCACATATCGTAAAAATACCATTAGAATTGATGCGAGCATTTGATAAGGCAGGTTAGCGAACCTTGCTCGTTGCTCAAAAGACAACACATTTTGAGTAAAGAAAATAATTGTGAACGTGTTCGTGCTTTCACGATTGTTTGTATTAAGCGGCTTTTGTCTTCTTAAAACGTTACAAATTTGATAATATCTTTGGGCTGTAGCTAGTCAGCAGACATGTCTTGGCTATTCAATAAGTATCTCCGATTAAACATTTACCTAAATGATAATGAAATGGTATTTTTTTTACTGTTTGGCAAAAAGGTTCGAAAATCATGAAAATTTGTGACCATTACATTACATTACTATCATTCACTGACATGTCGGAGGCAGACGCGTTTTTGAAATCAAAGTTTGTTTGAAGAATACAACATTATCAATCAGTTTTTCTACCTTCTGTGTATGGAAAGGCATGAGACACTGATGCGTTGAAACGTATATTGGCCTGGGTGTCCATCTCTCCCACTGCCAAAAGCCAGAACTCAGGGTAATAGGGCAGCACTGTCACATCCATAATGGCAAACGTAGAGCTAGTCTATAATAAAAACACTATATTGTTAAACAATAACATCATAAATCAGTTATTGTTTATCAATTTAAGCTGTCATGGCGGACAAAGGCAAATTAAAAGCAAATCAAAATCGTCTTGAGGCTTCAGAATATTTTTACATGGAGGTCGGTAAAATTGCATTTGTTTAAACACTAGGAGCAAATAACACATTCGGATTGTGTCCATTGTATAAACAAATGAATGCAAATACTCAAGAAGAATGTTAGATTTCAACAAAGAGGAGTTTTAATTTTTCATCGTTTTTCTCTCCCTTTTGATACATTAAGTTTGCATTGATGTTATGATCAAACGATAGAAAAAATGCTGCTTAAGGAAAACACGTTTGAAACTGCAGTCAATGCTACATGAGAACATGTTCCAATAATATAACATTTATTTTTACAAACTTAAAATTTCAGGTTATAAAAAGTAAAGAAAACCGGAAAAGGTTTACTTTTTTGCGCCATTGCGAGACGGGCATTAAAAATTTGGAACCAGATCACAATATTTTCATTCCAAAGACTCACAAAATACAGGCATTTTGCAACTTTTCCATAAATTTCATTTAAAAGTAGTACAAAGGCATAAAGTATCTGTAAATTTACGTTCAGAGAAATAACGGATAATATTTTATCTGTGGTGTTATTATGTTTTAATCTTGATGTACCATTGATCTTCATTCATTGCTTTCAAAAATTAAACCAGACACAAAAAGCAATATTTCAGGTCAGGTACTTTGATCTAAAATTTAACATCTGAAGAAACAAATCAAACAAAAGACCTGTTACCCATCCCAATTTCGCAACTTATCTAAAAGAAACCTGGAAAGTCAATTTTCTTCGTTATAGCATTAGCTTTGTCTAACACTGTAGCAAGTTAGGAGCTAATTTGTATTTTACTAGGTTAAAATTGCCATCAATTACCGACAGGGCTGTGAAACAACATCAGTGAACATTTTGTTTTGAAACAAGTTCTTTCTGGCTTTTTGTCAGTCAGTAGAACTGTTTATGACTCACGGCATCCTGGCGTCTGGATTAGCAATAATTGTGGATTAGTGTTATGTCGTTACACATGCTTTAGATGGCGTTTACGATACTTTTTCTGATGTTAATGTAGCAAACACTATAGTGAAACTATAATATGGGATAACGCTCACAAGGGAGAATTGAGTACCACCCTTTGCGATTTCTGACACCATTTTACGTCTGCCAACAAAACTGTTTGAGAGTGTGCCATGTCGAGATGCCTCACAACACTATCAAAACAAACTGTATTGGCGGCTAATAAATAAAAGTCACTTACTTTAATAAAATGTATCTATCTGGGCGACACTTTTTGGTATTTGAGGAAGTATACACCACTTGGCAGACATAAAGCTGTTTGATTTTCATTAGTCTACCTTTCTTAATAAATTATTCAACGTTTGAGCAAATGAATCCAGCGCCTTTTGCAAAACGTTTCACACAACTTTTTGTTTATAACTCTTTCTTTGTTTACCCGACCTACGTGATGTAAAAATGGTTTAGATGTTACACTAGACAAATCAAAATCATTATTGCTTAGATTTCTTAAGAACATTTTTCTTTCTTACTATGATAAATCAGACCGAAAACCATATCTATAAGAGATAAGATTGGTAGAAATCGAGCAACGTAAACCCATACTATTAATTTGAATAGTTGACGCCCCACGGAAAGACATTTGTTGATTTTAGATTACGACATGCCGACATGTGACAACTAAAGACCAGTTAATCTCCAAATGTTGTAACCACAATTTTTCAAGAGCATGCCGCTCTGACATTCATCATGAAAAAAAATGACAGCGAATCTACAGCAACTCGTACATTTTCTTTGATACAAGAACATATGTGAGATATACATTATCACTAGGAGCATTGATTGACAGGGCCTCAACATATGGTTTATGTGTATAGCAACTTCTGTAGGGTGTTTAATGTGGTATAACATGGCTTCTGGATGTTGATGTAGAACCACTCTGTAATTAGCCGGAACGTGTGTCATTTGTTCAAGCTGGTAACACACTGTCAAAACAAACCCAAATCGATGTTGCTAAACCCTTAAGTTTGGGTCAACAGTAAGGAAATGGAAAAATAGTTAACTTTGAAATATATAGATGAGCCATATTGTGCATAGTACACATGTATATCAGAAACGTCTAGATGAAGTCTTGCTATGTAAATGTTATCTAAAAAGTGATTTTTATTTGGGGGGAAAACACCACACACAACAATTACTTTAGAAAAAAAAAACATTTCAAAAGACATTTCATTATTTTAAAACGAATAATGTCCAAAAAGACTGAGTTTAAATGCTTAATGAATTATTACAAGAATTCCAGGTGTGCTGCTGTCTATATGGACTATCTATATATAGTTTGTTTTTTAACGTGTCTAATAGATCTTTAACTAGATTCAGCGTCAGCCATTGGTTAATGACTTGCACAGAGTAAAAACGAAGTTTTCCAGACCGACAATTATACTTCTACACTCAGTTGATACACTTAATATCAGTTTTTATACTTCTAACCTAGTTTTTGACACCTGTTTTTACTGCATTTTCTAGTGCAGGCTTTACATTTGTGAAGACAGTTTATGAATCCAAGATAAACATTTCTGGTGAAAGAAAAGTAACTTCAATTCTCGAAATATCACTGTGAAATTATATCACCTGTCGCTATTATTATAGGCGTAAGGTTTTCATATTGGCGCATGACAAACCAACGTTTAATTCTAGAAAAATAATATGCGTTGTTTTACAGGCTGGAAAACGTTGTTGGCAAGGCGATTCTGAAGAGATCACGACGGCTAGCCAACAGCTTTGATTCGATCGCTTTTATATTATTTATTACTAGCTCCTCATTATTTGCCAAGCTGTACTCTTAGCCTACTAAATATCTTAAATGGACTTATCTTTCTTTCATTTTGGACAGATCCATTAATTGTTTACAGGGGTGCTTATTGAAAATTTACCGTCTGAATGGCGAATAGTGCAGACATTGATCAGACAGCATGGATGTGCAGGCTGATCTTGGTCTGCGCTGGTCGCAAAGGCAAACACAATTGCCGCCAACAGGAAAAGGGTTTATAATTAGCAGCAAATATTAGAAAATTGTGAACATCTAACCGGGAACTAATATGTGCACTTCTGTTTTGTATTTTTTGAAAGTACTTTTGTCAATTACGTCTGTAAAAAAATGAAATTTGTTATTTAAATGTTTGGAATAAATTGGTCTTCTTTTACAGTAAAATGACCTTACAAAAAAGGTTCCATACTTATCTGTTTACCAGCTTTAAAAATATATCTGATAGTTATTGAAAATCTCCGTATAAAGTTAATGTTCATAACTTAACTGTATGCGTATTCTTCTTTTAAGAAGAAAGCAGAATTTTAACTTATTACACCTTGTTGTGAAAATATCTAAATAAATTGTTTATGGGTTAACCTGACAAAAAATCAGGCAACCACCAATGTTTCGAACAAACTTGATTTCAATTTCACTAATAAAGAGAAATCACCGAGTCTCTCAGGCTGGAGGAAAAACCTTCTTTGATGTATGGCTATCTGACATCGGGAAGCATCTGATTAAAACAGCAACAAATTGCACGGAAACACAGAGCTCGTGCCAACTTTTATCATTTTCATACTTATTATGGAGGTCGGTTATCACAAACTTATTTCCTGTTGTCTGTTACATAGACGAAGAACGTGTTGAGTTTTGTGTCGATTTTTAATCAAACCTTCTCCTCTTACAGGTTTGCTTTTTGTCATTGTGCCGACTTAGTCTTAAGAATTGGCTCCACTCCTGGCTATCTTGCTAACACAGACATAGGACATAAACAGATAAATCCCATGATTTAAATCGGTGCACAGAGTACTTTATTCTGTAATCTTTTCGTTTTCAGTTTTTCCATTAGTACCCGTCCGCTTTTCGCAAGGCATTATGGATGAATTTGAACCTTTGTTCAGGCGAAGGAATAGTATACACCTCGCCAATGTATTTTTTCGCCTAATCTCCTACCCGCCATTATCAATTAAAACTAATTATAATATAAAACTTTTCTCTTTTTAAAGGAAAATTTATGAATCACAATGAAGATTAATGAAAATATTTGTAAGAATAAAACAAGAAGATGTATGCCAAATCAATTTTCCGGCATAATAATCACGTTCAAAGCCTTAGGCAAGAAACTTTTATGAAAATACACATTTCTTATACGCACAATAAGTTTTCAGAGAGTGTAATGCTTTCAGATAGGTTTTTAATGGTCTTTTCACTGATTTTTAACAGCAATTTGTAATTCGTGCCAAAATTCTATAAGAATTTTATGATATTTGGGATTACAACGACATTTGGCTTCTCTTTGTAGAGCGTTAACACGCAAAGCCTTACAGTTTTTCAAAAAAAAAAAAAAAAAAAAAAAAATTACATATTACTTCCAGGTATTACTACAAAATCTCCCCATGTGTTTCAGAAAATGAAATTTAATTACGAGGATGAAGCTGCCGAGAATGATGAAGGCGAATCTAATTTTCCACCTAATAACAACAGCCATTTTGAAAATTGCTGATCGATTATAGACATGTCAGTGGGAAGAAGGTGTGCTAAGGTATGGTCCCGAAGACTTCTTGGTATATATAGGATGTGAGCAAACACTCTGATAGTCTATTGTTATAAGTTTTTTTCAATTGGTAACAGTAAACTGGGGGAGGGGGTGGGGTTCTTGTATACGTCTGCTGAGGAGCATTTGACTAAGGTACTGCTTGAAATTAATATTCACGTAACCATTCTGTACGCTGTTAATGACAATGCAGTACTTCAAATTCATCTAAACTGTAAAAAAAACCTTTTTAAATGGATGACTGTGTTCTTTGTTACAGTGCCGTGTAAAAGGTATGAATGTCTGAACATTAACAATCCTATCTTCTGAAGTTAGACGAAAGGGAGTTTATTCTTGTTTCACCTTTTGAAGGCTCTTACAAATGAAAACCTTTCTAGAATTTTAACCTAAGGGCACAATCAAATATTTCTCAAACCATTTCTTTGTTCATATGCATATGTAAAATTCATACATGCAATTTCATTATCAAATTGCACTAACCTAGGGTTAATCTTCAAACGTTTTCAAAGGGAAAATATCTCCTTTTCATTAGCTTAACTGTATAAAATTCCACCAATCCAAACGTGTTCTTTATACAAAATTTGCCTCATTAGAAGCACCCTGCGTTGAGTGCGTGATAGCGTTCCTGTGTAATTTTCTGCTGTAGATATGAATTCTAATTTTTTTTATTCAACACCTTACAACTTATCGGCAAGAGCAAAGCCTATTACCTTGTGAAGAGCTTGACTGATGACAGACGGTTTAATGATTGGGGTGTGAAGTATTTATTTTTTAAAATAACGCCGACACTAACTGACATAATATTTACTTTTGATCTTTGAATAAATCTATTATCAATACATTACCAAAAATAGTTAATTTATAACTAAGCTGAAATTAAGCTGAAATTAAGAATAGTCTAGAGCAAGCAAAACTAGCAGCTCAATTTCCGTACGTTAATAGTTAACACTTTTATAACAAAACGAATAGTTCTCTCTCAACATTTTTTTTCATATGTTGCATTATTTTAATACAATGGCAACCAACACGCAGATTATTTCAGGAACCGGGTTGTAAAGACTACATTTCATCACCTATCGTCATTAAACAAAATTACTTTCCTGACACCTACTTGACAATCATGTAAGTTACTTTTAAGCCGAAACAGAAAATTCAACTTATAAAATGAACCACATATCAAATACAATCTTCTGTGAACGCCGTAGTTCGAAGAGTCTTACGCTATACAGTGTAAGTATGAGGTTTTTGGGGGTACTGTTATTCATAATTCTTTAAGGACAACAGATTTTTATCTTTTGAACCTGATAAGAAAATGAACGTTTGACTACGATAATGTTTTTATTAATCCATCGCATGATCCTTCACAAAGACGATGCACTTTAATGTTATCAGCACTAAACTCTGTACATCATTCTAAGTATTTTACCAACATCTCTATGGCAAAGTTCATAAAGATAAGAATCGGTACAAGTTACACTATAGTAAAACATCACCAAGAGTTTTGTGAGAGGGCTGAGAACAACTGGAGACATTTTACAACCTTTGTTTATACAAACAGTTCAGTCTCTCCAATCATTTAGGCGAACATTGATGATTAAAATAGATAAGCCCCATGTTCAATACCCTTTCAACGACAGACCTGCGAGCTTTATTACACAGAATGTTTTGAACATTTGAGACAAACGTGAAATCAAGTACACAATGTTTATGCATTGCCTTAATTTTGCTGTTTTTCTTCCGAAATTGAGTTGAAACTTTTCCAGTCATTACTGTATCAACATTCCCGGTCCATTTACGGTCATTTCTGTCTGCTAATAAAAACTTAGAGAATGGAGCAAGATCAATTTTTACGAAAAGGTCTCCAGGGGAGCGGCCCGTCTTAACCATATAAGGGGAAAATGGAAAATCAATACAGGTACAATATTAATACGGATATTACCTGCACAACTTGTTTCCAAGCACTTCCAGATTTTTTGTATCTATCTCTGGTTAAAAGAACATAAACCAGTTTCTCAGGGATGGAACCTGAGACAGCATTGTTCCCAACTGGCGTGCTCCATGCCACGACAGCCTCTCGCATCCTTGGCTCTATGGTAACTGCGGGTATCTCAGAGAACGTCTGGGACAGGTCCATCTGTTTTGCTGCGGATGAAATAAAGCAACATGATTATCATGTAAATGCAGATGGTCTTTTGCCATGAACCGGATGTAAAAGATACCAACTGGCACTAGTCAAGGTGTAAAAGATACCAACTGGCACTAGTCAAGGTATAAAAGATACCAACTGGCACTAGTCAAGGTGTAAAAGATACCAACTGGCACTAGTCAAGGTGTAGATAGTGTTCATCCATGTATATCAACTGGACACTGATACTATTTTGAACATATTATTGGATGTAAACGACCATTTCCACGTAATTAGAGCAGACTACTCCAGTTTCGGTTTGTCAGAATTTCTCCATTGTAGCTTCAAGCACATTTTCTTCCATCTTTTTAAATATTTAAAAAAATTCAACGTGTAAACCCCATCAAAATCATACAGTCTCTTTTGTAATAAAGACTATGCATTTGATATGAGTGCTATTGCTAAACCAAAAATCTTTGGAAAATGTTTTCAGTGGACCACTTATTTTAAGTTTAGCCAAACAAAAAAAAAAAAAAAAAACAAAAAAAAAACCCAGCTAATAGAACACAAAAACTCAAAAACTGGCGGCAGAAAAACTGATTAAAGATTTACAGAAGCTTTGCTTATCAATCTTAATTCAGGAGTATCCAGTTAACGGTCGTGTCTACTTAACGGAGCGGCTTATCTCCCAATTAATTCGGCCTAGATACAAAAGGCACAACGTGTATTCTAACTGACATGATGCATGGTCGTAGTGTTGAAACTGTCATATTTGATTGCCGGTAACGGGGATAAAACACAAGGTGTACTCGAAGCTTCAGATTGTGCTCTACGGGCAGATGTACATCAGATAAATGATGGAACAAAAACCTGGAACTTGTCTGATGGGTGTAGTAAGTTATATGTCAGAAAGCTGCAACTGAGATAAACCAGGGTATTCATTTAGGACAGTTTTGGGAGGAGGTGGTTATACTGTAAATCTTCAGAGTTTGAAATTTGTTTTTATGTTTTTCTGTTGCTTGTTTAGTGAAATTATAAGTGACACATCAATTAAAACTCAAGATTGTTGGAGTAAGATATACCCCTGCAGACTGGTACTTAATGATTTAAAGACGAGTGCGATCATTAGAAAAAACAATCCAGCACTCTGATATATCATCCAATCAAGGATTCGATAAATATGAAAACAGTCTACAATGAAATGCATAGAATTTAGTTTGTCTTCCTATTTCTTCGAAGTTCAAGAGAGTTGTAAATGAATATTGTCTGAGCCTTGATAACTTTTTGCGAACTGCATGACGATGATTAAAAGAAACTTTCCATAAAAAAGGCAGAATTTATTTTGTAAAGACTAATTTTCTTTTTACATGAAATTGAATTACAGGAGAACTTCCGAAAACCGAACACCCATGGGACCGGCCAAAAAGTTCGGATTTTGGAAGTTTCCGTAATTCAGAAGTCCGAATGATCTGGACAAGTACAGGTGCCAAACACCAGTAGTTCTTTACGACAGTGAATGCAGTCAGTATTTCGGGACCGAGAAAATTGTTCAGTTTTCAGAAGTTTCCGGGTTTTAGAAAGTCCGGTTTTCAGAAGTTCCACAAATATCGATAAAATGCACATATTAAGATATCTTGTTTCTTTCATTATTAAAATATCGTTGTTTATTTCAACCTTTTATTATTTTTCCTGTTCTAATTTTATATTTTGTATTGAAAAATAAAAATAAGACACCAAACTGATGAGTATGACTTTATACTTACTTCGTGATACCGTTTTTATGAACTTGCATGCTGTCACACACCCTTCTTGCTGTAAAGGAAAGTAAAGGGTTATTTACATCCCTGTGGAAACATGTATAAAGGCTCGTGTCTATATATTTGACGAAAGAAAGATGGAGTCTTTTTTTCAAAACTTATCATCAGACAAGAAGTGATCCGTCACAATGTCTTATGTTGCAAAGACTTTGTCTCTGATATTCTCCTTAAGTTGCTAAACAAAAGATCGTTAACTCACAGATGATGGCAACTTTACATGGAATGTAAAATCTATTGACAGAGTGTTGGAGAACAGAATACACTGCATGCAGCCATCATACCGTGTAGAAACACTAATGTGCATGACAGACGGGAATCGAAGCGCATAATTAAAACTAAGGGTGAACATAGTACACCTGTTTGGTAGAAGATATCGGAGAAGATTTACGAGGGCTCCGTGTCGACATACTGTAGATAGATGCACGTACATCAAGGGATTTACGTGATAGGTGATAAGCTTCGACCAGTTCTTAAGCTTCGATTTTTCTTCTTTGTTCTTCATAGTGTATTCAGTAGTTTAACAATTCGTTGTTCATAATGAAACTCATATAAGTTCAAAATGAATCATTGTACAATTTGCATCTAATTAAATGTTCGGCAAAGTGCAAATTCCATGAAATGAAAACAGAAACAGTTCCTAGATTGAGTCACTTTCAAGAAATATTAAATCCCTTAGCAGAACTTGTTGATACAGATTTCTTCATTGTTAGAAGCTATTGTTTACAAGTAACCTGCCTTTTTTATGAAAAACTCAATGGCTAATGTAAAGTTATTACTCGATCTGTTTTAAATTTGACATGCCGTGATGCAACAAATTGGCAAAGAGTAAAGAATAGAAACAATTAGAACATTCCATCAAAAAACTTTTACCCTGAAAATTTTAAATATGTTAGATATACGAAACAAACATGAAAAAAGATTCTGTAAATAGTTTTAGACTTTAGAATTGCCAAATAATGGATCAACTTTAAAACTGAAAAATCTAAGAAAATGCCAAAATTCTTAAATAGTTATATACTATCAAGGAATATTTCTTGCACAACAGCGACTTAAAGGTTAATCATTAACAGGTTCAACATCTTCATGTAATGGACCTAGCTGGTTTCTGTGTCTATAACCCGTAAACGAAGCATGTGTTTATCTACTGTTTTCTTACTCTGGTATTATTTAACACGTTTTATCATTTTTACTAACAAAGAATGTTCTTTTTTTTAGAAAATAACAAAAGTTTTTGTCTTCTATTTAAATACTTACACAAATTTCTTATCAAATACTTACACAAATTTTTCTTTTTAATACTTACACAAATTTGCTTTCTTCTGCATGGTTCTTTCCAGATATCCGGTTTACTGAAGATGTCTTCGCATACATTCCAACACTTCAAGAGAAAATACAAATTTTATTGTACTTAATATTTGTGGACAGCTAATGTATTTAAAACTATATCCGTTATACATTATATATTCTGACAAAACTGATACATTTATTTGCACACAAAACTATAATTATATAAAATTTACTCTTGTTATTTCTATGCCAAGTGATCAGAATTTATCTTGCGACTAAAACAGTTTATAAAAGTCTTAAAAAATACGGAAGATAACTCTATCTTCCATTTCTGTCAAACCCCTCACGAGGACGTGGACTTCTGTATTCAGCGAGAAAATGCTGTGAGTAAAATTACCTTCAGTTTAAAACGGCCAGTTCTTAGAATGTTGCTTTTAATTGTAAAAGCATTATATATCTCCTGTTTCGTGTTTGATTCTACTTATAGTGCTAGAAATGTTAATAAACCAACCTTCACCTTGTTATGGTAGAAACAACTTCGTGACGTAGACCAATAAAGAATAAGAAGATATAAGAATAAGTTGTAATTTAATATCTGTTTTTGAAACAATTAAAATCGACTCTTTCTTGATATTTATCTCAGTCAGTGCTAAAACATTACCTTGGAATCACATAATGTAGGCATTTAAACATATTTTAACCTTTTTAAGTCCTAAATGATGCATGTCAACCCTGAAACGATATAGCTAGAGGGAAAACGAACGTTGGGCTTTTAATTATGAAAGCTGCTTTGTAATAATTTAATCATTATAAAGGTTCACCTTGAAAAGAATTCTTACTTTTTTATTTAAATATTTACACAATTATACGCGTCACCTTGGAAAGAATTTCAAGTTTAAGCAGTAAACCATTTCTGAATAAATGTCCTTAAGAAATAGCATCAACAAGTAATATAATTTTTTAAATATTTTTTCCAAAAACTGGGGGAAAAAACATTAGCTACCAATCTTATCGTACTCTTATTACTTTTATTAATTTCTTATTGCTTGCCAGGGGATGAAATATTGCTTGTATATATGTTTACAATGTTTCAGTCACGAACTGTTCTATAACCGCCAATAATCGTACCTTCAAACACAAGTTGTACGTAATTTACTGGAAACGTTTTTGTCTGAAAATTTCACGTCCGTTTGAATCATGAGCACCTGTAGCTGATGAAGATTAATAGAGGAATATCCTGAAATAAGGTTCATCCACAAGACACCGCCCGAAACGTTTGAGTTTTATTTCAAATTCAAATGCAGTTTTGGAATAAACTTTGCATTCGTGTACCTAGTCTGGCTACCGACGTGATAATTTATAAAGTGTTTCAGTAATAAAATCATCTAATACGGAACAGATATTCAACGTAGATTTTTCTCCCTCTCGCTGCTTCTAGTGTCTTGGGCAACTCAGTCTCTATATACTTAGAGCAGTCACTGTAACTTACTGATAAAGCAAATAAATCTAGTATATCTTGTACTCTGCGAAACTGTTTTTTTTTTATTTAAGCATATAAGGAAAGGTCTCATAAATATATGTAACAGTACGAGCTGGCAATTGCTCTAACCATCGACTCAATCGTCCCATTATCTGTAGACAGTATGTTACGATTACATAGAATGTTACTTGTCAATATAAAGGTTTTCTTCCGACAACGATGCATACGTACAGTGTAAAAGATTAGCAAACGTTTGTTATGAATTTTTTATCTTTTTCGTAAGAAATCAGCGACTGGTTTCGTGTAGAGCCAGCGCCGTTTGCGGATTGGGTAAAAGTATTAATAAAATAGGTAAGGAGTTATTATAACGTTTCTGGGGGTTTATTTTCCATGGTATCGTTACCTACATCAAAAATAAAATATATCCTAAATGATCTAAAGAAAATTGCTGCGAGGAAATTTTGCCAAAACATTTTATTGGCCAATATCTATTTCATATTTCCCCTGGCGCTTGCCTAGGCTTCAATATTGGAATTCAAACACCGTGAAACAGTCTTTGAAAAGTGTGCCAAGTGTGAGTAAGCTTGGAAAGTGTGTGGCGAGTAAAACACCTGACGTCAGAGGCTTCAAAGTGTTTAATCATATATTTTGTTTCAAAGTTTCTGACGTAAAGGCCCGACTATAAACAATATACGCTTGCTCTTGTTTTGATAGAAGCAATTTGTTTAACATAATTAGCAAGAAATGTTTGCTTATGAATTATACTGGGTGTTTTGAAGACATGGTTTTAAGGCAGGCACGGTTTATTCCTTCATAAAGTTTCTAAAATGAAAAATGGAAAAAACGGCAACAAATAAAGGCGTAAAAAAACAAGAAGGCTGTCTCTCAATGATAAAAGTAAAGACAAAATTGGGAATGGATTATCAATGATAATGACAGAATAAAGCAAATTCTATCACACCAAAAATAATTAGCCCATGAGCAGTGTCACATTGTTAGTTAAAAGTAATGGTCAGAGTTCAAGTGTTGTCGCTCTTTTCATATTTATGTATATAAACATAAAATAGAACTGCTGAAAACTTCTGATTTTTTTTATCAACGGTGTCGGACAGGTCACCGGACTTGCAGTCTTGAAGTTTCAGGAAGTGAGAAGTAACCGCACTTCATACACTCTCCACAAGTCAACGATCTCAACAAACAAGACTATGAGAAAGAAGGCAACTGATGTACAATATTGCGTCATTTCTGTGCCAAGTTGTGCCAAAATCATAACGTTCCATCTAAACAAACATTATAGCCATCCCGACAGGTAATTTGTTAAATGTTGTTATTAACGCGTAATTACACCGAACCAGTGTCACAATATGGTATTTATATATTTATAATATGTATTTTGGGGAAGTTAGTCATTGAAATTTCAACATTCAGAAAATATTGTTTGTTAGAACTTGATCAATCATGATCAGATGGATCGTATTGAATTCACAATATTTCAATATGTAGGAAAATGTAAAGACACTTCAGTGTATAATGAAAATAATAACAACAACAATAATAATAATGTTGATGATGGCGATGATGATGATTATGTTGGTGATGATGATGATGACTGACGATAAATTTGATTCAACTACTACTTAAAATGATTGATATTACTAATGGGATATTATATCATTACTGTCTCATCATAATATTGCACAAATAAGGACCTCCTCTGTTATGTTAAAGATGTCTCCTCTTTCAGTATCAAAAAATCATAAAAATGGTAACACAAATACAATATTCATGCCAAGACAGCGTTTGCTTTAAATAGTGAACCCAGCTTATGCATGTTGTTGTATAACAATAAGTGTGTACGCTTACAGTCCCAATAAACTCTGATTGTTTTCAGAAGATTTCGTTATTACGATTTGCTAAAATAATCCTAGGTTAACCTATTTATACCCGATAGATTATGCCGTCCTTGTTAGTTGGACGAGTCCTTTTTCAATTAAAAAGATTTCTGGTATAAATGTTCAGTTTCATTCTATGTAGGGGAGAAAGTCCTTAATGCAAACAGTGTAGACCCTGATCAGACACTGCGTCTTGCGGCGTCTGATCTGGGTTTGCACTGTTTGCCTATGTCTAATTTTGTGGACGGTTAAGGTAATGGTTTTGCAGCATATATATTTCAGATATAAAGACAGTTTGACAAAATGACTGTCGAGGGTGCTAGACAGATGAACAATACAACAGCCAAGGACTTTAGGTGTGTGTAGGGACAGGGGCATACACATGATGCAGGCTAACTGAAGAATTAATTAACTGGGGTCACCTTCATATAATAACATTAGCGCTAAAATCTCTTTATTGCATATCTGCACACTGCCATGGGAGCTTGTATAAAACATGCACACAAATGCATTTTCTGAATGAGATAACGTAGAGTAACTATTATTGTCTGCGACGTGTTTATTGTAAAAGAATAACATTGTTTTTACCGAGAGGTAAGGCATCTTGTCATATTACATTGTACATTCCGAACTTAGCTGATGTTTGTGCAATGAATGCGGGTGGTTTGCTAACGTTCAGTATGCAGTAACGTAACGTCTGATGAATCTGCACATAGTTTCTTACTTTAAATGTAAGAAGGTGATGCACGTCTGAAGAATCTGCACATAGTTCCCGTTCTTTAAATATAAGTAGGCAATGTACGTCTGATGAATCTGCCCATAGTTCCCTTACTTTAAATGCAAGTAGGTGATGCACGTCTGATGAATCTGCCCATAGTTCCCTTACTTTAAATGCAAGTAGGTGATGCACGTCTGATGAATCTGCCCATAGTTCCCTTACTTTAAATGCAAGTAGGTGATGCACGTCTGATGAATCTGCCCATAGTTCCCTTATTTTAAATGCAAGTAGGTGATGCACGTCTGATGAATCTGCCCATAGTTCCCTTACTTTAAATGCAAGTAGGTGATGCACGTCTGATGAATCTGCCCATAGTTCCCTTACTTTAAATGAACGAAGGTGATGCGCGTCTGTTGAATCTGCCCATAGTTCCCTTACTTTAAATGAACGAAGGTGATGCACGACTGTTGAATCTGCCCATAGTTCCCTTACTTTAAATGCAAGTAGGTGATGCACGTCTGATGAATCTGCCCATAGTTCCCTTACTTTAAATGCAAGTAGGTGATGCACGTCTGATGAATCTGCCCATAGTTCCCTTACTTTAAATGCAAGTAGGTGATGCACGTCTGATGAATCTGCCCATAGTTCCCTTACTATAAATGAAAGAAGGTGATGAACGTCTGTTGAATCTGCCCATAGTTCCCTTACTTTAAATGAAAGAAGGTGATGAACGTCTGTTGAATCTGCCCATAGTTCCCTTTCTATAAATGAAAGAAGGTGATGCACGTCTGTTGAATCTGCCCATAGTTCCCTTACTTTAAATGAAAGAAGTAGATGCACGTCTGTTGAATCTGCCCATAGTTCCCTTACTTTAAATGAAAGAAGTAGATGCACGTCTGATGAATCTGCCCATAGTTCCCTTACTTTAAATGAAAGAAGTAGATGCACGTCTGTTGAATCTGCCCATAGTTCCCTTACTTTAAATGAAAGAAGGTGATGCACGTCTGTTGAATCTGCCCATAGTTCCCTTACTATAAATGTAAGAAGGTGATGCACATCTGATGAATCTGCCCATAGTTCCCTTACTATAAATGTAAGAAGGTGATGCACGTCTGATGAATCTGCCCATAGTTCCCTTACTATAAATGTAAGAAGGTGATGCACGTCTGATGAATCTGCCCATAGTTCCCTTACTATAAATGTAAGAAGGTGATGCACGTCTGATGAATCTGCCCATAGTTCCCTTACTTTAAATGAAAGAAGTAGATGCACGTCTGTTGAATCTGCCCATAGTTCCCTTACTTTAAATGAAAGAAGTAGATGCACATCTGTTGAATCTGCCCATAGTTCCCTTACTTTAAATGAAAGAAGTAGATGCACGTCTGATGAATCTGCCCATAGTTCCCTTACTATAAATGTAAGAAGGTGATGCACATCTGTTGAATCTGCCCATAGTTTCCTTACTTTAAATGTAAGAAGGTGATGCCCGTCTGTTGAATCTGACCATAGTTCCCTTTCTATAAATGTAAGAAGGTGATGCACGTCTGTTGAATCTTCCCATAGTTCTCTTACTTTAAATGAAAGAAGGTGATGCACGTCTGATGAATCTGCCCATAGTTCCCTTACTATAAATGTAAGAAGGTGATGCACGTCTGTTGAATCTGCCCATAGTTCCCTTACTTTAAATGAACGAAGGTGATGCACGTCTGATGAATCTGCCCATAGTTCCCTTACTTTAAATGAACGAAGGTGATGCACGTCTGATGAATCTGCCCATAGTTCCCTTACTTTAAATGAACGAAGGTGATGCACGACTGTTGAATCTGCCCATAGTTCCCTTACTTTAAATGAAAGAAGTAGATGCACGTCTGTTGAACCTGCCCATAGTTCCTTACTTTAAATGAAAGAAGGTGATGCACATCTGTTGAATCTGCGCATAGTTCGTTTTTCTTATAAGTTTCGAAGTAACAGACATATCTAACACTAAAGACTCAAAATAAAAGGGGACTTCCTTTGCTTTAATGAAATGTTTGGAGTAAAATTAACAGATAATTCACATCGACGTCCCCACATCTCCAGCCTTTCTGAGGTGCTTGCAGTAATTGGGTTTTCGGGCCGTAAACAAAATTATTTTCGACATTGATATAAAATATTCAAAGGAAATAAATGCTTCCCAATTCTCTTGAGACGTTGAAATTCACAACGATTTAAGACCTGTCGAGATCATGTTTTCATATTGCTGTACGTGAAAGTGTTAAAACTGCAAAAATGAACCATATTGTTTGATAGATGGCAAACCGTTATAAACGGTGTCTTAACAAATATTAATTTTACATCGATTGCAGGCTTTCTTTGTATTATCTTAAATAGATACATTTTAACAAAGCGTATTTTGTCTGATAAATCCTTTAGATATAACAATTACATTATAACGAGATTTTGAATCTGAAGAAATTATTCGAAGCAGTTTTCCTAAACTGAACGACGGCATCGGACATTTTTACAACTTACTTATGCACACTGCAATCATTTTTGACTTTGAAATAACGCTTCGGTTATCTTGTATTTCGTGTTTCGATAAGCTGTGCTAAACAAAGCCAAGTTTTTGATATTTTGATAACATCCTTTAAAAAAAAAATCTTTTTGTTTGTTTACTTGTGACTTAGTGCATGATTTCCGTGCAAAGTTTCTGGTGACTTTTAATTTTTAAAAGTTAGATTAAACAGTTTTTATACCGACTTTTTGCAATGTAAGGCATTTAAAGGCTAAAATTTTACGTCGTTGGAAAGAATGCTTTTTGTTCGTACTAATTTTTTGTGTGATTTTGCGGTTATATGACATCTTTAATTTGCATTAATGGTAACTTTAGTCCTTTTGTGACGAAAAGTGGAAGCTTCAAGAGCTTTGTTTTACATTGTTATTTTTTTCTTTTAACAATCAAAACAAAATTCAATAGAAAATAAGAAAATAGGTTATTTCTTTTTCAGGGTTATCGTTTTTTAAAAAAAATTAATCATGTTTGTATAGATCTAAGCATTACCGTTTTGCGACAAACGAAAAATTAAGTTCATCTTTTAAAAAACAGAAAAAAACTAAATAAATAAGATGAACTTTAACATCATGTTTTACCCTAAATTGACAAGAACATTTTTAAAGGCTTTGTTACTTAGCGATGCTAGTCAGTCAGTGAGCTGGGGTTGTTTGTGTGAATTACTAAATGAATACTGAATGAATATTTAACATGAAAGATAAATACTTCATGTGAATACTAAATGAATATTAAATGAATTGCTAAATGCTATGGAAGTCACTGGGGTCAATTTGAATTATAACAATTTAGAAAAAATCGAATTATGCATTATTTATTGTTGGTAAACTTATAACATTCACTTAACATTGATAACAACAGTTATTTGTACTGATTATCAAACTCAAATACATGCTTTAAAACTCAAAACTGGCCCCATTGTTTGCAGGTTTAATCAGCCTGTATGTTTCTCTATATGCATATATCAATTGTTTGTACAATGTAATGGCTTGACTTAGTGACATTATTATTTTTACAACATTATTAAGTTAACGTCTCACAATGTTGAAAACCATAGGTGTGGGGAGGGGGGAAGGGTAGGTGGGGTGGGGGAGCAATGCGACAACGGAGACAAACATGTGCAATTCTTACCGAGACACAAGGCGTAGACAACTGACATTCCTCATCATTCACTTCATCTTGTAAAAACTGAAAAGAAAAAAAAACAGACACAAAATTAATATCTACACGTTTTATCCTTCAAGAATTTGAAATTATATATCCAAGAACAAGCCGGACATCAAATTATTTTAACTGGTGATATGTCTACTCAGTTTGCGTGTCTGCAGTTTTAAGTTCTCGTGGTGAAGATCAAATTTCGTTGAACACAAATATCCTTGGCCCCAAAACACCTTTACAATTATTATTTTCTAGTTTTAAATGTCAAGGGCACTTTGTGCGTCCAACAACTAAAATAATTGCACAAAAACATAAATAATAATAATAATAATAATAATAATAATAATAAAAATAATAATAAAGATAAATCGAGAGCCTATTTTCAGGCGATGTTCTAACTAAGAACGCAACACATTATTATGCAAGGGTGATTTTTAGTTCTGTTTCTGTAGCTACTGGATATAACTGATTGTTGAGATATCTCTAGGTTCTAATTTATGAAAGCAATTAATGACGCCGAAACGTTCTGTTCTTTGTCGAAAGAGTGTATAAAGTTAAAGCAAAAGACATAAACTAAATTTAAATTCATTATATCATAGTTACTTTGCCATAAACCGTCAATGCTACAACCATTAATAGGCAAAGCGACCGCGATATTGAGGCATTTCTACTTTTACTACAAGGAACAAATCACAGTTTCCACAGAAACAAGACTTGTTTTCAAAAAAGAAACAGAAGCCAATGTTTTATTGAATGAAGTGATAATTGTTTCAAGTGATCATTCTCTTAAAGTGACGAATAACAGAACACTCCAACAGACATAGTAATTAACTGCAGCCATATTGAGGTCAATGGTCATCTGTTATTAGAAGGTCATTGACAGGCCTCTGGGAGCAGACAGCAAGAAAACTTAGTAATGTCGACATTTTTCAATAAGTTAGCCAATGCATATACTTCTAGCACTCATATTTCATAGTAAGTGTTTCTATTGATCATGTTTCATGGCGAGTGTTTGTATGGACCGCGTATAACGTGTGCTTCCATGAACAGCCTTTAATAATAAGTGGAGAATGTTAACTCAGAACATCAAGTTATGAAATAATCAAAACGTAAGTTTATAAAAGCGTTTAAAGTTTGTCAATGACCATTCGTAGAAATTAAAATGGGGAATTGATAATATACTGTGGACAAATTTTGGACCTAGTAGTGAATTAATTATCTGTAAAAGAACATAATTATCACATTGATAGAGATTTTATTACGCTTACTAAATTTATAGTGTTTCGACAATTACAATTGTCTCGGCAACAACAGAAGCAAATATGACAAATTGTGACGGCACATTTATAACCATAATTTAACAGAGCAAATGCCACATGCTTAAAAACGTGCTCAGAAATAATCGCCATCAACTGCGAGCTATCACCTGTTGTTTGTCGCGTACGCGGACATGTGCTCATGGCAGAGATGGTCTGCGATCGTGCTTCAGTGATGTTTTAATCGTCAACCCTTACTTATTTCCACACTTACAGTTACTATTAGTGGCACGAAAGGCAATTTGATATAATTTAAAGTTTCGAGTTACAGAAAAAAGAGAAATTATGTTCGATTCACATGCAAATGTCTGTGACATTTCGGGTCAATTAATATAAAATCGTTGAATCTTGAAGGACTCTGAATTATATTGGTGAGACTAAAATAATCTTTAAAATATGGATGAAAACAAATGTGAAGTACGTTTTTACGCCTGCGCATCGGAAACACACCCGTGGTCTTGGGAGTCCGGTAAGAAGACAACTTCATAAATAATTGAATAAGCCTTCGCATTATGTCTAAGAATACTTGTAGTGGTTTGATGACTGTTACAATACTTGAACATTAATCCAAAGAAACAAAATAAAAGAGATTTTTACATATTTTTCTTCAACAATATAGAGATATTTTAAAAAAGAGTTTTATTTCCAATGTAAAAATGTGCGGCCAAGCCAAATCATTTGTGTGACAACTTATTTTGCCCATAACAAGTTTTTTCTTGTAACAGAAGAATTACGACACATATAGGTATGGAAGATCACGGTTTGTGACTTAAAAAACAGTCAGCCAAAAAAGGTTGAGACTTGTATAAAACTGGAACTTATTTATGTGTCTTTCCAGTCCGGTTCTGAATTGTTACAACGGACTTCGTGCCCAGGTCATTTAAAGAACTCCGCCGAAACTTTGGATCGAACCCTGACCACCGTTTTTTGTACTCTGACATGATTACCAACTGGGTAATGACCATTCTTAAACCATTTCATATAATATTGAGTTAAAGATATTCATTTTTTTATCCTTACATTATTCTTCACCAAGTCTATTCTGTTCACCAATGTCGGCTTCAAAATCCATAAAAAGTGTTCAAAAATATCTTGCTATAGTTTATGTTAAACGGAATAAGAATAATATCAGTTTATTAAACGTTATTCATTTCTAATTTACAGCGTATAACAACTTGACGCATATTTGTTTTAACATAAGAGCCTCTTGGAAATAACTGCGCTGAAGTTGCAGTGCTGTCTATCAGAGCATATGATGGCCTGTTTTGACAAGATTCTACAA